>JAMJFZ010001012.1:11422500-12022500 GCA_026225945.1 Cricetomys ansorgei
TGGCTGCAGAGGAGAAAGCCTGGAGATCCTAGGAAGCCATTGAGGTGCCTTGGAGAGAAGTTTCAGTGGACACAGGTGGGAAGGAAGGAGGCAGATGGTCAGGGTCAGTAACACTGACATGGCGCGGTCATTAGCAGACTTGGGGTAGAGATGAGGAGAGTGTGGAGCTCTGCAGGAGAAGCAGCTGTTAATTAAGGGGGTGTTTCCTCATGGAATCTGGATTCCTAAGCTGGTCACAGTGAACAGTGTGTACGTTCTGTCCCCAGGGAGTCGCCGGTTGGTGGATGTGATGGACGTGAACACCCAGAAGGGTACAGAGATGAGCATGTCCCAGTTCGTGCGTTACTACGAGACGCCAGAGGCGCAGCGGGACAAATTGTACAATGTCATCAGCCTCGAGTTCAGCCATACGAAGCTGGAGCACCTAGTCAAGCGTCCGACTGTGGTATGCCAAGGCCTTCACGGTCCCTTCCATCCTTGCCTGCCACCCACCTGCTTTCCATAAAGGCTGGCTCTAAGCAGCTTGCTTCTTGAGATGGAGTGGCTGGGTGGGCGTGGCTGAGGCTGGTTCCATAGGGTGTGGTGGGGAAATGTAGAGGCAGAATTGGCTCCAGTGCTCAGAAGGGTGGTGTGGGTGAGGCAGCTTAGCTGAAGTCACCCAGGCAGAGGGATCATTCTTTCTGGACTGTGTGCGGGGGATTCTGGGGGTGCTTACAATGGACTGGCTTTCAGGTGGACCTGGTGGATTGGGTGGACAACATGTGGCCCCAGCACCTAAAGGAAAAGCAGACAGAAGCCACAAATGCTCTTGCAGAGATGAAGTACCCCAAAGTAAAGAAGTAAGATTGCTTGGCTGGCTGGTGGTGGGCCTGGGCAGGGGAGGGAGGTCCCCAACCTTGTGGGTGTTGGCAAGGGACTTTCTGGTCTTCGATATGGGTCTCAGTGTTGCTTCAGGGGTGCAGGATTGACTCCCAGCTGGATCATGGTGATGACATGAGAGATGAGTCCCTGGGTGTGAAGAAACTAGCAACTCATCTCCCTGGGATGTAGGCCTCTGGGCCCTGTGATGGTCAGCCCTTCCTTTTGGCCCTGGAGCCACCACACAGCTTCTCTGGAGTGATAGGAGCTGCCTCCGTGGTATCCATGTTTGTGCATGGGTACACGTTTTGCTGTTCTTGAAACCTTGGTCTACACCCTCAGTGTGAGAGTGGCCAAGGAGTGGCATTTTCAGAGACATGTCCACATCAGACATCGCTTTTGGAGCAACAAGGGACTGGGACTAGTATAGCGTCTCTCTCTCTCTCTCTCTAAGATTTCTTTATTTAATATGTGTATGTGAGTGCTGGCTTGCATGTATGTGCACTGGATCATCAGATTCCTAGGAAGGACAAGGAGTCATGAGCCTCTGGTGTGGGTGCTGGGAACCAAACAGAAGCCTTCTGCAAGAATAGCGAATAGCAAGTGCTTTTAACCTTAACCACAGAGCTATCTGTCCATACCCTGCTTCTCTTTTCTTTGGTGTTGAGACCTGGAACTTCTGATCCAGAAGCACCTTTCCCAAGCAGAGCTCAATGTCAGTTTAGTCACCTGAAGTGCTTTTGGTGCTGCCCTCAGATTGGAGGGTGGCCAAGGTGGTAAAGAGCAGAGACCTCATTACAGATCACGTGACCAGCGTGTTCTGAGCCTGCTGTTCAATATGGACAGGGGAAGTTGGGGGGGTGGATCCTTTCATATTAAGGGATTTGAATAATGGACCATCTGGAGAAGGAAGTCACCTTGGATACTCCTGCCATTTCAGACCCTCCATTTCTCTCCCTGAGATGGGAAGGAGATACGGCTTCCCAGAAAGATTGGTGCTGGCAGCCTGGATGCATTAGCATCTGTGCTTAGTCCTGCTGCCAGCAATGCCCCCAGGACATCTCAGCCATGAACTTCTCATTCCCTCAGCCCTCCATTCAGCCTGTGTTGAATGCAGACTGTGTGCCAGGCTTTGTAAGGGAGGCTAGCATTCTGGCCCTGGATTTCTCAATGTTCCCCTCTCTTTCTGTCTCCATCTCTGCCTCTGTTCTCTTTTTGTCTGTCTGTCTGTCTGTCTCTCTCTCTCTTATCAATTCATGGACTTTTTTCTTCCCCTCTAAGCTAAAGTTCAGTGTCTTCCTTGGATCTGGGCTGTATCAAAGGCAAAGAATGGGGTCCAGGTGCAGAGGGAGGGGAGCAGGGCTTGTTTCCAATTCTGTTCTATTCTGTTTCAACACAGCAAAATATTCTGAGATGGGCAGATAAAGAGATGAACAGGACTGAGGACCTCAACCCTCACTCACCCTGTATAGAACATGCCATGTAACGCAAGCTGCCATGTTTCTAGGCAAAGGGAAATAAATCCAGACAGGGGAATCCTTTTGAGCTCTTGTTCTCAAGCAGTCTTCTTGGAGGGCAGGGGGCATTTAACTTGGGGGTTTATTTATTCTTTGTTTTGTTTTGTTTGAGACAGAGTCTCTCTACATAGCTCTGGCTGTCCTGGAACTCACTGTGTAGAGTTCAGGCTGGCCTCCAACTCACAGAAAGCCTCCTGCCTCTGGAATCGAAGGTCTGTGCCACCATGTCCAGCTATTTATTTTTTAAAAATTATTATCAGCCAAAAAAAAAAAAAGCTGGGCAGTGGTGGCATATACCTTTAATCCCAGCACTCAGGAGGCAGAAGCAAGCAGATCTCTGTAAGTTTAGCCAGCCTGGTCTACAGAGTGAGTTCCAGGACAGCCAGAGTTACAACAGAGAAACTCTGCCTCAAAATAACCAAAAAACAAAGAACAAAAACCTGTCACTGTGTGTATGTGATGCATGTGTGTGGACACGTACCGCAGTGTGCATATCAAAGTCAGAGGTCAGGTTTTTGTGGAGTTGATTGTACTCAGATGCCCAGGCTTGCACAGCAAGTGCTTTACCTGTTGGCTATCTCTGGTTCCTAACTGGAATTTGACGGCACAGGAAATGTAGGGTTGGGGTGGGGTGGAGAAAGGGAAATGGTAAAGATGGAGCTGGAAGAAAGAAGCAGATTGTGACTGGTCCAGTGACTGTTTCCATTCATCCATTCAGCAAAAGTATACTGAGCATCTTAGTGGTGCTGAGGACACAGGGTGGAGGAACTGGCGAGGTCTCTTTCTTAATGGAATGTTCATTTCATGAGAGACAGATGTTAATCCAACAGTGACAAAAGTATGTGGAAGCTGACCTCTGGGGACGAGTCTACCAACAGAAGCATGAGATGTCTTGGTACTGGTCCAAGATGAATCAGTTGCCAGGAGTCTCTCAGTTGATCCTAGAGCTTCCAGTACAGTTAGTCTAGCTAGCCAGACCACTTCAGGGATCCCCTGTCTCAGCCTCCTGAAGTTCTAGAATTATAGACAGGCTGCCACACCCTAGAATTTATATGAGTTCTAGGGATCTGAACTCTGGTCTTCATGCTTGCATGGCAGGTACTGGTACAAACACTGAGCAATTTCCCTAGTTTCAGGGAGGGTGGTTTGTTTGAGAGGGTCTCAATATATAACCCAGGCTGGGATCAAAGCTTATGATCCCATTCCTGCACTCGCTGAGTGCTGGGAGTATAGGTGGTCTTCATCATACCCCCGTCCCCACTCTCTATTCTAAGCAAAACCGGATGCTTTCATCTGGGTTTGCATCCTGCAAATGCTCCTGCTGTGTAGACTGGAGGTGTGAGGAGGCTGCTGCCTGGCCTACATCTCAGCAGACAAGAAAAGAGGTGATCACACCTGGCTATATATTTAGAAAGTAAAATAGATTTTGCTAGGTGATATAAATTCCTATTAAGGTCTGCCCTGCCTTTCTGAGGATTTCAGTGGAGTCTGTGCTTTATGGAAAGATTCCTTTAAATCAGCAGTTCTCAACCTTTGGGTCAAGACACCACTGTGTGTCAAACAATCCTTTCACAGGGTGACCTAAGACCATCTCCATATCAGATATTTACATTATAATTCATGACAGTAGCACAATTACATTTATGAATTAACGAAAATAATTTTATGGCGGGGGGGTCACCATAACATGAGGAACTGTATTAAAGGGTTGCATTAAAGCATTAGGAAGGTTGGGAACCTTGCTTTAAATAGTAAGCCCTGTGCACATTTAGGGACTCTCTAATTACCAAAACAACGGGGCATAAACATGACATTTTAGGCCCACGTGTCTTAGATATATTGGTGAGATTGTGTGTCAAATTGATTTCTAAACTCCACCAGTGGCCATGGGAAGTTATTATAGGATTTGAACCTTGCTAGGAAGGACATTGTCACCTTGGAGATAGTCTGTTTGTTCGACTGAAAAGAAGGCTGATTTCAAATGTTCATAGGCAAGGTGAAAAAAAAAAATCCCACCACGATGGAGTCTTCTGGGACTGTGGAATGGTTTTGTGGAATTTAATTAAAATGACATTGTTTCTGGAAATCACAGGGCTTCCGTGCTGGAGGCACCTGCAGAACAGATAGCTGACAGCCCTCCTGGATGGAAGGAAGGTTTGCAACACGGAGGGGGACATGTGACAAACACTGAGGCTTTTTTCCTGCCTCTGGGATTCATACTGCTTCATTGTGGTCGGAGGTTTAGCAATTTTAATAGGTTTCCGTTGAGAGTCTGAAGGCTGGGGACGGCGAATGGAATCGAGTGCCCGGGACTTCGAGGGAGGGGAAAGGTTTCTAGGATGTGTTACTGTATTGGTTATGGTACAAGAGGCTGCTTTAAATTAGTCATCAGACACCATAGTGTTTAAAGCCAAATCCCCATTCTCATGGAGCATATACTGCGGCGGGGGCAAGACAATTAAGCCAAGGGGGAAAGAATCTAATAAGTGTCTCAAAGGAACATAGGACAATAGGATGTGAAGGAGAGAGGGGATGAGGGATGGGCTGATGAATGCTGATATCCCTCTGTGTTTCTGCTGCCGCCTCCTCCTCTCGTCTCTACCCTGCAGAAATTCTCTGATTGGGTAAAATTATTTATCCTGGAAAAGTCCTACCTGGACAGTGACAATACCAGGGAGAATCCCTGACTTGCTTGCTTATTGTTACATAGCCATTTACCCTTAACTTTAACATCCTAAAAAAAAAAAAAAAAAAAAAAAAATTAGCAGAGCCAGGTGTGGTGGCTCAGGGCTGAAATCTAACACTTGAAGGGCTAAAAGGATCGTTGTGACTTCAAGTCTAAAACAACCACCTCATTCACCTGCCCCAAAGCTGAAGACACCAATGATAATGTCGATTTCTGCCGGTCAGAAAACTAAAAACAGCTAGGTGGTTCTTGCTCAAGGGCTCTCAGGAGCTCATGTCAAGGCTTAGGTCTGGGTTGTAGTCATCTTAAGGTTAGAGTTGGGCTAAAGGAGCCACTTCTGAAATGGAGGACTCACGTGGCTGTTGGCAGGAAACCAGTGGAGGGTGAGTTCCCCGGCATGTGGAGCACTCCACAGGGCTGCTTGAATGTCCTCATGGCAGCTGGTTCCCTGAGCGAGTGCTTCCAGGAAGGCCCAGGAGGACATAGTGCTCTTATGACCTGATTTTTAGAGTTATATCCTGTTTACTTCTGTTATATTCATTAATTAGTTCAGCTCTTAATTCTAAAGGATAAAGATGTAGCTCTTTATCTCCCACCCCCCACCCCCCCTTTTTTTTTCCTTTTGGAATGGTGGTTTTTCTTTTGAGATAAGATCTCATGTAGTCCAGGCTGGTCTTGGATTCATTGTATTGCCAAGGATGACTTGAACTTCTGATTCCCCTGCTTCAACCTCTGGGTTGCTGGGGTTACAGGCATGTGACCCCATGTCTTGTCTTTAAATTAAATTTTTTTTATGTGAGTGTTTTCCTGCATGTATATATATGTACTATGTAGCCATGTAGAGGCCAAAAAAATGTGTCTGGTCTCCTGGAACTGGAGTAACAAACAGATGTCAGCCACCATGTGTGTGTTAAGAACCCAGCCTGAGTCTTCTCCAAGAGCAGCAAGTGCTCTTAACCACTGAGCCATCTCTCCATCACTCCCAAGTCTTGTTTTTGTGGGATGCTGGGGGATTGAACACAGGACTTCATGCTTGCTGGGCAAACACTACCAGCTGAGCTAAATGCCCTGCTCCCCTCCCCTTTGTCTTTTGGTGCCAAGATCAAACCCCAGGGTCTTACACATGCTGGGCAAATACTCTCCCATTGAGCTACAGTCCCAGCTTAGTTCTACCTCTTGAAGGGAGGAGCTTAAAAGAATTTGAGGGCATGTTTTGAAGCCTCCACAGTCCCCTGGGTCTGGGCACATGTGTACCTTTTTCACTAAGGAGGATTGGGCATGGTAATGCATTGCAGAAAGGGATTAGTGAGGCTCCTTCTGGCTGCTGTGGCAGCAGGGCTTTTGGCAATGAGTGTTGCTAGTGTAATGAAGATAGGCTGTGGGCCCCAAACAGTCAAGGTGCTTAGAATCTGAGCAAAAAGGGGCCTCAGATAAAGCATGTGTTTACAGACCAGATGATTATGAAGGGAGTGCAACCCCAACTCTGTGATTTTGCTGTACACTTTTACTCTACTAGCAGGAAAATCTGGGGAAAATACTGGGTGAGAAGCTGAAACACAGGATTACAGTTTCCCTGGAACACCCAGGTGTCAGGCCATCACACACCTTTCCTGTTCTTTGGGAGACCCAGCTTTTCCTTCTGCATGGAGGCTCTGTCTGCCCTGGTCTGCCTCTCTCCTGAGCTGTGAGGAAGGCAGGAGTGTGCAGCAGATGTGAAATGGGCAGTATGGTCCCTAGGGGAGACGAGAAAGCTGCACATGTGGCCTGCTGGGATCTGGCGTTGTCTGCTTTTCAGCCAGGCCTTCTCATTTATCACAGCTGAAGCCTCCTTTCAATTCAGAAGTTTGCTGGCATCATAAATGACCACCCGTGTCTTACCAGGTAGGGAAACTGACAGTCGTGGACCACGCACTGGACTCCAGACCTCGAGGTTCCTGGCTCTTTTCCTTAACCTCTCTACCAGTTTCCCCTGTTCTGCAGGGTCCCTACTCAGGTGTTGTTGGACACTGGCATATATAATTCCGGGATGCCATTGGCAGGTGTGCTGTCTTCCTTTTACAAATAAAGAGCCTAACGTTCACAGTGGTTCAGTGAAGGCAGCATAGCTGCTGTGTAAAACAGTAGTAGCCAGTGGTGCTTGTAAGGAACTGGAGAGGCTGCCCTTTAGAAATCCTATCTGTTGTTTTAGACAAAGTCTCATGTAGCCTATGCTGGACTTGAACTGATCCTTCTGACTCTACCTCTTAAGTGTTGGGATTATAGACATGTGTTTCCACACACAGTAAAAGTTCTCCTAATAAAAGGTCTCTTTTTTGCATACTTGAAATGTATATAAGTGAGCCAGGCATAGTGATGGCCTTTAACCCCAGCATGAGGGAGGCAGAGGCAGGCAGATCTCTGTAAATTCAATGCCAGCTTGGTCTACATAGTGAGTTTCTACATAATGGATCTCTCTCTTTCTCTCTCTCTCTCTCTCTCTCTCTCTCTCTCTCTCTTTGTGTGTGTGTGTGTATGTATGTGTATGTGTGTAAAATTTGCTAGCCCAAGCATGCACACCCAGAACTTGATTGTAGCCATGAAATCACCAAGAGACCCTTGATTAGTTCAATAGGTAGAGATGCCAAGTTCCTAAAGAGAATGTATCCAAGGTCACAATCTACTGAGAATGTAAGATTGACATTGGTGCTCTAGTCCCACAACTGAATCACATATGGTCCTTCTGCCAAGAAAAGAGGTATTTGTGCCTAAGAAAATAATTCTCTCATTTGAACTGCCTGGTCCAGATGCTAGGCTGGTCTCCTCTGCCAGCTTTATTTAACTCCTAATCAGTTTTGAAGTGTGACAAAAATTCTACCTCAAGGACACCTCCCCAGTGATGGGTGCTCACACTCAAGATGAGAACATTCTTTGGAGCTGATAATTTTACCTTTCAACAGGGAAAACATACACCTGCTTAAAAAAAAAATCCAACTGGTTACAGTCTAAGCTTATAGACCAACACTGGGAGGTACAGAGAGGAACTGCTTGGGTCATTGAGCACCTGGGAGTGGGTTCAGTGTTTGCATATTTAAGGTGGGGGCTGATGGCGCTGAAGGGTGACATAGAGGCTACACTGTTTTATGGGGTTATGTATATAACCAACTGTTACTGCCAACACTTTAGCTAAAACCTATAACATTTCTACAACATACAGTGTTTGACCAAAGAATGGCATTTGGTTTCTGCCTCTTCAGAGGCAGACTGACTCCTTGTGGTTTAGGAGGAAGGGTATAGAGCCCGGGTTGGAAGGAGAGTCTGGGTGGGATTTATGATTTGAGTTGAGTTGAACACTTCTTTTTGCCTAACGTCAGTGAATGATTTAAGTTTAGCTGAGATTTCAAATTTTGTTGTTAGAGTTACCAGGTAGATTTGGGAGGGGCTGGGTAGTCACTGGCCACTTCTAGGCTAGTTGACCAAATGAGGGGCTGTACATCTTGAACGTTAGCGCTGACTTCCGCATCTGAAATGGTGGGAATGACCTCACAGTGTTGTAAAGTTTGGATTGAACAATGTAGTTTCTCAATTATCTCAATGAATTCCCACAATAATTTCTTTCTCGTGAGGTTACAGAGTTACTGGAGGGCAGGTAGGGAACAGAGCCTTCTAGAACACCTAGCTGAACTTCCGGTTACCTCCTTCTAGGAAATTACCCTGAGAGAGGAAAGAAGTTGCCCAAGGTCACACAGCTAGTCTCTAAGGGCCAGAGCCTCACCCCTCCCCATCACATACTCCTCAGAAATCTTAGGTCTGGTACTCCCTGAAGCTGAGCCCGAGGGTGAATATTTAAGAAAGGTGTCTTTATTAGGTAGCCACCTGGGCAGCAAGGTGGTGTCCACACTCCGCAAAAAAATGGGTCCCAGTAGTCCCAAGCTACTTCCAGGGAGTGCAAGAGTGGGCGAGGGGGCCGCCGTGTGTGGCGGCGCGTGCCTCAGTGTGGCCCAGTGCTCTTCTCTGTGTCGCCGCGGCCTCTCTGAGCCTCCCTGGCGGCCTCCGCGGGTGTTCAGTTTCAGCGCGGGGATGAGCGCAGGCTGCGCCGGTCTCCCCGAGGAAGGAAGGCGGCGCGAGAGGGCCCCGGCGTCCTGGGCTTGGGCCTGGCGGCGCGGTGGCGGGGGCTCGGCTGCCGTTGCCTCGCGGGTCTGGCGCGCGTCGAGCCTCTGCGGAAGGGGACGTCTGGGAGCCGCTCCACGGCCGCCGAGGGTAACCTCCTTTGTGGCGCGTGGGGCGGGTGTGGGTGGCCTCCTGCGCGCGGGATGCAGGGCCAGCGTCGCCGAGCTGTTCTTTGTGTCTCCCGGGGCGGGTTGGAAGTGTGGGGCGTGTGCGTTCGCGCCCGCGCGGCGCCTCCGGCCCGCCACCCGTCGCCAGCTTTTCTGGGTCTCTCCATCAGCCCTTTGCCTAAGGGGACGCCAGCTGGGCCACCTGGGGGAGAGTTTCTGGAAGTTGGAGAGAGAAGGGCGAGGTGGGACCGGACCACCTCTGCAGACCCCAGGCGGTGCCCCAAAGTTGGTGCTGCAGGTGCAGCGCCCCCTCACACCGCGTGCCTCCCTCCGTCCCGGGCCTTGGAGGCCAGGAACCCCTCAAGGACTGAGCTCCCGGGCTACAGATTTTCAGCAATTTTCAGCTGCCAACTTGCAGGGTGCATAGAAGCCACCTGGCGGGGGGGTGGGGGTGGGGGTGTCGCGTGCGTGGCTGTCCAGCCTTGCCGTTGCGGAAGCCTGGCTAGCTGGCGGGCTGGCTGGCGGAGGGGAAAGCTTAGCGGCTGTGGCACCAAGCCGAGTCAGGGTGCCCATGTGACTGCGGTGTGCTTGGGAGGAGGAAGCTGTAGAGGTCAGTGCAAAGGCGTCACGCCAGAGCGAGCAGGAGCGAGGAGGGAGCCCCCAGTCAGCGCGGGTGGGAGCCTTGGGGTGGCAAGCCTAGGGTTGCCTTTGGACTGCAGGGGCCAGAACAAAACCATTCTGTCAAAGCCACTTTGGCTTAATGAGGGGGTTAGCGGATAGGAGGGGTGTAATGGACACTGGAAGAAGGGGTCCACATTAAAAGACGCTGGTCTGGAAGTCGTGTTCTAGCACACAGTGGGCCCCGAAGGCAGATCATACACAGGCTGCACTCGGAGAACTTTCCTTGCACACTCGGCCAGGAACCCTAGTTTTCCATGTGAGGGGTTGGGGCAGGGAGGCTGGATGATGGGCTAAGTGGGAGTAACTTGTTTGGTCAAGTGGTCTCAGGGGTGCTAGAACTGGACAACCTAACCCCAGTCCCGTCTCCCTGCTGTAGGTACCCCGTGGGCATCCAGCTGCAGGCTGAAGGAAGCATGTTCTCTTTGCTCCACCCCACACATTTAAATTGTTTTCTCTAGTCTGTCTGTGTTCAGCTGAGGCCTGGAGGGGGTGGAAACCAAGGTTAGATTAAAAAAGAAGAGAAAAGAAAAAAAGAAAAAAAACCCGAGAGGAAGAGCTGGTTTTAGGGAAATGAGGACTAATATTTTGAAGTGGAGCTTAGAGGAAAGAGGCCAGTGTGGTCCATGAGGGTGGGGTAGGCTAGGGCTTCAGGACCCCCAACCTTTGGAGGGAAGAGCTCTCGGGTCTTAAGTCAGGGACCTGTTTGTATGGCTTTGGGTGGGCGGGCCAGCAGGGTGTGGAGCCCCAGTCAGCACTTCAGCAGCCCTAGTGCCAGCTTCGCCAGCTTCGTGACAGTCCTGGGCTGTCAACTACACCCCTCCGATGGGGTTGCTAGGCAGCGGGGCTCTGATGTACGGGGAGGCCTTCTGATTTGTCAGCCTCCTGCAGACACATGGTTAAGGCTCCTTCCAGCCTATCCGGAGGAGGGACGCGGGGCATGCTGCCTGCATATTGCCGAGCCCCGAGTCCACCTGAACGAGAGGTGCAAAAGGCAACCATAAGGAGGGGGCTCCTGGAGCCCTTCAACCTTCAAGCCAGCTTAGCCCCAGGCCCCCCATTCTCTCCACTCAGGCTAGCTGGTGGCTCCTCCCTGCAGGTCCCCGCCCCATTCCGTCCCTCTTCCCCAAACCACGGAAGAGCAAAGTGCAGCGGGAAAAGAGGTCAGTGGGGTAAGCGTGTGCTCGGGCCTCTGGAGGTGCCAAGATGGGCATGAGGGAGGGGAGGTTGCTGTTTTGTACCCCCTGGGGTTCTTGTGGGTAGGAGTAAGTGGTAGCGGGGGGCTAACACTGTTGTTTGCCAGGCCTGGACTTGGAAGCCAGCTGGATGCCCCCTCTTACTCAGTCTCTGCGCACCTCTAGGGCTGGTAGCACGTAGCGGGAGGACCGGCAGATTGTTGCGTACCTGCAAGGAAAGCTGGGCTGTCTACCTCTTCTAGTGCTTATAAGGGAGGGACGCTGCTGTGGGTTCCTTCTCCATTTGAACGCACAGTCTGTGATCTAGCCTCTGTTGCCGGAGTTCTTCACCCTTCTCGGATCCCAGGACCTTCTTTCAATCCCTCTGCTAAAAGAAAAAAAGAAAGATAAAACAGCTTTGTCGAGATAAAATTCACATATCGTTGCACAGAGAAAAAAGTGTGCAACCTGGTGTTTTCTGGTGTGTTCACAGAAAGGTGCATACTCAGTTGTCATTCCCACCACCCCCCCTCCCTAGCCCCTGCCCACCACTAATCCGTGTGCTTCCTCTTTGGATTTCCTTACTTGGGACATTTCATATATGCAGAATCACACTGGGTGGGATTTCTAGCCTCATTGCTTACTTGGCAAGCCACTGCACCATTTAACTTTATCTGTGCAACCCTCAACTGCAAGGGGCTCCTCTGCAAAGGCAGGGACCTTCTGCATTCTTACCCATTTCTCTCAGTGCTATGCTTCATTCCCGGGCTGGACTACTGGTTGAATGAATGAGATGAATGGGGACTGGTAATTGGCAAACTATGCAGGTGGTTTACTACTGAATTCCAGGGGGCCCAGCTGCTACAAAGGGGGCTGGTGGCTTCGAGAACTGAAGCTATCAGAGCTGTGAAGGAGCAGAGAGGAAGCCTCAGAGTTGGGCGGGGGTGGAGTAGGGGTCGAAACTGATAGTGGCCTGTGGGTTGCCAGTTCTCTTGGGAACATGAAAACCAAAATGCTGTCTCTGAGTTTCTGGGGTGAACGACCCATGCTTGAGATTTGTCACCTGATCACAGGGGCATCCCCCAGAAGGGAAACTCCACTTAGATTTCTTTTTTAAAAAATAGGAGGAAATTCCCTACCTGTGGCCTTTATAAAAGGGCACCAGGTCAGGTGATTCTGAAGGGTTTGTTCGCCTCCTGTGATTTGGGGTTGACTTGTGTTTTCTGTCCCCACTCCTGCTTCTGTAATGCAGGTACTGTCTGATGAGCGTGAAGGGTTGTTTCACTGACTTCCACATTGACTTCGGAGGCACCTCGGTGTGGTACCATGTTTTCCGTGGTGGGAAGGTGAGTGCTCATAGTATCTCTAGCTTCTGTAAGCCTCTCTGTTCGTGGAGAGGCTTGCTTTTCCCTTCCTTTCCCTCTCTCCCCTTTGCCCATGGAGACCTTAGGCCATTCCATCCCCTGGGACCACTTCCTGACTCTGTCTCCTTCTGGAGGGGAGGGTCACCTCATCATACCTATTTGCCCTGTCTGGTATTCTAAGTACCTTAGGCCAGTGTGCAACCCTAAAAAGCTCCAGCATGAAGTCCCCCAGCTTTGTCTCGCCTCTAGCATTAGCTCTTAACCTCAAAGTAGAGGTGGCAGTCACTGCCTGCCTCTAAGCAAGAGCATTTTACACTGGGGGTAGACATCATTCTGAGAAAGGAAGTGGCAGGATATACATTCAGGGTGCTTATGCTATGTTTACTGTTGTATGTGAGGTCCCTGCATGGATGAAGGTGCTTCTTAAGAATGCCCACGTGTGCCTGGCTCACCTGGGTCCTCATGGACATTCATTTTAAAAGACAGTGTTGGAAGAGATTCTGGGAGGAAGTCAACCCACTTGATTCCAGATGTTTTCCCTCCTCCAAAATGAGCGCAGACTGGGTTTATTTATTGGGCCATTTTATCATACATCTTAGGGAATTCCCCTCCACTCCTTTCCCCTACCTCCCAGACAAGCCTGTGGCTTGGGAGGGGAAAAAAAAAAGTTCCACTCAGTACAGGAAGCGTTCCTGCCTTGGTATTTCAGCTGGAATGGAGATACCCCAAAGGTAGCCAGAACCCTCCTTCCCTGCTCAAAGACCCTTTGAGCTCTGCTTGGGGAGCCCAGGTGGATGGGTTCGCCACTCTCCTTGTCCCTCCCCAAGTAGGTGGGACTCTTTTGGGGTTGTTCAGAGCCTGGAAGAAATCAGAGACTTTGTCCTAACTGCCTCCTTTCCCTCCCAAGATCTTTTGGCTGATCCCTCCAACCCTGCACAACTTGGCACTGTATGAGGAGTGGGTGCTGTCAGGCAAACAGAGTGACATCTTTCTGGGAGACCGTGTGGAACGATGCCAAAGAATTGAGCTGAAGCAAGGCTACACATTTTTCATCCCTTCTGGTAGGTTCCTATGTAGCTGGCTTGGGGTCAATCACCCACTGGCTCCCCCAATATTTGGAGCAGCCTCCTGCTTCCCTGTGGTCTCAGCCAGGGTCAGAGGCCAAGTGAGGGCTTCTGTGGGCCTTGGGATTAGATGAGCCGTTCGCACACCCTGAGAGGAGCAGGTCTTAGGCTACAAAGAAAGCATATAACCTGAGTCTCCATCCCTGTGGGGTAAACGTCTTTGTCCCTTCAAGACACCTCAGGACATTTGAATGTCTTTCTTAGGCCTTCCTCTAGGGATTTCTGTGTGAAGATGACAGGACCCTTAGGTGCTAACTAAATGCTTCTGACACCCTGACACTGTGTTACCATTTCCTTTGCCTCAATAATGGCCAGCAGAGCCACAGGATAAACTCAGTAGGTCCCCTTTTCTGGGTCTTCCTACTTCTCAGTCATCTTCAATGGTCTTCCTATTCCATGGAGCTTTTTTGGCCTGTCCAGGGACAGAGACTGGAGAGCCACTGGTCTTGAGCCATACTTAGCTCCTTTGCCCTCAGACAAAGGAAGAAAAGGTGACACCCACTGAACCATTCCAATCCATTAGCATCCTATGAGCTTTCAAAGAACTGGAGACCTGCTGAGTGACAAAAGAGGGACCCTAGGGCTTAAGGCAGCAGAAAATTTGTCTAGGGTCGTTAGGGTGTGTGTCAAGTGTTATAGTTCATTCAGTAGAGTACTTAACCAGTATATGGGAGGCCCTGGGTTCATTTCTCAGCAGAGATAGATAGATAGATAGAGAGAGAGAGAGAGACAGATAGGTGACAGACAAATTCACTGTGAAGGCCAGTCACTGGCATATGCCTATGGTCCTAAAGGCAAGAGGATTAGGAATTGAGGCTCTTTCTTATATACATAGTGAAATCAAAGCTAACCTAGGTTACTCAAGACCCTGACTCAACAATCCAATCCCCCCTATTCCCCATATACAAAATGTTGCCTTAAAAAAAAATTAAATTTAAGATCATCACCTTGGAAATGAAAACCTAGGTCAGAGGTAAAAGAAACCAGACAGAAATATTCCTATGAGAAGGTTTAAAGCCTCCTGGGCTCCCCTAGGCTGTCTCCATTCATGAACACAAGCAGATGCCTCAAACATGTGTGTATTCATGGATCAAAGGGTTTAGACACTAGGGAGAGTTTCCAGATCCCAAGAGGACCTAAAATATTCACCAGGGTCTGTGGAATCTAAAATTCAAATCTTGGGGCCAAGATGGCTCAGCAGGTTAGGGTACTTGCCACCAAGCCTGATGACCTGGGTTTGATCCCCATGACCCTCGAGGTGGAAGGAGAGCACCAACTCCCACACGCTGTCCTATGACTACCAACCTCTACCCCATGTCACACATACATAGAACAAATACAGAAATAAAATAAAATTCTTATCTTCTAATGTTGCCTGGTAGCAAAGAAGTAAGAAAAATAAAGATGGGGGGGGTTGATTTTCAGACTCAAAACTATCAAGCTTTCTTTCTTTCTTCTTTCTTCTTTCTTTGAATGCATTCTATCGGCCCTGCTCATCCACCCATGACACTGCCTCTATACATTCATCCACCCACAAGTCATGAATGCCCCGGGGGAGCGGGGAGGGGGGTGTTTCTGTAATGACTATAGACAGACATTTTTCTTGTTGTTTCCTAAAGAGTACAACATAGCAACTTTTTACATAGCATTACATTGTATTAGCTTATCTAGAGACTGGTTTTGGTATCCACAAGGCATACTAGAACCAGCCTCCTTTACCTGGCCAGCTAAAACTTCCATGTATCTCTTTCTCAGGTACCCAACACAATTCTCCTCCAAACTCATATCATTCAACAGTTTCCTGTTACTCTTTCTTCTGGTTGACATATCTTCCAAAGTCTAAATACCAAGAGGTATAAAACTTCTCACATGTGAACCTGACACCCCCCACACACATATATGTCTGTCTGTCTGTCTATCTGTCTATCAGTACAGACTATCACCTCCGTCATCTTGGGTAGAATGTTTTCTTTAATGCAGCTTAACATGGAACTCCCTGATCCCTAAGCACTGGCCACCTCTGTTACTAACTCAGTCTGTAGCTAAAAGTCCTCTGTCTGTCTCTAAGAAACTACAGGGGGGTCTAAACTCATTAGGCCCACACCACCCTGGCAAGTTCTTGCTCCATTTTTACATATGAGAACTCTGAGGCAGCAGAGCCAAAGTGCTAAGTAAGAAAGTTCATGACCCTTCCCCAGAGCTTGCATCCAAGTCTGGGTTCAGCCTGGACGTTAGAAGCAAGCATGAATGTCAAGCAATAGGAAGTCAGGGGCAGCATCAGGATGAGTCAAGGGGCATCTCTTTTTCCAGTGTCCTGGCCATGTTTCTGGGCTCGGCATTGCCCTCCCCCCCTTACTAGTCCAGGTGATTTATGGGTAATAATTCTGCGCAGGAAACATTTTATATTCACTGTTTCTTTTTGTTGTCAGAGTATAAGGAAAAACTCAAGCCCCTCTTCCTCCATACCTTTTTTTCTCTCTGACTCAAGGTCTGTTCTTCAATTTGTATGTGTCTGGGTCACTGGATCACTAGGTACCCAGGTATACCTAGCTTTATGGTGTGTTTGTTTGTTTGTTTGTTTGATTGTTTGAAACAGAGTTTGTCTGTTATAACTCTGGCCGTCCTGGAACTTCCTCTGTAGACCAGGCTGGTCTTAAAATCAAATGATCCGCCTGCCTCTGCCTCCCAAGTGCCAGGATTAAAGGCACACACCACCACAGCCCGGCTCTAATTTTTACATCTACTCACCAGCCCCCTGTTAGCCTGGATTCAGGAGACCCTTCCTGGTCATTAGACTTTGGGAGACTTATTTTTCTCACTTAACGAAACCAACAAACAAAAAAAATCTCAACTAAAAAAAAAAAAACTTTCTTTAGTTGGTTGGTTGGTTGGTTTTTGTGAGAGGGTCTCATGTAGTCCAGGCTGGCTTCAAACTTGTGGTGAAAGATGATGTTCTTAGATCTAGGCTGGTTTCAGGCAGTGAGGGAGGGGCTGAGGGGACATAGGATATGTCGCCTCTTTCGGGTGCTCGTCTAGCCAAGTGGCTGTCATGTTGTTGAATCCCAGTATGGCACACCCTGTTAGGTATACCTGAGGGTGGGACTGTCTGAGAAGTAGTCTGCATTCAGAGACTTAGGCTGTTTCCAAAGTATTCCCTAGCCTCTCCTCGGAGTAAGAACCAACCCTTGGGAACCTGAGGCAGGAGGGGTCTGGGCTGCCAAATGTTACTTGTCTCAAAAAACAATTTTTCTGGATGTAGTAGCACACATCTTTCAGGCAGTTCTCTGTGAATTCAAGGCCAGACCAGTCTTCCATATTGAGTTAGCCTGTAGGCTAACCAAGGCTACATGGTGAGACCCTGTCTTTAAAAAAAAAAAAAAAAAAAAAAAAATTTAAAATGAGAAAAGACCCACCTGTTGATTCCAGCAAGTTAGTAATGGTGAATCCTTGACAGTGTAACATGGTTGGGCCTTTGGGTAGTCTACCTATAAAATGAGTGCAGAACAGGGAAGAGGCAGCATATGAAGCAGGTGAACTGTAGAGGGATTGGGCAATTGCTGCTTCGCCTTGGTATTTCAGGACTAGGTAGGAATGGGGCCTGGCTTGTGCATCTTCCCACATTGTGAGGAGGGAACACTTTGGATTCTCAGGCGAAACCTCCCCATTTTTTGTAAACACTAGGTAGATCAAACGTAATGTGGTCAGATACAGCCAGTAGTTTGCTAGTTGGCAGCCACAGTGCCCAGAAGTTGCGGATGGGCTAGTCATGGAATCTGTGATGTTGTCTCTATAGCAATAGCAGAAATGGAGGCAGATGTGCCAAGAGGCTTCTAGACTTCATTCTGAGCACTGGGGTTATGCATGGGGCTCCTTGTGCCTTTCTTGTTCTTGGCCCCTCAGGTCCCTAGAAATCACCCTGGCAGTGGATTTTGTGGGTCACTGTGTTCCTTCTATGGCTGCATCTGTCCCTGGTTGCTTGGCCTGAATATAAGATGTTTATTGCCTTCATATTGCTGATGGAAGATGGCAGCCTCTCCTGCCCAGTTATAGCCCAGGATATCAGGCTTCCCAGAGTATTGTGAATGAGCTGCCCTCAGAGAATGGGGATGGATGGGGTTTTGAATGCCACAATTGCTCTCCCTGTTTCTTCCTAAGGGCATCATTGAAACAGTGAAGCAAATGTGAACAGGGCTAGAGAGGAACTCAGCAGCCATTTTAATACAAGGGAGTCTGCCTGAGTCTGCCTGTAAGTGTCCTAGGGTAGGAAGGAAAGTCAGTGGAAGCTTCTAGAATCCCTTGAATAGCTGGGCATACAGATCCCCTGTCTTCTTACAGTGGTATCTGTCTTCTGTTTTTCCTCTGCTCACATATCAGTGTCTAGTGTGCCTCCATTTCTGCCTGCAGGAGAGTCTGGGTTGATTAATATGTATTAATGTGGGCATTGTCCGTTCCCAAACTGGTATCAGTGGTAATTGCTTGTAGCAATTGAGTTCTTGCTCACCAAGTTCCCTATAAGGAAGGTAATAGTCTTTTTCAGGTGGGCACACATAGCTAGAACAGGGACGTTTCCATGGGGTGAGTCTGCAATCAAGGTCCCTGAGCTCAGGCTTGGGTAGAGGGGAAGGTAGGTATTTGAAATATAGGAACAGGACCTTGAGGCTCCAGGCATCCTCAGTCTAGCCTTAGGAAGTGTGGTTCTGCAAAGATCAGCTGGCAGGTAGTAGAGTCTAGGGAGGAGCAAATGGGGAAGCTTTTTTTTTAATAGTATACAGCCTGGCAGTCGTGGTGCACATCTTTAATCCCAGCACTCAGGAGGCAGAGGCAGGATGATCTCTGTGAGGTGCACCCAGGTTGCATGCGCACACACAAACATGTACATACAGTGCCCCCATCCAGTATAGAAAAGGGTGCAAATAGGATTTTATGCTGATATAGCAACATACTGAGCAAACACAGGAGTCAAGCAAGGCTCCTTTGTCATCCCCAGAGAGCTAAAGGTCCAGGTTGCTTGATGGTTTCCTCCAGTGGCACACTGGCCACAGAGCAGCTCATGACCCGAGCCAGAGACCTGAAAGCATTAGCAGAGACTCCATCCCTGCATCCTGTGGTGTCCAGCCATTGGTGGCAGTGTTTTTTCTTGCTTTTCTCTGACAACAGTTAGCTCTGCCCACACTGGCAGGGAGGACTGGTAGCTGTGTCCATCAGTAGCCTTCAAGTCTCCGTGTGTCCTTCCCGTGTGGTGGCTCTATTCCCTGCAGCAGGTGCAGGTTGTGAGTCTGAGAACTGATGTCTCAACCCCCCTGGAAAAGAGGCTGCTGGAACTGCTTGGGCCTGGCCAGGGAGGTAGGTGGGGTCTCTAGGATTTTTGTTTGAGTGAAATAGTTAAGCACATGTTTGGGAAAAGAGGCTCAGGAATCTCAGGTCAGCTTCTATTTGCTCTTTCTCCCCTCTTCTGTCTTCCACTCTGAGTTTTCCATTGTCTGTCCTTGTCGTTGCCTCTGTCCTTATTTCTCACTGTATTTCTCCTTTGCTTTCTGGTGTGTTCCCATGCCTGTTCCCTGGAACTCTGGGGCAATGCAGAGTTGTCAGAAACAGCTGTTTCCCTTGCCAGCTGCAGCTTCATTCAGCAAGGAACTCGTCTTTCCTTTTTTTTTGGTCAGGGTCTCTCTCTGTAGCACTGGCTGTCCTGGAATTTCCTCTGTACACCAGGCTGGCCTTGAACTCAGAAATCTGCCTGCCTCTGCCTTCCGAGTGCTGACATCAAAGGTGTGCACCACTGCCACCCAGCAGCAAGGGATTCTTCTCTGAGCCTGTTTAAGCATCTGCAAATTGGAGTTACTATAAAGCTGCATGCCCTCCAGCTCCGTGTCCCAGGGCCACATTGGTCTTTTCTGTACTGGCAGTGTGACCAGTCTCAGTGGAGGGGTGATATTGTTGAATAAAGTCTCCACAGACCAGGAAGAGGTGAATTTTGGGGTTCAAAATACTTACAGATGGTTTCACTTTAACACACCTCAGTGTCTTCATTTGTAGACTGTATTTGAAAAGAAATTACTTCTCTAAGAATTAGTAAGCCAAGACCTGGAAAACCCTAAGAGTGCACCTGGGGAGGTCACAAGTGTGGCCTGCACTGTTAAGTTGCAGTGTGCAGAAGGGAGGCCTGCAATAGCACTTAGTACATGGGGCAAAATGGTGGGGAAAAGCTTCGATAGGGTACAAGCATCCTGCAACTTGGAGGTCACTTGGAACACTTGGAAATGGGCCTCAGAGAATTCTGTGCCAACAGTGTGCTTTGGCGAAAGAGGTGTCTGGGTTCTGTAGTCGTTGCTCTCAGCTGCCCCATATGACCCCTCCAGGGAGCAATGTTCAAAGGAATGACTAAGAAAAGGCTAAGGAGAGATGTACAGCCTGGGAGGGGCCTCAGCTCCCTGACTCAGGATGCATGCTGGGATCAGGGCAGTCTGTTCCTGGCTATAGCCAAGTCCCAGGAGAAAGTTTGGCCATCAAGGTCCTCAAGCCAGGCACTTGCATCCCAGCATCTGCCTTGAGTTATCGAGTCTCTAGGGGTTGCTGACTGAATCCCTCAAACCGGCCGGAAGCCTTGGTGCGTACATCACATGCCCTTACCCGTCAGTGCCTCCTGTGCCCTCCTATGAGCTTCTTTCCCTCCCTCCAGTCTTGTGAGAGGAGCCAGGGCTCATCCTTCTTCTGCTTTTCCCACTCAGGTTGGATCCATGCAGTGTATACCCCTGTCGACTCCCTGGTGTTCGGCGGGAACATCCTGCACAGCTTCAACGTGCCCATGCAGCTGCGGATCTATGAGATTGAGGACAGAACCCGGGTAAGAAGGCACCTTCTTTCCTGGGAGTGTGCTGGCCTTTCTCACTGCCTCTTCATTTCCCTACCATTCCTGTTCCCTGTCTCAAGCTCGGGCCTGGTTCTGGTTCTGCAGGGAGCTATGAGATCCTCCACAAGAGCCTATCCCCAAATCCCTGGCGTTTCTGTTCAAGGTCAGGCCATAGGCAGACAGAATCCTCTATGGGAAAGTTGGGCATGATTGTACATACCTATAATCTCAGCACTTGGGCAGTGGAGGCAGGAAGATCAGAAGTTCAAGACCAGCCATGGCTACATAGAGTCGGACCAGTCTAAGCTACATTTTCTCATTAAAAAAAGAAGAAGAGGAAAGAAAAGGCAAGACAAAACTTTGTGGAACCAGTGTCTATGTATGTGTACCTGAAAAAGAGATCGCGTAGTTGTATCTTGAGAGAGCAGCAGGAGGAGGATGAACCCAGCTTTTGTCTTCTTTGTGTATATAGAAATAGGAGAAGAGGCGTGGGACTTTTGTTGTTCATGTTGCTGACCTGCGCAGGGTGTGGGGAGGCTTGAAAAGGGCCGAACCTGGTCCAAGGTCACATCTTTCCTATGTATTCCCTCGGGGAACTGAAGGCTGGTGGAAAGGAAGCCTGTGTCTGAGTCTTTGGTCCTGCCTCTGACCTTGTATCCCTCGGGCCCTTCTCCAGCAGCCTGGGTCTGAGGCTTGCCTGTGCTCTCCTCACTGACCACGCAGATGATGCTTTCTCTGCTACCAAACCTCTCCCAACATAAGAAAGAGTCTTACGAGTCTTTTGTTCCGGGAGTTTTCCCTGAATGTCTTCAGTGGTTGAGACTTGGTCACCCTCCCCAATGCTGTGCCTGGACCACATGTTCCCAGGAATTTGAGAAAGTTTCAAGGGTGAGAAGCTGAAGCTCAGGGATTAAAGGGGCCTATTTTCACCTCTTCCCTCCCATTTTTTTTTTAATCTCCCCCACAGAGGAGCCCTGTTCCCATTAGCAATCATTCCGCATTCCCTTTCCCCAACCCTGAGAGCCCCAGTGTACTTTCTGTCTCTGAATTTGTCTGTTCTGGACACTTGCTATACATGGAATCATGTGATATTTGGTCTTTTATATCTGGCTCTTCACTAGGCATGTTTTCAAGGTCCACCCATGTTGTAGCATGTGTCAGTGCTTCTCATGACCGAGTAGACCACATGCCATTTCCACTTGGGATTTGCCTCAGAGATGGCTTTTTGGCCCCAAAGAAATACTGATGTTCCTGGACTCTGCTGCTCTGGTGGGAATGTATCTTCCCAGTCTTGTTTTTAGGTCTCCGTTTTCACAGAACGATACAGGAGTCAGAGTGAGGGGGCACTGAGCATGCTCGGGACGTGCTTGCATTTCCAGTCTGTGGACTCACTGTGATGCCCACTTCTGTGTTGTCCTGGGCAAAGATCCTGTGCAGACCCCTCTTTCATAGACTTCCCCCCCCACCCCCTCTGTCACCTACCTAGAAAGGCCCACTCAGCCCAGATCTGGAGCATGTGACCTGTGCTGTTCAGGAGAAAGGCACTATTCGGGCACAAATGGTCCCTGCTCATCCTGAGTCAAATGCTGTCTGGGCTACAGCCAGCTGTCCTTTGGCCAGCCCTGAAAAGCAGGCCAGTTTGTTGTGAGCAGCAGACCAGCAGGTGTGGATGGAAACCCAGCATTCTAGAGAAGAGGTCAGGCCCAGACTTTCCAGGCACTTCCTGAAAGCCAGAGTCAGACTGGGATTTCTCAAGACTCTGATAACTTGCTGGGTAGCTGTCTCTTCCCATGGGAATCTGATTGTGCATCTCAGACCATTTGGACCCTGTTCTTCTTCCAGGAACCTAGTTCTCCTCCCAGACTGGTATCACTCAAAGCAGGAGTCAGGGTAATGGACACCCCGCCCCCAGCATCATGCTGTTTGCACTGGAGAAGTATCTCACCACATCAAGATACACGTAGGCTCCCTCCCCGAGGCCCCTAGTCCTTAGTCTCTGAGGGAGCACCCATCTGGCTTCTCTGAAGCAGGTTGTTGGCATCAGGGCCGGGAAAGGGATGTCTGGGGGGCAGGCTGGGTTGCAAGCAACAGCAGGCATTTTAATCTGCTTTGATTTCTGGTCTTTGGAGAGGGCTTGGCTACAAGGCCCAGTTGTTTATTTCTTAGGAGCCAAAGCAGACAAAGGGCCCTAGAGAGAGCCCTGGAAGTCAGATAAAATGCCAGGACTACTTGTCAGCCCAATACAGCTCAATTCTTTCCATCCCTATTCGCTCCTTTAAGGTTATGGCCATTTAAAAACCTTTTTTGTTTTTTGTTTTTTTCCCCAGAGTGTCCTTAAACGTGGCTTTGCTTAGAAACAAACTCAGGAGGCTGGGCACCAGGCACTCAATAGGCAAGTCCCTTGTCCCTCTGGTGGGTTTGACTTCAGAAAGGAATTTGTCTCTGGCTCTAGGTGGGGACAGGATTGGCTATCCAGACCTAAAACCCTAATCTCCCCCCACATACAGGAAATATTTTCATTTTTTTGGGCTGGATGCTAGGTTACCCTTACTCTGCCGTGTCACTGGCCCCTCCAAGGTAGTGCAAACAGGTACAGGCCTCTCGGGACTCACAGAGGACCGTATCTTTCCTGTGAATCCCCTGCTCTGAAGAGCAGAGTATTGGGAGAGCGAGACCCGAATGGACCGCTGCGTGCTTCTTATAATTACGTCACAACAAACCATGGTGCACTCTTAGCTCCAGTCAGCTCCAGAGGATAGGAAGAATGGTCCGGATGGTCACTCATCAAGCTGCTCTTTCTTACGCTTATCTTTTCTTTTTCCTTGACGGCTCTAGTGAAAACGGCTTTCCCAGAAAAGGTAATGCCGGCTCCCCTTCTGTTCCCTTCCTCTGCAGCCAGTGACTCTGGAAACCGCAAACGATTTACCTTTCTGCTTCCCTCCCTCCTAGCACTGGATTTTTATTTTTGCCCATCGATTCTTTTTTTTTTTTTTCCAGGAGAAAAACAAAATTTAAGATACTTCCTCCCACCCTCATATTTTAGTTTCTTAAGACCTGGGCTTTCCAGGTGCACAGAGACCTCCTCAACTCTCCTCTACGGGCCACTCAGTGTCTGATGACTCAGGCCTCTGAGGAAGGGCTTGGGCCAGGCAGGTGCCACTTAAATGGGCCTCTGGAACTCCAACTGGACCCCTGAGATCCACTGTTGATCGATCGGCCTCTAGCCTGGGCACGGGGCCTTCTTTGGACTGCCTTGCCCTTTGTTTTGGACAGAAGTTGGTTAACAACTCAATTTGGTGAGGCTCCAAGTTTGTCACCAAATAATATTGAGCAATCGTATGTTTAATGTTCCCAGGCATGTGGCT
Organism: Cricetomys ansorgei; assembly: GCA_026225945.1. Lineage (NCBI taxonomy): Eukaryota > Metazoa > Chordata > Mammalia > Rodentia > Nesomyidae > Cricetomys > Cricetomys ansorgei. Next base: position 11,446,368 of record JAMJFZ010001012.1, read on the forward strand.
GAAACCTTTTGAAGTCGAAGGGTAGAAGGCGACAACCTGTTTGTAAGTCAATTTTTGCAAATTTTTCTCCTGCAGTCCTCTCTTGGAAAAAAAAAATTAAACTACCCTCCTACCCCCAAGAAAAAGGCCAAACCATGTTGAATTTCTTTATCCGTGTGTTTTCCACCCAACTAGTTTCCCTTGGGTTCAGCAACAAAGATGGGAAATTTGCCTTCCTCTCCCGAAATAATAGCTACGCCTTCCAATTTCTCCCCCTAATCTAGGATTCTCTGGCGTCACCGTGCCCATCGACGGCATAGTGGCAAGGATGGTGTCAAATTTTTTGAAAAGTCAAACGTTCAAAGCGTTTCACCCGTCAAGTCCACTGTTGGGAGTTGTCAACGGGGGTCTCTTTTCCTCAGCTTGCAATTTAGGGATTGGCGATTGGTTGCAAAATCCTTTGGCCCAGTCTCTGGAATAGGGATGGGGCTGAGCCCCTCCCAGCAAACCTTTCATCACAGGAAGTCAAGGTCTGGTCACACTCAAGAGCGCTCTCTAGTGTAAACCCAGGGGGTGCTGATCAGTAACTGTGACAAAAGATTCACATCCTCCCAGAAGTGAAACCGAGCTTCTCAGAAAGTAGCTGGAGCCAAGGAAAACACTAGGTTATGCTCCCAACTCCATGCATCTCCCCAAGGAGCTGAAAAGCATGCGGCGACCATGTCCTCATCCCCACGCACATCCTCCACTGGAGGCAGGACGATCATACGGACCCAGTTCACAGGTGGAAGAGGTGGAGCTCAGAAGTGGGAAAAGGGCTTGGAAGCTGAGTAGGCAGCTGAAGGAAAAGGAGGCAGAGGCGGGAGGTCTCTTCCAGTTAGGCGCTTGAGAATACAGGAGAATGTATTTGAGGTGATGGAGGACTTGGGTCTGCTCATATCTGATTTTGTTGAGAAGGTACCAGGGCACTGTATACTGTCAGCATAGAAGGGGCACCTGAGGGTAGGGGAGGCTTGCTGAAGGATAAGAAAAGTTAGGAGGGAATCTCTGACCTTCACAGATCACCCTTGGCAAAAAGGCAAGAAAGCCAAGTCAATTCACAGGGATGTGCAGAACCCACTGTGCAGGGCTTGGAGGAGAGGGGGCGCCCCACAAGGTCACCTTACTACACCTTACTGCTTCTGTGCTCTTCCAGAAGGTTCCTCCATGCCAAGGCCGTCGATGGCGTTATTACTGCTTCCTTCCTTTCATTGCCAGTCCCTCTTTACAGACCTTGCGCTCCCACCCGTCAGAATTCCCTTGTGGTCCACACATTTCCTAGTTCTTACATGCAATGCTTCTTCACCTGAAAGAAACAACCAAGAGTGTTCTCCAATGATACTCTGCCACCAGACCCCAGTGTGTATCCCTAGGTCACAGTGGGAAACTGTGTCCTTTGGAGCCCTCGGTGGAGACACAGGCGGGTATTACAATGGATGTGGGGAACAGGACACTGTGGACACTCTCAAGGCCCTGCCCTTCAGAGGTAGGTGAGACTGCGCTGCCATTCGCAGTGGTTCTCACCTCCTGGCCTTCCTCCCAGAATTCAGGAGGATGTTTAATAGCTTGTCTACTGAAGAATAAGAACTGGGAGTGAATTTCTGTTTCTCAAAGGGGTGGGAGAGACAGCAAAGTCCATGCAAGAATATTCTAGAACGAGGAGCCCAGGCCTGTTGCAACTGGGGGGCAGGCCGGGCTCCCATTTGCAGGTATCCACAGTGCTGGCAGCAGGTCAGGGGAGAACTATTTTTAAGCACATAGTGGGCCCTGTTCACCTTCCAGGGTGGGTAGCTCAGGGAGCAAAAAAGTGGCGCCCTCCATAGGTCTCTCTCTGCCTCATCCAAGCATGCTGCTGGCACCCCCTCCAGGCCGCCCTCTTTCCTCCCTGCCAGTGATGCCTCCCATCTTCCCCTTTTGCCATTTACGCTCTTGCTAAAATGACGAGCTCTACTTCAGGGAACCTACCGCCTGCCACGTGTCTCCCCATTATTCTTGGAAACTGACCTCTTGCCTGCCTGCTCTTTGCTTTCAGGTCCAGCCCAAGTTCCGTTACCCCTTTTACTATGAGATGTGCTGGTATGTCTTGGAGAGATACGTGTACTGTGTGACCCAGCGCTCCTACCTCACTCAGGAATACCAGCGAGAATTAATGCTTATTGGTGAGTAACCTGCATGTGGCTCAGAGCCGACTGTTTGGCCAGTGCAGAAATCCTTCCTAGCATGGGTCCTGCGTAGTTCTGGGTCCCCTGGGGTTCTTTTGAGTCAGAATGCTGGGCAAGACACCCCTCAGAAAATAGCCCCTGCTTGCACAAAGGAGCTTGTGACCCTCAGAAGAATCACATTTGTCGCCCCCTCCCGTGCATGTGCAGAAGCATGGAAGAGCCTGTCACCAGCATAGTTGCTAAAACAGGACCATCCCAGAGAACAAAGAATCCGGCCTCTTTTGTCCCTCTGTGTTTGCCAGCTGATTCTTCTTACAACACCCAGAGGTTGGGTTTTTTTTTTTTCAATCCCCGTAGGAGCAGCCTCGTATTACGCAGCTAAGTGCCCACAATCCAGGCCAACTTTATGGGGAAGGGAGGGGTATCTGGAGCTGGCAACACAGGTATGAGGGAGAAAGGGGCCTGTGATGGAGACAGGGAAAGTGCTTAGACTCTCAGCTACAGTACCCTGCCCTGCTGTTGGTACTTAAAAGGACAACACCATCCATCGCCTATCCCTTGATTCACAGATGCCTACCCCAAAGTTGCACCTGGCAGTGACAGGGAGCCCTGATCAATACATAAGAACCCAGCGTTCTTCCCTCTGTGTTGGGCAGCTGGTAGTTTGGGGGAAGATTAACTGATGTCATATGTCAACAATGTCATATGTTCACAAGATACAAACATGAGATGTGTCTATCTCATGTTTACAGTTGCATAACTTCCTGGTCCGAGTAAGTCTTTCCACTTCTTGCCCTTGATTTTCTCTTTTATGGTATTCGGGAGATTGGTGCTGAGCAATGGATTTTTCTTCCTGCAGTCTTTTTGTTTTTGTTTGTTTTGAGATAGAGCCTTCCTGTGTAGTTCAGGCTGGCCTAGAACTCTATGTAGCCAGGCTAACATCAAACTCTTATTCTTCCTGCCTCCATCTCTCTAGTGCTGAAATTTCAGGGATGTTGTTGGTTGGTGATGGGCTGGGAATTGAACCCAGGACTTTGCGCATACTAGGGAGTCACTTCAGGGCTTTTTAGTTTATTCACAGGTGTGTATAACCGTAACCTTAGAACATTTTCATCATTTCCAAAAGAAGTTTGCCCCTAAACTCTAAATTTTTGTTTTGTTTTGTTTTTTGGGGTTTTTGAGACAGGGCCTTACTATGTAGCCCAGGGCCGCACCTCCCAAGTGCCGGAATCAAAGGCATGTGCCACCACACCTGACACTCTCTCATCTCCCTTACTCTGCTTACTTGCCAGCCCTGAGCAGCTACAAGTTCACTTTCCCTAGAACTGCCCTCCCGCTTACTAAGGACATTTCATATTCAGAGAATTCTGTAATACGTGGTGTTTGAGACTGACCTTTTTGGAATGATTATTCATTAATTTTTTGTTTTGTTTATTTGTTTAGAGACAGGGTTTCTCTGCTGTAACTCTGTCTGTCCTGGAACTCACTCTGTTGACCAGGCTGGCCTCGAACTCACAGAGTTCTGCCTTTGCCTCCCAAGTGCTGGGGTTAAAGGCGTGCGCCACCACTGCCCTGCTTGGACTAATTTTTAAGTTTTAAAAGTTAAATTTATTTAGTCTCTTCTTCTCTTCTCTTCTCTGTCTCTCTGTCTCTCTCTCCCCCTTCCCATCCCCTCTGTGTGTGTGTGTTGGTCAGAGAACAACTTTCAGGAGTTTCCTCCTCCTACCATGCAGGTGCTAGGGATTGGACTCAGGTTGTCAGGTTCAGCAGCAAGTGCTTTACCCACTAAACCATCTTCCCAGCCCTTGACTGATTTTTTTTTTCTTTTTTTAAAATAGATTATTTATTTTTGTTTTATGTGCACTGTTTTTTTGTTTGTTTGTTTTTTTTTTGTCTACATGTATGTCTGTGTGAGAGTGTCAGGTTCCCTGGCACTGGAGTCACAGACAGTTGTGAGCTGTCATGTGGGTGCTGGGGATTGAACCTGGATTCTCTAGAATAGTCAGTGCTCTTAACCACTGAGCCATCTCTCTAGCCCCTGTTTTTTTTTTTTAACGTTTACTTATTTTATGTGTATGTGTATGAAGTGTCTGAGTGCATGTATAGACACTACGGTGAAGGCCAGAAGAGAGTATGAGATAGATCCCTTGGAATTGGAGTTACTGGCGGTTGTGAGCTGCCATGTGTGTGCTGTGAACCAAACCTAGGTCCTCTGCAAGAGCAGTGATTGTGCTTAACTCCTGAGCCATCTCTTTATCCTTGACTGATTTGTATGCATATAATTAAATGCCAGATATTACTAGTGGTGAAGCAACCTGTGTGGGTGCACAGAGCTGGGAAAAGCAGAGCTTGGATTTGAGCCTGTGTATGGCTGAATGTTGATTGCTTTTCTACAGGCTGGACCCAATCTTTCCTCCCTGCAGTAAGGGCGAGTGGAATCTTCAGTGCTTCTGGCGGGGGTTAAGTGATCATCTTATGATCTTTCCCACAGATGCCCCAAGAAAAGCCAGCGTAGACGGCTTCTCATCCGATTCCTGGCTGGAGATGGAGGAAGAGTCCTGTGAGCAGCAGCCCCAGGAGGAGGAGGAGGAGAAGGAGGAGGAAGGGGATGGTGCAGATAAAGCACCCAAGCCACCCACCGATGTCCCCACCTCACCCACCAGCAACCCCTCGGAGGAACAGGAGAACACAGGGAAGAAGTCCAAAGCCCCTGCCATGCGATTCCTCAAGAGGACTTTGTCCAACGAGTCGGAGGAAAGTGTCAAGTCCACGACGATGCGCATAGACTACCCCAAGACACCCACGGGCTCCCCTGCCACTGAGGTCTCTACCAAGTGGACGCACCTGACCGAATTTGAACTGAAGGGGCTGAAAGCCCTAGTTGAAAAACTAGAGTCTCTTCCGGAGAATAAGAAGTGTGTCCCCGAGGGCATCGAGGACCCCCAGGCTCTCCTGGAAGGTGTAAAGGTGGGCAGGGGCCAAGGCTGGGCGGGGCACTCAGGGAAGGGTTGGGCCAGCTGCTGGGCTAGCACTCCATCTAGACAAGCCTATCTGGATTATGGAATCTGAGGCCACTGTTAGGAGCTGGATGGAGGGTGCTCTGTGGGTGACAACGGCTTCTTTGGTGATACTTTTTGGAATCTCAAGGCTCCCCCACAGAAGGTTTTGTGTGTGTTGCTACAGTGTTCAGTTGGTTTTGGGAGACAGACTTCTATCTCTTGGTGAGAAAGATTGCTGTTCTAGGTGGATTCCCTAGAGCAGTGGTTCTCAACCTTTCTAATACTGCAACCCTTTAATACAGCTCCTCACGCTCTGGTGACCCCCGACCATAAAATTATTTTCGTTGCTCCTTCAAAGCTGTAATTTTGATACTGTTATGAATTGTATTGTAAATGTCTGATACGCAGATGGTCTTAGGCAACACTTGTGAAAGGGTAATTCGACCCTCAAAGGGGTCAAGACCCATAGGTTGAGAACCCCTGCCCTAGCGCGTGAATCTGTGTATGTGAGCTGGTCACGCCTCCTGGTGACCTTCTCGTAACCATTGACTTCGGTGGCAGCGCAGTAGCCTGAGTTTGAGAGGTTACCAGTGTCTCAACTGTACCCTCAATCTCCAGTCAGGAAGCAGGCCCTTAGGGTCAGGTGGAACTGGAAGAACACCCAGGAAAGATGCCAGAGTGCCTGCTGGGTATCCTACTGTGCAGAGCTGCCCCTCGTCCTGTCGCTAAGACTGTGGTATTAGGTTATGAGACTTCTCTACTTGCTGTCCAGTGTCTGGGGCAGTGGAGCTTAAGGCAGACTGGTGTTAGAGACCGAACTCAAGTTTCTTCCTTGGGAATTGGAGTTTATCTAGGTGACATTGCGTTGGCCTTGCAGGGGCTCAGGGACTCAGGAGTGAAGTTGGAGGTTGTAGGGTGGTAAGGGATGGGAGTGTGTGAAACTTCGGGACCCAGGCCAGATAACCCAACAGTTACCACCGGTGTAGGGAACCATTGACCAGAAGTCACTAGTCCAGGGGCACCTCATTGTCTGTGGTCCCAGATGGGACTCGGGCATCGCATTTTGGGCAGGTTCTCCACCACCTTCCCCACGATCCATTCCCACCGTGTGTTTTTCTAGTTTGATCTCCTAACGAAAACTTTAGGATTCTGTTGTGTGGCTACTTTATTTTTCCTCGTGAGAGCCTGTAAAAAAATGAAAACGATTTTAATCGATTCGTTTTTAAGTTTTTATCAGTCACAAAATAATAGTACTGAGTTCCCAAAATATTGTAAATGGGTTAAACATGTGAAATATTCTTCACTTTCTGCAACGTTCTTTTACTTTAATCGCATCTGTGTGTGGTGTGTTTCCGGGTAGTGCCCTGGTTCCTGGCCAGATTTCTTCCTAAGTGTAAGAGCTGGTTCCTCCTGCCCCTTCCTTGTGTCTCTCGGGTGCCCTCTGAGGCCGGATTCACTTGCTGACGAGAAGGCCTGTCAAGGTGAAGGCCTAGGTAGAACGCAGAGTCCAGTCCCATGCTGTGAGACTCATTGTATAAGCCAAGGACAGTACCTCTGTAGCTTGCCTGGCTGGGATTTTATTTAGATTCTACCGGAATGACAATCTTCACTGGGCTTGTGAAGAAAGAGATTACAGAATTCTATAAAAGTCTAAGAAAGTCATTCCCATCACCACCTTGTGGAGATCTCCAGAAAGGTGACACTGCGCGTCTTCGGAGATGTCTTTTGTGCTACTTTTGTTTTTGAGACAGACCCTCCTGTCTCCCAGGCTCGGATATCCTCATCATCCTTGTCCATAGTTCAGGGATGACCTTGAACTCTAATTCTTCTGCTTCTACCTCCCAAGTGTGGGAATACAAGCATGTGCTACTACGCTCAGTTTATATAGAGCTAGGGAATTGAGCCTAGGGCTTTCTACGTGTCGTGAAGGCATTCTGCCAACTGGAAACACTCCTCTTTAAATACATTTATTTTGATAGCAATACCATGTAGTTGGCTAAACAAGATGGGAGAAGAGAAAGTTACAGGAGATCCTTGAGTTCAGATTTGATTTATATTCTCAGCTACTTGACACATGGCCCTAGGCAGGTCATTCTGCCTTCTATTTTCCTGTGCTGTGTAAAACAAAGATCCTTCCCAGTAGTCAGGAGGCAGGGGCAGGCAAATCTCTCTGAGTTCAAGGCCAGCCTGGTCTACATAGTGAATCCTAGGCCAGCCCAGGAAACACAGGGAGGTGCTGTCTTAAAAAGCCAAAAACAAAACAAAGATATTGGACATGATGTGCTTTATCCTTCTGGGGACCAGATTCTGATGTTTCTTGGTCACTCTGAATAGGTATGTCATTAAAAACTGATGTGTGCAGGGCTGGAGAGTTGACTCAGTGGTTAAGAGCTCATCCTCCTCCTGGGTGGAGGTGGCACACACCGCTAATCCCAGCATGTGGGAGGCAGAGGCAGGTGAATCTGAGTTTGAGTCCAGCATGGTCTACAGATCGAGTTTCAGGACAGCCAGGGCTGCACAGAGAAACCTTGTTGGGGGAAGAGGAGGATAAAGGCTCTTTCTGGTCTTATAAAGGACCAGAATTCCAGACACTTACCACCTGTAAGTGTAATTCCAGGGGAACCAGTGCCCTCTTCTGGCTTCTGAAGGTACCTGAACTCAAGCACATATCACACAGAGACACAAATACACATGTAATTAAAAGTAAAATCTTGGCCGGCTAGATGGCTCAGCAGATAGACACTTGTCGCAATGTCACATGACCTGAATTCGATCCCTGGAACATACATAATAGAGGGACAGAACTGACTTGACTGATTTGACCTATCCTCTGACCTCTACAGGTGTACTATGAGGTTCCCCCCACCCCGTGATCAACATAATACAGATTTTTAAGTGAAATATTTTTAAAAACTAAAATGGAGGTGCTGGGCAGATGCCTGTGTGGTTAAGGGTACTTAACTGGTCATGTAGAGGACCTAGGTTTGGTTCCCAGCAGCCACATGGTAGCTTACAATCTCCTGTAACTCCAGTTCCAGGGTATGAACTTTCTCTCTTGAGCTCCTGCATACACATGATATGTATAAACTCATGAACACACACACAAATACATAAAAATAATAAATAATTAAATCTAAAAAACAAACTGAAATGGGGGTCTGACAAGATGGCTCAATGGGTAAAGGCACCTGCCGCCAAGCCTCACAGCCTGAGTTCAAACCCTGGGACCCACATAGTGGAAAGAACCGATTAATGAAAGGCATCCTCTGACTTCCACACTTGTGCCATGACTGCACATGCCCCCCAGTAAGAAAATAAATGTAATAAAACCTGATTTTTTATAAAAAGCTAAAATAACACAGTGGCAGGAACTGTGTCATGGACTTATTTTGAGGAACACTGAGGCTGGCTTTGGCCAGCCTCTACTGCCCAGGCTCTTTTCCTCTCTCTTTTCCCACTGCTCATCCATCTGCATTTGTTTCCTAGGACTGATGTCACAGAGCACCATAGGGCTAGTTGCTTAAACATCAGTTCTCGTTCTTATTCTCTTTCTGAGCCTGGGGACTGCACGTGTCTGACAGCAGGATGTCTACAGAGCCACGCCCACACCTGTCCTTGGCTCCTCCCTCTTCTCTTGGTAGCTAGCAGCCCTTGGCATTGCCTGGCTTGTAGTTGTATCACTCCTGTGGTCAAGACTGACCATCAATGGCTCTCTCTACGTATACGTCGTCAGTGCGTGACACCAGACATTGGATACAGGCCCAGCAGACGTGCACATCATCTTGAGTAAATGTATAGAAGTCATCTCCAGAGTCACATTCTGGGGCTCTCGGTGCACATGAATTTTGGGGACACATTGATAAGCAACAGTCGTGGGATGAAGTAATTGACTGTAAGAAGGGAGTTCCTAGCAAGCTGCCTCTCCTAGGAACGTGTCTGTTTCCAGCGAGAACTCGGAGAGATTGCTGTGGCTCTGGGTGGCGGGGACCATGGGCATATAGCTATTTGAGGACAAGTCTAGTCCTCAGATCAGTTCTAAGTGACTGGAACCCAATCCAGTGCGTGGCAGGGTTGTGAAGGGTTCCTGAGTGGGAAAAGACCACCATGGGTGTAGGTGGGGTGACTCTGTCAGATGACCCTCTGCAAGGTGCCTCTGCGACTGAACGGAGTCAGGCAAACCACCATTGGCGGCATGGCCCCTTGCTGTGGTTCCATGCTCTGCTGGCTGTCATCATGTTACCATGGTGTAGGAAACCACCTATCCACGCGGAATTATGGGGCTGCGATAGAATTATGGGACTAATGGGCTGCACAGAGTTGGGGGCTGAAAAAACGGCGAGTCAGGTTTTCTTGTTTTGAAGTCTTTTTTTCTCCCTTCCCTCCCCCTCCCTCTTTTCTTTCCTTCCTTCTCTCTCCCTCCCTCTCCCTCTCCCTCTCCCTGACACAGTCTCACTCTACAGCCCAGGCTATACCTAGCTCAATCTGGTCCTAATCTTGTGACAATATTGCCTCAGCCTCTCAAGTGTCAGGGCGGTAGGCATGAACGAACGTAATCTGGCCAAGCACTTTTTTTTTCCCTCAACAGACAAATAGAGATCAGCCGTATTGTTCTGACATCCGTCTCCAAACAGAACAGGGAAGAAAGTCCTAAATTAAGAGTGCACTGCCCGAATGGATGTCAATTTTAAATTAAGAGTACATTGTCCAAATGGATGTTGCTTGTCTTTGAGGACTGTTGTGGAGTCAGGAGCGGATGTTCTTGGGGACGCAGTGAAATAGGAGGAGGTGTGATCTATGTCGTGCTGATATGTGTAAAGCCCTAGCAGAGCCTTGAAGTCCTCAATAAACTAGAGCTGATATTGCTGTTTCAGACACCTTGGAATGAAAACAGTTTTGTTTCATGTCAGGTCTAAGAGCTTGTGAACCCATGATACGGAGGGCAGGCAGAGCCTTTTTCTCTGTTGGGGTCTTCAAGTTCTCCACTCTGTAACCCGCCTGCTTTTGAAGCTGCCCCTTTCTGGTATTACCAATTTACAAGACAGTAAGAGGTATAGGATCTAGATTTTTCCTCGCTCTACCCCCCCAACCCCTTTGTGTGTGTGTGTCTGTGTGTGTCTGTGTGTTTTGTATGGAGTTGGGCCCAGGACCTTGGGTATCTTCACTTGGTGTTCTATCACTGAGTCCCTACCTCCAGCCTGTTGACTTTGTAAAATCATCACCTTCTTGCCTACTTCAAAGGAGCCTTTTCAGAGGAGCCAAATGGCAGGAAGTGGGCAGCAGGGCTCTGACTTCCAGGGTGACCATAGAACAAGCCCTGAATAGTATGTCTCCTGTCTGTACAACCTCAGGAGAATGAAGAAGAACGGGGTGGGGGAAGAACTTGGCGTTGGATATCCAGGCAAGACCATACCTGGTACATATAGGTAGCCACAGGATTTAGGGCCCGTCTTGTGTTATAGAGACTTCTTTTCCGCATAAGTATGGAAATCTCCATTTACATGTATCGGACTTTGGAGTTAAGACTTGAACTCTGTTTTATGCGGAAGATCACGATGAAGTCTACTACTACTACTAAGATGAATGCTTTTAGGTGCAGATGCAATAGAGGGAGGGGTTCAGAGACCCAAATATCCTGCTAACTGATGCTCCCTGGCTCTGGCCTTGTTATGCTCCCTTTTGTCAACCCCACAGTTGGTGCAGCTTTCCTAACTTCAGCCCCTGCCTTGCTAGTGGTGGTATTTTTAGTCACTGAAAAGGTGGGGCTTCCAGTGATTAGCATCCCACCCTGGGAGAAATGGAGCCCCAATCTCTTGTTAATAAATTCTTTGAGAGAAGTTGGCATGAAGGGGAGTTCCTTTGATAAGTCACACCTGGGGCAGCTAGAGCCTGGTGGTGGCTCCGTCCTGCAGGAAGCCTGCACTGGGCTTGCTAGAGCTACAGGCTTAGGTGTTCTAACCCTTAGGAGACTGGGACTGGGTGGACACAAAGCCTTCATTCTGTCTGCACTCAACAGTCCCAGGGAATGTATAAATTCAGGTAGAGTCTAAGGACTCCTATGACATCGTTCACCCCAGCACTCCTCCCTTTGAGGAGACAAAAAAATCTCCCATTAGGATATTCCTCCTCTAATTTTCACCTTTACAAATGAAACCGTATCACAGAAAAGACCAAGTTCATTGTGCCCCCTGGTGGCCATAGAGTGCCATGTACAGAAGGGAAACGGCTTTTCTTGGTTGGACAGTTTCTGACTTCCCTTGTGTTTTTATGATGTCGGTTTTGGGGAAGGTTCTGGTAAGTCATGTGAAGCCCAGGATACAAGGACACTTTGGGAAAACTTTAAAACTATATTGTTTAATTAAAAAATTAAAGGATGCTGGGCTGTGGTGGTGTTCAGGACAGCCAGAGTGACAACAGAGAAACCCTATCTCAAAAACTAACTAAGTAAATATAAAATAAAAAAAATAAAAGATATGCAGAAGCAGGCAGATCTCTGAGTTCAAGGCCAGCCTTATCTACATAGAGAATTCCAGGCCAGCCAGAGATACATAGTCATGTCTTTACAAAACAACAAAACATGATTTTTTATTAATTTACTTTTACTTTATTTTATTGTGGATCATGGTGGTTGGTTGTTGAGACAGTGTATCTCCAAGCAACTCTGGCTGGAACTCTCTCTGTAGATCAGGCTGGCCTTGAACTCACAGAGAGCTCCCTGTCTCTACCTCCCAAGTGCTGGGATTAAAGGCGTATGCCACTTCACCCAGCAAGAAAAGTTTTAGATTTAGGGAAAATTCAGAAAAATAAGACACCTCGAGCCTGTTAACATCCTAGTATAAGACACTGGACACAATTATTAAAACTAATGTTCTGTCATTTATTCATATTTCCTCCATATTTACCTAAAGTCCCTGCTCTGTCTCAGAATCTTGTCTCTGATGTCGAGTATTTTGCAGCATGTTGTTTGGGGGCTCCAAGTTTTATGCTGGAAGCTTTCTCTAGGTTAGTCATTGTGCCGGGCTTTGGGAATGTGACAGTATGACAGTTACTCTTCTTACTGCTGCAACAAAATGTCTGGCAGAATCAACTTAAGGCAGAAACTTTGTTCTGGTGTATAGTTTCAGAGACTGTCAGTCCATCCTGGCGGGGAAGGCACAGCTTATTGTATCTTGGCAGCAGACAGATCTCAGAGAGAGCATAAGCAGGCAATTGTGCTCACCCGTTAACTCTCCAACGCTACCCCTGTTGCCCAATCTCTGCCATGTAGGCCTCCATGCCCAAAAGGTTCTATAGTCTCCCCAAATTGCCACTAGCTAGGGACAAAGAGTTGGCGTGCACAAGCTTGTGGGAGACACCGCTCACTTAAACCACAACGTAGTCAATCGAGATATTTTATAAATAGCAATCATAAATCATTCACAATGAATGTTCCAGGGCCAAGGTTTGAACCCAGGCAGCCCAAGTGACCTCTGTGCTGTCTGCTGCCTTCCAAGGGTAGTGGAGGAACTCCCACAGACTGCCATCTCGGAACATCAGCCAACCAAATGGTGATCAAGAAAATAGGACAAAAGTAGAGTCAGAAGTGGATTGGATTCCTATCTGTTAGATCAGAGAAGAAGCCTTGAAATAATCCTGAGAGCCACCAAGATGGCTCATCAGGGAAAGGCCTTTGTTCCATTAGCCTGACAGCCTGAGTTGGATCCTTGAAATGCATGTAAAGATGGAGGGGAGAGAATTGACTCTACAGAGTCGTCCTCTGAGCTCCATGTGCATGCCATGACATCAGCACATACGAGCATGTGTGCCCTTATTTGAGTGCATGTACACACACATGCATGCACTAAATAAACATGTTTTAAAGCAAAATAATCTTCACCTACATTTATCTTTTGAGCTTTTCTGCTCTCCACCATTAAATGTTCCTCTGTGATTGACTGTTATTTTTTTATTTATTTCATGTTATTTTGTTTTTTCGAGACAAGGGACACTCACTGCTGTCCTGGAACTCAATCTGTAGACCAGGCTGGCCTTGAACTCACAGCAGTCCACCTGGCTCTGCCTCCTGAGTGCTAGCATTAAAGGTGTGCACCGCTGTCACACACCTCTACCCCCACCCCCGCTTGACTGTGTTCTTAAATGTCACTGAAAAAATGCTTTTAGCCAACTGTCTGGCTAACTGTTGGTGGAGAAATCAGTTGTATTGAATGTGTTAGGCTGAGATGCCAACATACCACACTGTGTTTGTTGCTTTGTGAGCAAGTTGCAATGTTTCTTAAGTGTGATATAGACTTTTAGGAGATTCTGGCTTCTTGCATCATGACTTTAAAACCTCATTCCTGCATAAGAAGCCACCACAATGAATTATCTCTCATTTACAGTTGGAGAGACCAAGGCTTAGAAAGGTGTAAAAGCTATGGGTGATACCACTGAGGAAAGACAAACACTGCTCTCTAGATCAGACTCTTTACCCATGAACTTCCCCATTCATGGCTGTGTCTGTAGGATACCAAGAAAACAAAGCAAAACAGAAACCTGTGTTTAAGGGCCCTGACCTGTAGACTTGTCAGTGAACTCTGCTAAACCTTGACCATTGAGGTTTGTTATTTTTAATGTATAAAAGCCTTCTTCCTCTCCATTCTTTGTCTTTTTTGTTTGTTTGTTTTATGGTAAGGTCTCATGTAGCCAAGGCGGGTCTCATATCCACTGTGTAGCAGAGAGCGACCTTGAATTCCTGATCTTCCTGCTTCCACCTCCCTAGTACTAGGATTAACAGGCAGACACCACCATGCCTGGCTGGCTTTTATTTGTTTCTTTGAGAAAGAGTTGAATTTATGGACTTTAGAGATTCTAAGCTGCTCACATATTCCCACATCCCTGGGTGCGTGGTAAGAAGTGAGATGAGGCTGGAGAGAGGGCTCAGCAGTGAGGAGTGTTTGCTGCCCCCAGGCCTGAGGAGCAAAACTCAGATCCCAGCACCCAGGTGGGCAGTGGCAGGAGCATCACTCCAGCTTGTTGGTAGCCTGCCCCACCCAAAAACCACAAGCTATCTGTTTTTCATTAAGAGACGCTGTCTCAAAGGAATGAGGTAGAGGGTAGTAGTAGAGGGTCCCCCAGTGCCCTTCTCTGTCTTCTGAGTTTTCTGAGGACAGCACACACATGTAAGCATACAATACAGACACAAAGTAAACTGTGGGTGCAGAAGTCTGTGATGCTCTGGACAAGGATTTGGCATCGTAACTGGCATCGGTAGCTGGTAAATGCATGGTCCGTGCCGGACAGTGTGGTACATGCCTGTGATCCCAGGGCTCTGGAGACAGAGGCAAGAGTAACCCTGTAGGTTCTAGGCCAGCTAGAGCTACAAAGTGAAATCATGTTGTATGTTCTGAGCCCGTAGGAAATCTGGGTGACCTTGTTTCTGTTGAGTGGTGGATGGTGATAGGCAGACAGTGGTTTTCTTTCTTCTTTTTGAGAGTTTGCAGTCTTTCACAGGGTTAGTTTTGCCACCTTTAGAGATCTTCCCTTCACCCTCTGTTAATACGGATTTTTTTTTTTTTTTTGTTTGGCCACAGAATGTACTGAAGGAACACGTGGACGACGACCCCAGCCTGGCCATCACTGGGGTCCCTGTGGTCAGTTGGCCAAAAAAAACTCCAAAGGTAAGATGTAGATCTTACTCAAAGGTGAGAGACCCCTTCTCATTGCCTTCTACCCACCCTGTGGGTGAGAGTTGGGAGCTGTTCTGCACTGGCTCCCGGGAGAGGGCACCCCGCTCAACATGAATAGTTTTAATGAAATGTTCGCTGCAAATGTTTTCTTGTTTAGAGGGTCCCGTTTACTAGCTGTGCAACCTGTGGAAGAGAGGCTTGCTCTGTCATTAGGTGGTTTGTCTCGAATCTCCCTAGTCTCTTCCCACTTGTTTCCTCCCTTACCCGCCATGGATTGTTGCCCTATCTTGTAGAGTAACTTCTTTCTCTTCATAGAACTCGTCAGTGTTTAACACAGAAATGTCTAAACTGGGGCTTGGGAGACGAGTTAGTAGATGAAGTGCTTGGGCGACAGGCAGGGCAGGTGATCTCTGGCACCCATGCCTGGCTTCACTCCATCTTCCGTCCATCTGCACCCTCCTTCACCGTTGAGATGCGCGAATTGTATACATTTCTTCATTTGTTTACACCGGGGTCTGGAATGGTTCTGAGGACTCAGTGCAATTGTGCACATAAAGCTTTCAGAACAAGAGCTGGCCCACGGTCAGCATCTTCTCAATGATGGCCTGTTGCTCCTGGTGGCACACAGTCCCAGCAATCAAGGAGCTGAGGCAAGAGGAAGTAGAGTTTGAATCCAGCCTGGGCTACATGGCTAGTTCAAGGCCATCCAGGACTACACAGTGAACATATCTTAATAAACTAAGCCCTGGAGATTTAGCTCAGTGGGAGAACATTTGGGGTCACAAAAAAAGGCTTTGTGTTAGGGCTGGATCCCCAACTGCAAGCCTAAAGAAAAAACAAACAATTATCTGATCATTTCCAACAAAATATTATTATTAAGCACTGTCACTGTCCAGTGACAGCCACTAGCCATTTGTAGTACTGTGTACTTAAATGTGATTTGCCCACATTGAAATATGCTGTATGTATAAAATATATGGTAGATTTCAAAGATAGTATAAGAAAAGTGTAAGCTACCTTACTAATTTCCATATTGATTGCATATTGAAATTAGTGTTGCCTGATTGCGCGCGCGCGCGCACACACACACACACACACACACACACACAGACACACACAGACACACAAATACCCAATAAAATTTGAATGTCAGCTGAACAACAAATAAATTCTTCATATAGGTGTGTCCCCAAAGTTATATGAGATATAGTTATAGCCAAAAGACCATGGTCACCTGAAATTTAATTTAGGCACACTGTGTTTTTAGCTGATGAATCTGGCAACCCTAGTTAAAATGACAGTTTTTCTCAGATATAAGTTTAACTGGGTGGATTATTAAGGCTTATTAAGGGTAGTTTTGTTTGTGTATTTGTGTGTGTTTGAGACAGGCACTAACGCTCTAAGCCAGGCTAGCCTAGAGTTTACTAATCCATGCTGACCTCAAACTCATAGAGATCCTCCTGCCTCAGTCTCCCCAGTACTAGGATTACCCCCATGCGTGGCTCATTTGTTTTTTTTTGTTTTTTTTTTTAACATTTTAAATTGTGGCTATAAAACGATAGTCTCAGCTGACTGTGGTGATACACACCCATCATCTCAGCACTGGGAAGTCCAGGCAGGAAGATCAGGGATTTGAGGCCAGCCTGGGCTATGACTTGGTGGTAGTGAGTTCGAGGTTCAGTCTCCAGTACTAGAGGGAAAACCCAGAAGTGTGTCCGGGGCTCCTTTCTATTACTGTCGAATGGTGCTGTTACTGGTTATCACCCAAGAATTCATTCCTAAATGTGGGGTTGCTTTGGGAAAGGACATCCATTACCTGGGGTTATTGAATTTCCCAAAGCCGAAAAAAATGGATTCCCCCGAGATCTGCTCCATTTGGAAGGAATGTGTCAGGTCATAGGACATGCTCGGTGTATCAGTCAACAAGCCCTTGCAGACATGGTCCTGAAGCTACTAGCTTGGCTGGGGCTGTAAGGCTCTAAATAGCAAAGTAAGGCTGTGACATAGCCCTCGTCCCTTCCAGCGGAGGGGTTGCTCCAGTGGAAGAATTGGGCTCTCCGGAACAGGGGCTTTTGGGAAGGCAAACTTGACACTACTCCCTGTAATCTCAGAATCAGTGGCAGAGACCCCGGGGAGACCTTGGTGAACAATGGTGCTCAGGGCAGGTGCTATGCACACCCAGCTCCAGCCAGATTTTACAAGTGTTTTTATTTGATGTTTAATTTTGAGAGAAGTTCTCACTCTGTAGCCTGGGCCTTCCTAAAACTCACTTTTTTAGGTAGCCCAGGCTGCCTTGAACTCATGGCAGTTTTCTATCTCGGCCTTCCAAGTGCCAGGATTATGACAGAAGTGAGCCAACACAAATTCTTAATTTTAAAAAAATTATCTTTTGGTTTCTAGCCGTATCTCTGCACATCATTTTACCCCAACCACCTGGATAGAGTTTTTAGATTTTTCTTTGTCCTTCTAACACAGCTAGGAGGTGGATGGTATCTCTGTAATGCTTCACGGCAATAAGCTGCTTGTGAGCCTGTTTCATTTCTGTGAGAACTCAGTGAAATGTGGCAGAGGGAAGGGGGGTGGGGTGGGCACCACACTTAGGCATTTCCCGGCCGGTAAGGTTAAAAAGTTAACAGGAAAGGAAGGAATGGTTGAACGACTGGCTGCCTGGGCTGCACGGGGTCTCTGGGTTCCCAGGTCTGCAGTCAGCTTCCTTCCAATTTGATGTCTTTGGGGTTGAAAGATCAAGGGTGCTCACTGAGGCCACTAGGATGCAAAGCAGGGAGCAGGGTCCGGTTACCCGACAAGTAATTAATGCTCAAGGGTGATTAGCAAGAAATGCTTTGATCTCCCACCTCTCTTCAGGAGAACAAAGCCCCTTTCTGGAACTGATTAGGTGCTGTGAGGTCCTTTCTGGTGGGGTGTCCTTTAACTGCAGGATGCCACTGGTCACCATCCATCACTGTTTCCCCAATCGACTGTTCCCATGAGTGACATTGGACTTGTTTTCATCTGTCTACACCCTGGCTGCTTCCTTTTATCATTATTTGGGGGTCCTGTCTGTGACCCTGGAGGCAAGGCAGGGAGCTATGCTTATTTGAAGCCCAGCCTCTGACCTTGGCCTTATTATTGAACTGACCTTCTGCTCACCAGCCAGACACTTCAAGCCACTGGCTTGCCTGGTACACTCTCAAAGGAAGCCACCCAAAGAGAGGATTGAAGCCCCTGGCCAGACAGTTGTTGAAGCCTCATGCTTCAACGTGGGTTTTCAATCAGAGTTTCTGTGTAGTTCTCGCTGTCCTGGAACTTCCTCTGTAGAATAGGCTATTCTTGAACTCAGAGATCCACCTGTCTCTGCCTTCTGAGCACAGGGATAAAAGGCATGTACCACCATGCCTGTCAGCTTCTTGAAATCTCTTTTCTCCCGTGGCCAAACAAGATACCCTTTGAGTTTCAGTTATTGCAAGAATTTTTGGAGTGTAGCATCAGAAGGTTGTGGTGATGATTAGTAATATATTAGTTCAGCACCTCCTGCCCCCTTCTTTCTTGGCAAAGTCTCTGCCTGGCCAGGAGCTCACTCTGTAGACAGGTTGGCTGGTCTCACAGAGATCCACCTGCTTTTGCCTCCTGAGTGCTGAGATTAAAGTCACGAGCCACCATGCTCTTCGGGGACTTTACAGGATGGGAGAGGAAGTGACGCAGGTGCCATGTCACCTGTGGTTTTACTTAGTTTCTCTTCCCCTTTCTCTGGCGTGCAGTCTGTCCCAGAAAAGGCCAGATGATTCAGTCAGAGGGCCAAGCGCTTCCCTGTGCTGTACTGAAGCTATAGAGTCACTCAATGAATGATATTGGTTGATGAGGGGTTGAGGCCCCTGGTCTCAATGGTTGTTGGCTATTGTCCTCTACTCAGGACTCTTGTCACTTCCTAGAGAGGCGGTGTGGTCTAAGGAGGACCAGTCCTTAGGCTGAGGACATCAGCTTCACCTGGGGAACTTGTTAAACACTAGCAAGACCAGCCTGGGCTCCATGGCAAGTTACAGGCTACCTATCCTAAGGTACAAAGCAAAACCCTGTCTCGAAAGAAGTGCGATGGCCCAGGGGTAAAGAGCACGTTAGACAACCTGAGCTTGATTCCTAGAACCCACCCGCTGGAGGAGAGAACTAACTCCTCCAGCATGTTGTCACCTGACACATGTGCCCTCCGTCTCCCTCTCTTTCTCTCTCTCTCTCTCTCCCTTCCTCTTTCTCCCTCCCATTCCCCCCATCTCTCACAGACATACACACGATAGATAGATAGATAGATAGATAGATAGATAGATAGATAGATAGATAGATAGATAGCTCTAAAAGCTGCCTTGGGTCTGGCCCTTGATGTTGGAAGTTCAGTAGACTTCTGGTGAGCACTGGGAATCTCTTCGTCTGAAAGCTTCCAGATTATTCCAGTGCATTGGACATGCGCTTTACAGACACTCCTGGGTACTGACTCCTGGGCTCTGCCACTGACTAGCTGTGCACTCCTTGGTAGGTATAAGTCTCAGTTTATTCATCTGTAAAAAGGGCTAACAGAGTGATTCTGGCAAGGCTGCTGCTGTGAGATACTGTCTGTAAAGGACCTTGATAGCAAAACCATGTGTGGCAGTGAACACCTGTGGCTTGTGCTGTCCTTAGGCGGTAGAGGAGGGACTATCAGGATTTTAAAATCACTCTCAGCTATATAGCAAGTTCAAAGGCTAGCCTCAAACAAAACAATGACATGAACCTCTCTATGTTTTAGGCTATTGGTCAGTGGTAGCTAGTTTAGTTCTACAGGGTTGTGACTCTAAGTATTTGGCAACTCTGAAGGAGCCTGTCCACAGGCTTATTCTCTCAAAGAGGATGGCTGCACATGCCTATAATGGTAGCACTCCTGGGCAGACTCAGAAGGATGAGTTTAAAGCCAGTCTAAGCTACAGGGTAAGACCCAGCTCCCGAGAATCAAGAAAAGAAAAAGCAGAGGACCCAGAGATGTGGTGAGCTTTCCCGCCCTTGAATTATCATTTGTTTAATACTTAACCCAAGGAAAGGCTGAGCAGCTTCTTTTTTTTCTTTCCCTTTTTGTTTTTGGTTTTTTTTTTTAAGATAGTTTCATGTAGCCCAGGCTGGCCTCAAATTTGATTTGTAATCAATTGGATCTGAATTCCTGATCCCCCTGCCTCTACCTCCCAAGTGCTGGAATGCACCGCCATGCTTGGTCTGTGTATCTTGGTTTCTGAGAAGTCCTTACGGCTTTGCTGGAATGAGCTGATGTATTCTGTGTGTATTTGGGGGGGGGCGCGTTGTTAGTTTAAAAAGCTGTCCCTTTTTATCTCTTCCTCTCTGCCATAGCAGGGAGAAGCCCCAGGCTTTTTAGCAGGGAGTGTAGCCATTTCTTTTGAATGTGCTCCTGGGCCCTGCAGGCAGCTGAGGCCATGTGCTCCCTAGCCACTAGGTCAAGGTCTGAGGAGAGTGTGTCAAAGGCTGAGTGTGTTAGCTGTCAGGCTGTCAGGTCCCTTGCAGTTCCCTAGGAGCAAAACAGACCTTGTGAAAGCTCCAAGAGGCAGCATCTCCTAGGCCAGTACAAGGTGGCTCCCTGTGCAGCAGGAAGTAGCCGGCAGAAGTCGCTGGCCTGGCCCAGGAGCCCAGAAGGACAGAGAAGGCGAGTGAAAGGAAGGTCCCGGAGATGCTCGGTTGTTAAATAGCAGCGGATGCTGTAAATCCCAAGTCCGGTTGAGAATGGGACCACCACAATTGAACCAAATTTGAAGCGAGCAAGCTTTAATTAAATTAATTAAATACTGGCCAGGAAGATGGACTGGACTGTGACCAGGTCCATTCTGAGGTACCCACGGAGTAAACCTGTCACCTCCAAAGTTCCCAAAAATGGCCCCGAATCACATGGCACAGGTGCTTAGGAAGACTGAGAACTTCCTACCAGGTCCAATCAGTGGCAAGCATCTGTCCTGATATATTTCCTGTCTGGGTTATCTCCCGCCTACAAGTGACCAAGCACATCCGGTTCAGTAGAGACAACTAAATGGGATCTAGGTACTCCCTACCCAACATTCCAAGAGGTTATGTCCTTGGGGCAAGGGAGATTCAGGACTATCTCAGCTGAGTAGCCCCACCTAGCATTCCTGGAAGTTATGTCCTTGTTCCATAGTTCTCTAAGGCAGTCATTAAAATTTAAAACATAACTTCTGCTCTTATACTACTTGTAAAATTCCACACTGGCCTCCTTGGGGACCCAGGACAGATGAAAGGACCTGGGGCTTGCTGGCCAGGCAGCAAGTTGGCTTAGTGAATGAAGTCAGTGAGCTTCAAGTGAGGGAGACCTTGTCACAAAAAAATGATGTCAAATGAGGTGGAGATCAATTGGTGCAGCTCTTAATGTTGAGCTCTGGCTCCCACACTGTTGTGTGACAAAATTTTACCTGGGGAGATGCAACACACCTGCCTACTCACCCCAGGTAGGGAGCCCATGACAGAAACAAAGTACGGATACTACCCGAGTCCAACCTGATGAACCATGAGTTTTATTGGGGTTACTTACGGGAATAGGGGTGAGGGGTTCTCACAGAAACAGAGATGGCTCAAAGACAGCTGCGCCACCAAAGCGCAGCATGGGCAACAGCTCACAAAGCTGAACCTGAGCACATTGCACAGCCTGCTGGCAGATCAACAAGTTAGAGAGAGTGTGTCCTTTCCAGGTGCCTCAGTTGATTTGAACCTCTTCCATGCAGCTTGGATTGTCTGAGAATCTTCCTTCTGAGGGCGCCTCTCAGCTTTCACTGCTTATGCTGGCAGGGAGGGGCCTAGTGAATCTGGTCAGTTTCAGGGACTTCCTAAAGCTTTTTTGAGTCATTTACCTGCCTGCTTCAGGAGCTTCCTGCAGATGAAATATTTTTGTGTTTTTTTAAAATTAATTTTTATTTTCTGTGTATAGGTGTTCCCTGCATATCTGTGTACCGCCAGGTGCATGTAGGGCCCTTGGAGGTCAGAAGAGAGTACTGCATCTCCAGGACTGGAGTTACAGATGGTTGTGAGCTGCCATGTGGGTGCTGGGAGTTGAACCCAGGTCCTCTGGGAGAGCAACCAGTGCTCTAAACCACTAGGTCATCTCTTCAGCCCCTAGAATGGAATGGTTTAATCTCTGTTTAGGAAACTAATCTCTGCTCAGAAAACTGTCACACAACACCCCACCCCTTCTTCTGGCTCTTACATTCTTTCTGTGCATCCTCTTTCACAGTGATCCCTGAACCTTTGAAGGGGGTGACTATAGATGTCAGTCCACCAATGGCTGAGAAATAGGCCACCATTTCACAGTAAGAGTCACTTGTTCTCAGGAGCTTTACCAGTGGTTATGAGTTAAGGCTGATAACAAATGACCTATGAGAGTGACACTCGTTTAGAAGGCAGTTTGACAGGTACATCACACCCATCTAGAAAAACCAGAGCACTTGCTCCACTGGGACCTATGACCTCCCCAGCCACAGGTTTTTGTTCTGGCTTACAATGCTAGGCCTAAACTCCCTCTTGTGGAGCGGGTCTTGTATCCAATTGGAAGGCTGTTGGATTCACCCATGATAGCTAGCCTCTATTGCTTGCACAAGCAGGCACATCCCTCCTAGCATGTTGGGGTTTTAGCACATAGGATCCTTAGCCAAGCAGGAACGATGGTGGCAGTTCTCCACCAGCAGCCAGCAGGCTGGGAGTCTCAAGTATAATCCCAGCTTAGTTTCTCAGTTGTACTGTAGTCACAGCATGCACATGTGGTGTCTTCAGCAAGAGTCTCATCTCACTGTCTAGTTCTGACATACAACCAACAGCAGCAGCAGCAGCATTTCTGGTTTGTGAGGTCTCGGGGGCTTCCCTGGCCCACAGCACACAGGGAGGTAGTCTGCTCCTGCCACTAATGCTTTCATTCAATAACCTTATGGTGTCTGGGGGCATCTTTTGCCACCATGTAGGGCACCATTTGGTTTTAAACTTTTTAAGCTATTGTTTAATAACTCATTTTTTTCTTTCAATTAACCCAGGCCTAGTGGGTTGTAGGGTAGCTGAAAGTACCATTGTACCCGGTTGTCTTCAGCCCAGTCCTGTACATTAATGCTGGTGAAATGGCTACCCCTCTCATTGTCAGTTCTTTGTGGATACCCATACATAACACTGAGTTGGGTGAGACCCTTAACGGCGCTTCCCCTGTTGCTCATTTGCATAGAAATGCTTGTAAGAGGCCTGTTGCAGTGTCCACATGGATGAGGGCCTATTTGAATTCCTCTCTGACGGGCATAGGTCCTATAAAGTCTACCTGCCAATCTCTCACAGGACAGGTTGATTTATGTACACGTCCCATCAGAGCATCCATTTGTCAAGGCCATAATCATAAACAGGCCTCGCGTGTTTTGACAGCGTGCAAGATATCAAAATATTTCACAGGAATGCCAGCAGCCCTAGCTGTTTTCCAGTCTGTGTTGGATCCCCTATGACCAGGCTCTATATGGATCCAGAGGACAGCTTCCAAGGGTACCTGAGGGGAAATGGCTCATATCTTGGTAAGGGCATCTGCTTATTGATTTGGGGAGGGAGGCACTTAATGGGCTGTGGACTACACATGGAAAACTACCAGGGATCTGATCTCTGTTGAACTTCGTTACATATTGCTTTGCACATCTGTTACCCCCATAGTGTCTGATCCAGCACCTGCCAGCCCTCCTTTTCCCTCTGGGTCATCCATAAAGTGCCGCTATATATACGTCCCACTGTCAGTATGGACTGTCACAAGCCAAGTCTCGGGAGTTATTACTATCCATACTGCTCGCTTTAAATTTTGTTTTATTTTATTTTTGGTTTTTCAGGACAAGGTTTCTCTGTTGTAACTCTGGCTGTCCTAGAATGCACTCTGTAGACCAGGCTGGCCTCAAACTCACAGAGATCCACCTGCCTCTGCCTCCTGAGTGCTGGGATTAAAGGCGTGCACCACCACCACCCGGCTCCATACCGCTCTTAACTCAGCCCATTGGCTACTTTTGCCGCCTTCTTTTCCAGCTACGTGTTATCTGTGTCCATGTGTATTGTGTTGTACATCTACCCGTTTCTTGTCTGGTGTGTCTACTAGTACCATCTGTGTGCCAGGCACTACAGGGATGGCTGGTATCCCATCTGGTACTTTATCTGGTTTAGCCATTGGTTCGCTCGCTAGGGGATCCTCAGTGGCTTTCTTTAAAGGACACTGGTCCTAGGACAGCCTGCATGGCATTGGTAATAGGGCTGTAGACGCTGCCTGTGGTCGTAAGCATGTCACCTTTGTAGAGTTTGATTTTGTGTCACACCACAAAGGGATTTGGCCAGGAGGCCTTCAGTCCAGCCCTTTATTGTGAAGCCGTTTTACAGTCACCGGGGTAGAGCTGGTAATAGACTCCACCTGTTGCAATGCTTTATGTACTGCTAACAGTTGCTGTTCTAGTGCTCTGCACCAAGCTTCTGCTCCCTTGATTGTCTGAGAACAAAATCCTGCTGGAACCGTTTATTCAGCTTGCTTTTGCCATAGCCTCAAGCTATGAGTTGTCTGAGCTTCTGGTAACTTCTAAAAGGAAAGGTCACTGGGGTAGTGGGAAACACAGCTGTTTAGCCTGTCCTACAGGGATCTTAACCTGTTCCATAGTCTCTTGAGCCTTTCTGTCCCATTCCTACATAATACTTTTCTTTATCAAGTATAAAGGACAAGCAGCTTGGTCAAAGTGAGGCATAAATATCTGCCAGTATCCCAGAAGCCCTCAAAGTACCCATAGCTCCTTTACATTTACAGGCACAGGCTGTTGTAGGATTTTGTTCATAACACTGTCAGGTATCATGTTTTACCAGACCATAATACCCCCAAGAACTTTACAGCTGTGCCTGGCTCTTGCACCTTCTGCGGGTTGGTCTCTAGCCTCAATCCTTTAGATGCATCTCTAGATCTGCAAAACACTCAGAGGTTAGCATATGTCATCTGTATATGAAGCATTTTTGTGTGTTTTTAAGATTTATTTATTTTATTTATATGAGTGCTCTATCTGCATGTACACCTGCATGCCAGAAAAGGGCTTCTGATCCCATGATAGATGGTTGTGAGCCACCATCTGGTTGCTGGGATTTGAACTCAGGACCTCTAGAAGAGCAGTTAGTGCTCTTAACCGCTGAGCCATCTCTCCAGCCCTATAATGAAGTATTTTTAACAGAAGGTGGACAGGATAACAAAGGAAGGTCCCATGCCACCATCTCACAACAAATAGTGGGACTGTAAATGTAACCTTAGAAGTACTCTGGATATCTACTGTTGACTATTCCACATGAATGCAAATTGGTCTTGGGACCCAGCTGCCAAAGGAATACTAGAAAATGCATTAGCAAGGTCTAATATAGCATGTAAAGACCCCATCGCTCATGCTAATTGTTACGGCAGTGTGGATGCGGGGAGGAACTTCTTTATTTAGCGCTCTATAAGCCACAGAGGTTCTCCAGGAGTCATCTGACTTCTTCACAGGCCATATTGGGCTGTGGAGAGGGCTCTGAGCTAGACGAATAATCTCTACCCTTTCTAATTCTTGAATGGTTTCTGTAATTTCATCATGGCCCCTGGGCAGTCTATGTTGTTCGACGACCTCCGCCACTCTATTCAGAGTGGGTGATTTCGCATCGCAGGTTTCCATCTTGCCTGACCACGTGTGACTGGCTTCACTGTGTACACTCTTAGGTGAAACTCCCCAGCAGCGGGGTGGCCCAGCAATATATCCACCCCAGGCTGTCTTCTTGCAGTGGAGACATATGTACCATATACCCTTGGGGAGAATAACAACCCACCCCAAGAACCAGCTTGGTCCTGGTTACCTGTACTGTCTTATCGCCGTATCCATCTACTGTTGTCCACTGTCCCCGATGCTTTTGGGTTGGCCATGAGTTAAAGTACACTCAGCTCTGATATCCACCAAAGCCCAAGTATTTTGAACATTAGTGGGGGGACCAATAAATCCGTAACTCAACATGAGGCCTCCAGTCACCATGTGTGAGCCTCATTGGAGGCAACCTTGGCCACCCCATTGGGGGAGCAGCTTGGGAGGGTGGCCCCCACCTTAGGACACCTTCTTTCATAAGGCACCACCTGTACCTCCTTGTCTTTTGTTTTGTTAACTTGCTTTAGGTGGTCAGGCTTTAGGGCCTTCCAAGAACTCACAAGCACAGAATATCAATATCTTCCCTAGGAACTCCAGCTCAACACATTTGCCTTCAGGTGACTCAGAGAGGGCCCCGTCTGTGTAATCTTCTCATCTCCTCATGTGTTCAGCACCTTACAAACTCAATTCATGTGCCGATCTAGATCACTAAGGTCTGCCAAAGTCTCTCCTACCTCATAATGATCCCCTCCCACCATGGGGTCAGCAAAGCCACTAGAGTGCCATACCAATCTCTAGGTCCCCGTTGGATCAACTTTTTCCTTAATTATCCTATGAACATAGTTCTGTCTGACCAAGTGACCTGAGGTCCAAAAATGGCTTCTCTTATTCCTAGTTTCCTCAATAGCACCTGTCACTGCTCTGTTGCTTTCCATTCCTGTACATTTATGGGGACTTGGGGTGGAGATAACCAAGTGTTCCTAATGGCTTTGATAACCTAAGTCCATCAGGGACTGATCTCCCTCACACTGTCTCAGGTTATGCAGCCTTTGCCTTAAGGAGGGATGGGAACTTATATTACCCAGTTTTTCTGCTTCCAGAGCAATCAGACTGATTCCATCTGCTCCCGTGACCCACAGCCTCACAAACCAGACCGACCGTGACATGCAGTTTCATTGCTTGTTTAAGTCTTCCCCAATCCAACAGCTCAGGCGCTGAGTATTCTCTAACTACCATAGTTTCTTGCACTGGACTACTGTTAATGCCCCTACCTGCATGCAGAGAGGTTTTCCCGTGCAGCCCAGGCTGACCTTGAACTCACAGCAATCCTTCTGCATCAGCCTACCAAATGCTATTATGTTACCATGCCTACCTTAGGCCTCAGCTTTTAAAGTTTCAATCATCACCTCCTCCTAGTACCAAGCTGGGAGTAGGTCCTTGAAGCATAAGTTTTTGGAGGCATTCAAGTTCCAAAAGTTAGGAGTGAGGACCCAGGTCTTCAACCAGATATGCAGGCTCTGACTCCGTATGTGCTTGTATTAGTTTGTACCTTCTGGTGAACCTTGGTAGTAAGAACTCCATCACAGCTGCTCTGTGCCTTGCTAATGTCATAGATGCAAGCCAGATCATGGTGTGTGTGTGTGTCTAAAACTAGTTTCACCTGCTGGCTTGTGTTAAGTGTTCAGAGTATGAGTATCATCTCCATTGGGGCTTATTTTCCGGTTTAATCAAGCTTTATTTATGGACTTGTTTATTTGTGGACTTTGCCTTTTATCAACTTATGTGTAACCTCCAAAACATATGCGCAGTGCTCGTGTGGTCCTTGTATACATGAACACCGTGGAGGAAAAGTTTGGGTCACTTGACAAACTCATCTCCAACTGAGACCTGCAGGGTTTTAGCTTTCAAAATGGAAGCGAGTGTCCTTTTGTGGTTGAAGTTGCCCCCCAACCACAGTGCAGAAATGCTGTCAATGTTCTGACCACAGGTTGTGACGTGCAGCGATATGTGTCAAATGAGCTTCCTTCAGACCGTGGGTTCAATGGTAACGAGTCAACCGTATATATAGTAACTAAGGGGTCTTTAAACAGAAATGCATTCAGACAAGGTGATGTGCTGATGGACTGGGGAAGAGCTGACTAGAGGCTGGGATGTACCTAGCCTTGTTTCTCCCCTGAGGGTATTGGTCACTTTTCTTCCTCCTGTTTCTCTGTTCCCTGATGAATGCGTGACTGGCATTACGTGCACTGTGCAGGCTCCTGGATGTACAAAGCAGCTTTATCCTTTGTCTTTGTGGAGCTTATGGATCATAGCAGACACAAATGAATATATAATTAGCCAGTTGGGCAAGTGCCATGTGGGAAAATGAACAAGTGCTGTGGGTAAGGGTGGTGTGAGGGACTGGCTTTGCCTAGGGGGAATTGCAAGGGACCTGGAAGTGAAGGCTTACAGGTGACAGACTAGAGGGTTGGGCCTAGGCGGCGACACTGACATAGGTGAGTCAGGAGAGGTCCGGGTGAGCTAGTGATAGGAGGTCACGGAAAAGAATCTGGATTTTGATGCTGAGAGTCTGAGGAAATCATTGAAAGATTTCTTTTCGTAGGAATGGGTTTTACTAGTTGTGATAAAAGTACATGTTGCACAAAAGGTAGCATCCTGGACATGGGTACATGGCTCATTGGCTGAAGTGCTTGTCGTGCAAGCACGGGGACCTGAGTTTTCATACATGTTAAAGAGGGGGAAATATGGCTGGGTGGTGGTGACACACACCTTTGACCCCAGCACTCAGGAGGCAGAGGCAGATGGATCTCTGTGAGTTCGAGGCCAGCCTGGTCTATAGAGTGAGTTCCAGGACAGCCAGAGTTACAACAGAGAAACCCGGTCTCAAAAAACAAAAACAAAAACAAACAGAAAAAAAGGGTGGGGGAATACAGCTCATACCTGTATCCCAGCCCTGGGGAGGCAGAGACAGGAGGATTCCTGGGGCTTTGGCCCAGCTAGTGTAGCTGTATCAGTGAGCTGGTTCAGTGAGAGACCTTGCCTCACAAAAATAAGGTGGAAGGTAAAGGACAACTGAGGCTGTCTGCTGACTTCACATGTACACATCGCACGCGCACGTGCACACACACACACACACGGACACGTTACCATTTTCATTTTCTGTGTGTGCCGGGGAATGACCCCAGGGCTTTACACATGCTGAGCAGATGTTCTGTCACTGCCATAGTTCCCGGCCCTTGGTATTTTGAGGCAGGGTCTTACTATGGTTTCTAGGCTAATTTCAAAACTTGTGGGCCTCCTGCTTCTGTTTCACTTCATTCTGTTTGTAAATTTGCAGCTGATAGCACTTACACTCACAGGGTTCTGCAGCCGTGACCACCTTCCTCTCAAATAGAAACCCTGTACTATGACAACTAATTTCCCCGTTTTTTCCCTGCAACTCCTCCTCCATCAAACTTCTTAAAGACCAGTCTAGTTTAAAAGGTGGGGCACCGTGGAGCAAGCTGCTAGCCTAGAGGGTGTGGATAAAAGCCTAGACTGACTGACTTGTAGTAGCCTTGTCAATGCAGAGACTAGATTGTAGGTGTATTTTCAAGAGGAAGTAGCTCAGGAGCTGGTCTGTTGTTGGAGCAAAAAGAAATGTCAGAGATGGCCCAGGTGTTCCATGTACTGAGGCAGGAGGGCTTGGGGTTCGTGCCCTTGCTTCTTCCTGGACACTGAATTATAGTGATTTCCAGCGTTCGGACCTTTTTCACCCCTGTGCTTCCAGGCTCAGTCCCTCTGGCCTCCCAGCAGTCTTATTCCACTTTCTCCACTCCACGCGCTTGCTCACCAAGGCCACATTAATGGAGCACCACGGACCATGTGGCTCAAAAGACAGCAATCTCAGTGTCATGTCTGGAGGCCTGAGGCTCCACCTGCTGCTGAGTCTTAGAAGCTCCTGGTGGTTCCATCTCCAATCCATTTAAGTGGAGCCGTGTCCCGCTGTGCTTCCTATCTCCTTGCCTGCCTCCATCTTTGCATCTTCCCCCTCTTTCCCATGTACAGATCTCTGCAATCCACACCGTCACCAGAGAGCTGCACCTCCCCTAGTCCTACCCGCGGGCCTCATTACAGCCTGCCTTTCTAACATGGCCGAGGGCTCCCATGTCCTTAGGTTTCTTGTTAGGCTCAGTGAGTCGGAAGCATCCATAGGAAATGGGAGGTGATGGAAGATCAAGCTAGGGATATTAATTTCCCCAGCTTTATCCCTTGTGGGATCCTTGTTGTTGGCTGACTGCAGCCATTGAAGGCCACACTGTCTACTGTAGCCTTTCCCAACTCATCTGGTCATAGTTCCATACATGTTCACCTCCTGCCAAGGTCACGGTGGCCAGACTGATCCAAATTCTTTTCCCCCTGGGCTTTGATGTTATAGTATACATTTTTGTTGACGGTGATTTATGCCTGCCCTAGGGCTGGCTGGTTTTGTGTTGGGACAGCCTGCACTACATTCGGTACACTACATTCGGTAGTGTAGGCTGAGCTCTATGTAGCCGGGCGGGCCTCAGGCTTACAGCTGTCCTCTGCCTCCACCAGCCTTTTGGCACTAGAGATTGTCTTATTAATTTTCCTCTCATCTATTTTATCTTGATTTTTGATGTTTTAGATAGGGTCTCTCTACACAGCCATGGCTGTCCTGGAACTCACTATGTAGACGAGACTGACCCCTGTCTCATAGAGATCTGCCTGCATCTGCCTTCCGAGTGTTAGGATTAAAGCCCACTACTCCTGGCTATTTTACTTCACTTTGAGACAGGGTCTCACTATGTAGACTAAGCTGTCCTCAAACTCACAGAGACTTGCTTGCCTCTGCCTCCCAAATGCTGGCATGAAAGGAGTGCGACGTCATGCCTGATTCGTCTGTTTGTATCTGGTGAATCCAAGTTTTCCCCACGTACCAAGAGCCTGGGAAATAATTGTTGAATGAATGAATGCAATAGCAAAATTTTCCAGAAGTTTCTAAAGATAAAGTTTTAGCCACTTAGTTTCTTCTCTTTGTTCTCTTTGACCTACTCACCAAATGCTTCAGAGAGTCTATTTGGTGACTCAACTTCTGCCTTGCACTTTTGTGTCTCAGTCCTGGCAAGCTGATAAAAAAACACTAATTGAAAGAGAAGGAAGAGGGCTCCAACACTCCTTCAGTCCCTTTGTCCCTGAGATTGAGGCGGCCAGCTTTATCCTGTTCAACCTGGGAGGCTCTTGCTGCACTGGCATTTGTCAGCATTTATTTGTGTCCTTTAGAAACATTATTGGAACCTCAAGACAGAGCTTAGCTGAAATAACCTGCAATTAAAGTCTGCAGCCGAGGAGTTCACTTTGAGCCTGATAACCTGCTCGGCTGTGCTAATAAGGACCCAGACATGTTCTTGGAAAGCAATTGAGATAGTAAGGGCTGGTGCCTTTGGTGAGGCCATTAGAAAGTTTGGCAGGCACTAAGTGAGCTTTTGTCTGTTGCTGCTGTTTTGTTTCCAGAGCAATGACCAATCTTTTCTATTCCTGTCATCGGATTCCAACATTTATTGCAAGTGAGCTTTCCTTCCTTCCTCCTCTCATTCCTCCTTCTTTCTAATTTGTCATTCTTAGGGATGTTTGCCTGCATGATGCCTTTAGAAAATTGTCCTTCAATTTAAGAAATCTGGGGGGGGGGGGGGGAACAGGGCAAGATCGGGTGAAAACAGGTAAAATTTATGTGATTGCTGGTGCTGGGAACGACCTAGGGCATCCAGCGCACTAGGCATACACTGTACCGCCGAGCTGTGTCCCCAGGCCCTCATGCATCTTCTCCCTTCAGGTTAACTTCACTCTGTGTTTCTCAGATGGGGGTGGCGAGTGCTTCTGATGAGGTGAGGGAACCTTAGAAAGCAGATGAGGCTTGGAAGCAAGAGTGAAGCCTGACCAACAAATCCTGTCTTTGTTTAAGTGTTGAAGTTAGAAACATGCAGCGCAGCACCACAGAGTTTTTATTTTTATTTTTTTTTTGTTTTTAGCTTATGAGACAGGATTTCATACTGTAGTCCAGGCTGGCCTGGAACTCAGAGCAATCCTCCTGCCTCAGCCTCCCACAGTGGATTACAGGTATGTGAACCACTAAGTACTTTAAAAAGTGGCTAAACCTGTGGACAAAGATGTGACAACAGGTGCAAAAAAACAAATCCTCTTTTGCAAACCAGAATTGCTGTTTAACACGACCAACCCCCCCCCCCCCCACACACACACAGCGGAGTTTTGATCAGTATAAGACTGAATATGATATTAAACAGGTTTGTTCTAAGAGTAAAGAGTCTCTGAGTACCAGGACAGCTAGGGCTACATAGTGAGACCCCTTCTTTAAAAAGAAAGGGGGTGGGGAAGAAGAAAAATTATGAATTTAGCTTGATGGCATGACACATGAATTTGGTCAAGCTTTTTCTATATTTTTGCTTGCTGGTTTGTTTCCTGGTTTGGGTGTGATGGTAACCTCATGGATTTTCATGGTCCAGGAGATGTAAATTGGCTCTCTGGAGCCATTTTAAAGATGTAGAACAAGAATGGTAAATGAAGAGGCTCATGGCTAGAGACTGTATATTCTCCCACCCTGTTCTGTAGTATTTGAGGTAGCCCCTACAGTGATGATTTGCAGCTCTGTAAGAGGTGGTTGGGTTCAAATAGCCTGCAGTCCCAGTGAGATTACCTTTCAGGACAGGCACTGAGATCACACTAGAGTTGACAGATCCATGGGGAGATGGCCCCACCCTGGGAGAGCAAAGAAAGTCTATTCAAAGGCCTGACTACAAAGATGGTGATGGTGGGAACTAGGCTTTTCCTCATCTATTTTCTACATACTTTTTTTTTTTCCCTCCATTTTTTGACCAGTTTAGCTAACCCAAGGAAAACATGGCTGATGAAAAAGATATGCATATACATATGTTTAAACAGTTTATTTTTCTGAGGCAGCACCTCTCACTGAACCTGGAGCTTGCAGATTCAGTCAACTAGCTTGGATGGCAGCAAGCCCTGGGGTCCTCCTGTCTCTGTCTCCCCTGCACTGAGGTTGTAGCTGCATACCAGCACACTTGGCTTTTTACTTAGGTTCTGGGAATCAAACTCAGGTCTGCATGGCTACTCACCAGGCATTTTACTAAGCCATCTCCTCAGCCACTTAAATTCTTTCTTTTTATGGCAAGGTCACATGTAACTAGGCTGACCTGAACTCAACATGTAGCCTGGGATGACTTGAATTCTCCTGGCCCCATATCCCAAGTGTTGGTATTACAGGTACAAGCCATGATAGGCACAGACATATCTGTTTAGTGTTTGTTTGTTTGTTTGTTTTGAGACATAGTTTCATCCTGTAGCTTAAGCTGGCCTCAAACTCACTATTGTAGCCTAAGTGATTCCCAAATTCATGATGCTCTTTCTGCCTCAGCTTCTTGAGTGGTGGGATTACAGGCATGAGCTGCCACACCAACAGGAAGTAATTTTAGAATCACAAGCATTCTGACTGTGGCTCAGTTAATGCTGGCATTCTGTGCAGCTAGGGTGGGGGTGTGTATGATTAAGTTGTGTCTACACATGCACTCATGCTCTGTTGTGGGATCAAATCAGGTACAGTATTCCTTCACTGGCCTATACTTCCAGCCCCTAGGAAAACAAAATTCTCTGATCCAAACTGCATGAACATTTGTACTTAATATGAGGCGTAGTAGGGAGGTAAGAGACTCCAGTACCCAAGAACCTGAGGCAGGAGGGTCAAGAGCACAAATTCAGGCAGGACTGGTGAGATGGCTCAGTAGGTAAGGGTGCCTGCCTTCAAACTGGGCATAGTGGCACGTGCCTTTAATGCCAGCACTCAGAGGCAGAGGCCCCTGGATCTCTTGAGTTCAAGGCCAGATTCCGATACACAGAGAAACCCTGTCTCCAAAAAACAAAAACCAACAAAAAGTGTGTTTGTGTATGGGGGTGGGAGCGGGGGATAGTGGTGGTGGGGTGCCTGCCTTCAAGCCTACAGTTGAATTTGATCCCTATGCTCCATAAGGTGGAAGAGCCTACCTCCACAATCTATCCTCTTAGCTCCTCCTCCTGTGTACTGTTGCAGGTTCATGACCCCCAACAAACACACTCTAGTAAAATGTAACAAATTTTAAAAACCAAGCACAAGTTCATCCTGAACTAAGTTGCAAGTTCCAGGACAGCCTGAGCTACAAAGTGAAATCCTGTTTCAAAAAAGAAGAAAAGCGACTTTTAAAAAAGAAGAGATTTATTTTATTTCATGTGTTTGAGTGTTTTGCCTGCCTGTGTGTCCATGTGCATGCCTGGTGCCTGTGGAAGCCAGAAGATTGAATCTCCTAGAACTAGAGTCACAGATGGTTGTGAGCTGCCACATGGATGCTGGAAACCGAACCCAGGTCCTCTGTAAGAGCAGCCAGTGCTCTTAACCACTGAGCCATCTCTCCAGCTCCCAAAGTGACTTTAAAAGTCAGAAACAGTTTTTAAGTTGGTAATAATGGAAAATGATCTCTTAGATCAGTGCCAGTCATCTGGTAAATTAGTTAATTTTTTAAAACATCTTTTTCATAGTCTCAAATCTTCCAGTACATATGAAGTTTTATAGGTTGATTTGTTAAAGAGGCACAATTAGGAGAAGAGTCCCCATTTAACAAAAAGCTCAGTCCATTGAGAGTACCTATATGGTAAACATATGTGGTTTTTAAATGCTGCGGCATGTGTCTTGAGAGGGTAAATAATAAGCAGTTAAGTAGCATTAGTGCTCCCTTTAACTGAAATTACTGCAGCACTTGGTTTGTCAAAGTGATGCTCTTCAAACCAGTTTGACCAGGTAATCCTAGACTCCTAATTTGGTATGTGACAAGATTCACAAATGCTTTTTATTTCTTTTATGTATTAGGATATTACCTTTTGCTAGTCAGGC
Source organism: Cricetomys ansorgei (assembly GCA_026225945.1). Lineage (NCBI taxonomy): Eukaryota > Metazoa > Chordata > Mammalia > Rodentia > Nesomyidae > Cricetomys > Cricetomys ansorgei. The sequence continues at coordinate 11,480,826 of JAMJFZ010001012.1, forward strand.
GTGGTGGTACAGGCCTGTAATCCTTGCGCTGCTATAGCTGAGGCAAGAGGATCATTAGTTTGAGCCTAACCCAGACAACATAGCAAAGCCTTTTGCCTTTACCATTAATAGAGGTAAGGATTATTGAAGAGAGACAAATGGTAAAATAACAATAAAACAACTGCAACGCGCATTCTTTATTGCTGCTAAGCATAAATTACATCTTACATTAGTAGACGCTCTGCAGACATGCGCTGTCATTCTGTTTCCTTCTAACAAACATGTTCACAGATGGTTTTTATCAGCTCAAGAGGGTACCAGCTACTCATTGCAATTGGCCCCCAAAAACTCTATACTGTTTTTCTGTCCTGGACCTGTAGAAAATGTTCCTAAGTTTACCCCATGTCCTTTGAGATTTGGATACAAAGAAAGAGGCCTTACACTGGAGAGGACCTCCTCCCTTAGCTGTAACCGGAGTCCAAGTGAAAGGTGGGTACATCTCCAGTCTGCCTTCCCTCTGTCCATATCCAGAAGTGGGCAAGTTGAGGATGAAGGTCAAGAATGGACATCGGTGCTGGGAGTATGGTGAGTGGTTGAATACTTGGTTAGCAGGAGTGAGACCCTGAGTTCTATTTTGGAGAATAATAACCACAATAACAAAAGAAGGCACTCTGCATTATTTTTTTTTACTGTTCATTTCTTCAACTCATTATTAAACAAACCCATAAGTAGTGGTTGAAGTTTTACTGTGAGTAATTCATTGATAATTCATGTAGCCTTAAGACTATATATCAGGAGATGAGACTCTGGTTTATAGCCCTGGGAGTAGGTCAAAACACGTAAGACTGTAGGGGACAGGGTATAGCTCCTACATAGAGTATATGCTAGCTATTGTGCACAAATCAAGCCACATAACTATAGTAAAATGAGAGGGTGGGCCCGTAAGAGCAGTGTGAACTAAAAGCTATGTGATCTCAGAAATGTCTACCCATAGGATGGCTGGGCAAACCTTGGTGAGAATGGTGAAGGCGACCATCCCCATCACCATCCCTTGTCTTGTTACTGTTGTTCTTCTTCTTCTATTTTTTTGACAGGGTTTCTCTGTTGTAATTCTGGCTGGCCTGAAACTTACTCTGTAGACCAGGCTGGCCTTGAACTCACAGAGATCCACCTGCTTCTGCCTCCCAAGTGCTAGGATTAAAGGTGTGCACCACCACCACCCAGCCCATTGTTGTTTCTTAAGACAGGATCTCATGTAACCCAGGCTGGCCTGAAACTCACTATATACATTCTACTGGCCTCAAATGCTCTCATCCTTCTTCCTCAGTTTCCCAAGTTATGAGTTATTCCCAAGTTATTGGCATGAGTCATCATATCCTCCTTCCATCTTTTTCTATTCTGATTTTTTTTTTTTAAAGAAATATTTGAGACAAGGTCTCACTATGTAGTCCTGACTGTCCTGGAATGACATGTAGACCAGGCGGGCCTAAAACTCACAGAAATCCATCTTGCAGTGCTAGGATTAAAGGCTTGCTCTACCATGCCCAGTTTATGTGTACTTTTAATTTTGATACAAGCTCTTGCTAATTTGCTCAGGTTTTCCTAGAACTGTCTGTAGCCAAGGCAGACCTTGAATATGTCATCTTTTTGCTTCAGCCTCCCAAGTAGCTGGGATTCTAGTCATATACCACCAGACTTAATTTAAATGGTATTTTTCGCGCACACACACCCTTTATGTAGCCTGCTTTATAAAGAATGGTAATAAATCTTAGCCATGTGGGTCCTGTCTCTGCAATGTATTCTAGGTTGTGGGTGCGTTGCCACTTACATATAGCCTCCTCCCCTTCTGATATACTGTGTTTCTTCTTCTCTTTCAATTTTAGCACACTGCCTTTTCTCTACCCTGGAATGAGGCTAAGTCTGGGCAGAACCAGGGAACATTTCTTGAGGTCTCAAGATCCAATGGGTATTGATAGAATATTCAGTAACCCAAAGAGAAAGAAGGAAAGTGGGCGGCACCTGCAACCAGAGGGGACTTGACATCTATGTGTTTTTATTTTCTCATCATGTGGTGAAAGTTCTGGATCCTCTTGGTTCTGGGCAAGCACCATCTGCCTGGGTGTCATCAGCCTTGAGAACTTTCTAAGAACATAAGGAAGTTCTGGCTGTGTGGATCAGGTGGCTACCTTCTTATGCTTAGAAAAACCCAGCAGAGGAATCACTTGGTTTTTAATTTTCCCTGGTGAGGTCCAACATCAGGCCCGCTTCCTAACTATACCTGCCCTCCTTGGCATTGCGTATAAACTGAGAATTCACAGTTTATAAAACCTAGCATGATTAGGTTCTGGTGACAAACACCTGGAATTCTCAAACTTGAGAGGCAGAAGGATTGTTGTGAGTTTGAGACCAGCCTGGGCTGCAAAGCAAGTACTAGACCATCCAAGGTTACAGAAAAAGAATCCATCTCAAAACAAAACAAAAATCTAGCAAGAACGGTTTTTATTTTTTTAGTACTTTTGTTTCATTTTCTCTTTGCTTCAGTCAGCATGTCAGTTGGATTGTGACAACCTGTCTTTTTGTTTTTGCGACAGGGCCTCACTATATAGTTCTGGCTGGCCTAGAACTTGCTGTGTAAGACCAGGCTGGCCTCCCACTCACAGAGATTCTTCTGCCTCTGCCTCCTGAATATTAAACTGAAAGCTGTGTGCCACCAAAACTGGCCAAGTGACAAACCAGTTTGTTTTGTTTTTTGCATCTTCTTCTTTGGGCCAGGATCAGACTGGGACGGTATCCTTTCCTTTTAGCAGAATCTCCATCTCGGTTTCTTCATCTGTGCAGTGGTGCGCATCTCCTGGGACAGTAAACCATACCTGTCTATGACCTTAAACGAGATCTTAGCATGCTCAGTGCAGAACTTGTGTGGGGGCTGTCTCTGGATGATGTTAGATAGGGGATTCTCTAGTTATCCTTTGGCCTCCATTTACTCACCTGCCAAGGCCCCTTCCAGCTCTGAACTGGTGTGACGAAAGGAATGATTTTGGTGTTTACTGCACCTCAGTTATCAGCATCTTCCCTTTCTCCTTGTTGAGCCATGATAAGAGAACTGTGTCGTTTTACTTATTCTAATACAAAAATGATCTTATTGAGAGTCCGCAAAGGAATTCAGCCCAAAGACAGTTCTATTAAATAGACTTGTGCTTCTGATTCTTAACGGAGAAGACCTAGATCACTCTTGATGTATTAGCCTGTCTGGGTGTCTCTGTCCTTGCAGGTTTGACCAGTGACAGAAGAAAAAGCTGTTGTTGCTGCTGCTGCTGCTTCTGCTCCTCCTTTTCCTCCTCCTCCTCTTCCTTCTTCCTCTCCTTTTCTTCAGATGAAAGGTTGGGTGCACACTGGGCAAGCACATTCTACTACCAAGGTGCACCCTAGTCCCACAGTTACCATCCTTCCCCAATCCCTGCTCCTTCAAATTTCTTTACCTGGCTTCTTCCTGGGAGAGTTCCTAAAGAGCTCATACATGGGCAGCTTTGTGGGCAAAACGGAGGGAAGTGTGTGTAGGATTTTTTTTTTCTTTTTTTTCTGTAACTTTGAATGGACTGTGAAAAATACAAAATGGAGGAGGAAACTCAGTGAAGATGTGTAGATGTGTTCAGTAAAGAGCAAGTCAGCTGTGAGTTTTCCCACAGTGTCAGTGGGTGTATACATTTCAGATACCTAAAATCCACTCAGTAAAACTGACATCCCTGCCTATTTACTCCTGCCGGCTCTGCTGTTTTAATCTATAAGGTCTCCACCACATGGAAAGCCCAGGCCGTAACAAACCTGACAGTCCTCCTGTTCCCACTGTGGAAGTCCTGGCCAGTGGCCTTGAAGAGAGTAACAGCTGGATGCCCACGACAAGTTGGCAGTGCGACTCTGCAGACTTTGTAGCTTACTCTTGAGAGAGCCCCTCAGTAAATGCTTCCTATTTTATAGATGGAGCAGCAGCAGGCATGGGTATGCGTAGTGCCAGCTTGGATAGATATGTGACACGTGCGTCAACTGTCCAGCTAAGTTGTCTTCGTGGTGGTTCGTGTTTAAGTAGTTTTGGTGTCTGTGATAACATTGGTCATCCAGGCTAAAAGTCACTAGCTGATCTTTCAGGGGAAGGGTTGTTGACGTAAAGGCCGGTACACTTTCTGTTGGAATGAAGGGTCAGTCTGGATTTCTAGCGACGATTTTCTACAGTGTTAGGCTGTTTCTGGAGTTAAATGGTAAGAATTCTTCACAGTTGAAGAATCCAGAAACCTTCCTGGCCAATCCCCTAAGATTACTGAGCTCTGGACTGCAGCACCTGCAACCTCCCTGAGGTTGTGGTTCTCTTCTCTCTTCTGAGGTGGTGGTTCTCTTCAAGAGTCTGGGGCTTTCTGTCTGACAGCTTCTAGTCACGAGGTTGGAGCCTGCAACACCTCAGATTTGATGCTGGATTTCTACCTGGAAAGGCAAACCGAAGAGCAAGGAGGACAGCTTCTAGCTAGCGCTGGCGTCCGGAGAACCCGGGGGGGGGGGCACCTCTTACTGAGGCCGACAGGCCTGCAGGTTCTGGGTCGGGGGCTCTGGGACTCGCGGACGTCAGATCCCGATCTGCAGCTCCGGCAGATGCTGCGGCACGGGACCGGGAACGCGAGCCTGGCGTCGCGCACGGGGCGGTCCCGCGGTGGCTAGTGCACCTGGGACTCACATGACGCCCCTGCGGACCACACAAAAGACCCCACCCCAGGCCGGGCGTGCATTTCCTGTGGCAGCGGCTCGGCGGCGGCGCCGTGGGAGCCACCTCTGTGCATCCCGCAGCGCGGACCCAGCCGGGCGGGGCGCGGGGCACGCCCCCACGTAGCCCCATTGCCCGCGTTACGCGCCCCGCAGCCGCCCTCTACGGGCCCGCCCCCGTGTCACCACAGGCCGGGCTCCCTTTGTGTGCGGGCCGAGCGCCGAGGCCGCGCCATTGGCCCGCCCGCCCGGGGGGCCAGCCCCTTCCTGGCTCGCCTCATACATATGCATGAGCGCCCGGCCCGCCCCCTCCCGCGCGGGCGTGCGAGGCGCGCGGCAGCGGCGGCTCCCTCCTCGCCGCGCGGGAGCCCGAGCGCTAGCCAGGGCGAGCCGAGCCTGCTCCCTGCGGGCGGCGGCGGCGCTCCAGCCATGTCAGCGCGCGCGAGTCTGGGCCCACCATGAGCCATGGCCATGTCCGTGAGCGCCGAGGACGACGACTATGAATCGGAGCCCGACCAGGTCGGCGGCCCGGGGTGGGGCTGAGGGAGGGACCCGCGGTGGACCCGGCGAGCTCCTGCCTGACGTGCTGAGGCGACTGAGGCGGCCGCGACGCCGCGCCGAGGAGAAAGTTTGGCGGCCGCGGCCGGCGGGCCCGGGGCGGGCGCGGGCAGGGGGCGTGTGCGGCGGGACGCGGCGCCGCGGACAATGTGGGCCTGCGGGCCTGGCCGTCGGGTGGTGCGGGCCCCGGCCCCGCGGGTGAGTTGCGAGGCGCGCCGCGCCCTCCTCAGCTCGGCAGCTCGCGGCCCACGCGCTTGCGGGACACAGCGGGCCCCGCGGCGCCGGCGCCTCCTCGCCTCCCGCGGGCGAAGTTGCTCCGGGACTGTCGGTCTCGGGGCTGGAGGACGCCCGCGGCCCGTGGGCCGACGGCCCGAGCTTTTGTCTGGGCGCCGCGCGCTCGCCCGCCGTGGGCAGCCAAAGACAGGAAGGGGTGCGAGCCGCGGCCGGCGCGGGCCATCCGGAACCCGGCGAGAGCTCTCGGCCTCGGCGGCGGGGAGAACCAGCACCGGAGGAGAATTCTGCGTGTAAAACAAAGCTCTGGGTGTGTTTACCGTGAAGATTTGCTCCAAGGTTCGTGTTCAGGACACCCGGGAAGAAAGTTGAGGTGCTGCTTCTTCTAAACCAAGCACAGTGTGTAAAACAGCATTTGCAATAAGACAGGCCAGGTAGACACGTCCAAGGAATTAGGACTGGGATGGTTCACCTCATCATGTGGGCTTTGGACGGCCTGTGTGAATACGATGCTAGTTTATAGTGCAGCTTTCATTTCCTTAGTGGAATAAAGATGTTCAGGAGTAAATATCAGACCTTTACCCCCGCCCCCAACCTTAGGCGTCACTGAGGAAGTTAGAAGGGCTCCACTTGAGTCGTATTGTGCGTGTTGTTCCTTAATTTTATTTACAGAGATAGAGTTCGATGTTTTGGATTCTTGGTTCTTCTCTACCGTTTTAGATATGCCCACCCTGAGTGTTAATGAGGCTCATGAATTTTTTGGTTGGATGAACCCAGAGACAATTCAAGAGGTTTTGGCTCGGAATGTCTATGCCTCAGGTAGCTCTTCCCGTGTGAATGGCTCTCAAATTCTTGTTACATAGTTCGTGCCTCAACTCATGGTTCAGTTTAGGTCTGCCTAACTAACCCTGCCAACAGTTTACTGTTACCATGGCGTCAGAACATCTCTGTATTCAATAGTGTTCTACTATAGGCTTTGGTCCGTCTGGGTTGAAGTTCCCCTTTCCTCTTTTTCCAATTTGATTATATCCCGTGGTCCAATGCTTTTGACAGGACAAGACTTACGTATCTCTGAGCTGTTTTGTTTGTTTTGGTTCCTGAGACAGAGTCTTCCTGTTTATTATTGCAGTACTTACTACAGGATGGCCTCTAACTTGTCGCAGTTTTCCTGCCTCAGCCTCCCAAGTTCTGGGAGTACAGGTGTCAGTCACCACACCTAGCTTGTCTCTGGGCTTGAGAGCACATTTTAAGGTACTACTTACTCTTTCTGAGAGAGGCTGCTGTTAGGAAGAGGCCTGCACTCCTATAGCCAGGGGTAGTTTTTCCTCTTTGCATGGGTCAAGCTGGGAATAGCACTCCTGCAACGGTTAGCAAGAGAAATTCTCTTCATGTTTTCATTTACACTTTAAAAAAGATCCTCCTCCGCCCCTTCCCGATTCAGGTTTACTAGGCAGGCAGTATCTAAGTCAAGGCATTGAGCAGCAGTTTTTTTCCTCAGAGTCCCCGCCGAATTGATGTCAGCTCGGGTCCTTTGCATTTTGGAGATACCTTAGGCTGTGGCTCAATGACATTTGCCTTCCCTATCCCCACCGCCACATTTTTCATCAGTTGTGTCAGCCCTGGGATTCTTTGTACCTGAGAAGAGGATTCTCCTAGGGACCCTGAAAACATGTACAAACTTTTAAGCTTGCCAGCACCGGGCCCCAGCTCTTCTCTGAGTTTTCCCTTCCTGCATCTTACTCTTCTAGCTGGGTGTGTTTGGCACCAAAAGAAGAGGTGCTTCATGAGAGAGTGCTGGAATTCTGACACGGAGATATCAAGTAAACTTGGCCACCTGTGGAATGGAAGACCCCATGGAGGGAGGCTTTAGGGAGCAGTTGTCCCACCAATCAAATTGGAAAAAGAGCTTCCATACCCCTTGTCAGAGTTTGGTTGTCTACACTTAGCCCCGGACCGTCATCCAGTCCCGGGCAATACAGGCTTATTTAAGCCTGTTCTGCTAGGCTGCCCCACCTGTGATGCTGGGTTAACCTATCCCACGTCTTTCATCAGTCACGCAGGTCTCCTCAAGTGTCACAGCCTAGGGACCATCCAGGAAGTGATGTCTGGAGAGTAACTTTATCAGGAGACCCTTTGCTTGTTCTTTGCTGTTGTGTACTGTTGGCTTGTCATCTCCCATACAGACGTCTGAGGAGGTGCCTCTTAAAGAATAGTTGTCAGTAAGTGCTTTTATTCAGTCTTGGACTATTTATTTTAGTCCTGGGGAATGATCATAGTTTTTATTTTTCTTCCCAATAAAGGTGACTACAACTAGTTGAAAAATAATACCTAGGAAATTTTAGAGGAAAACTCTCAGAAATATATTTAGTTATTGTCACTATGTTACAAATTGTATTGTGTAGGTTTTTGTTTTGCTTTGATTTGAATCAGAGGGGTATTTTTTATTTTTTATTTTTTTGGACATCAGGGTCTCACCTAATATATCCTAAGGAGTCCTTGAACTCTTGATCCTCCTGCTTCAGCCTCTTGAGTACTGGGATTAAGCCAGTAAACCTGTCATTATAGTTTCTTTCCGTTTGTTTGTTTGAGACAGGGCTTCTCTGTGTAACAACCCTGGCTGTCCTGGAACTTGCTTTGTAGACCAGGCTGGCCTCACACTCACAAGAGATTCAACCTGCCTCTGCCTCCCAAGTACTGGGATTAAAGGTGTGTGCCGCCACCACCTGGCACATTAGAACTTCTTAAACGGTGAAGTTTTTTTAAAAAATTGTAGTATGTCTGTAAGTCTGTGTGGAGTTCAAAGGACAACCTGTGGGAATTGCTTTTTTTTTTTTTTTTTCCTTCCACCATGTGTGATCTAAGGATCAGTCCCAGGTCAGGGATCAAGCCCAGGTCACCTCGCTTAGCAGCAAGCACCTTCACCCACTGAGCCATCTTGTTAGCCCTTTAATCAGTCTCAATCTTCCTAATGTTGTGACCCCTTAATACAGTTCTTCATGTTATGGTGACCCCCAACTATGAAGTTATTTTTGTTGCTACTTCATAACTAATTTTGCTAACTGTAATGAATCGTAATGTAAATATCTGATATGCAGATATTTACCTTTTGAAAGGGTCATTTGACCCCCCGCAAAAGGTCACTATCTACCGGTTGAGAAGCGCTGCCTTAAATAGTGAAATTTCAGTCTTTTTCCTTCCTTCTCTTCCTCTTTCTGCCCCCTCCCTCCTTATTTTCCTCCTTTTTTTTTTTTTTTTTTCTTGGCCTCTAACTCCACTAGTAGCCAGGAGTGACCTTGAACACCTGGTTCCTCTCTGTTGATCTGCTAAATGTTTAAATTACAAAGGCAGGCCACCACACCATGCCCAGCTCAATAGTGAAATTTCAAGTCAGGTGGCTGAACCTATCTGAAGATGTATGGGGATATTTGGCAACATTGTGGTTGTGTATACTTTTCTAGGGGAGAGGTCTTTAGCTTCCTCAGATTCTCCAGAGGTCGCTCCATCCCCTGGGTGTTCTGGTGGCTCTTGTGTTTTTATTCTTTTGCTCCTTACCCTCAGTAAACAAACCCAGAACCTTCCCTGGAGCCTGCAGGTATGTGTTCCAGGGCCCACAACCCTGGCCATATCTAGCTTTTTTTTTTTGTGGCATGTCCGTTATGCTTGATGGGTTTGAGGCCTGGCATAACTTGATGTCAGCATGGCTGTATTGTGTAGCAAGACACAATATTAATATGTTAAAAAAAATTACAGGGATACATGACAGTGGTATTCTTTGTGGTGCATAGGTTAGTGGGAAACTTATACCTGTTCCCCTACCCCCAGCTTTGGGAATTGAACTCAGGTCCTTGAACATGGTAGGCAGGTTCTCTACCATTGAGCTACCCAGTCTTCCCTTTTAAAATTACATTTATTCTGTGTGTACACGTGTGTGGACATACACGGGACTTGGCATGTACAAGGAGGAGGTCAGAATACGAACTGGGAATGAGTTCTCTCAGGATCAAACTCAGGATACCAGGCATAGTGTCAAGTGTCTTCAGCCACTAAGCCATCTTGCCCACTCCCTCTACTTTTTATTTCATTTTTCTTTATTACTATTTTCTTTTTACTTTTTATTTTGAGACAGAGGCTCACTGAGTTACTCAGGTTGTCCTTCAACTCATTCTGTAGCCCAGACAGGCCTTGAACTTTTGATCTTCCTACCTCAGCCTCCCAAGTAGCTAAGAGCCCACCAGACCTGTAACACTGTCTAAATTATAGAAACATTTAGCTACATTTTATTGTTTTTCCTCACTTGACTCCTTTGGACTGTAGAAACTCTTGACCACTCCTTTCTTGAGACTTCCCTGGCTCTTGTTGAGAGCAACTTTCTGCTGCTTTTCCTGCCATCCTGACCTTCCTGAAGGGATCAGTCTTTCCTAGGTTCACTTTAATGTTTTCAGTTTTAGGGTTACTGTCAAAGACTTTCCCCTCTGGCCACCCCTCACCCTCACTATCCCTGCTGCAATGGTACAGACTTAGCACTTACATGATATTGAATCCTGCATGTGTATCTTTGCTTTGATTAGCTTCCTAGGTCCTACAGATCCCAGTGTTCCTGCAGCCTCACCGTCTCCTCCACCTCCTAGGCTTCCTTGCTTTGCCTGTTGCTCAAGCCAGACAGAAATACATCCTGCTTGCACATTCCATATTCTACCTTTTACCGGGGTCCCGAATTGTCCCCGGCTGTCATCATGTCTTTTGCTTTTGTTCATACCCTCATAATTTTTAGCTGATATCTTCTTGTATTTTGTCTTGCTCTCTGCCCACAAAATTTCATTCCCCACACTATTGCCAGAACGTAGTCCTGCTGCTCCTATGTGTGAAGGCCTATATGTACAGGGTGTGTTTCCTTAACGTGGCCTGAGAGGCCCTGAGATTAGGTTCCTTCTACAGAACTCTTTTCCAGAAGCTCTGCTGAGCTGTTTGTAGTTCTTGAATGTGTCATGTACTTTCACATCTCTATTTTACTCTTCTTTCTGCCCAGACTGTCCACCCCCTAACCTCACCCTCACCACTGTCCTATGTAGTCCTGTTCTCCCTCTACTGCCCACCTAACCAGCAGCTGCTGTTGTCTGGGTTGCCCTTTTCAGCCTGCCTTTCCCAGAAGAAGATGAGGCATCTCTTCAGGGTTTGCATACCAGAGTCTAGGCTTAAAGAGCTATGCCTAGGCTCAAGCTTAGTTTTCTCATTTATACAGCAATGAAACATTTGGCAGGCTATTTAACTGCTCTATGCCACAGTTTCCTCATTTGTAAATGGAGATAATAATTCCCTACCTCATAAGCTATTGATAAAAATATTTTTAAAAGTGACTAGCACTTCAGAGTTAGCTTGTAGTATTATTGTGTCGGTTGCATTTATGTGGTTTCTGTATTTCTCCTTCCAGACTGTAATGTCTTTACGAGTAGGCTACACAGCTTACTCATCTCAGTAGTCCCAGAATTTAGCATTGAATCTGGTTCATAATTCACAGCCAGAAAACACTTGAGTGGGTGGATGAGTGGGTGAATATGTGAATGAGGGGGTTAATGAATGAATGCCCAGTGCACATTGCAGACTCTTAATGCTTGTAATGCTAAGCATCTTGTCCTTGTTTGTTGGCCCTTTGTGTGTGTTTTATATTTTTTGAAGAAAACTTTTTATTAAAATCCTTTGTTCATTAAAAAAAAAAGATTTATTTTTTATTTTATATGTGTTTTGCCTGCACATGTGCCTATTCACTATGTGCATAGAGGACAGAAGAGGACATCAGACCCCGTGGAACAGAAGGTACAGGTGGTTGTGAAGTCATGTGCAAGTACAGAGCATTAAACCCAAGCCTCTGGAAGAGCAACCAGTGCTCTTAACCACTGAGCTGTACCTCTCCATCTAGCACCACTTTTACCCAACTTTAAGTTAACATTTTTGTCTTTTTATTATTGAGTTGTTAAGAATTCTTTATTCTAGATCCTAGTCCTTTACTATGTAGATGAGAGGCAAATGTTTTCTAGTAGTATTTTTTGAAACACAAAAGCTTAATTTTGAGGAAGTCTAATTTTATATTTTCCCTTTAATATTTTTGCTTTGCTTGTCACATCCAGGAAACCATTTCCTAGTCTAGTCATGGAAATTTACACCTGTGCATTCTTTTAGCTCTATGTTTAGGGTTCTGATTCAGTTTGGGATTTTTTTTTTTTAATGTAGTGTGAGGTACGGTCAGTCCTGTCTTCATTCTTTTGCATCTGGATCTCCACTTTTCTCAGCATCATTTATTGAAAAAACCATTTTTCCCCCAACTGAACTTTTGTGGTACCCTTGTTAAAAAACATTTGGTCAAAAAAGTGAATTTATTTCTGGACCCTCAGTTCTTTCCCGTGATCTGTATGTACTTGTGCTAGCACCACACCTTGTTGTCGACTGCCCTTTTGTAGTAAATTTTGATACCAGGAAGTTCAAAGTCTTCCACTTCACTGTTATTTTTCCCTACTTTTCCTTTTCATCTTTTTTGGTTCTGAGGCTCAAACTGAGGGGCCCCGGCATGCTAAGCATATGACTGAGCTCTCCTTAGCTTTGACTTTATCATTTAAAAAAAAAACAACTGTGTTTGTGTGTGTGTGTGTGCGCGCGCATGTGTTCGCACACATAGATATGGGATTTGTAAGATTCTACCCATGAACTTTCTGGAAGATAATGTCTGGTAGATGAGAGTTACTCATTAAATATTAAGAGAATGAATGAGTAAAGTCTTTTGTAACATTTCCTTTATTGTGAGTGGTAGAACACCTTTAATTCCAACATTTAAGAGGCAGAGGCAGAGGCAGGCAGTTCTCATGAGTTTGGGGCCTACCAGGGCTGCATAGTGACACATTTCCTTTTAAGGGAGATGCTTTTGAAATGGTCCTGGGGAAAGACCTTTAAAGTATGTGTGTTCCAGTTTTTGTTTGTTTGTTTGTTTTTTGTTTTTTTTTTTTAAATGAAACAGAGATGTGACTCTTGGGCTGGTTAGATCAATAAGTGGGACTGAGAATGTAATTCAGTTAGTGGAGTTAGTGGAGTGCAACCTAGCATGCACAAAGCCTGGGCTCAATCTCCAGAACTGCATACAATCCAGGGATGATAGTACATGCCTATAATTTCAGCACTCAGGAAGTGAAGGTAAAGAGGATCAGGACTCACCCTTGCCTACATAGTAAATCCAGGGCCAGCTTGAGATGGAAAAAAACAAAAAACAAAAATCAGGAAATGACCTTAAAGCTAGCATGTTAGGTGCTGTTGTTCCATGTGGGTTGGATAAGGGATAGACTGGAGTTCAGAATTTGTGTTTGAAGCTTTGGGGAGCATACAAAAGATAGTAAGAAAAGCTTCATGGCAAAATGAGGAGGCTTTGGCTAATTCACCTTCCTTTTTTGGTCTTCACTCTTGTCTATATTCTGCTGCCTGCCATGGAGTTTTCTGGTTGGTTCTTCATAGTCCTAGTTGGATTTTTTTTTGTTTGTTTGTTTATGCTTTTGTTTTTTGTTTGCTTGTTCGTTTGAGACAGGGTCTCTCTATGTAACCCTGTCTTTTCTGGAACTCCCTTTGTAGACTAGACTGGGCTTGCACTCACAGAGATCTGCCTGTGCACCACACTGTGCTCAGCTCTAGTTGAATTTTTAGATTGAGACCTTTCATTGTCTTTCTACCTCTTGAAGAAAATTTTCTGTGGTGTTTATTAGGATCCTGAATATGTTGGTTGATTTCCTTCTAACAAGCCAGCTGGTAAGCATAGCCAAAGCTGGATTTGCCGAGAGGACAGGGATCAAGGTCCTGGGAAACAGCTTCTTTGAAGGTGTTACATGTCATTTGCTCTGCCATTTTCCAGGATGTCTGCTAGTTAGGTCTAGGCAGATTCACTTTCTAGAGATAGGAAGTATGCTTTGGAAAGCAAGAGAAGGTGAGCCCCTCTGAGCTTGCTGGCCTTTTCAATTAAATTTCTTTAGTTTTCCAGCAAAGAGGGCAGTCTATGGAATTCCTACACCAAGGGCCTAAGATAAGCCCTCTTTCTTGGTTTTTCCCTTGGATGTGGATGGTATGTTACCCCTCTATTCCCAACCTGAGGCTCCTAAAAAGTACTCATGTCACTGCTGGGTTTTTTAGGAGTTTTAATGAGTGAGTTGTGAGGACACTGGCCCTGGTAGAAGGAGCAAAAGACAAGGTGTGCTGTAGGGAGGAGACACCTTCTGGACTCTGCTCTTCTAGGGGCCTGTGTTCTCTGCATCTCTTGCTGCACCTTCAAAATGAGGACACGTGGCAGTTCTGGTGGACTCTGTGGGGCTGTTGTCATACCTTAACTGTGCATCTGAGGTAGGTCCAGAGTGTGGCTGGGAGTCCACATCTCCTGCAGGCTTTGGGATCTTGGTTTAACCTCTTGACCTCTAGCTTTAGATGCTCATCTGAAAAATCGAGACAACAGACAACTCTCATGGAGTTGTCACTAGAAAACTAGATGGTATCATTTGTAAAATGATGTTCAGAAATAGTGTTCAGAAAATGTCTACCATTACAATTACCTGTCACCCTTGTCAACACTGTTACTTTCTAGACATTTCTGTTGCTGTTTGGGCAGTTGCTGAGTTTTCAGGTCCCACAGTCTCTGTGTGCCATTCTCAAATCCACAAAACTCTGGACACTGGTTGTGATATACTTATTTGATTAGCAAACCTGACTTGGCCTGATGTATACAGTGTGAAGGCTGGTGTGTCCCACTAAAGATGTGAACATGGTAGAACTATCTTGAGTGTGTCTAGAGGAAGCCCAGACTCTCACTGTAAGGTCAAGGGGAAGAGGTCTGTGGGTAGCCCTCTAACCTGGGGCTCTGCTCATCCTCATCTCCCATCACAGGGGAGATAAGGGTGCATGGGCCAGAAAGCCTGCAATAGCAAATTGGGGCTCAGAGCAGGCTGAGTAGGGTGTCACAGACCTTTTCTCTTAGCCCTTGGGCCTACAAAGTCCTGATAACTTCCTTGAATGCCGCAGGCTGCTAGGAAAGTATGTCTGAGAGAAGATAGTGAGTGGCCATGTGGTGTAGTATTTATGGAGAAAGGTAGGCTCCTTTTCTTCCTAATGTAGATGGATTGGTGTCCTAGAAAGTCCCTGAGGTCAGGGGAGTTGTGTGTGGTGGGAAGGGGTCCCTAGAAGCGGCAAGCTCCACAGTAACAGCTAAGAGCCACATATGGCAAACTACAAAAGTTTACTGAGGATAAGCAGTTGTCTGAAAAGGGACTTTACCCATTAGTTTAAACTAGCAGTTAGGCTAGTAGGTTTCAACATGAGCAGTGCTCTCCCAAGCAGAGGGACTATACTTGTCCCAATAAACTCATGCTTTGAGAGGATGCTTTAGACAGTATTATCTTCCATGCTTGAAGTCCTTCCTGCCTCAGGAAGACAGTGGTAGGACTTGGTAGACAGTGGCCCCCATAGTTGACTTGGCATGCATCCTGGATTTGCCAGAGGTTCTGGGGCTGTGGACTAGAGGCAAGAACTATAGGTGCTTGCTTCACTGTTGAGCACTACTTTATTTGATCTCTATTTATCTGATCTCTACCTTTCAAGTCGTAAGGAATGATACACTTGAAGCCGAGTTAGGGAGAGTCTCTGAAATCAGAAGGGTACCACCCAGTTCTCCTGGGGTATCTGAGTGGCAAGGCACCTCTTGGCGATACAGTGTATGAGATCCCTGTGCCTTGTCTCAGAGGAATAAATAACCAGCTTGAAACAGACACTCTGATGAGTGCTGGGCCCCTGAGCTTCCCCCTAAAATACGTGAACTGGTCCTATGTATGCAATGTGTTTCTCATCCAAGTTCAGAGGCGATTGGCCTGGTGTTCCGGCAAGGTATCATTGGCCGACTGTGGCCTGGTACCAGCTTAACTCTGAGCAGGAGGAGGCCAGGAAGGGGGCCATCAAGGTCCAAAAGGTGTGGAGCCAGGGCAGCTGCCAGGGCAGCCAGGGTGCTACCTAGTAGTTATCTAAAGCTATGCTAGTAGAGGGTTCAAAACTATAGGCTTTTATTCAGTTTTGGAGACCAGAAGATCAAGCTTGTTCCAAAGGTTCAAGTTGAGGATTTTTTCTTGTTTCTGGCTTCTGATGTTTGTTGGTCTGTAGTCCTTGGTATTTCTTGGCTTGTAGAAGGATGCCAGTCACATGGCACTTTCATGTGTCTTCATATGTGTTCCTACTTGTACATGTCTGCCTATATCCAAATTTTCCGCTTTCAAAAGGTTACCTGTCAGTTTGAGCTTACCTGACTTGCCCTCCTTTAACTTAACTACTACCCTGCATCCCATCTCAGTATGGTCACTTTTGAGGTCCAAGGTTGCCAACTTCAGCATCTCTTTCTTGGATGTACAGTTCAACCTGACACCCCCTCCTAGGTGCTTGGCTGCCCCTGTAGCCTCCCATCTCACTTGTTCTATCTGTTCTCCACCAGAACCGGGTGGTGGGTCGGCCTAAGGGCAAGTTGGGTCCAGCCTCAGCAGTGAAGTTGGCTGCCAACCGAACAACAGCAGGAGCACGCAGGCGCCGGACGCGATGCCGCAAGTGCGAGGCCTGCCTGCGGACGGAGTGCGGAGAGTGCCACTTTTGCAAGGACATGAAGAAGTTTGGAGGCCCTGGGCGCATGAAGCAGAGCTGCATCATGCGGCAGTGCATCGCGGTGAGTGCACAGGAGGCACAGGCGGAGGGCCTCCCTGCTCCCAGCTTGCTGGTCTGTTCTGCCCTTGTCCAGCCCTGTCCAGCTCCCTGTGGGATGAGGGGGTTCAGGTGATGCTCTTTCCAGCTGCTCTCAGCTGCACTGGGGCAGCCCTGCACCAGGGCAGGCTCCTGTTTGTCATCTGGTGGTCTATAATTCTTCCCTTCCTGAAATGGCTGAGTACTTTGAAGTCCCGCTTATTAAAGAGGTCAGAGCAGCCTGTCTTGACTGTGACCCTGCTACTAACATTTATGGTCCAGTTCATGATGATTCTGGGCCCTTCCTTCCTGTCCTTTCTTTATATCAGAAGTTTGGGTGAAAGGTCAGTTTTGCCCTAGACCAGGAGGGGTGATATATGACATGGGGAGCTGGATACACGCTCAGACTTTGCCTTTCCTGGGGCATTGCCCTTCAAGCCCAGTGGTCTTCTCCTGCCCCTTGAAAAGCTGGGTTAGCTGAAGTAGCCAGATTGCTCCACCCTGATGAGCTGGCCCATGAGTCCAGCATGGTATTGGGTGAGTGAGCTTTCTTCATGACTGCTGCTGCCCCCGCCCCCCGCCCCAAGCCGTGGGCTCCTTCCCCCTTTTCCTGCATACATACCAGCTTGTTGTTTGGTACATACCATAAAATTTGTCAACTTGTCTCTATTTAAGCATATAGCACACCAGTGTTAATTCTGTGCACATGTCTGTGCTGCTGATCTAGGGGGGCACTTTCATTTCCCAAACCAAAACTCTATCCATTTTCCCAGTTCCTAGAAACCACTACAGCATTTTCAGTTTCTAAGAGTTTGATCACTGTAGATAGCGTGCGTATGTGGAACTGGACAGTGTTTGTCATAAAATAATATGAGTAGTTTATTTCACTTAGCATAATATGCTCAAGGACACAGTTGTCATGTGTGACAGAATTGTTTTAGTTTAAAATTTGTATATGTGTGTCTATTTATTGTGTCATGGTGTTGCTTTGTAGCCCTGCTGGCATCAAACTCATGCAGTCCTCTTGCAGTGACCTCATGTATTCTGGGGTTATAGGCATATGCCACCATACTTGGCTCAGAATTTTTTGATATTGAATAATATTAGATTATATTACATTATATGTCTATCATGCCATTTTGTTGTTGTTGTTCTCTAATTGTGGATATTTGAATTGTTTTTATCTCTTGTGAATAGCACTGCAATGAACATGAATGCTTGAACACCTATTTGAGATCTGCCCTTTGTGGGTAGCATTGAACTGTTGGATCATAATAATTCTGATTTTAGCTTTTGAGTAATCTCCATGGTAGTTATACCATTTCACATTGCAAGAGAAGTATAGATATTCCATTTCTCAGCATCTTTGGTCACATATGTCCTTTGCCCATTTTTATAAGTTGGATTCTTTGGTCTTTTGTTTTGATGAGTTGTAGTTCTTTATATATTCTGTATATTATCCCTCAAAATCAAGTGCAAGTGATTTTTTTTGTTTGTTAGTTTTAGTTTAGATTCATTTACTTTGTTTCATGTGTGTGACTTTTGTCAACATGTATATATGTACACCATGTGTAAGTATTGCATGAGTGTTTTGTCTGTGCTTGTCTATGCACTGCTGTGCATGACTGATGCCCACAGAGGCCAGAAAAGGTATCAGGTTCCCTGGGACTGGAGTTACAGACGGTTGTGATCCACCAAATAAATGGGTACTAGGAATTGAATCTGCATCATGCCTTTAATTAATTTCAGCACTCAGGAGGCAGACAGTTCTCTGTGAGTTTGAGGCCAGCCTGGTTGACATAGGCCAGCAGTTCTCAACCTGTGAGTCACAGCCCCTTTTGGTGTTTCACAGGGGTCACCTAGGACCATCTACCTATCAGATTCTGCATTATGATATATAACAGTAGCAAAATTACAGTTAAAAAGTAGTAACAAAAATAATTTTATGGTTGAGGGCACCACATCACAACATGAGGAACTGTATTAAAGGATCACAGCATTAGGAAGGTTGACTGACAGAGAGAGTTCCAGGCCAGCCAGAGCTATAGAGAGACCGGAGTTTTTTTTTTTTTTGTTTTTTGTTTTTTGTTTTGTTTTTTTTTTTTAAAAAAAAAAAAAAGCCTTTGTGAAATATCAGACACATTCAAACAGAATGTGAAGAGGGTGATTAATTATTCTATAAGGTACAGAAGGATATGGGATGAGGACACAGCTACCACCTTAGTGTTTGGGAAACTAAAAAGCAACTCACTGAAATCCAAGGAAAAGTTGTGTTCAGGCATTATCTGAAGCAGCAAAGGCTGATTTGGGGAGGATAAGAGAAGGCAGAAAGGACCCTGAGGTGCACAAGGTCAGAGAAGCACAGGAAACTGTCAACCTGGGAGTGGGTTGGGGCACCTGCCGCAAGCTCAGCCGTGGGTCAGTAGAGCAGGGCTAGGGATGGTGGGAACAGCCCATGGAAGCAAGAAGAAGGTCTGAAATTGGAAACTGATTCTGAGGAGTGAAGCTACTCAGAAATCCTGGCATGGAAATAAGCTTGGGCAGCAAGGAGGATGTCTGTGTAAGAAGCCACATGGAGACACGGGTCCTAAAGGATTAAGAAATTACGAGGACCCCAGAAAACTCTTGTTTGTGTTATTGTTTTACTAATGCTATATTTGAAATTATGATTGAGAAATAAAAAATATTTTAAGTTCATTTTAAAAATAAGCATGTTCACAAACAACATGTTTTTATGAGAGCCAATTAATATATTTTCAAAAATAAAAGTAATTAGTAAGGGGAAAGAGTGGCATTGTTTCATGATCTTATAAATCTCTTATATGTGGGTCATTAGGACTTGTATTTTCATATTTGCTTCTATATACCACCTGTTAGATATGTTGTTTTGGATGGAGGATAGGAATATCTCACAGATAGTTGAGCAAGAGAGAAGGATACTAATAGCGCCTATAGATAAGCCTGGGTCCTTTCAAGAGCCACCAGAATCCCACAGGTGGCAGCTTCTTAAAGTTAGTTGCAAAATGGAATCTGAAACTGTATCAATCAGCTTTTCGTATTATTACATTAAAAGTTGTCAGTCTTCCTTTGCTCCTGCAGTTATATTGTAACATTACACCCTGGTCACTGAGGCTACATTTCCCAAAAATTACAGCATACTCTAAGCGTATGTACATAAATTACATCTGACAGTATTACCATCATTCTGGCCACAAAGCCTGTTTCTGGCCATGGAAAGGCTACCAGATAAAGGAAAACTTGATTTGATTTTAGATTTTTGAATTTTGTCGTTTGCACCGTCAGGTTTCTGTTAGTTTTGTTTTTGTTTTTGGAAATAACAGGATCACCTCTTAAGTCTTCAAGAAAATGCACCAGCAGCTACTAGTTTTTCTACTCTTTCAAATAAAAATGTTATTCTAAGCTAGACATGGTGGCAGTTCCAGTACTGCGGAGGCTGAAGCAGACAGGCATAAGTTTCCAGACAGTCTGGGCTTCAGTGTGAGACCCTGTCTCTAAATAAATAGTAGAAGAAACAAAAATAAAATAAAATATTCTGTGGAGAGCGTGGTGGTCAGTTGAGCTCACAACTCAGTCACTTGTACTTTCCCTTTGATAACGGTCCCTCAGCATGGGGAAGTATTTTGTGCATACTTCCTGTGTGGAAAGGATGTGTGTGTTCAAGGGTTGAGGTTTTCATGAAGTTAATAATCAAAGGCATCAAGTGGAACCAGTGATCTTTTCAGTGTGCGTGTGGTCCTGAGTGACTAGTTGCCTGGATGGCAGGGCCTGGCCTTTAATACTGAGGACCTCAGTGGTTTCACCCACCCATGCTTTTGTACTGTTACTGCAGTAAGCAAATCATGTCTTACTAAAAATGGGCATGGCCCCACAAGCCCTCTTTTGAGACCTGAGGCTGTGGATTGTGCCCTAATGCCAATGATAAGATGATAACTCTTCTTTCTGGTCTTTCTTTCAAGTGAGAAGTCTTGTCTGACTTCCACACTTGAATTTGTCTATAGAACAGAACATGTTCTTCACTTTGTCTGCCTCCTTCTACCAAAAGATAAGCTCGGGGTCTGAGAGATTTTGATCTGTCTTGTTCATTGCTGTATTCCTGATTCTTGTAGAGTACCTGGCACACAGAGGTACTGATAGTATGTGAACAGGTGAATAAATTCACCTGGACCAGCTTTCTAATTCCTGACAGGCCCAGGAGAACTTTGGCCCAGTCCCTTGTGGGGCCTTTCCTCACTTTGCTGACTTGCATGTTTCTTGGGTCCTCAGCCAGTGCTGCCCCACACCGCCGTGTGCCTTGTGTGTGGAGAGGCAGGGAAGGAGGACACAGTGGAAGAGGAAGAAGGCAAGTTTAACCTCATGCTCATGGAGTGCTCCATCTGCAACGAAATCATCCACCCTGGATGCCTTAAGGTAGGGATCCTAGGCCTGATGGTTCTGATGTGGCAGCTAGGTTCCTTCCCTAGAGACTACTGCTCACATGATGAGGTTGCACAGGGGGCATTCTGAATTCCTAGACGACCCTGAGTTCTAGGACATTCTGTGTCAGGTAATAATCCAGGGCAGGGAGAATTGGGAGGAGTGTCCTGAGCCAGTAAACTCAGGTCATTGTGAACACCCAGTACCTCAGAATTACAGCAAGGTCCAGACATCTCAACAGATGGAAAATAAGGATCCTGAATCCTGGCTTCTAGGAGAAAAGGGCCTGGCCCGAGGAGGGCGGGTCCTGAGCAATAGGTGGTTGCTCTCCTGCTGTGCCTCTGCACCAGGAACCGGTTCCTGTGATATGCCAGGACAGGACTGCCTTCTGGGTGACCTCCGTACATGCCTGGCTCAGGCAGCTGGTTCCACCTTGGAAAGGAAGAAACCATTCTATGCTAGTACATGCCTCTGTCCCAGGAGAATGCATGCATATCTGTGGGCTGCAAGGGCTGAGGGCCTTTGTTTTGGCCTTCGTTCCCTCATCACACCCACCTGAAAAGGGTGCCGTGCCATCCATGGTTTTGGAAGCCTACTTCTCCTGATAGTTATTGCTTCATTGTTTCTCCTGTGCTCAGCTAAGGTAAATAACAAAACCACATGGTGGATCCTTTTCATTAGGTTAGGCACAAGATGGACACAACTTCAGGAGGGGTGTGAATGCTGAGGCAGACTGGGCCTTGAAGAGACCCTATATCCTTGTGGACCCTCTAGGTACCTTTCTCTGCCCACTGAGTCCTGTCCTGTCCTGTCCTTGCAGATTAAGGAATCAGAGGGTGTGGTCAACGATGAGCTTCCCAACTGCTGGGAGTGTCCGAAGTGTAACCATGCCGGCAAGACCGGGAAAGTGAGTGCGGACTCCCAAGTCCCTGGTTGGGTCGGGTTGGCAGAGAGGGATGGGCTGGGCTTTGCCAGGACCAGCCTGTCCCCAGTTGTCAGTCAGGTGGGGTGAGGCGGGCTGGGAGAGGAAGATCGAGTTCAAAGATATACAGTTGGATTGTTGTTCTCTCTTTTTGGCCTACAAGCAAAAGCGTGGCCCTGGCTTTAAGTATGCCTCCAACCTGCCTGGCTCCTTGCTCAAGGAGCAGAAGATGAACCGGGACAACAAGGAAGGGCAGGAGCCTGCCAAGCGGAGGAGTGAGTGTGAAGAAGCTCCCCGACGCAGGTCAGACGAGCACCCCAAGAAGGTACCTCCAGACGGCATCCTACGCCGAAAGTCTGATGATGTGCACCTGAGGAGGAAGCGGAAATATGAGAAGCCCCAAGAACTGAGTGGACGCAAGCGAGTACGACTGGGAGGCCCTGGGCAGCGGAAGGGTTGTGTGGCTGGTTGTAGGAGGGGTGGAGGGTGGGGACCAGGGAAGTTTAATGGGTAGAACTTGGGATCCTGGCCTCTTAAGAGCTGCCCTGAGCAGGTCACCCAAATCCTGAGAGCCTGGCCCAAAGGAAAAAAAAACAGCGAAGTCACTCCTCTTCCCACCCCCTTTAGGCCTCGACGCTTCAAACGTCCCCCGGTTCCTCCTCTCACCTCTCGCCGAGGCCCCCTCTAGGCAGCAGTCTCAGCCCTTGGTGGAGATCCAGTCTCACTTACTTCCAGCAGCAGGTGCTCCCACGCCCCGCCCTCCCGAGGCCCTGAGGACTTGCAAGTCCAGGCTGTCCTCCTCCCTACTCTGCAGAACCCCTGGTCCATGCTACAAATGCTCCTGTGGCCTGGCCCCAAATTGGCCTGAGAAGCTCTGTGAGATTGAGAAGCCTCTTGGTTGGGGAAGCTGCAGTGGGGAAGATCCTGGTGGCCCTGCTCTGCTAATGGGCTTTACCGTTAGTAGCCACAAGGTGGCGCCTGGAGAAACGCCTGGCTTAGGCTTGGCTAAGGATGCCTCCTGCCTGGTTTCCAGCTCTGGGCTCCCTCAGCCATGTCTGCTGTTAATGGGCAACTATCATCTCTGGTCTGTCTCAGGTGGGAGGTCAGCTGGGCGGGAACAATCGACCATCCTCCATATTCCTATGGTTCTCTGGGAAAGCAACATGCAGAACTATGCTTTTAGTCAGATGTGAAGGACATGGCTTTGTGGGGAAGATGTCCTTTTAGCTCTTGCTGAAGAGACTGGGTTTGTGGTGGGGTGGGGTGGGGTGGGGTGGGGTGGGGTGTAAAAGGGACCATGTTTCTCCAGCCCAAGAGCAAGCTCTGTATCCTTTCTTCCCTATGACAGCTAAAACCTGGCAAAGAAGATAAGCTTTTCAGGAAAAAGGTACCATCTTCCCCTCCCTCGTGTACCTGCAGCCCACTGTCAGCCGTGAGAGCTGTAGGCAACATCCCGGTGGCCCATGTATCCCACAACAGGGTTGGGAAGTCTGGGGTGGGCAGTACCCCAAACTGCATGGTTTAATCCCAGACCACCCATCCTCATCCCTCCCTCTCTCCTACAGCGGCGGTCCTGGAAGAACACTGAGGATCGGATGGCACTGGCCAACAAGCCCCTTCGGCGCTTCAAGCAGGAGCCAGAGGACGATCTGCCTGAGGCACCTCCTAAGACCCGGGAGAGTGATCAGTCACGTTCCAGCTCACCCACTGCTGGACCCAGCACTGAGGGGGCTGAAGGTCCAGAAGAGAAGAAAAAGGTAAAGATGCGCCGGAAACGGCGGCTTCCCAACAAGGAGCTCAGCAAAGAGCTAAGCAAGGAGCTCAACCACGAAATCCAAAAGACAGAGAATACCTTGGCTCACGAGAACCACCAGCCCATCAAGTCGGAGCCTGAGAGTGAGAATGAGGAGCCAAAGAGGCCCCTGGGCCACTGTGAGCGCCCCCACCGCTTCAGCAAGGGCCTCAATGGCACCCCTCGGGAGTTGCGGCACCCACTGGGACCTGGCCTACGCAGTCCACCTCGTGTTATATCCCGGCCCCCACCCTCTGCATCCCCACCCAAGTGCATCCAGATGGAGCGTCATGTGATCCGGCCGCCACCCATCAGCCCCCCACCTGACTCGCTGCCCCTGGATGATGGAGCAGCTCATGTCATGCACAGGGAGGTGTGGATGGCAGTCTTCAGCTACCTCAGCCACCAAGACCTGTGTGTCTGCATGCGGGTCTGCAGGACCTGGAACCGCTGGTGAGGGATAGCCCTGTGTAGGGCTTAGGGTGCAGCTCTAAGGATAGGCCAAAGTGGCATATATTGCTTGAGTTGCTTATAGAGATTAGTTCCCCACTACAGAAGATCAATCTCAGCAGGGAAAGCACCTACTTGCTTTTCTAATATGGAAAACTTAAGGACCATAGAGTTCCTTGTTTAGGCTTAGCTCGTTGAGTGTGAATGTGCTAGTACTAATTCCAGCCTGATATTTTCTAGATTTCTGGTTTTAGCTGAGTTTCTGACCCTCCCTCATGAACAGGAGGATCCAGTGCCTCCACAGGGGTTGTTGTTAGGAGGAGTAGCCTGTAGAAGGCATAGTAAGGTCCAGGAAGTATTTTTGGGGGGAATACTTGCTGGCATCTTCTAGGTAAACATGTGGCCATTAATAGAAGTGCCAAAATTTGGCGAGTGGATACTAAGTGGGTTTCAGAGGGCTGAATCTTAAAGGAACTTCTTCCTTGAGGATGGCAGGCAGGAAAGTTATCATAGCCAAGCAGGGTGTGTTGTCCAGGTGAGCTTCCAACTCTGATGTTCCTTGCCTGCTCTGCCTCCCAGGTGCTGCGATAAGCGGTTGTGGACCCGCATTGACCTGAACCACTGCAAGTCCATTACACCCTTGATGCTGAGTGGCATCATCCGGCGACAGCCTGTCTCCCTTGACCTCAGCTGGACCAATATCTCCAAAAAGCAGCTGAGTTGGCTCATCAACCGGCTGCCTGGTAAGCCTTCGGTTTGGGATCCCAAATGTGCAGTAATGATGGCCTGGGTTGTGTTACCTGACTCATACCCTCTTCTCATCTCCTAGGGCTCCGAGACTTGGTGCTGTCGGGCTGCTCATGGATCGCTGTCTCAGCCCTCTGTAGCTCCAGTTGTCCATTGCTCCGGACCCTGGATGTCCAGTGGGTAGAAGGACTAAAGGATGCCCAAATGCGGGATCTCCTGTCCCCACCCACAGACAACAGGCCAGGTGAGTTGCCAGGCTGGAGCTGTACCTTAAGGAGTCTGTCTCATGGAGATGGGGTGACCAAGATACCCTGTTCTGCTTTTGAACATACACATGGGTGCACACACACCAGCTTTCTCTGGCCTCAGCACTTTGCTGGAAGACATAGGGCAGAGTGTTCTCAGCTTGCTTTGGATATAAGGGTTTAAGGAGAGGCAAATTCTCTGCTCACTCTCTCTCTAGTCCTGGGACTTTCACAGAATCCGACTGCTTCTTTGTTAACTTAATCTTCATTGGCTTTTTAACCTTCTCTTCTGAGGCATCAGGATCAGGGTGGTTGATTGGGGTCTCAAAACATAGTATGGTCCTAGGTCAGCTGCCTGGGTCATTTTCTCCCCACCTAACGCTCAAATGATACATGTATGAGCTGGGGCGACAACAGATTTCCGTGCCAGTTTGTACTATTATTTTTGGATGGAATTTATTTAGACTCTGTGTTTCTGAATTTTCTTGAAGGGAAAGGCAAGGAATAGCTTGGACATCTAATACTACTAGAATGAAAAGTAGTCTCAACAGGCACAGTTTGAAGCCAGATCCTCCAACCATTTTTATGAATTTTGATTTCTCTAGAGAATCTAGAAATACAAATTCTGATGTGTGAAAGCTTCTTCTTTTTTTCTGAGACAGGGTTTCTCTGTTGTAACTCTGGCTGTCCTGGAATTTACTCTGTGGACTAAGCTGGCCTCGAACTCACAGAGCTCCACCTGCCTCTGCCTCCTGAGTGCTGGAATTAAAGTTGTGCACCACCACTGCCTGGCAAAGCTTCTTATTTTTACTGCTGAAATTCTGGTTTGGTGTAGGGTACACTTCATGACTTGAAATCGAAGGTAACACTTAGCAGGTAGGCTTTTAGAGTAACATATCAGCAGCAGGACTTGATTTCCCTATTCAGGTTGATGGATTGCCTCCCCTACCTGCCCCAACAGGTCAGATGGACAATCGGAGCAAGCTCCGGAACATTGTAGAACTGCGCCTAGCTGGACTGGATATCACAGATGCCTCCCTGCGGCTCATTATCCGCCATATGCCCCTGCTCTCTAAGCTCCACCTCAGTTACTGTAACCATGTCACTGATCAGTCCATCAACCTGCTCACTGCCGTTGGCACCACCACCCGAGACTCTCTGACAGAGATCAACCTATCAGGTGAGGTGGACCCCATATCTGTGGGACTTCCCAGCACCCATGGGACAGCTGGGCACTGCATATTTATTAGGAACTATTATCTGGTATATGCTTGGAAGTACAAGTGAATGAGACCACCAAGTCTAGAGAGGAAGTTACTATTAGAATTGTAATAATTCCTACCAAAAAACAGTGCCAACATCAGTGAGAGCATGTAACAGTGGTTCCTGATCCAAACTACAGGGACATGTTCTGAATGGTAAGAAACAAACTCATTCCTGCAGCAAGAGTGTGGCCAACAGCCATGAGCTGGCAGGCTGGAGCCACTAAATACAGGGTTGAGTAGTAGACTAGCCGGAACCATATTTCTGCCTGTGTTGCTGAGTCTTGTGTGTGCCCTTATCCTTCTATCAATGAGCCTGTTAGAAATAAAACCCCTACATATAGTCCTGCTGTTTATGTCTGTCACATATTGCAGAATCCCCTTTCCATTGTTCTTTGGCTGGGGTTGGTTCTGAAGAATTTGGAGCGTGGTTGCACATACAGTAAGGTCGACAGTGGCAAGGCCACTTGTCCTCAGTGCAGTTAACTGTTTTTCTGATAGCGTAAGATAGTCTGGATTAGACTGTTAAATTTGTGAGACAAAAACGTAAATAAATGGAGAAATTTGCTGCCTCAAGAAATTAAAGGATGCCCTCATCTCACTGAAATTGCATTTTGACACAGCTGCATTATGGTTGGTGTCATGCTTTTCCATTGTTTACCTGTCTTTACGTATCCATGTCCTGCCATATACCAGGTGAGATGGGAGGTTTAGACAGCTGGGGCTCGTCCTGTGCCTAGGGTCCTTAGAAGCTATTTCTCCTCATCCTGAAGGTTTCGTAACAGGAATTGTGCCACTAGAAGAGGCAAGAGCTGTGCTGAAGTGAGACTTCACCACCGCATGATACCAGCTTAAGGCTCACTCAGTGGAGACTTGAAGGGTGATAGAGCTGCTGGCATCTTGTTCTAAGTGCTTATAGTAAATCTTTTCCTATGTTGTAGTTGTTATGGATGTGCAGTAGAGTTTGGAAAATACGTGGGAGTGTGTATGTAAATCATTTACATTTTATTTCTCCATCACAACACACTGAGATCATCTTTTCATCTCATTACACATACAACTAAATTATTTCTAAGAGCCAATGGTATCATAGCCTGAAGTTCCCAGAAGATGGAGGCAGTAGTATCTAAATTTCAGTCCTCTGTTACACAGCAAGTTCAAGACCATCCTGAGGCACATGAGAACCTATCTCAAAAAAAAGTTACATGATGTTAAATCATGTGTCTATACCTAAACTCTTCTTGTTTTGTACTTATCTCCCAATACTATAACTGAATTAAAGTAAGTGCCACATGATAGCCATGTTCCTGTGGTTGGAGGATTGGCACCCAGCTGTTGCTGTTGAGGCTGCATCTTGTCCTAGATATATTTCAGGTGTTTAGGCGTATCTGGCCTTTCTCTGATCCGTAGCCCTTCTGGCAAGCCCTAGGCCTGAGCTCTTATTTTACATCCATGTATTACTAAATAGTGGGCGGTGCTACCATTTCTGTCTGTCCCCCCTTCTGTCTTCTGTCAGAATTCTTGTTCACATCCGAACTAGCTGCCGGCCTTTACCGCTGCCATTCAGGGCTCTTACCTACCACCACCCTTGTTCTTGTTTAGGATGTCTTCCCTCCTTGACTCCATATTGCCCTTCTTGGCCAGTTCTTATTGGGTGGAGTACGTAATATTTTGTGTGTGTTCATGTTTAGTTGATTGTTGGCCGAGTACAAACCCCTAGTTTGTGAGCCCATGTTGCTTCAGAAAATGAAAAGTTTTCTCCACTGGCTTCTCATCCCCAGAAGCGGAAATAGAAATTAGTGCATTATCCATTAATTGTGTGTGAGAGAGAAAGGGAGAGGGAAGAAGTTGGGTCCCTTTGAGCTGAAGTTCCAGGAGGTGGTGAGACACCAGGATGTGGGTGCTGGGAACCAAATTTGGCCTATGCAAGAGCAGTACACACTCTTAATTGCTAAGCCTTCTCTCCAACACTTCAGGTGTGTGTGTGTGTGTGTGTGTGTGTGTATGTATGTGGGGGGGAGATATTTTGAGATTATCAGGGAAATAGTTAGCAAATCTAACATCATTAAGATTTTTCTCCTATATTTATGTGTTATGTGGTGGTGGAGGACTCAGCTTCATTCTTTTGCATGTAGATACCCAGTTTTTCCAGCACCATTTGTTGAAAAAGACTATATCCTCATTAAAATGTATTTGATGCCCTTGTTAAAAATCATTTGAGGGCCCACAAAATAGCACATATTGCCAAGCCTCATGACCCACGTTTTGATCCTTGGGTTCCACATGATAGGACGAGAGACCTGACTGTAATTAAAGTGTCCTCTGACTTCCACATGTGCACCACATACTGGCAAATATTGTTTAATAATAATTTAACCAGCCAGGCAATGGTGGCCCACACCTTTAATTCTAGCTCTCAGGAGGCAGAGGCAGGAGGACTTCTGCGAGTTTGAGGCTGCCTGGTGTACATAGTGAGTTTCAGGACAACCAGGGCTATGTAGAGACAGTGTGTCCAATAATAATAGCAATAGCAGCAATAATACTATTTATTCATTCAACCATGTAACAGAATTTTTACCTTGATTCTATTCCATTGGCCTATGAGTCTTGATGTCAATACCACAATTTTGATTGGTTTAGCTTTGTAATACAAATTCAGATCAGGAAGTATGAATCTTCTAATTTTGCTTTTCTTTTCAGACTACTTGGGTCCATTGCTAAGTTTTAGGGTGGGCTTTTCTATTTTTGCAAAATCACTGGGATTTCACATCTTTGACAATAGTAATATCTTAATATTTTAAGTCTTCAAATCCATGTCCCTGGAATGTTTTCCCACTTGTATCTCTTTTAACTTATTTTAGTAGTTCTTACCATTTTCAGTTGGACAAGTCTCATTCTTTAAATTTACTTTTTGGGAGCCATTGTACATGGGCTTGTAATTGTCTTCATGGCTATCATTTAGAAATGAAGCTTGTTTTTGTGTGTTCATTTTCTTCTTTGTTAAAATGTTTTAAGAGGGTTTTTGTTTTGTTGACTTGAAGAGAGTTGGACCCTAAACACAGTTCACTTTCTCCAGAATTTTACTTTCTTTTTTTTAATTAACTTGTTAACCTTTTTGTTATTTTTTACTGTTTAAAAAAAGCCAAGGAAAGCTGGGCAGTGGTGGCACATGCCTTTAATCCCAGGAACCTGGAGGCAGAGCCAGGTAGATTTATGTGAGTTCTAGGACAGCCAGAGTTACAACAGAGATAGTCTGTCTCGAAAAACCAAAAAAAAAAAAAAAAAAAAAAAAAAGCCAAGGAAAACCATCTTTAATATATCACAAATAAGGTTTCTCTTCCAATATTGCATTTTGAATTCTCTTTTAGATTGTTATGTTTTGCATACATGTATTGTATGTGCATCATGTATGTGCCTCTTGCCTACAATGTCAAAAGAGGTGTCAAATCCCTGAAACTTGTGTTATAAACAGATGTGAGTTCTGGGAACCTAGCCCAGGTCCCCTTAACCACTGAACTGTCCCTGCAGCCCGAATTTTTATACTGTGAATGTTTTCAAACATAGAATAGCAAACAGTGCAGTGAGCATACCTGTTTGTTTTAATGCATAACAATTAGATGACATTAGCGACATCATTCCTAAGAATGAGGATCTAATTATGTAACTACAATAGTGCTATCACACCTAAATTAAAAGTTAAAAAGAACCAGAATACTGTTACTCTCCAGTGAGACTGAGGATGAGAAAACTAACAGAAGAGATGCTTACAAATATAACTTCTCCCTCTTTCCAAGAGCCCCTTGCTCTTCTAATTAGCCCCTCAGATATGACCCTAAGATGCAAAGGGCAATTTTTTGTATAAATGGGGTAGAAATTTTGCTGATAAGAAAAAAGAAACCCACTAATTTCTGTATTTTTTCATTTTTCACTGTTCAGTATAGGAAGCCCCATGACCAGCCCTTGTCCTGTTATGGGTAATCCCTGATAGGGGACCAGGAATGTAGCTCAGTGATAAAGCACTTGCTTATCACAAAAACAAGGCTACAAACACAAACAGAGAGAACCCCACAATTACCTTTAGAAGGCAAGAGGAGTTTATAACACTGGCTTCTAAGAAGTCTATTCTTCATAGACAGTTTACTTAGAAAATGTATCCCTTCAGGGTTAGAGAACTTCATGGTGTTGTTTAGTTTGTTCTCCATCCAATTTGTTTCCTGTGAACTCCAGATTAAGGCCAGAAGTTTTTCTCCTAGTAATAACTGTACTTTGTCTCCCTGCTATGGAAAAAAAACAAAAAACAAAAACAAATGTGATGGTTTCTGGGTGAGTTCACTGGCATGGAAATGCTTAGACCCTTCTTACTCTCCTTCTAACAGAGCTATTGCGTTTGCTTCATATCCAGAGCACAGCTCATTCCCCTCAAGCTCCTGCACTGCTGTCTACCTCCAGTCTGTCTCACTTCCATCACCAACTCTGTGTGTGAGTTGTGGGGGGGGGTTGTCTCCTCAAACAGTCTCTCGCATCTAGACAGTGGAGCCTGACAACTCCCGTCTCTCCCTTGGCACCTCTTACCCAGAGAACTTTGCTCTCCAGCTGGCACACTGCCATGACTTGAGGCCATTCAGTACACATGCTTGTCTTGGCATTTAACGTTTTTACGCCAGTGTGACCTCATTTCCAGATGGCTCCTTTTCCATGTTCACTTTTGGACAGGTGGCGTTTACCTCTTTGGTGAATCACTTTCAGCCAGTGTTCCCTGGCTGAAACAAGAAAAAATGTGCCTGAAGCTTAAAGACCTATCTAGAAAATTGAAAGGGAAAGACCTTTCTGTGCGGAGTCTCTGTCCTTCTTGTACATTAAACTTCTTTACAGCCCAGTTCCTCATACCTTCCTCAAACAGGTACTACCTGCTGATAGATGATCCATATGACAGCTCTGGTTGAAGGCAATGCAGATAGATTAACAAAAAAGGACTAGTTCAATATAGGGCTCCACATGACAAAGTGAGAAATATAAAATGCAAGTGTATGAAAAATGTGTTTTCTCATACCAGCAAAATCTTATCCTCTATAAAATGAATCAAATACTGAGTTTTATGGGAATAACTTTTTAAAGTAGTTACGTGTTATCATTGTCATCTTTGATGTTTGCGGTAAGATTTATAAAGCAGATAAAGCAGAGCTGGGTGTGGTGGCTTCTCTGTTGTAAAACTCTGGCTCTCCTGGAACTCCCTCTGTAGAACAGGTTGTCTTCGAACTTAGAGATCCACCTGCTTCTGCCTCCCAAGTGCTGAAATTAAAGGTGTGCGCCACCACTGCCTAGCAGTGGTATCCATCTTTAATCCCAGCACTTGGGAGGCAGAGGCAGAGAGATCTTGTGATTTTGAGGCTAGCCTTATCTACAAAGCCAGTTCCAGGCCAGCCAGGGGTACATAGAGAAACTCTGTCTCAAAAGCAGCAGCAGCAGCAATATACTTGGGATTAGTGGTTTGGAAGCATCTTTGTTAGCATTCTCATAATTCCCCTTCGTATCCCACCTTCATTTGTCAGTTGCTCAGCTTCCTGTGACTGCCTACTCCAAGTGCTTGGATACCTACTACATTTGTGAGATTGGGGTGTCCTTACATGGTCTGAATTAAAGCATCCAAGAATTGGTGAACACCTATGTTCAGGGCTTTGTGTTGGCATGAGGCTTAGGTGGTCAGTGCCTACATTGCTTACTCTCACTTTGATAATGTGTGTTGTCCGTTGGCCCTGTTTTTTATTTGAAAGTGATAACACAGTGATGGCAAGGAATGTTTTCAAAATTAATACCTCTGACAGAAAGATAGCATTATCTCATCTGTCTGATCTGCCCAGAAATCTAAGTTGGACACTGATTAGCATTTAAGCCAGTTGGCTGTGGATTCAGTTCTAAAAGTAGGGTTAAAGTACAAAATGAAAAAAAAAAAAAAAATTTGATGTCCACTGGATATGGTGAATTCTGTTTTCTGTGATCAAACCTTTCTGCAGTTCCTTCTAGCATATTGGTCTTTGGCATAAGATTCATGTAGACATTCCAGATTGAGCTGGGAGGGGGGGCACAGACCCAAAAACTGTGAGCTGTGTTTACACTCTAAAGATGACTTGAGCGACCTCACTCTGATCTAGCCGTATCCACCAAGATATTTATCTGGACAGAGTAAGTCAAATAAGAGGGCAATACTTAGGCAAACCTAACAGTATATTACATTAGATAAGCCCCTCAACACACTGTGACCCTTTACATAAGACACACTGATCTTTGTATGTATCTATAGGAAGAGGCAGCCCTGTGGTACAAGTGGCTTCTACCGGATAGTCTGTGCCTTAGGGGGGTGGGGAGTGGGCAGTTACAAATAGAACCTTCAGTCTTCACAAGCCCAGCAAAACACTCTGAACATTTTTCAAGCATACATTATTAAGCTTTGCAATTGATAGGTGAAATCTTGCCCATTTCAGGGACATCATGGGCTGGACTATGTTCCATCTCTACTACCAGACCATGAATTTATAAGGCTTTGGGCTCTGTGTCTTCTGTCCTTCACATGGTTTCTTCTTCCTGCAGACTGCAATAAGGTCACTGACCAGTGCCTGTCCTTCTTCAAACGCTGTGGAAATATCTGTCATATTGACCTGAGGTACTGCAAGCAAGTCACTAAGGAAGGCTGTGAGCAGTTCATAGCCGAAATGTCTGTGAGCGTCCAATTTGGGCAAGTGGAAGAGAAACTCCTGCAAAAACTAAGTTAGTTCCAGGACAAGTATGTAAATATGGAGGGTGGGGGGACACCCGATGGGGATGGGAAAGGACTGCAAAAACAAATAGGCTTGTAGTTCCCTTTGGAATTTGGAACAAGAGACCACAGAACACAGTTCTGTTTTGCAAGTCTTTCCAAGGGAGAAGTCGTTCAACCACCCATTTGGGGATGAATGAGCCAGATGTTTTCCTCTGCTCTTTGTGCATCATAACTGCACTGCTTTCTGGACCACTTCTAAGGCGGCCTTTAGAAGACATTCCAGTTGGAAAGGAAGATGGCCTTTGGAGAAATACTCTTAGAAGCCTGAGCTTAGTGTTTCTGTTGGTAGTTTTTGTTTGGGGCACCTTGTTCTTTGCAATGCCAAGGCTTCTGGTGTCAACATAGAGTGGACCACACACCATCTGCAGCCGTCTTGACACATTTTGTTCAGTTGGTTTTGTTACATCTTACATTATGCAGAACTATTTTTGTATAAATTGTTTAAAAATTATTTATGCAAGATTTGAATGCATACCAGTGTTTTTATTATTTAGATTGCCAACTTCTTCAGGTAGGAGAGAACTTAACCTGTACTTCATCAACATAAAAAGGCCATCTACAGATGTGCCCAGGTGTGACAGGGGGTTACGACCTTCCACTTAAAAGCATGTTTAACTGGATGTTGAGAGCCTACTTGTATGTCAAGAAGTTACACAAGCATGTTGTGGATAAGTGTAAAGTATAGTCCAGGTAAACACTTTGCCAAGTTTCAATAGAGAATTCACCTTTTCCTCAAATTTTTACAATTCAGACTTCAGCCTTTACACTCAGGAGGGTTTTGCTCCAAGCATGAGCTCTTGTATTCTATCTACATAGACCTAATTTATACCATGAATCAAGTAGAATAAATGTGCCCATAGCATTCCTTTCCTTTCCCCCCCCTCCTTTGAAGTGTTGAGTTCTCACTTAAGTTGGTAACCTGGCTATTTTCTAGTTGTCAAGTTCTGCATCCATAAGTGCCATTGTTGTATGGTGATGTTTCCTAGACTTTCCCTGATACGGTTTTATCTTTGTTGAATTTGTATAAACAACTGTACAAGAAAAATTCATTCTTGGTGTTTGAGGGTTTCTGTTTTATGAGAGGGCTAAATATCCAATTGGAATGCCCAGGTTTAATGGAGTCTTAACACTAGTATACAATCTGAGGACCCCAAACCATGTAATTTCTCCGTCATCTGAGAAATGCAGCAGCCTTGAGACACAGGATTTCTTCCTTCTGACCAATAAAGGTAATGGGAAAAAACTATGCTACAACGATGGCCACCTGTGGAGCAATGACTCACCTGTCTGAGCATCTCCTACTATACCTGTACAAATTCCCATACATGGACACTGTCTTACTATTCTGCTGCTGCGATAAAACGATAAAATACTGTGACCAAGGTGACTCATAAAAAAAAAAAAAAAAAATTTAATTGAGCTTTATGGTTCCAGGAGGTTGGGACTTTTTATGATGGCGTAGAGGGAGAGGTAGGCGACTGTAGGACTGTAGCAGCAACTAAGAGTTCAGATCATCTTCATCATCTTCAGTGACTCACCTCCTCCAAAAGGATCATACCTAACCCTTCCCGAACAATTCCACCAACTAGGGACCAGGCAGTTAAACACATGAGGCTACAGGGACCATCTCATTCAAGCCACCACAGCTACTTAGCATTACTCTTTCCTGGAAATTTCCAAGATGTAGAGGGAAAACAGCTGACTTTCCCTCCAATCTTCCCCAAGGAGACAACTCAAGGAGGCTGCATTCTGTGCGGTGGCCTTGGGCCTGAGGATTGGAAGATAAGACATTAGAATTTGGGGTCACGTAACATTTCTAGATAACTCTGAAGGTGGGTAATATAAAGACCTTGGCCCTGCAAGACAAGCCTTCCTGCTAATACTCCAATTTTGAAAGAGCTCATCTTGTTTAAGTGCAAACCCTTTTCTGACTCAAATTCGAGGGACAATGGCTTCTGTGTTTTGTGTTTAATTCTGGGTAACAACAGAATTAAGACCTGTTAACCTTGTTTACTTGTAAAAAGACTGTTTGACTCTACTGGCCTTATGGTTCATTATAAAGATCCAAAAGTCATTTCTGTGATAGTTTTGGTTCTCTGAACGTCCAAATTAAGAGAGCTATATCCTGATGTTTAGAAAAGCCATCTTCTCCCTTGAGAACTGCTTTCAGGGTGATCTGCCCACACACAAACATTCCCTGCTAAGAATCTGGCTTCATAGCAAAGACATGATGTAGCTCCAGACAGATAGCACACAGGTCACAGTCAACATCCCCCAAGGGGTACTGAACTATCCGAGATGATTAGATCCCAAAACAAACCTATTATCTCTGTAGATTTTTTTATTACATTTATTTATATATGTTATTTATATATGTAATGTGCATGCCCCTTGGCTCATGTGTGGAGATTAGAGGACTATTTATGTAAGTTGATTTACACCTCCTTCCACCACATGGGAACTGGGGCTTAAACTCTGATCACAGCAAGGGCCTTTACCTATTGAGCCATCTCAACAGCCCCCACAAACTTCATATGAAGCCAGCCTAAACCACGTTACAAACAGGTGCTCCACTCACACACCACAGCTAGTAAAGTAGTGGAAAGACTTGCATATACTTGCTATGGTCATTCTGAGCTTCCAAACCCAAAAGTGAGGCACCGGTCCATCAAGGGAACCTGGTATTTGCAGAGGAGTGGTGCCTCGAAGTACATTCTTTTCTACTGTGAAGACAAGAACAAGGTGATTTCATTCTAGTCTGCTGTGAATCTTCAGAACTTCATCCATTTGACACATTACCTGTTATGGGCATGGCATGCCAGTTAAAATATGCAGCTTCCAGAAGAAATGTTTACCCTTGGACAAAAAAATGAGGAGTCATCCCTGGTATTCACAATGGACTGGCTCCAAGACCCCTACCCCACAGACAGCAAATGGACTTGCTCCAAGACCCATACACTACAGACAGCAAAATCCATATATGCTTAAGTCATGTGCATGATATAATATTTGCATATAACTTGTTCATATAACCCTGTGTGTTTCACATCATATCCAGATGACATACAATGTAAAATAAGGTAAATCGACAATTGTTCTTAACCGAAAGCAAACCCTAACTTAAGCTGGCCCCAGAAGAACCCTTCTGTATAAGCTATTGATGAAGTTCTCATTTGCTATATGTCCTGAAAGGGCTGAAAAGGAAAATCTTAGGGTTAGATTTGAAGTGTTGTCTTTCCCCCTCCCCCATCCCAGTGCTGTGATGTAACATGGGGTTTACTAATAACAGTATGCTTTCTAGCCATGAGCTATGCCCTCAGCAATCCAAGTGAGGCAGTATCTATTTCAGATGACAGTGGGGACTGATGGAGAAAACCATAAAACACCGAACAATTACCTTGTCACAGTAAACATAACTATGGTACGTGAGCAGCAAAGATAGTCTCTGAAGGCATTCACATCTTTTCTGAAGAGACTGACATCTCTTCTGAAAAGAGGTACTAGACCAGGATGCTGATGATGCCTGTTCATGCTATAAACAAGTAAGTTTAAAACTTAGGGAGACAATATAAACTACAGCAGCCTTTTAATCTAATTTTATTCCTAAAGTTGAAATTTCTAGCAGGTAGCACTAAAAATACACCTTCACTATACAAAACAGTGTAAATTGATTACATGTTAATAAAGAATTTAGCACACATACACTCCTAGGATAAGAAGCTAGATGCAGCCCTTGCTATTACAAGCTGTACCTGAACAAAAATGGACATATTTAGTCTAAGGCCCTGGCAGTTGACTATAGAATGTCAGTTGTCTCCCAATTATGTTTGAATGCAGAAGTAGCAACAATGTGAAAACTTACATTCATAAAATATTAGCATTTAAAATATATTGACTATAAAGTGAACATTCAGAGCAGCTACTGCTCAGTATACTCTATACTAATCCACTCATGGGACAGTGAGTTCACTTCAGAGAGAACAAAGGTTGCAAACACAGAATAAAGGGAAAAGAAGAGACAGGACGAATGGCCTCCAAAGAGCAAAAGCGAATAACCACACACGGAACAGTTGACTTCAGAAACTAGTGCTCAGGGGAGACAAATGATAAAACCCAGGAGTACCTGGGAGAGCCATGTGTTCACAGGCAGACAGGCCTACGGCACAGCCCAAGGTTTCTTCAAGTTAGGATGAACTTTCTGTCCTTAGGAATGAGAATAATTTTAAAAAATAGCTTCTGCCTTGGAGTGTCCAGTCCCTTTTGTGCACTAAAATGTTTGGGGTAGAGTCACGAGAGTGTCCCACTACAGGGGGCCTCGATTTCAGGACTTGAAAACATGCACAGCTCGCACCACATACTGCCGGCAGATGGGACACTCACTCATGCGCTTGCCACACTTGGTGCAGGTGACCATGTGCCCGCACTCCAGCAGGACACAGTCAATGACTGCATCCATGCAGATTCGGCACAGGCTGTCGTCTTCCTCATCTTGAAGCTGCACCCGCTCACCATCTGAAAGGAAATAGAGAGCTGGGGCTTGGACATGGCCGCTGGCCTTGCTGCCCTGCCCATAGCCAAACAGCCATCTTCTGAGCAACCATCACAGGCCCAGCACTATTCAAATAGTTCCTTAACCTCTCTGCACGCCTGCCTCAGAGTTCTGTGAAGAAATGTGTGGCTTGGAACTGGCTAAAAAGTGTTCAATAAATGATGGATACTTATTTCTAGTTTATATGATGATGTAATACAAGGGGTTGTGATGAGGATATATTCATTCTTTATTTAGGAAAAAAGAGTACCCACCTAGCTTGTGTGAAGTCTTAGGTTTGATTCCCAGCACTGTATAAACCAGGCACAACAGTACATGCCTGCAATCCTAGCACTTTGGGAGGTAGAAGCAAAAGGATCAGAAATTCAAAGTCATCCTCAACTACGAAGTTAAATTTAAGGCCAGCCTGGGCTACCGGAGAATTTGTCTCCAGTTGGGGGGAGGGGCGACAGGACATCAACCGACCTTCCTCACATAAGCCATTCACTAGTCAGGACACTAGTGGAAGTTTATCTTGACTGTTCCAGCTGTATAGCCATGAAGATGGGACAGCCTCATTTCAGTAAGAGAGAGTTTATTCCATTCATAGGAAGGATGAATAAACCACACATTAAGTATTAAAAGATCCCTTGCAACTTTAAACATCAAACCCATCAGACCAAAGGATGGGATAGACCTTCCTGGCTCTGTAGCCTAGAAAAACTCAAACACTGAAAAAGGTGATGAATTTTAAAAAGTACCTTTAGCTGAGATTTGCCTTAAACATAAGGACTTAAAGAAATTTCCTTTGTACAAAGAGTACATCAATGGGATCAACCACAAACATGGTTCAACAAAGCAAAATCCAAGTTTCAAGGGCCAGAAGTCTTTGTACTTAAGAAAAACATTTTGCTGGGTATGGTGAAACACACCTTTAATCCCAGCACTCAGGAAGTGGACTTTGTGAGTTCAAGGCCTGCCTGGTCTACATAGCAAATTCCAAGACAATCAGGACTACATAGAGGACCCTGTCTCAAAAAAACAAAAACAAAAACACTTCACAGCTTACCGTTATCAAGAGAGTAGGGTCTTACTATCCAGTTTACAGACAAAAGATCTATGGGATGAGACAGCAGATAGGTAGATGGAGAAAGACTAGAGGGAAAGGCCAGTTTTAAATCTTGGCCTTGGTCTAGACTCTGTCTACCTCTTTACAATGTATGGGTATAACTCAGAGGAGCCAGTCTCTTAGGGATATTCAGTAAGGCTATCTAAGTCAATACTAATATTAAGTGGCTTAAAGCCAGTCAATATAAAGAAAATTCCAGCGGTCCTCAAAAAGAAATATATTTACGAAGCCAGATACTGAACTAGTGTTGAATTAGGCAGTGAGTTAGCTGAGAAGACACTTGGGAACCATGTATTTCATGGTCTCCATCAAAAGACTGTGAAGCCACTTATTCCACCTTACTGTACACACAAATATTATACTTACGAAGTAAATATCCCTCTGCCAGAATGCCATCCCCAGGCAGCAGTCGGGGGCTATTTCTGGGCCTGCCACAGTGATACTGTCCTACAAAGTATATTTTTAAAACTATTTTCCATCATTAAATGGTTCATCAGCAAATGGATGATGCCAGTTTTGTTTGTATAGAAACAGGTCTCACACAAGCCTTCTCTAGGTTAGTTATTACAGGGATCTGATACCTTGTTCTGACCTCTGCAGGCACACACATCTGTAGTGCATACAATCTAACAATCTAATAATCTAATCTAATAATCTTTTTAAATTAAAAAAAAAAAACTACAGTCAAGATAACCAAGGTGCTGGCCTGCTAGAGGGATTAGAGAGAAAAATCTGCATTGTTACAGGCAAGGAATTTCATTAAGAATTCTAACAAATATTCACATATAAGAAAAACTAGACTCAACAATTGTCTAGCTCACCTGGCAATGGTTGCGTCAGAGTAACCATTACAGTAGTAATGGACTACTCAGCAGCTCTATAAACAGGCTTACACAACTGAGTCACTACAAAGGCATACTGCTTTTCCCCAGAGTTAATCGATTTGTTTAATTAATTTTGTATGTGTTACAGGTGTTTTGCCTGCATATATATCTGTGTATCACTTAAATGCCAGGTGCCCATGGAAACTAAGAAGAGACACTGGATACCCTAAAATGGAGTTATAGGGCTGGGAGCTACCTTGTGGGTGCTTAGAATTAAACCTCGATACTCTGGAGGAACAGCCAGTGATTGTAACTGCTGAGCTATCTCCCCAGCCCCAAATCTTTTTATTTTTAATGATTCCTATTTTTGAAACAGGGTCTGACAGCAACCTTCCTGGCTAAGCTTCATGAGTGCAGTGCTAGCTATATTTGACTTACGAAAAAAATAAAAACAAAAAACCTCAATTTTTAAAGCTCAAGAAGAGATACTGAGAGGGAAAATGGTGGAAAAATAAACCTACATGACTTTTGGTTTTCTTCATTCTCTTTGTACAACCGGTTGACTTTCTCTACCAGCTCCCATTTTTCACAACAGCCAGAATAGTTGACAAAATTCCGAGCCAGAATTTCCTTCAGCTGACGCACAGTCATCCCTTCTACCTCTTCAACACTTGACAGGTCAGACAGTGAAGTTCTCACTCTCTTCTTAGATAGCCCCGGGTTCTGAAATCAGAGCATCTGTTACTTTGTTCACACAAGTCCAGTTGCCTCTCCAATCTTGGTCCCGTGGCTGTGGATGCTCTCCCAGACTTCTCAGTTGCCTCAAGTGTTTTAAGACAGTGTCCTACATCTGAACTAGAAGAAACATCCTGCACTGACCTAGAGGAAGCCCAGCATATTCCCTGTTACCATATACATTTATTGAGGAAAGCAATTTTAAAGGAGTCTGACCTGGTCCTCCAAGTTTTCTTCTTCTTGTTCATCATCATCGTCTTCATCATCGTCATCGTCATCGTCATCAGTGTTTGCTGAAGCTGTTTCACTTCGTACCTACATACATGACAGGTCCAAACACATTAGTAATCAGGTTTTTCTAATTTCCAGCCTTTGCCTTCTCTCTGGAGAAAAGCTGTCCACTAATCCTTCTCAAGATTACCTTAGTGCCAGGTGGATGGAGCAAGCAGAGTACTCCTTTAATTCCAGCACTTGGGGAGACAGAAGCAGGGGATCTCTGTGAGCAATAAGCCAAGTTCTAGGCCGGCCAGTCAGGTCTACATAGTGAGACCTTGCCTCAAAAAAAAAAAAAAAAGACAGTGGTTGGAGAGATGGCTCAGCAGTTAAGTGCATTGGCTGCTCTGGCAAAGGACCTGGGTTCAGTTCCCAGCACCCACATGGATGATCACAATCATCTAGGGGGTCTAGTGCCCTTCTCTGAAGTCCACAAGCACCCGGACACAGATGTGGTGTACAGACATTCATGCAGGCAAAACACCCACACACACAAAATCGTAAATAAATAAATAACTCAAAGCCTGGCATACAATATGTCTTCACTGGATCCTGAATGCTGGCTAGCTCTCCCAAGAAGTTGGGCCCTACATGAACTTACCTTCCAGAAAGTTACCTCAAAATACAAATTCTTCTGTGTGTATGAATTTGTAAAATACATCCAAGTATTAACTGCCTGAAGAAGGTCCTAACGGAATTACAAAGCCACTAAGATGTGGGGTGGCCCTGCATCATCAGGACCTGAAAATAGCTGGTTTAACTAGAGCCTCTAATACTAAATAACTAAATAAACAAACAAACAAACAAATAAATAAATAACTGGTGGGACGGCTCAGTGGGCATAGAAAGTTGATTGCCACCAAGCCTGACAATCTGAGTTCAACCCACAGCCCACTGTGGAAAGAATGCTGTGAAGTCCTCTGACTTCCACATGCCCACTAGGGCACGTATGCAAACATGCACACACACAAAATAAATAAACCAATGTTTTAAAAAAATCCTTAATCATGAGTTTTCTCTGGGAAAATAGAAATTCCTTCCGTTTTGCTTTATATACCGTCTTTCACATCTTTCAGGTTTTAGGTTTTTTTTTTTTTTTTTTTTTTTTGAGACAAAGTTTAGCCTGGACTAATATATGAATTCATCTCCTTCCTGCCTCCACATCCCAAATGTCATCACTCTTAATGACATCTTTTGACCATAGCATATAATACTCTGGGTCAGTTCCAATGTCATATTTCATCCCATAGGCATCATACTGCAGCACTGTGCCACCCACATCTCCCAAATGATGTCATAATCCGAAAAGGGTACAAGTCAGATGCATGTTTATATAATTATGCACGTTCTCATTTGAGAAAACCATAAAATTCTGGTCTTGCCTGGTCTCATCTAAGTTATGACTATTTGGATAGCAGCTAAATCAATCTTCCTGCCTCTGTCCCTTGAATGCTGGGATGTAATGCACCACCATGCCTAGTTATGCCTCTACTTCTTAAGATTTATTCAATTTTATATTATGTGAATGGTTGTGTGCATATGTCTGTGTACTGCATGCAGAGTGTCTGAGGAGCTGGCAGACAGCATCAGATTCTCCCAAACCTGAAGTTATGATAGCTGTGAGCAGCAATGTGGGCACGGGGAAGCAAATCAAGATCCTCTGCAAGAGCAGTAAGAGCTCTCAATCACTGAGCTCTCCAGCTCTCTACTTTGTTTTTTTGTTTTTCTGAGACACGGTTTCTCTGTTGTAACTCTGGCTGTCCTGGAACTCACTCAGTAAACCATGCTGGCCTCGAACTCTTCTCTACTCCCAAGTGTTGAGATTAAAGACATACATCACCACCACCCAGCTACTTTTTGTTGGTTTTGAGACAAGGTCTCACTATGTAGCTCTGGCTGTTCTAGAACTCACTATGTAGACCAGGCTGGCCTCCAACTCACAGAGATCCATCTGCCTCTGCTTCCTGAGTGTTGGAATTAAAGGTGTGTGCCACTACTCCCAGCTCACATCTACTTTTAATAATATCTTTCCTCGAAGGAAAAAAATTCAAAACAGTTCAGGAGTCTATGTCTTAGGACTTTTGTTTTTAATTGGCAGCCTTGCTAACTGCCAAGGTGAAGAAAGCATGCTTATAATGTCAGTGCAAGAATGGCAGAGATGGGAACATCCCTAGAGCTTCCAGGCCAGCCAGTCTAGCCAGATCATTGAGCTCTAGGTCAGTGAGAGACCCAGGCCCAAAATGTAAGGTGGAGAACAACTGAGCAAGTTAAGGGCGCGGGGGCATGCCCCCACACACACACTTTAAGGTCATCCTCATAGGGAGGTTG
Organism: Cricetomys ansorgei; assembly: GCA_026225945.1. Classification (NCBI taxonomy): domain Eukaryota; kingdom Metazoa; phylum Chordata; class Mammalia; order Rodentia; family Nesomyidae; genus Cricetomys; species Cricetomys ansorgei. The sequence continues at coordinate 11,523,551 of JAMJFZ010001012.1, forward strand.
TCCTCAGCTACACAGGGAGCTTGAGGCTAATCTGAGCTACAGACCTTGTCTCAAAATAAATAAAAACAAATCAGAACAATTTTGCTTCATCAAGGTAACTGGTTATTGAGTTAACTGTTGATTGTTCCTGTGGTCACTGACACTTTTGGTTATTACTTCAACACTTACCTACACAAGTTATATATACAAGATAGGAAAACTAAGGACAAGAAACTCACCAGCTACTTCAGGCTGGATTCAAGTACCTACCACCAAAGCACCGAGGCTACACATCAGGCAGGTGTACAATGCCAGCAGCAGGGATGGAGCCTCTGCTCTACATATGACCTGAGCTTCATCTGAAGTCACCCGGCACTAAAGCCCTACCACATATGGCCAAGAGTGACACACCAGGCTTTTGGGGTCATCAATCACACCATCCTACCTGTGCCAGAACCTCTGATCTGAAGGTCTCATCTCGGTCAATGAGATCTCCCTGGAAGGAGGACACAGTAGCAGAGGCGGCTGTATAATTTGAAAAAACAGATTGTGTAAAAAAACTAGAAGTCTGGGACTGGGAGGAATTCAGGCTATTTGAGTCCAGGTCATTCCCGGAGCCTAGTCCACGATGGCACAGTACTAAATCCACTAAGTCTTCCTTCTCACGACAAGTGTCGGTTGGTATGTTTCTGAGGAGGAGATACTGCCGAAGGTCCTTCACTTTTAGTCGCATCAACTGAGGGCGCTGGAAGGCCGTCTCTTGTAGGAGGTGACATGTAGAACATCTGCGGAGGTTTTCTTGTGAGACTGAGCAAAGGGAGCAAAAGTCCTTCTTGCAGTCACAGCAGACATGCTGAAGACAGAGGAGACAATGACACAACACATAAACCGTCTTCTTTTAAAAACACCCTCTTCTTTTAAAAACTGAAATCTTGGTTCATGTGAAGTCCCCATGGCACCAGCCAATTTTCACAAAACCAATTACTGCTAGGGCAGCTTAAATTCACATAACTTCAAATATAGCACTTTAAGAAAAAAATACTCGGGTTAATGAATTAAAACATTTCCACCCCTTGACGCAAACATGTAATTAGCAGAACAGAGCTGACTTGAACCGCATGGAACAGAAAGCACAACCATAAGCACTCCTCCTGGTCTATATGGATAGTTTCCCCAGCAAAGAGGAGGAAAAAAGCCTAATACAAAAAGGAAACTGGCCTCTCCAACTCAACCCAAGGACACAGAAAACTACACTAGTGCAGAAATCTGAAGCCAACGGGCCCTAATTACAATCTAAGCCATCTCAGAAGACAACCTTCAAGAGGACAACTCAAAGATGTGTCTGCTTCTGCTAAGTTCATGGCTCCCATAAGTTAACAGTCTTCTTTATGTACTTCAAGAGATTATATTGATCAAACTGCAAACTGCAAACTGCAAGACGAAGGAAGGCTTTAGCCTAAGTGCATCATGTAAAACCTCCATAAACACTAGGTTATTCGTTATTCCCCTGCTACTCCCACAACAGGTTCTCTCTCTGTAGCTCAAATTGGTCTAGAACACTCTGAAGTCTAGGCTGGCCTTGAACTTGTCCCTGTCTTAGCCTTCCAAGTTCTGAGATTACAGGTACGAGTACTGGACTGCCTTTGTGGAAAGCCTGCACAGTTGGGTCTAGAGACCCACTAGCCCTGGCATGAGGAGCTGGCAGAATTCCTGGCCCCTCCCTGCTGTGCTGACAGACCACAAACCACAGTAAAACTCCGCCCACTCTCAAAAGGTGGCTGTGATTGACAGAATTGCTTACCTAAGTCCCTATCCCCACCCCCCATATGCCTACCCCAGTATCCCTGTCTTAACTAATGACCTCTATCCCTGGGTACCAAAAAGACCCTCCCCCTTCCTGTACCCCATAAATGTAATGACCCTTAAACACAAGAGATGTTCCACAAACAACACTTTTCCATAATTTTTTGTGTTTAGTTTCGTCGACTTAGTGTCCCCTCCCACCACCACTACCACAATCTATCTGGGACCTGCCTGGATGCCTTGACCCACGTTCTGCACTTTCCTTCCTGGGGGCTAAGCTAAATGGCCAGTAGCCTAACCATGTGCCAGGCAGAGAGGGAATGAAACAACCAACAAACATCCAACTTCCTTCCTTAAAAGTTAAGGATACCAGGGCTAGAGGTGGCTTGGTGGTTAAAGCACTCGTTGCTCTTCTAGAGGACCCAAATTTAGTTCTCAGCACCCATATCTGATAGCTCATGAATGCCTATAGCTCCAGTTTCAGGGTATCTGATGCTTTCTGGCCTCTTTGGGCATCTGCACACATACAGTATCCACTCAAAGAGTCACACACATAACCATAAAAAAAAAAGACGGTCAGAGGGCTAGAGACATGGCTCAGGGGTTAGAGTGTCTTCTGCACAATCCAAAGGCCAAGACTAGTTCCCAGTACCCATGGTGGGTAACTTACAACTATCTGTAACTCCAGATCCAAGGAATTCAACACCCTCTTCTGGTCTCTGAGGGCACCCACTCACATGTGGCATACACACATAACACACACACCCTTTTTTTTTTTTTTAAAAAGAATATGGGCAGGAGCTAAGTTATATCTCATGCTGAAATCTCAGTACTCGAGAGGCTGAGGCAGAACAGCTGAAGTTTGAAGCTAACCTAAGATAAATTTAAAAAAACAATGAGCCAGATGGTGGTGGTACAGACACATGTCTTTAATTCCAGCACTTGGGAGGCAGAGGCAAGTGGATCTCTGTGAGTTCAAGGCCAGCCTAGTCTACAGAGTGAGTTCCAGGACAGCCAAGAGTTACAATAGGGAAACCTTGTCTCAAAAAACCAAAAATACATAAATAAATAAGTAAATAACAGGAGAACATGATCAAGGATGGCCTAGGGAGCTATGGTTCCCTAGTAGAGAGGACACTTGCTAGCTTGTATAATTAAAAAAAGAAACAAATTTTTTAAAGCATGGTAACTTGCTATAATAAATGATCGCTGGACAAAATTGCACAGCAATTAAATTTCTTGCTTCAAAAATGAGTGTCATCAGAAATGATGGTTCAGAAGCAAAGATAATAAACCCCAGGAAAAGCAGTAGTAAGGACTACTCAGAAAATGTGACAGGTCTAGAATCTTACTGCACAGTTTTCAAGTGGGACTAACTCTTTGATATTTTTGTTAAATGGATTATCTATCCAACATATCCTACAACCAAGAATTATGATCTACATGTCTTCCCCCCCAGCTGTTATTTGTATTCACTATTTCATCCAACTCACCTTCTTTCTAAAGACTGAAAATGAAAGTCCACAGGCTTTGCAAACTATATTGGGCCCTTCCATAGCTGCTGGTGGGTAGGTGGGAAAATCAGAGCTCGGTGTAAATCTGAATGGGCCGGTGCTTCCTGGAAATCCCGCCTGCTGGCCTCTGACAGCTCCAGTTCCCATGACTTCATTTAGCAGCCCACAGCATGAAGCCCACATAGAAGTAGCACCCGCCTAAAAAGAAACACACAAGTGCCACAGTTTAAAGCCAAGCAGAGGGCTGGAGAGATGACTCAGGTTAAGAACACAGGCTGCTCTTTCAGAGGACTCAAGTTTGATTCCCACCAAGGATTAGGAGTTCAAAGTCATTCTTAGCTATGTAGTAAATTGAGACCAGCTAGGGCTACATGAGTCTTGTTTCAATATTAAATACATAACTATATACTCAAAAAGCATGGTATATGGCAAATCTGTAATCCCAGCACTAGGGAAGAAGAGACAGGTGGCTCCCTGGGGCTTGATGGCCAGCCAGCCTTATTGGCAATTTCCAAGTCACAAAGTATCTTTAGTCACTGCTCTATTGCTGTGAAGACACACCATGACCAAGACAACTCTTATGAAAGAAAGCATTTAACTGGGGGCTTGCTTACAGTTTCAGAAGCTTAGTCCCTTATCATCTTGGTGGGGAGCACAGTGGCATGCAGGCAAGTGCTGGAGCAGTAGCTGAGAGAAAGAGACCTCCACTAGGCATGGCTTCTGAAACCTCAAAGCCTACCTACAGTGGCACACTTTCTCCAAGGCCACACCTCCTAATCCTTCTAATTCTTTCAAATAGTGCCAGCCTAGTCTACAGAGTGAATTCCAGGACAGCCAGGACTACAGAAAAACCCTATCTCAAAAAAGAATTTTTTGTGATAGGGTTTTTCATCCTCTAAAATTTAGGCCCTAAAGCCAGGTAAAGGTGAAAAGAAAAAAAACAACACAAAAGTTGTTCTCTGATCTCCACACTCTAGCCATGGTGGCTGACATGCATTCCCTCCTAGTCTCTACATGAACAATAATAAAGTTTAAAAAAAAAAAAAAAAAAAGACTAAATCCAGGCATGGTGACAGACACTTTTACTCACACCATTTAGAAGATAGGTGGGCAGATCTATGAGTTCAAAACCAGCCTGGTCTATATATCAAGTTCCAGGCCAACCAAGGCTACCTGCTAAATCACAAAAACAAAATAAAACACCTACTTGTCCTTCACTTTCAATTAGCAGAATCTAAGAGGGCCAGACAGATGGCTCAGTGGTTAAGAGAGTGAATGTTCTTCCAGAGAACCTGAGTTCAACTCCCACCACACACAAGGCACAAGGTAGCTGACCATCATCTATAACACACACACACACACACACACACACAAATAAACTATTTATTTATTTATTTAGAGGCAGGGTCTCAATATATAGCTCTGGCTATCCTGGAACTCACTATGTAAATCAGGCTGGCCTTGAACTCAAGAAATCTGCCTGCCTCTGCCTCCTGGGATTCTGCTGGGATTAACAGTATGTGCTATAAAGGCCAGCCTAAATAATCTCAGAAAGGAAAAGGAAGGAAGGAAGGAAAAGGAAAGAAAGTTTGGGGTTGAATAGATGGTTCTGTGGTTAAGAACACTTGCTACTCTTGCAGAGAATCCAGATTTGATTCCTAGCACCTACATGGCAGCCCACAACCATCTGTAACTTCAATTCCAGAGGATCCAAAGTTCTATTCCGACCTCTGTGGGTACCAGGAAAGCACACGGTACACATACACACACTCAGGCAAAACACCCATATGTAAAATAAAATTTAAAAAGCTTCAGAGACGTAAATTCCTATTCTTTCCTTCTCCCTATCTTTTAAGATCTCCTGGTTTAGTCAGCATGAATTCCTTTATTTTCTTTTTACTTACTGCTCCTATTTTGGCAATGAGTTTGGGACATATTTTCCAAACATCTCCATTTCCTCCTAGATTTTAAGAAAACCCATTCCTAAAAGATTATGTACTAGACATAATCCCCTGGCTTTACAGCGAATTCACTGATGCTGCTCTGCCACAATTCTCAAAGCCCCTTAAGTAAGGATAACGTTTTGACATTTATTAATTAAAAAAAAAAATAGTAAAATAACTAACCTGGATGAAGTGATGAACAATTATTATCTTAGCACTTGGGAGGGTGGAAGCAAGGATCAGTAGCTCAAGGCTGTTGACCTGAGATGGATCTCCAGAAGCCACTTAAATAGAAGTTATCCTTTGACCACAGCACAAATGCCCCTACCCCATAGTCATAAATAAAAATTCTAAAACAAAACAAAAATTAAGTCCACTTCTCTCCTCCAAGTAAAGCTCAAGATCACTGCAAACCAAAGCCCTAATATGAGCTAATATGCCTTGGTTAGGACCATAGTTAAAAGCAGGACTTAGGGCTGGAAAGATGGCTCAGCAGTTAAGAGCACTGTCTGCTCTTCCAGAAGTCCTGAGTTCAATTCCCAGCGATCACATGGTGGCTCACAACCATCTATAATAAGGTCTGATGTCCTCTTTTGGCATATAGGTGGTGCACATGCAGACAGAACACATATATAAATAAATAAATCTTTAAAAAAATTTTTTTAAAAAAGCAGGACTCTACAGGCCACACCATACAAGGAGAACAATGATCTAGGCAAATGACTGCATTGCCTTCCTGAGTCATGAATATAGTTCAAAACATGAGATAATCTAGAGCTGGAGATGTAGCTCAATGGCAAAGCAGTTGTTTATCATGCATGCACAAGGCCCTAAATTCAATCCAACACTAAAAACACAACAAAAACACAATCTATACATGCTAATACCAAACTTAGTTACACTTGTTGCTTATTTTCATGCCACTAATGATTGAAAATAACTTTTTTTCTTCATAATCTAATCCCTTCCTACTCTAGATTCAAACTACTTCTAGTAACAAGGGTTGGGGAATTGGGTGCTGTTACGTCCACAGATGATTTTCAGTTGTGACTGACAATTTAGAGCACTGTGACACTTGTTTTGCAACAGATCACCAACTTTGTAAACGCTGTTAGGTTTTTTGTGATTCCACTAGTTTACTCAGTCTGCACCACATATAGCTTCAGTCAACAAAACCAAGAGAAAGATTATTCTGATTGTTTCTAAGAACTTGGACCCAGCCCTCTTCCAGTGCCAGTTTTCAAATGGCCTCAATGTATAGCAGTCTAGTGTGTATATACATGAAGTAAAATATTCTTAAAATCCCTATAGGAGAAAAAAAACTTCAAAATATTCAAATAAAAGTTACTACAAATTTTGGCTCCCATACTATGCTGAATTAGAATGTGATCTCTTTTTAATGACTCTATTAAATGTAGTATTAACCAGCCAGACTGAAGAATGTGGTTTCTATGAAGATTAAATGACTGAGACACGGTGGGGGAGAGGTGATGGACAGAAGGTAGGGTTGTTGATGGGTATGAAAACAAAATGATTTAAGTCATTTGCTTTCAATTAAACTAACAGTAGAAATTATGCCATTTCCTAAGAGTCTACTTTGTTGCCATAACTCCAAAATGAACGTAATAATATTGTCTAGCAAAGAATGAAATTAGCACTTTCATATGCAAAAATATTAATTTTTATCAAATACTCTAATAAGCTACAAAAGAACCATAGATCCTCTTATTATCAATATTTATGTATTTATTAGGTATTTTCAGACAGGGTCTCTGTACATGGTTCCCTCTGTCCTGGAACTCATAGAGATCCACCCACCTCTGCCTCCTGAGTGCTGGAATTAAAGGCAAGGGCCTGACTTGGGATTCTCTTCTTGAACCAGTGAAAGCTTCATCACAGAACCCATTTACTTCAGAGACTACAGGTCTTTGTTATAAATTCTGGACAAATTTCAATGTGCTAAAATTTGAATGTCTTTGTGTTGAAAAAAATGTTTTCAATCTTAGCAACAGTGATATAAATGAATCCTTTACGGTTTAAATTTCAGTTAAACTTTCTTACAGAACTGAGGGAAAAAGACAATATGCAAACTTTAGAATCATTTAAGAAACATGAAAAGACTTTTACTGAAACAGCTGCTTCAAATCAAATACATGGGGCACAGTGCTTTAATGGCTAACTATCCAACCATATACCACAAAGAAAGAAACTTTACATCCTAAAACAGATATTTACCTTTAAAATATAACATTTTTAGGAAGAGTATTGGACACTTCAATATACTTTTAAATTGTTATTACTATTGTGTATGTGCATTATGTGTGTGTGGGGAGGGAAGTGTCAAAGGACAGTCTTGTGAAGTTGGTTCTCTCCTCCCACCTCGACACCGGTTCCAGGAATCAAAACTCATTACCTGGGGCTTGCAGAGTAAGAGCTTTCACTATCTCAAGTCAACTTGCCAATCCTCAAATGAATATACTCTTACAATAATGTGTGCTCTGTATCATACATGTTGCCTTTCTTGCGTTTAGATTGTTTCTTCTCCTTTCTTATTTTTTGAGACAGGGTCCCACGTAGCCAAAGCTGGCTTTGAACTTGCTATGCACTGGAGGATGGCCTTGAACTGATCCTCCTGCTTCCACCTACTAAGAGCTGAGATTATAGATATGAGTCACCATACACAGATGATTTTTGGATTTTTGTTTTGTTTCCAGACAGGTTTTCTCTGTTGTAACTCTGGCTGTCTTGGAACTCACTCTGTAGACCAGGCTGGCCTCAAACTCAGAGATCCACCTGCCTCTGCCTCCTGAGTGCTGGGATTAAAGATATGTGCCACCACTGCATGGCGTTTTCTGTTTTTTAAAAATTAAATACTTGGGGCTGGAGAGATGCCTCAGAAGTTAAGAGCACTGGCTGCTCTTCCAGAAGTCCTGAATTCAATTCCCAGCACCCACATGGTGGTTCACAATCATCTATGAGGTCCAATGCCCTCTTCTGGTATGGAGGCCTTCATGCAGACAGAACACTCACATAAATAAATCTTTTTTTTTTTTTAAATTGATTCTTAGCACTATTCCCACTCTTTTCTCCTTAGTATCTTAGTGAAACCCTGTCTCAAAAAAAGAAAAGAAAGCAGTTATCGTCCACTTAAATACAAAACCACTTGTTTTAAACAACCTATTTAAAAATTTGGGCACAATACCCATCTCCAATTCTCCTTCCATATCTAGTTCCCTGATAAATAAAGACTGTTCTTGGATCTCATAACAAAGATGATTTTCAGGAAATAAACTACCTCTAGACAGTTTAATAAACAGACAGTATTCTAAGTTGCAGTGATATTTTATAACTAAACTGGCAAGTAAAAAATAAACATGGGATTGATTGGAGAGATGGCTCCATGGTTAAAAGCACTGGCTGCTCTTCCAGAGGGCCAGGGTTTGATTCTCAGAACCCACATGGTTATTTCACAACTATCTTTATCTCCAATTCCAGGGAACCCAACACCCTCTTCTGGACTCCATGACATCAGGCATATTTGTGGTACACAGACAAACATGCATTCATACCTGTAAAATAAAATTTAAAAACAAAACAAAAACCTTAGGGGCTGAAGAGATGGGTCAGCAGTTAAGAACATTCCAGCACCTACATGGTGGCTCACAACCATTGGTAACTGCAGTTCCAGGAAATCTTAATGCCACCTCTGACCACTGTGAGCACCAGGCATGCAGATGATGCATATACATACCATACAGGCAAAACACTCATACCCACAAACCTAAAAACATTTTTAAAGAATTTTTTTCAAGTTCTCACAATATCCTCACCCTTAAAGTCAGTTCAAATGTCACCCATTCCAGATCACAGATTTATAATCCAAGCACTCAGGACGATCACTCAGCAGTTCAAGGACAACCTACATACTCAGTTCCAGGACAGTCAGGGACATACAATAAGACCCTGTCTCAAAACAAAGTTACCTGCTCCAAAAATATTCCTTGCTTACAGTAGCAAGAGGGCTTGTTGTTTTGAAATAGGATCTCATGTAGTATAAACTGGCCTCAAACTTGCTAAGAAGCCAAGACTAGCTTTGAACTCCTGCTTGTCCAGACTCCAGCCTCCACTTCCCAAATGCTGGGATTACAGTATGCAACTATGAAGGTATCATTATTTTTCTTGCTTCTGAGGTTTTTTTACACACACACACATCCCTTACATTATTGTGGTTGGTAATATGCTACTTGGGATTTGTCTCTCTGGGTTTTTTGTTGTTGTTGGTTGGTTGGTTGGTTTTTGACAAAAGCACTTGAGTTGTACCAAGTAGTGGCCTCCAACTTGCAGCAATCCTCCAGCTTTCGCCTCCCAAGCATTGATTACAGGCCTGTGCCACCATGCCTACCTCGTCTCTTTTCTTTTAACTGGCAAACTCCTAAAGAGGGGGATTATATTCTGAATTACTTCTACTCCCTCTTGACTAATATAAAAAAGGAGCTGGACAAAACACTTGCTGAATTTCTCTAGCCACTTGACAGTCTTTTCAATTGTCCCTAGTAAATCTTTGACGCTTTGTGAACGTCAACGTAATCTAGGATCCCAAAACAAACACACTTCTTCAATGAGATGATTACATCCGTCTCTGTCGGGAAAGGTATCATCATCTTCTTATTCACGCATCTTGGTTTGATTTGGGCAAATGAATCAATCCCTGAATTGATTGCTGTACAAACTCTTTAGAGCTCTCTGTGACGAAGTTAAGAAAAATCATCTCCCCAAAGTAGGCCAGAATCACACACACACATACACCTTCCCCTTTTCTGAAACTTCTATCAGTGATGCTCCCACGCCCTCACTCCCACCTGGGAGAAAAGCTGCCAAATTACTTGCTGCGCACCTTGTGGTGATGCAAACTCATCTAGAGCTCTAGGTCACGGCCACAACATTTAAACCCACGAAAGAATTCCTTGGAGGGGACCCCCAACCCCTGGCATTTCTAGCCAGACTACCGGGACCCAAGCGTCATCACTCCCCGCAGCGCTTTCTGCCTTCTGTCTCGTGATGCCCCCGACTTCTGGGTTAGTTCAAGGACTCGGGGAGGCAGAGGGCACGGCCGTGAGCAGAAGCACCGAGGCCTGAGCAGCGATCTAGAGGCTTAAAAAGCTCGAGGCCCCAAGAAGCGCACGGGGCCCGGGAATAGGGCCCAGCCAGCTGCGACTGCAGGGCCACTCGGGCCGCTCGCCTCCTCCTTGGCCAGGCTGCCGGGGGATGCTGTGGGAGTTCGGGCGATCAGCTAGCCCGGCCTCTCGGCTGTAACCAGTCAGGGCCCCACACACCGGGCCGGGCCGCCTCCCCACCCCCCGTGGTGGTCTCTTAGGAACCCGCCGGACAACTCCTGAGACGGAGAAAAAAGAGGCGCTCCGGGTGCACAGGAGAGGCGAGGAGGGCCTCCCGGCTCCACCAGCCCCTCACCTTCATGGCCGCGACCGCCTCGGCTCGGTCGGCTCTACCCGGGAACTCAGCACCATAGCAGCCTCCTCACACAACGAACCTCCTTCCTTCTAAGGCGACGAATGCAGCATCTTCCGAACCCCACTGAGCGTCCCGACGTAAGGGGCGTGGCCACGCTCGGACACGCCCCAGGAAGCCGCCGAGCGACGGTGGCGTCCACCAATCGAAAACAGCTTTTCGGGGGCCCGTTACCAGAGCCAATGAAATGGTGGGGGAGGGGCGGGCTCTCGGGCGTAGCCCCGCGAGCAAAGAGGGGCGGGGCTGGGCGGGGCTGGGCGGGGCCGGGAGGGGCGCGGCGCGGCGCGGCGCAGCCGCTCTCTAAGAAGCTGCTGAGGCTGAACTGACTTCCTACTTTGGGTGGTTGCGTTTCCGCGGCCGCAGGCAGAAAGGGCTGTGGTGAAGTTGGAAATACGGCTGGTTTGAAAGCTTTTGTTCTGACCTGCCGAGAAGGGCCTCAGGCTTAACCCATTCTCCGAATGTTCTAGATTTCCACACTATGAGAACCTCTGCTCTCCTCAAGAAGAGGCGCATCACACGCTAGGATGGACCGCTAGTAAGGTTTCCTGAAAAACAGATGGAGAGCCAAAGGCTTTCCGACACTCTTTTGTTAGTAGTTGTTTGACTTGGGGGTGGAGGGGAGGGGAGTGAGAAGGGGTTTCTCTGGCTGGCCTCGAACTCACCTTGTACACTAGGCTGCCTCCTGCCTCTGCCTGGGATTAAAGACCCCACCACGCCCAGTGCGCCACCACGTCCGGGCCCAATTGACCATTTAAAGTGTTGTTCAAAATTACCCAAATCCTAACCTTTTGAAAGAATTAACATGATCTCTTCAAATTGACTTGGAGGACAGAGAAACAAGTGGCAAATTATGGTGTGAATTTCTTTAGCCTCATTGGATTAAGGTTTTAATTAGTTGGTTTTCCTACACTTTTTTCTGTCACCTGAAAATAATATTTGAAATTTTAGACCTGAAGAGATTAATTCCTTCTTAGTGAAGACCCAGACAGTTTTATTCCAACCCCCCCCAAAAAAATCTTTAAAATTCTTTATGTGTGGTCTTGCCTACATGTGTATCTGTGTGCCACATATGTGCAGTGACGAAGGAAGCCAGAAGAGGTTGTTGGATCCCCTGGAACCCAGTTACAGGTGGTTGTGAACCACTGTATGGGTGCTAGGAACCAAACCCAGGTCCTCTGCAAGAGCAACAAGTGCTCTTAACCACTGAGCAATCTCTCCAGCCTTTATTGCTTTTAAACAGATCTGCTTAGGTGTACTATTTGGCAGCACACACATACAACTGTGTAGTGGTCTAAAAACAAAACAAAGCATAGCAAGCTATTTCCCTGGACTGACTTTCAGTCTATTTTTCTTGAAGTTCTAATATGATTTACAGTTTCTTGTCCAGGATAAACCTGGTATTCCTCTTTGGGAAAACACACAGAAAACTGATCATTTTCCATGTTAGTGGCGGCAGCTGGGCTTCATTAAAAGAGAAACTATTAGAAAGTACTTATTCTTCTCATCATCTAGGCAAGGGAATTCAATAAACATTTGTTGGTGGGACTAAGGAGATGGCTCAATCAGTAACATGCCCGCTGTGTAAGGACCAGGACCTGAGTTCCACCCTTGGCACCTATCAGTAATTCTAGCACTCTGTAGGTAGAGACAGGAGGATCCCTGGAGTTTGCTGGCTAGCCAATCTAGCCTAATTAGTGAGCTCCAGGTTCAGTGAATGACTTGCTCTCAGTAAGGTGGGAAACAATTGAAGAAAACACCCAATATTGACCATGCACATATATACACATAATTTCTTAGCTAAAAAATACTGCCCGCTGTGGTGGCGCACGCCTTTAATCCCAACACTTGGGTGTATCTCTGTTACAAGAGAGAAACCCTATCTCTGAAAAAAATAAATAAATAAGCCAGGCATGGTGGCACACACTTTTAATCCCAGCAGTCAGGAAGCAGAGACAGATGGATCACTGTGACTTTAAGGCCAGCCAGGGCTATATACTGTGACCCTGCCTCCAAAAATCGTAATAGATTTGCTGGTGATGCAAAGACTAGTTCTCCACTCAATAATCTTCAAGGGTTAATGAACAAACCCATAAAAATATGCTCAACATTAGCTGTTGCAGAAATGCAAATAAAACCACAGATATTACTCCTACTAAGAAGTCTAGAAGAACAAAACACATGTAAGCCTTGTTGAAGATGTGGAGAGCTCACAATCAGAATGTTACATTGTGAATCTGCTGTGCAGAATTCTGGCAATCATTTAAGAATGTGAAGCATAAAGTTACCTGTGACCCAACAATTCCACTTCCATGTTTGTATCCAATAGGAACACATATCCACAGAGAAACAGCAGGATTCACAGTAGCTAAATTGTGGAAGCAACACAAATATTCCTGCTAAGCAATGAAGTGGCCACCCAGTTCTCCATATGAATAGACCATTGTTAACCTTAAGGCAGATGAAGGTTAGGCTCCATTCATTTGTACATTGGAGGGCTGGGTGGAGACAAGGAGGATTTGGAATAAAAAAGCACCTAGAGCTAGGGTGGAGAGGAGAAGCAGAAGGGAGAACAAAGAGGAGAGCAGGGTATGAGAAGCAATGGAGGAGTGAGCTCTGCCTAAGCTGCCTGGGTATGGACCCCTGAGACTTCCCATGGCAGTTAATTAATAAATACCTTGGAAAAACCAACCATGGACATTTATTAACATGAATGCAGAAACAATTGTGTAGGTTTTTTTTTTTTTTTTGAGACAGGGCTGACCCCCTGTATACAACAGAGTTTTTTTTTTTTTTTTTTTTTTTTTTTGGCTTGACTAATATACATGAGGCCCTAGGTTCAATTTATAGTGCTATAAGGGGAAAAAAAAATCATTTACAAAATATATCTGGGTAATCAAAATGGCACAGTAAGCAAAAGTATTTGTGGTCCAAGGCTGAGGATCTGAGTTCAATTCCCAGAATGCACAGAAAGGTGGAAGGAGGGAATCAACTCCACAGAGTTATCTTCTGACCTCCACAGAGATGCTAGGGTGCAAACATCATATACTCCCTACCCCTCTAAAACAGTAACAAATAAAATTCTGGGGCAAAGGCACATGCCCTCAAGCTTGATAAACTAAGTTCCATCCCGGATTTGAAACTGTTGAAGGAGAAAACCAACTTCCCCAAGTTGTTCTCTGCCCTCCAGACAGGAGCCATAGCACATACATGTGCCCCATGCACGTGTGCACACACACACACACACACAGGTACACATTAAATAATTTTAAAAAATATTTTAAAGCAAAAGAAATGTCCAGGATGTGTATTACATATGAAATGTCCAGAATAGTAAATCCACAGATACAAGTAGCCACCAGAGACTAAAGGAACCGGAGACTATGACTTAACTGGTACTGGGAATGTGGTTTCTTTTTGCCATGGTTTCCTTCTGTTTTGTTTTTCTGGTGCTAAGGACCTAATCCAGAGCACACTACACCTGTGTTATACCACTGAGTTCTGCCCCAGCTGCATTCTTGCTGGAGGGTGAAAAGGTTCTAAAACTGGCTTGTGGCAGTGGTCAAAGGAACAGAGTCTGCATGAGTTCATTCCTGACTACCTGGAGTTGAGACAAGAGACTTCATATTTTTTATTTAGTTATTTTTTAAGATTGACTTTATGGCCGGGCGATGGTGGCACATGCCTGCAGAGGCAGGCAGATCTCTGTGAGTTTGAGGCCAGCCTGATCTACAGAGTGAGTTCTAGGACAGCCGAAGTTACAGCAGAAAAACCCTGTCTCAAAAGCTAAAAAAAATTTTTAAAAAAGATTAACTTTATGCATATGGATGTTTGCATATGGATGTTTTACCTGCATATAGACTTATATGTACCACATGTGTGTCTGGTGTCTGAGGAGGCCAGAAAAAGGTGTCAAATCCCCTGGAACTAGAGTTAAAAATGGTCGTGGGCCACTTTGTGGGTGCTGGGAATGGAATGTGGGTCCTCTGGAAGTGCTGTTAACCACTGAACCATCTCTAGTCATTTATTTTTGAGATAGCAACTCATCATGAGACTCTAGCTGGCCTAGAACTCAATAGACCAGGCTAGTGTCATCCACAGAGATCAGCCTGCTTCTGCCTCCTAAATGCTGGGATTAAAGGCATGTACTAAGACTTTTTTTTGTTGTTGTTGTTTTTTTTTGTATCCCAGGATGGCCTGTGACTTGCTATATAGCCTAAGGAGACTTTGAACTCTGGATTCTTTTGCCTCTACCTCTCCAGTGTTAGGATTACAATGATGGGCCACTCCTAAAATTTTGAAACTTCATACTTTCAGTAAAAGAGATTTCTTACATGATGGAATGTTTCTTCATTGCATTCTTTATATAAAAGCACGCTTCTTTCAGCAATGTGCTAATTGTACCAATTACAGTTTGAGAAAATTTGGTTTGCTAACTTATGATAACCTACTACTTTGTATTTCAGAGACAAACAGAATGTCCAAGACACATGAGAAAATTTATTGTAGCTCAGTTACATGTTTAGGGTGTAGTGGGACTGTTCTCTGGGAAATTGGACTTTATTTTCAGGAACTGGGCAAAGTAAAACAAGGTCTCCCACAGCCTAGGCTAGTCCTGAATTTCAAGACCTAAGGCTGGTCTTGAACTCCTAGATCCTCAATCCTCCAATTCCCAATTTCTGGGATTTATTTATTTTTGTTTTGTTTATTTTAATTGATAATTAAAAATATAACTGCAATATATTATGGGCTACTCTGCAATGTGTCAATACATGTATATGTGAAAAATTAATCAGATATAGTTTTCTATATGTACATATTTATTTACATTTTGTTTATTATATTTTATTCATTTTGTGTGCATTTATGTGCTTGTGCCTTGATGCACGAGAGTCTACCTGTGGAGGTCAGGGGACAACCTACAGGAGTAAGTTCTCACCTCCCAACATGTGTGTACTAGGGAAGCAACATAGTCAGGCTCCCCAGCAGGCACCTCAACCCACCAAAACCTCTTTCCAGCCTAATCCTTTTTTAAAAAATACATTTATTTGTCAATCTACCTATCTACCTATCTACCTACCTACCTTTCTATCTATCTATCTATCTATCTATCTATCTATCTATCTATTGTAATAAAAAATAAAAAAACCTACACACACACATCCCGCCTGAGGCCTCCCTGTCCCCAAAGGCGGCGGCAGCTGGCCAGGTGTACCTATCCCATTGTTGATCTGAGACCTGTGAACCAGCAAGAATAAGACCTTGATTCTTGGGAGCACTGTCAGAGGAACATCTCTCCCCTTTAATGCAAGGGTCATTACATTTATAGGGTAAGGGTGAGAGAGGGTCTTTGGTACCCAGGGATAGAGGCCATTGGTTAGGACAGGGATACTGGAATACCGTATTTACATTCTGGGGTGCTTTGGGGCATATTCCGGGGAATAAAGACTCTAGATAAGCAGCTCTGCCCTATTACAACCACGCCTGCTTTTGGGAGGGGGCGGAGTTTTGCTGTGGCTTGTGGTCCTCAGGGCTGTAAAGGGGAGGGGCCAGGATCCTGCTAGTTCCTCAGCATGAGGGGTGTGGTCTAAGTGTCCTCCACCCATAGCTGCTGCATGACTGTTCCACAAATCTATGATGGTACCACATCTATCTATCTATCTATCTATCTATCTATCTATCTATCTATCTATCTATATCTATCTGGGTAGAACACACTCAAGCCCACAGGGCCCTTGTATAAATCAAAGGACAATTTGTGGGAATCACTTCTCTCCTGTCACTTGCATCCTAGGGATCAAAATTCAGGTCATCAGGCTCCATGTCAAGTGCCCTTACCAACTGAGCTATCTCACTGACCCATAAAATGTTGTCGGAAATAGGAACTTACAATGTAGCCCAGGCTGGCCTCTAACTCACAACAATTCTCCTGTCTCAACTTCCAGAGTGCTGAGATTACATGTACCATCACACCCATCTACATGAAAAGTTACTGAGTGTTAAAGTGCTGAAAATCAATAGACTTTGGTTTGCAGTGGTATGTGCCTGTGGTTATAGCTACTGAGGTAAGAGGATCCCTTGAATCATAGGAGTCTGAGGCTAGCCTGGGGAATATACAGAAAAATCCTCTATCAAAACAAATAAAAAATAATTTAAAACTTCTCTCACATTGAAGAAGCAAAGTGTCATGATCTAAACTTTTTCAAGTTACCAAATAACCCATTTCTTGCAACATTCTGTGCTTATACTTGTAAGACAAGAAGACAGAGAGCTAGCTATTTTTAGTCTATCTCTCCAACCTCTTAAAGATTAACTCATAGCCTGGGCATGGGTTGTACACGCCTTTAATCCCAGCACTTGACAGGCAGACAGAAGCAGGCAGATCTCTGTGAGTTTGAAGCTAGCCTGGTCTACATAGTGAGTTCCAGGGTCTCCAGAGCTGAGACTGTGTCAAAAAATTAATAATTCATGAGTGGAAGATAATATGAGCCTCACCTCTTTCAAAGTCATTTAGAAACTTGCTAGACTGCTCTTATTTTGTAATAATTCAAACTTATATGAAATAAAGAATATAATGGCTTAGCACTGGGGACACTGAGGCAGATATATCTCTGAGTTCCAGATCAGCCTGAAATAGCCAGGGCTACATAGTGAGACCCTGTCTTGATAGATAGATAGATAGATAGATAGATAGATAGTGATGAATGGGATGGGAAGATACAGATGAATGAGTCCCTATGTCCCCACAGCCAGTTTTAACGGTTCTCCACATTCTTGCGTTCTTTTCTCTAGCACTTGTATTGCTCTACCTACTCCCCTCCTCCCCCTCATCTGAGTTAAACTGTTAGATTGACACACGTTGCTGATTAACTACATATGCGTCAGATGAAAATGTGCGAGAATCAAACTGAGTGTGCTCTGTTTTATTGGTCCTGGGTCACTTTCATGATTACAACCAAAACTAGGTAATTCATCTTTGTATTCATTGTTTAAATTTCATGATTTAAAAGATTATCTTTGGGGCTGAAGATGTGGCTCAGGTGATGGAGTATTTGTCTAATAGGTAGAAAGCCCTAGTTTTGACTCCCAGCAGCACATAAAGCCAAGTGTGGAGTTACAGGCCAATAATCCTGGCACTTGGGGAGGTGAGAGGCAGGAGATTCAGAAATTCAAGGTCATCCTTGGCTACACAGTGAATTAAATGAAATCATTTCCAAAAAAAAAAAAAAAAAGTAAAGAAAGAAAAACAAAAACAAAGAAATCCTGTTTAACCCAAGTTTGCAAGTAGCAATGTTGTAAATAGGTAACAAAAATCTACTCCGTGGGGGTCAGCATCATGGCTTAGTGGGTGAAGCACTTGCTGCCAAGCCTGGTTCCCTGCGTTCAACCCCTAGAATCCACATGTTGGAAGGTGAGGAAGCAACTCAAGTTATCCTCTGACCTCCACATGCAATCATGTGCTCTCCCATCCTCCCCATCTCCCCCCCTCCACAAATTGTAAAAACAGTGTAATAAAAAAAGTACGAGGGAGATTGGGCAGAAGGGGTTTGTTGGGAGGGGCAGGAAGATAAGAGAAGATAATGGGAGGGAATATGAACAAGTATACATATACATAATCATGCAAGTGTGAATAAAATGTCTATTTTATGAAAAAAAAATTCTCCATCTGTAAAATGGGGGCCATGATTATCAACTCAGCTTATGTCTTAAAGCTTTGCTGAGTGACTGAAAAACACTGGACATGAAACAGAAACAGAAAAGAACTTTAGTGGTTTTCCAGTGTGAAAGAAACCAGGCAGGGAAGATTTTACAGGCTGCCCCTGCCCCCATCCTCCTTAGTAGACAAAATGGGCACAGGGCTTTCTTCTTTTCATAGCTTGGGAAACTGAGCCACTACACTGAACGCTCTAGCCTGAGGCTTTGTGTGCACTGATGAAAGCTCGCCAACCGTCCTCTGCCGGTGCAGGGTCAGTTCACCCACGTACCTACTCTTCTAATAAAGAGACAGACCTTGCAAAACAAGTTCATCCTTGTCTGGTAATCTCCACTCACACAGAAGCTGTGTCTGGGGATTGCATGCACTCTACAGTATTGGGAAGTACTTCACCTCTGGTACAGGTGGCTACTTTGCTTTCCCCATGGACTTCCTAGCTCATTCTCTTCATATGGAGCACTCGCTGGGTGCCAAGCCCTGAACAAAAGGACACAGCTCCTCTTCTCAAGGAGCCTCCATTGCCTCGATGAATGGGGAGATGTCAAAACTGCTGTATTGGTTTCTTATGGCTGCTGGATCAAATACCTACAAGTTTGGTGGCTTGAAAAACGGCACTGGCGCGAGAAGTCTAAAATTGCTTGTTGGTAGAGCCATGGTTTGAACGCGTAGTGCTTGAACACTTGGTTCCCAGCTGAGGGGTGCCATTCTGGGAGCCTGGAACTGTCTGGACATAGTGCCTAGCTGGCTGACTAGGGGCATAGGGGTGGGTCTAGGTAGTTATGGCTGACCTCTCTGCTTCCTGGTCTGCTAAGATGTGAGAAAGCTGTGCCCCCGAGCTCTTACTGCCACAAATGGTGCCACTTTCGGTGATGCCTTCGCCACCATGAGGGACTGTTTCTGCTCAAATTTGAGACAAAGTGAGTCCTCTCTCTTAGGGCATTTGGTCACAGCAATGAGAACAAAGCTGTGGAACAATCTTTCTTTGCCTTTCCCCAGCTTCGGGTGGCTCCAGGCACTCCTTGGCTTGTGGCTCCCTCACTCCAGCCTGTCTCCGTCTTCACCTGCCCTTAGTGTCCACCCATACAATCCAGGGAGACCCAGTTTTGAGACCCTTATTTTCTCTGCAGTGTTGCTTCTTCTAAGTAAGCTCATGTTAACAGGCTCTGGGTGGATTTTTTTTTTTTAAGAACTCCAGGCTGACCTCAAACTCATGGCATGACCCACCATGCCCAACCTTTTATAACTTTTAATTTAGAAACAGTGTCTCACTTATGTTGTCCATGCTAGCCTTGAACTCACTGAAGGCTAAACTAGCTTCGAACTTTCCATCCTCTTGCCTCCGACTTTTGACCTATGCCACTAGGCCCAGCCAAAACCAGACCATTTTCTCATTAAATAAGGAAACAGCCTAGGCTTCAAAGGCTGAGACCATTTGACAGCTCTTCCTGATGTAGACAATGGGGACTGTGCCCAAACTATACCCATGAAACAAAAAACTCAACTTATTTGTTGAAAAAAAAAAAAAACTCCAAGAGAGGCAGGGCAGGAGACAGCTCAGCAATTCAGCTAGGTTGTTCTTGTAAAGTACCTGAGTTCACCTCACAGCACCCATATCGGGTGGCTCACGTCAACCTGTAACCAGCTCCATGGGATCCAGCAACTAACTTCTCCTAGATCTGAGACCACACACACCCAGCTTTTTTTTTTTTTTGTTTGAGACCTCCTGCTCCTAACCACTTTCCAATTTGTTACAGCGGAACCACCTGCTATTCTGAGGACAGACCATCTTTCTACTCCAGGTATTCAACCTTGCCTTGTCCTCCTTAAAATCCTTTAGGGGAAGAGGGCAGGGACAAAACAATAATTAAAAAAAGACCTAGGGGTGGGGGCAGTAAGATGTCTCATTGAGTAAAGAGGACCTGAACGTTCAATCCTGCTGACCTGAGTTTCACCTCAGGACTCACATGGTGGAAGGAGAAAAACGATCTCCCTGAGTTGTCCTCTGTCCTCCACTTGAATGTTGTGGCATGTACACACACACACACACACACACACACACACACACACACACACACACACAGATAGATGATAGATAGATAGATAGATAGATAGATAGATAGATAGATAGATAGGAAGAATAAGAATATTTTTTAAGAGGCTGGGGATGTAGTTCTGTGAAAGAGTATTTACCTAGCATGATGGAAGCCCTGAGTCCCATTTCCAGCTCTCCCCAAATCATAGACTAAGTACTACACCCCAACAACCATTGGTAACAGTCAAAATAAATCTTTGGGATTCTCATCTATTTAAGAGTCAGCCCTTTGAATAGCACACAAAATGCCAGTTTCATCCTGAATTGCATTGTATTTTATGACATCTTTATTTCAAGTTGTTTCTAAGTATATGTCAAAATAGCATCCAATAGCTAAAGAAATGTGAAAATATAACACTTCCAACATTCACCAATAAACACTGCTGATAGACCTCAATTATCCCTTTAGCCCTAGCTTCCAGGGCTAACAACCTATCAAAAGGAAAGCAAGTCAACTTTCCCCCACACTCCGGAGAAGTGCTGGGAGGAGCAAGAAGATAATGAAAGGGACTAAGTCTCTTCTAAAGATCATAGCCAACAGATTCATTAGAGCCCTAATTATGTGTGCTAAGTGATTCATGGAGAGCATAGGCTCAGACCCTGCTGCTCCTGGCTAACAGTTTACAATCCATGACAAGACAGACAGGCTGACGCTCATGCTCGTTTACAGACAAGCCAGACACACACAATGCAACATGACCATTAAGTCAACTGATGTTCCAACAAGGCAAACATTTGGGCTGGGGACATTCAGACGGCTGAAATAAGAACAGTTGCCTTGAACATTCCACTTCCAAGGCTAAGATAAACAGACTAGACAACAAGGCTCTCCTCTACTGCATTCATTTACAGTCACCTAAGAATATATACAAGCTTCAACATTGTTCTTTAAAATGCCAGCCTTTTATCCATCCTCATTCTGAACTCCTTCCATCTTCTAGGTCACAATATTTTTGTGTATGAGTGTGTGATGGGAGGGGGACTTGCTGAATCCGCGGTACCGGTAGGTACCTCTGCCTCAGCCTCCTGAAGGCTGGGATTTCAAGAATGGAGACCATACCTGGAGGGTCACAGTAATTGAAATAATTGGGGTTGGAGAGATGGCTCAGCAGTTAAGAGCACTCGATGCTCTTCTAGAGGACCAGGGTTCAATTCCTAGAACCCATATGGTCCCTCACAACCACATAAGTCCAGTTCCAAGGGATCTGATGCCCTCTTCTGGCCTCCGCTGGCACTAGGCATGCACATAGTGCTTAGACAAATATTCAGGCAAAATATTCATAAACACAAAATGAATATATATTTTACTTACTAATTTTGTTTGTTTAGAGACAAATTTCCTTTGTGTACCCCTGGCTGTCCTGGAACTCTCTCTGTAGACCACCAGGCTGACCAAAAACTCGGAGGTCTACCTCCTCTGCCTCCTGAATGCTGGGATTAAAAGCATATGCATAATGCCCAGCTAAATACACATATTTAAAAAGAAATTGTAGCCATCTCTATGTACTCTAGCTACAGACCATGGTTCTGAGTGATATTTCTAAATGCACATCTGAATTTGACTTTGCTAAAATAAAACTGCTTTTTCTTTAGAGCACCATTGGCAAGGTTCCTGAAACAACTCTTTTGGCCTTGAATCGAAGATTCTATTTAATTCTTAATTCTTTTCATTTGAGTTAGGATTCAGAATGGCCTTTTTTGTTTGAATAGCTAATTATTTTACCATTTGACACTTGAGAAAAACACTTTCTAGGGGCTGTGGGTATAACTCAGTAATATAAGACCTGCCTAGTGAAATGTAGAGACTCAAACTCTCTCATGTTAGGGGGAGGGGATGTAGAAAGTATTGGGGAAGTTTATTTCTGGTTCTGTTTATGTAACTTTAAAATAATTTTGTACATTGTTAGGGGAAGGACTGCCTAAGCCTTAACAGTTTATATTATCTGCAGGTGTTGGCTTTATGTAAATCTGTGATTAAGATGTTTGTTTCCTCATGATCTACACATGCTCATGGCTCTCTGGCAGAGATAATAATTAATTAATTAGTTTAATTATTTATTTTTGGTTTGTTGAGACCAGGTTTCCTTGGTAACTCTGCCTGTCCTGGAACTTGCTCTAGTGCATGCATACCTTTAATCCCAGCATTTGACAGGCAGAGACAGGTGGATCTCTGTGAGTTCGAGGCCAGCCTGGTTTACAGAGTGAGTTCCAGGACATCCAGAGTTACAACAGAGAAACCCTGTCTCAGAAAAACAAACAAATAAATAAATAAATGCAAGATACCACAGTTTCTACACTCATTCCTCCCGGGTAAATTGCGATGGTATAGATGCAAGTGACCGACCCAATTATGGGTATAACATACTTGAACCAAAACAAAACAAAAAACAGTGTGTGGAAGGCACTAAATAGACACCGACACCTAGTGTGCTCTAAACTGCTGAGCCATTTCTTCATCCCTTAGTTGATTTTTAACTTTACTTTTTTATTATGTGTTTGTGTGTGTATAAGTGTGCCCAGGTCATGGTGTATATATGGAGTCAGAGAACAGCTTGCAGGAATTGATTTTCTTTTACAATATGGGTCCCAAGGATCAAACTCAGGTCTTCAGGCTTGGCTAACAGTGCCTTTACCCACTGAGCTATGTTACTGATCCTTTTTTTCTTTTGTATTGTTGTTTTTGTTTTACAAGACAGAGTTTCTCTTTGTAGTCCTGGTTGTTCTGTCCTGGAACTCTTTCTGTAGACCAGACTGGCTTCTAACTCACAGAGATCCATCCACCTGCCTCTGCCTCCTGAGTGCTGGGATTAAAGCTGTGTGCTACCATTGCCTGGCTGTTTTGTTTTCTTAAGACAGTGTCTCACTATGTATCCTAAACTGGCTATTTTTTGTTTGTTTGTTTTGTTTTTTTAAATGGTGGTCCTGGGAACCCAACACAGGTCCTCACCTTTCCAAAGTAAGCAGTTGCAACCACCCTATCTCCCAGACCTACCTATTGTTAATCTATAAAGTTTTGTCTGTTACAAAAAGTTTAGGCAAACTATTGCCCTTTGTTTCTTCCCACGGGCTCTTTTGTGTATTTTTTTTTCTTTGTCCCACAAGAATCTGAGAGTTATAGAATGTTGCAGTCCAGCAAGAACTGGCTAAGATAGCCAAGCTTCCAGTGACCTTGGATAGTGCACTATCTTCTGAAGCAAGAAGGCAGAAGAGAAAATACACATGAAAGTCAAACATCTCTATATTTTAACCCTGTAGTTACAGTCTTGGATATAAAAGGCGTTATCTCCCCTGAAGGTCTGGGAGAGATGGCAAACAGCTACTTTTGATTTTCAGGGAGGCATAAGTCAGACCAATTTGCCGTATTACCCTTAAAAGGCTGTCACCAAGAATGGAGGGTATTCTATCCCTTCTAACAACCAGGGAGATTAAATAAACCAGAGAGAATAGAACAGAAAGGTACCCTTAAATCAGCCCACAAGCAAAATATAATTTTTAAAAAGGGTTTTTTAAAGACTTTTATTGGAAAATGTTAGCAAGACAAATACTGGCAAGTCAGGTACCTGCCAAGAATGCAAAAGGCTAGTATAGCTAGTGCACCTGCCTGTAATTCTGAGACAGGAGTACTGCTACCAGTTCACTTTGGCCTGGACCATATAGTGAGACCTCATTTCCAACATGAGGAGATAGAGTAAGGCAAACAAAGAAACAGACGAGTATACAATTACATAAAGTGTATTATCATCTCACCGACTAATACTATGAGATACAGAAAGTGGGTGCGCAAATGGAATTTATATTAGAAATTAATCAGTGTGTCAGTTGATCCCTTCAGGTGCATTTGGCAAGGTCTAATCTTGAAGATCAAAGACAATGAGAAGTCCCTTCTGCGAAAGTGAGGTCAGCAGAGCTGCAGAAGCTGGTCCGATACTTCAGGATGGAAATATTTATCCACGCTTAACAGGCTAATGACCAAGTTTCACTAGCAGTTCAATTAATTACCCAGACTTTTCCATATTGATTGAGCTACGAGACTCTGTGTGAAAGTCAGAATTTATTCAAAAGGAGATATTTTCTTCCCTCTCAGCCTAACATTTTTCTTTGTGTTGGGTGGTAGGAGTCCAGAGACACTGGGCATCTTCCTCAATCATTGGTGAATATCTTTCCTTGAGAGAGGAGCTGTTACTGTTTTGGAAGCTTGATGTTTAGGCTAGGCTGGGAGGCCAGCAAACTCCCAAGACCTATCAGTCTCCACCTCCTCTATGCTGGGATTACAGGCAGGTGCAGCCAATGCCCGGTTTTTATGTAGATGCTCAGGATTCGAATTCGAGGCTTCACACTTACACAGCAAGTACTGTAATCTCACATGTCCTGTTATTTTTTAAATCAGGGAGCATTCATGTATGCACACAGCACAGGTTTACATATTATATTACAAGAACGCAGAGTAATTATCCACACCCCCAACATGCTATTTTAGAACTACTGTCATTAGGGTCTGTCACTCTGGGAAGGTTTGGGTTTGATTAGCAGCAGGGAAAACAGCTCTCTGTGACACTGCTGGCTCTCCCATCTGGAATGGGAGCTGCAGATGTCACGTAGGGGAGTTACTATCTGATGAACCAGAGGAAAAGCTGGTGCAGTTCTGCTCCAGGTGTACAGTGTTCTGAGATACATAAATCATGCATCCAATTGCCTACTGTGCAAACCAACTTCAAACTCTACTAATTTTCAGCCACACCCCCTCCGTGTGTGTGTGTGTGTGTGTGTGTGTGTGTGTGTGTCTTTGTTTTTCCAAGACAGGGTTTCTCTGTGTAGCCCTGGCTGTCCTGGAACCCCCTCTGTAGATCAGGGTGGCCTCAAACTCATAGTGATCCAAATGCCTCTGCTTCTGCGGAGGGATACAGCCATTTCCACAAATAGGTTCACGAAAACTCTATGCAGGAGGGAGTACAAGCATGGGAAAATGAGGAATGGCAAACGAACAGAGTAGTTTGTTCTTCTATGGGACCCAAAGAAATGGCACGCACAATCGTGCTTTGAAATGACAAGTAGAACATGCTTTAGAAGTAAAACACAAGAGCGTTTTTAATAGGGGAATTAACAGTATGCATATTAAGAAAAGAGAGGGGCAAGAGAAAGACTGACAGTGTGCCTTGTCAGTGGAAAAGCCACACCAAAAGAAGGAGGGAGAGACTGACAATGTACATTTCCAGGGGAGAACCACACCAGAAAGAAAGAACCACACACTGCTCTGGTGAAAACTTTAAAAGCTAAATGCAGTTTTTTAGTATGCAGATGTAGTCATGCCCAGGGAGGAGACAGGTGTCCTTTCTCCTGTGATTTACAAACTTCAAGGTTACCTTGTTTACTATCAAAGAACATTTGACTCAATAACCCATAATTGGTTGAATGTTACTCTTGGCTGAATAATATCTCCATCTGCCTCAAACAGAGCAGAGTACCATGTAGGCCCCAAAGAAGTTTGTTTTTTGTTTTTATCGTTTTAGCTCTTTGGTGTGTATTTATTTTTTCTCTATCTAGCTCTTTTTGCTTCTATCTGTTAACGGTTTGTCTCTTCCTAGGAGGACCAACATCCACCCCAGGAATAGCCTTTACAATGTACTATGAGTATGAGTAGCTCTACACATGCCAGGACTTAGAAGCTAACAAAGTATTTTACAATAACAATTACTTTTGAGTAAAATGGCTACGTTCCCTTCTCAGTCAACAACAGCCAGCTTAGGTGTTACTAGCGCATGCAGACATTGTTATTGTTGATGAAAGGCTTTTTGTCACCATTACAGCAAAGAGGAGAAGGGGGCACAATGGCTGGTCAGCTGAAATTCTCCAGCCAGGGAGCCTGGAACTTTGTCATGCAGACTTCATCCATGTTACCAGGGTATTGGGGCTAACAGCATGCTTCTAAGTGCTAGGATTAAAGACATGTGCTGCCACCACCTGACTATTTTTTTAGATGATGTGTTTATTTTATATATACAAGTGTTTTGCCTGCATGTATGTATGTATGTGTACCACATGCATGTCTGGTGCCTGAGGAGATCAAAAAAAGGGCTTTGGATCCCTTGGAACTAGAGTTACAGATATAAATGAGCCACCTTGTGGGTGCTGGGGACTGAACTCTCATCCTCTGTAAGAGCAGCAAGTGCTCTTTAGTGCTAAGCCATCTCTCCACCCACCCACTTTAATTTTAATCATGCATGTATGTTTGCCTGTGTAGAGGTTTATGCATATGTGTGCAGTGCCAGAGGAGACCAGAAAAAGGAGTCAGAGCTCCTGAAGGTGAGTTAAAGATAGTTGGGAGGTACCTGATGTAGATGCTGGGCACAAACTACAGTTCTCTGGAAGAGCAGTAAGCATTCTTAGCCATTGAGCAATTTCTCTAGTACTTACACTTACATCAGGATTGACAGAACAAAGAAAACAGGCCCAGTATGTATTTGTATGCAGCAAAAGATAAATAGTACATTGTTGGAGAAGTTTATTTCTAGTTGTTTAAAATATTGTTTGCACTGGGTGGTGATAGTGCACGCCTTTAATCCCAGCACTTGGGAGGAAGAGGCAGGTAAATCTCTGTGAGTTCAAGCCCAGCCTGATCTACAGAGTGCATTCTAGGACAGCCAAAGTTACAACAGAGAAACCCTGTCCTGAAAAACAAAAAACAAACAAAAAATAATTCTTTGCACTTTGTTGGGGAAGGGCTGCCTAAATCTTGTCAGTTTATATTATCTGCAGGTGTTGGCTCTGTGTGAATCTGTGATTAATATGTTTGATTGCTCATGATCTGCACCTGCCCACTGCTCTCTGGCAGAACCATTGTTGAAGAGCAAAGTTGCTGTGAAGGAATTCTTGTGGCCCTCTCTCCCTCAGTCTCAGGCAACAAGAACACTTCCCTTAGGCCTTGAGCTCCCCCACCATAAGACATAGCTCGGCTTCTAAAGGGTGGTGGAATGAGACTAGGCTACATGTTTCCTTCATTAAGCAAGTAGGGCTTTAGATGAGAGGGCAGAGTTTTTGTATCAGTGAAAACACCTAAGGAGCTTCTTCATCAATAAAAACCCCTGAGATCAGATGATAAGAGTTCCACTGTCCAGGATGGCACTTGTCATGACAGGTAGTTCCCTCTGCTGAGGTCTGGCAGGGTTTGCATCTATGAAAATGTCTCCTTGTCTTTATTGCAGACTGACACAGTAGCATACTGCTACAGTCCTTTTTTTTTTTTTCAAGAGCTGTAAAACTACTAAGAATAGCAAATCACTGATATATTTTTATTTTAAAATATATTTATTTATTTATGTTTGATTTGTATGAGTATTTTGCCTGAATGTGTATCTATGTACCACATGGGTGCCCTCAGAGGCCAGAAGAGTGAGACGGACCATGTGGGTTCTGGGAACTGAACCTAGGTTCTCTGCAAGAGCAGCAAATGCTTTTAACATCTGAGCCATCTCTCCAGCCCTGATAATAAGTTAAGCTCTAGAAAATTAAGTATTTTGAGAGATATAGATAAATAGAAGGGGCATTGTGAAAAGCCAGACTAAAGATAATGTCAGCTGGGGGGTGATTTTGAGAGGCTTTATTCACCAGATTTTGGACTTTGCAGTTAATTAGGTGGGAAGCAGATACTCATAACAAGGAGGTGATCTTACCTTCTATTTTGCTAAGAATATGACACTTGCAAACTGACCTAGCTGTCTGTAAATGGCATTTCTGAGATGTTGAAGAAAAACATCATTCTTGTCCTTAAAAAAGTAGAATAAGCCAGGCATGGTGGCCCATGCCTTTAATCCTATTAGCAGGGAGGCAGAGGCGGATTTTACAAAGAGCTGCATGATGATTCCCCATATTTAAAAAAAAGTAAAAATTAATATGATGAATGAGTGCAATAATGTATGTTTTTTGAGGCAGGCCTAGCTAGCCTGGACAAGTTTTGCAGATCAGGATGGCCTGGAACTTGCAGAGATCTGCTTTACCACTGTCTGTGCCTCCTGAGTGTTAGGGTAAAAGGTGGAGCCACCACATCCAATTTGAAAATATAATTTAAATGTACAAATTTAATTTCATTGCTTTTAAACAACAATCATTTTAAAATGTCATTTGGGCTGAGCGTTGGTGGAGCACGCCTTTGATCCCAGCACTCAGGAGGCAGAGGTAGGAGGATCTCTGTGAGTTTTCCAGGCCAGCCTGCTCTACAGTGAGTTCCAGGACAGCCAGAGTTACAACAGAGAAACACTGTCTAGAAAAAACCAAAATAAATAAATAAAATTTAAAAAGTAAGTAAAAATTAAGGGAAGAGCATTCGAATCATTTCAGCTACCATAGTGATCATCGAAGAGCATGAAAATCACAAGTTCGAGGCCAGATTGAGCTACTTACTAAGATTTTTTTTTTTTTTCTCAAAAGGGGGCGTAGCTTAGCTTTGGATGAAGGCCTTTGTTAGAGAGCTTCCCTAGCTCACACGAGGCCTCTCGTTCAACTTCTAGTTCCGCCAAAGGGAAAAAATGCAATATGACCTGTTTTCAAATAAAATGAATACACGCACAGCGTGTTAGTTCACTTTATCGTTCTAACATCGCGTCTTCCTTTCTACTAGAACCCTGTCCACGTCGACAAGGAACTTGTTCACCTTCCTCGAGCGTTTCTGTAGGGAACCAATTTGTGGTCACACCACTTTTGTCCCACCCCGCCCCCTCGCTGTATTTCTGGATATTTTGATTGGCCGTCAGTCTTCCTTGTGGTGTATGATTGGCTGGAGGCAGGCTGGGCCGCGGAGGACCCGCTGCGATGTGAAACAGTCCCCGGCGGGCGAGGTGCTGGGTGGGTACTGCCATGGCGTAAGGCGGCTCGTGGGCGCGGCGCGTGGCAGGCCTTGAAGGCCTGTCATTGCCAGCGTCCACGACAGCCAATACTTCAATCCAATGATGACCAACGGGGTAGTGCACGCCAACTTGTTTGGCATCAAGGACTGGGTGACGCCCTATAAGATCGCGGTCCTGGTACTGCTGAATGAGATGGGCCGCACGGGAGAGGGCGCCGTCAGCCTCGTGGAGCGGCGGAAGCTCAACCAGCTGCTCCTGCCACTGCTGCAGGTGAGAAGCACCCACCCTCTCCCGCCTATTTCTGCGCGCTAGTGTAGGCCCCGCCCTGAGCCTAGGGGCGGGGGTTCATTGTATAACCCTGCTCTAGAGGATTCTGGAAAAATAACGTGAATACTTCTAACGCTTATTGAGCGCCTACTATAGGCAGGTGTTTTACCTGCGTTCTTTTTGCAGGTACTCACTGGGCTCCTGTATTATCTGAGTGACTGGGGGGACGGTTACTCTTTCAGATCTTTGGTCTTCTGGAAAGTGGGGTACACATAACCTTGAGGTTTGGAAAACGAGAGAAATCGTAGATGCTACTCACTCTAGAGGACTGCAATAAGTAGAATAATGATGTGTTGCTCAAAAGATTTATTAAAAGTTTTATTTCATTTTGCAGACTTAGATTATTCCATTGACTGGAGCAAGTTCGTTAAACCCTTTTGGGTCTCAGCTTTCTTTCTCTCTACAACGAGAAAGATGATAGAAACAATTGGCGTTCATTTTTTTAAAGCTTTATTTATTTTGTATGGGTGAATGTTTTGCCTGCATGTATGTATGCGTACCACGTGTCCGTAGAAGTCAGGAGATGATGGCTCCCCTGTAACTGGAGTTACAGGCAGTTGTGAGCCACTGTGTGTGTTGGGTTCTGGGAATTGAAGTCAGGTCTTCTGCAAGAACAATCAGTGTCCTTAACCACTAATCCGTCTCTCCAGCCCTAATTGACATTCATAAGAGACACGGAAACGTATCCCTTATTTGTGAGTATATACAGAATTAATCTAATAAACATCTCAATAGACCTTAGCTCTTTTACTTATTGTTTGACTTTCCCAATTCGTGGTTAACCTTTCCACTAATCCACAGAAGTTTGTTGTAAAAATGTCCAAATAGATGAAAATTGATGGAGTAAAAGACAGTGCTCCATGCTTTCAAGTTCTGTTTATTTTTCCAGACAGTTTCAGTATTAATCCATTTAATTGTTGAGTACTAGTTCGAAAAGGAGATTGATAAATGCTGCTTGCTAAATGCTCTACAACTTGCTTTTTCTACTTAACACTGTTTTTCAACCTGTGGGTTGACACCCCTGTAGAGGTCAAACAACCCTTTTACAGGGGTAGCCTCAGACCATCTGGTATTGTAATATCAGATATTTATGTTATGATTAGTAGCAGTTAGCAAAATTACAGTTATGAAGGAGCAGCGAAAATAATTTTATGGTCACAACATGAGGAACTGTATTAAAGAGTCTCAGCATCAGGAAGGTTGAGAACCACTGACTTATCAAGTCTTGGACTACTTTCCCTGTCGATATACTTAAATATTCTTTTTATGGGTTGCATAATATTTCAAATATTTCATACTAAGATAACCAACATAATTTATAACTCATCCCTATAAATGATAAATTAAGATTTTTTCTGTTTTTGTTTTAACATACAGGCTTTTAAAATAATGTATGTCACATACAATTTACCAAGAAGTAGAATTGCTGGGTTACCCACTTCTAAAGTGGCATAAACACTGCTAACTTTCCAAGATGGATCCGATGTGTAATTTTAAACCTCAGCTAGATTATAACTTCTTAGCTGCGGCTGCACACTGCTTACCCCAGAAGGAACTGCTTCTCCGTTTAGCCTTTTGGGAAAGGATAAAATATGTTTTATACTCGTGAACTAGAGCACCCACCTTTATGCAGTGCTTCCCAGTGTACAAAGCCCTTTGCACTAGCTCACTTAACTTTTGCCGCAAACGAGACAGTTATTCTGTTCATTTAGCTGATGAAGGAGACAGGCTCAGAAGCCACAGTATTGCCATGTTTTTAGAGTGCTGAAGGAAGGAGAGCCTGGTCCTGTAAATCCTATTTGTTTTTCTTTCTTTTTAGACCGTTCCATTGACTAAGCAAAAACAACCAATAAATGTGAAGTATGTCTTGGTGTTTTAGGTAGTCAGGAAAAATCCTGATTCTCTTTCTTGTTTGGAATGATTGATAAATGATCTGCAGTTCTTTGTCAGTCTGTAGTTCTTTGGCCGTTATCTCTGACTTTTCTCCTTCTTTATACAGGGCCCAGATATTACACTGTCAAAGCTGTACAAGCTAATCGAAGAATCGTGTCCTCAGCTGGCAAATTCGGTGCAGATCAGGTAAACTTTCTTTCTGCAGAGGGGTGGGTGAAAATTACAGAGGAGTGGGTGGCAAATTAATTCTCTTAGAAAGATACTGTTAGGGGTTAGGGGGCATGGCCCTGTTGGTAAAGTGCTTGCTTATTATGTACAAAGCCTGGGTTCTGTCTCCAGCACTTGAAACCAGGCATAGTGGTGCTCAGTGGTAATCCCAGCACTTGGGAGGTGGAGGCAGAAGAGCAGAAGTTCAAGGTCTTCCTCTACTACAAAGTCAAGTGAAAGCCAGCTGGGATACATGGGAAATAAAGTTACATTTAATCAAGGGGTTGTTTTCCTAAGTACTTTACAAGTTTTTTTAATGGATAACATTAGACATAAGGTTTATATGTTCTTTCCCCTAGATGTATTATTTCATATGGAATTACCTCCTTTTTAGTTGTTTTAGATAATTCTATTTTGACAAATGTTATGACCAGGAAGGCAATGTATGACACTCTTCAGGAATATGAGAGTGACACTTTAAATGGATTATAAAGTTTGTTTTAGAAGCCACAGCTTTACACAAACCTTGCAATCACTTTTAAAGCAGAATTGTTGTCGGTAATTCAGGAATATGAAGCATGGAAGATATTCAACGGGCCTTCCTAAAACATGCATCCCAATTTTCTCATTCAGAATCAAACTGATGGCTGAAGGCGAATTGAAGGATATGGAACAATTTTTTGATGACCTTTCAGATTCTTTTTCTGGAACTGAACCAGAGGTTCACAAAACAAGTGTAGTAGGTATGAAACTTCTCAGAAGAGCAGAGAGTGCGTTCATTGAAGCGAGTGGCTTCCTGAGGGGCATCTGTCATTACTTTGGTGTACACGAACAAGCAGAGTAGGAATGTTGGCTATGTTGTGGTTTGTATTTACTGCCTTACTATTGTGATCTGTATTTAACCATAACTTGTGGAGAGCACCTCTGTTTTAGCTGTAATAGCTAGCCTGGTTCTGGGGTCTTTAGGGTTTCCCAGCTCTTTTCACAGTCCTGCGGACCACTTGCCTGTATTGTGCAACTGTAAGTGAGGGTCACCAGCCAAACTTAGGAAATGAGGTAAGTAAAAAAATACTCTTACTTTAGTGTTCGAAGTATACGCATACATGACATTTCTTCGATGCTTTTCTACTAACTGTGTGCCTGTGCGTCCCCCTCTGGCTCTGTTGCATGGTCATTTTTATGTTACTCACCATCAGTTGTTTAGTGACCTGTTTCCCAGGTCCTGGATGTACAAGGTAGACATAGACTTTCCTCCACAGAGACTAAGTTGTGTGGGAGGAGCGGTGGCAGATGGTAAAAAGTAAACCAATAAATAAGATCGTTTAATCACTTCTCAGTTCTGATCAGAATCAAATATAATAAAAATGACAGTTTCAGGGAGTTTGAATAGCTGTGGAGAAAGCAGAGGCCTAAAGGGCGAGAGATGGGAGAGGTCTGAGCCCTGGACGTAAAGCATGAGGGAGGGCACTCCAGGAGGAGGGACAGCACCTACAAGCGCCTATGATGCTTCTGGAGGAAGAATGGACTGGTAGTCATTGCCTTGTCTTGGAACATCAGTTAATGCTTTCACCTTGTCTGTGGTCTTATTTTGTAGGTCTATTTCTGCGTCACATGATCTTGGCCTACAGTAAGCTTTCTTTCAGTCAAGTGTTTAAGCTGTACACTGCCCTCCAGCAATACTTCCAAAATGGGGAGAAAAAGACAGTGGAAGATGCTGACATGGATAGAGAGGACGGGGAGAGACAAATGGAAAAAGAAGAGCTCGATGTGTCTGTAAGGTAATTTGGGTTTTCTTATCTGGTGACACAACTTAATTAAAAGTACCACAGTCCACTTTGCTTCAGACTCTATCTTTTTCTGTCCCTGGGGACCCAGGAGATTGGCTCACAGGCTGCCTCTGAGGTTTAGTGCCCTATAGCATGGGGTTGGCTGGTGGAGGCACAAGTGGGCAGTCCATAGGTAGAAGGAGAGTGAGGTCAGCGTGCAGATTCAATGGTTTCCTTCCTTCGGGCTTATGGCAGTAGCTGTAGGGACACAGTCTCTGTCGAGTGGCCCTCTGTACTCTTGGGTATGTGGTAACTAGGAAGATGTTTACATAGTCTGGAATGTGAAAGTGACCCATTGTTATCTGCTGTGAGAATAGTCTTTCCTTGATGGTTTTTCTGAGCCCTGATTCTACTTCTTTAAGTGGTCCTTTGTTAGACTCTACTTAGATTTCTGAGTTTGAAGGTGTGGGTTCTTTTCTGTGTGACAGTTTCCCTAGTAAGCAATAGCATCAATCTTAAGTGAAGATGCGTTTGACTGTTCATGAAAATCTCTAGAGGGCCTTCTAAAGCACAGGCATTCACCACAGGCATCTCTATATGAAATGCTTTAAAATTAGCTTATAATTTAATGGATCTCCATAATTTTTTTTTTGGACACAGGCAGGCCTTAGACTCATTATGTGGCCTGGCTAGCTTCAAACATGAACACTTCACACACATTAAAAAATAATAAGTTAGCAGAGCGGTGGTACATACACCTTTAATCCCAGCACTCAGGAGGCAGAGATAGGTGGATCTCTGTGAGTTGGAGGCCAGCCTGGTCTACAGAGTGAGTTCTGGGACAGCCAGAGTTACAACAGAGAAACCGTGTCTCGAAAAACTAAAAAATAAAATGTTTCGGGCCAGATGTGGTAGTGCATTACTTTAATTCCAGAACTTGGAAGGCAGAGGCAGGAGGATCTCTGTTAGTTTGAGGCTAGTATGTTCTATAGAGTGAGTTTTAGGACAGCCAGGACTACATAGACTATGTCTCAAAATCCAAAAATAATAAAATAAAAATAAAAAAGGTTTAGTTTCGTGTATTTCTTGACTCATCTGATTGTGTGAAGTTATTGTTGTTTGTGTTGTTTGCAGGGCAGGGTATTGCGTCCAGGGTCCTGTGCATGCTAGGCAGGCACTCCACCATTGAGCTTTTTTATTGACTTTTGAAAAGTAACATTTCAGTTCTTTTGCGTATGTAATTTCTTTTTTCCTTCAGGGGATGGCTGGAACCCACAATCTCATGCATGCTAGACAAGTGGCTGCCCCTAACCCTTTTGCAATTTTATTTTATTTTATTACATTGGAAGAAAAATTCCCCCTTTCTTGTAGTTATTAGGGTGTTTTTGGCTTTCTTCAGGGAAATTACTTTTATGGCAAATTAGTGTTAAAACTGGAAAAGGGAAATACAAGCACATGAGGTCACACTGTGTGCAAGTCTCCCACCTTACAGTCAAGTTCTTCGTTTTTGAAGGGGGAACCCCACTGTTTGTTTCTATTTTTGACAGGGTTTTAGTGGAAAGTCCAGAATGGCCTTAAACTCCTGGCACTTCTCCTGCTGCAGCCTTCAAGTGCAGAGATTACAGGTGTGAGCCACCACTGCCAGCTCAGTTAATTTGAGAGAGGGAGGGCTGAGAATGTAGCTCAGTGGTACAGAACTTGCCATCTATACCAAAGAAACAAACACATTTAGAAGTAGGACTGTTCAGTCATTAAATGTTTATCAAATGTTTTTAAGATTCCAATTGCAGAACAGGCAATGGAAATTGAGCTTTGTATTTGGTTCATCTTTGTGTCTCAGCAGCAGCATTCATGTTCTGCAGGACAGTGCAGTCTTGCAGAATCACAGCGTGTGAGCTCACAGCGGAGGTCCTTGGGGCCAGGATGCTTGCACTGCTTCTCTGGGCTTCTGGGAGGACCCAGCATCTAAGGAAATTCTCCCTGGTTGTTTAATGCCAGTCTCCCAGACTCAGCTATTCCACATGTGTTCACGGAGTCTCTTGTGTGTCAGGCCCTGTGCTTGGTGCTGTTTATTCCACACAGAGGAGCAAATTCCCCTGCTCATGCCATTATATAGGGATGGACAGATGATAGAGAGGTAACTAAATTTAAGCTAACAAGATAGAATTTTCAAGAGAGTCACCGTGTTAAAGAAATGGAACAAGCCATCTTTGGTGATATGTATAATGCCAACACTGGGGAGGGAATAGGAATGGATCTAGGAAGCAGGAGGATTGTGAGTTGCAGGTCTGCCTAGGCAGTGAGTTCTAGGATAGCTTGGGCTATGGATCAAGACCCCGTCTTAAAGAAAGAATGGGACACAGGATAAAGAGTGCTAGGAGTAGAGGAACTATGGTAGAGGGCTGTATGTGGCACAATGTTCTGAAAGTTCATGTTGTATAGGATGCCTGCAGAGCAAGAACAGGGCTTCAGAACTGGGGTTTCAGATGATTGTGAGCTGCCATGTGGATGCTGGGAGTCAAACCTGGGTCTTCTGCAAGAGTAACGCGTGTTTTAAACACTCATCATTCTCTCCAGCCTGAGATTTTCCTTTTTTAAAAAGTTGAATAATATATTGTATGCACGGGCCACATTTGCCTACCTAAAGTCTGTCAATGGATAATTGAGCTGCTCATAGGTCTACAGATTTCATTTCATTTAGCTGTTTTCATTACGTTTTGATTTTTTTTTTAATGGCTTCTTAATACGTAGTCCAGGCTGCCCTTGAACTTGCCATCTTCCTGTCTCAGTGTCATGAATAGTGGAATTAAGGAGTGCATCACCATAACTGGCCTTGAACTTTTAAAGAATTTACATGATTTGTAAATGTTATCTTTACCCTTGTATAGTTCTTTACTATTAGCTCATCTTTATTTTTTTTTGCTTTCATTTTCCAGAGAAGAGGAAGTATCTTGCAGTGGTCCTCTGTCCCAAAAACAAGCAGAATTTTTTCTTTCTCAGCAGGTATGTTAATTATGTAAGTTTCCATGAGCTTTTTAAAATTTCATTTAGCCTTATGGTGTTGTCCTGTTTTGTCCGGTCCATGTGAAGTTGTAAGCTTATTTGCAGAACCTCAGTGCCCATTACCCTTGTGCCTGTTCATTGGTAGTAGCTATGGGTTCTGGCCTGTGCTGTGTTATGTTATTCTTCTAACAGTATAAAGCAAGTTCATTTGATAATGGTCTGTGACCAATAGCCCATACCCTAGTAATTTAGATTTGCGGGTTTTTTTGCATTTATGTACTTACTTATTTGCAGTACTGAGTGGATTGAACCCATGGTCCTGTGCATGCTAGACAAGCACTGGAGCAATCCGAGTTATGTCCTTAAATAACTTTTTCCGCATGTATCTATGTCCGTGGTGTGTGGTATGTGTGTGGGGCCACATGTATGCATGTGTATGTGGAGGCCCCAGTTTGGTGTCAGGTATCTCCCTCAATTTCACTCCAATCTATTCATTGAGGAAGGGTCTTTCAGAACTTGCCAAGCTACTAGTCTAGCTAGGTAGCTCACTCTGGGGATTCTTTATCCCTTCTGGCACTGGAATTACAGTGGACTGTACACCCACCCAGCTTGTCTTTTTTGTTTTTGTTTTTTCAAGACAGGGTTTCTCTGTTGTAGCTCTGGTTGTCCTGAAACTCTGTAGACTGGGCTGGCCTGGAACTCACAGAGATCTGCCTGCCTCTATCTCCCAAATGCTGGGATTAAAGATATGCACCACCACTACCACCACCACCACCACCACCACCACCACCACCACCACCACCTGGCAAACTTGTCTTTTTGATGTTTTCAAACATAAATTCTAGAAAAGTGCAAGGCAGACAAGGTGGTGCAGTGTGTGGAGGTCCCTGCTGCTGAGCTAGTGACCTGAGTTCAGTGCTGGGGCCAGTGTGGCAGGAAGAACCAGCCTCCCGCAAGGTCCTCTGACCTTACATAGCCACAGTGTGGCTTCTGTTAGCTTGAGATGGGATTTCATGCTGTAGCCCAGGCTAGCCTCAAACTTTTAGCCTTTGAGTCATCGGATTACAAACTTCAGCCACCACACCCAGCAAAAGTACTGTATAGTAAATGCTCATATAATTACTCTCTGGATTCTGCAATTATGTTTTACTCTGTTTGTAAAATATTTAACATGCTCAATCCAGATAAAATGAGATTTTATCTCTTGAATTGGGGCTAGAATTTCAGTGTAGCCCACACTGGCATTACGTTTTCCTGTTTCAGCCTCCTGAGAGCTGAGATGCCCAGTGTGCCTGCATCATCTTTTTATGTGTATATTTGCGTCTGCATGTAGGTATGTACACATGAATGCAGTGCCCTTGGAGGCCAGAAGGAAACATTAGATCCCCTGGAGCTAGAATTACAGGTGGTTGTAAGCTGCCTGATGTGGGTATTGGGCACCTAACTTTTGGTCTTTTGGAAGCTCAAATAACACTCTTCACCACTTAATCATCTCTCCAGCCAATCTTTTATTTTTTATTTTTTTGATATATTTCAAGTTGCAGATCCTGGCATATGTTGCTTTGAATATGCCTTATTTCAGCTTTTTATTTTATTTTTATTTATTTTATTTATATGAGTGCTGTATCTGCATGGACAACTGCATGCCAGAAGAGGGCATCTGATCTCATTATAGCTGGTTGTGAGCCACTATGTGGGTGCTGGGAATTGAATTCAGTACTTCAGTGCACTTAACTGCTGAGCCATCTCTCTAGCCCCCTTATTACAGCTTTGAGTCATAGTTTTTCATTATGATGGTAACAAACTAAATATCTTCCCTTGTGTTATTTTAAAAAAGAATTTAAATTTTTTCCTATTTTTCTTCATTTTGTTCATAATTTTATTCCTGCAAAAAGATGTAATATTTGAATTTTAGCTACGTGTATATGCCTTCAATTCCACCACTGAAGAGGCAGAGGCAGGCAGATTTCTGTGAATTATAGGATAGTATGTCTCCATAGGGTGTTCCAGACCAGCCAGGACTCTATAGTAAAACTTTTTCTCAAAAATACACTAAACTAAAAGAATTGAGTTACTCTTGCAGGTGAATTTCATACAGACAAGAAGTCCACGTACAGAATTCCTTTACTATAGAGCCCAGGTTTCATAGCTGAATACTAGCTACATTAGCTGTGAGGAATCATATGGATTCACCTTACTTTGGTGCCCTACAGATGGATTAAAGGGTTAAATGTGAGTAGGTGACACTGTAATTAGACTAGAAGGAGTTACATATTAAGTTTTAACTGTCTCTGGGTGAAGAAAGCCTTTATGAACATAAAAGCTATGGGTTAACCACACAGGAGATTCTTGTTTTTTTAGCATAAAACTTAATGTCTTCATGTCATCATCACATTCTCTAACTTAATTAAAAGGCAAACAACAAGATGGGGGAAGTATTTGTAATAAATGTGAGTGAAAGAGTTAATAATATTGCTTTAGAAATCATTTCAAAGACAGTTTGATGATGAGACAAAGTTCATAATATATTGTTACCTGGAAAGAAGAAGCAGAACTGGAGACACGGCTCAGAATTAAGAGCTCAGCTGCTCTTCCAAAAGACTTCGGTTGGATTCCTATCACCCACATGGTGGCTCAAAATTGGCACAGTATTCCAGTGGATACTGTGCCCTCTTCTGTCTTCTGTGGGCACTGCACATGTGTGGTGCAGACATACCTGTAGGCAAAATACCCATACACATAAAAAAATAAGTATTTTATTTTATACTATTATTATTATTTTGTTGGGTTTTTTTGTTTTTTTGTTTGTTTGTTTTTCAGGACAGACTTTCTCTGTTGTAACTCTGGCTGTCCTGGAACTCACTCTGTAGACCAGGCTGGCCATGAACTCACAGAGATCCACCAGACTCTGCCTTCCTAGGACTGGGATTAAGGCATGCACCACCACTGCCTGGCTAAATAAATCATTTTTTTAAAAAGAGAAAAATGTAAAATTATATAATTTTGACTTTTTAAATTTGTTATTTTATTGTATGTGTGATGAGGATGTTTTGCCTGCATGTATGTGAACTACATGCATGCAGTGCCAGTGAAGGCCAGAAGAGGGTAGCAGATCCCCTGGAACTCAAATTTATGGGTGTTTGTGAATTGACTGTGTGGGTGCTGGGAATTAAACCCAGCTCCTGGAAAAACAGTTAGTGCCCTTAACACTGAGAAACCCCGTGGCCCCCAGCACCACCATTGCTCAGAGATAGGGTCTCACTGTATAGGTCTGACTGGAGCACTCTTTAGTCTAGGCTGGCCTCAAACTGACAGGGAGTCTCCTGCATCTTGAGTGCTGTAATTACAGACATGTGCTACCATGCTTTTCTTACTTAGGTGTCTGTTTTTTTGAGTCCCTATGTAACCTAGGAACTCTTGATCTCCTTGCAACTGTTTCAAAGTGCTAAGATCACATGTTTAGGCCATTATAGCCAACTTCATACCTGTAATCACACACATACCGAAAAAAATACTAGGATAAAATACCTTACTATAACCAGGTATGGTGATGCACACCTGTAATCTCAGCACTTAGGAAACTGAGGCAGGAGGATTGAAAGATTGAGGCCAGATTTTTTTCAAGGAAAAAAAATCTAGTCTATTTATAATCTTATTTCTAGCCAATATACTTTTGTAGCCTTTCATATTTTTGGTGTTTCTTTGTAATGATAAGAATTAAAAATAGAATCTCTGAGTTTGAGGCCAGCTGTGTCTACATAGTGAGGTCAGCCAGGAGACAGAGAGAGACCATCTCAAAAAAAAAAAAAGGAATTGGAAATTATTGCTACTTTCCTATAATCACAGCATTCGGGAGACCAAAACAGAAGGATCATGAGTTAGAGGTCAGGATGGGGTACACAGTATGCTTCCCCGCAAAAAGAAAGAACAAAAATAATTACTACTTAACAAAAAAAGTTGCCTGTATAAGATTGGAATGAATTGTCTATATAACCAGATAAGTATAAACATTAATTTGGCTGGGCGTGTTGATGCACTCCTTTAATCTCAGCACTTGGCAGGTAGATGAGGTTGATTTCTGAGACCAGAATAGTCTACATGGCGAGTTCTAGGCTGTCCAGGGAGGACTACATAGCAAAACTGTCCTTAAAAAGTTAATTTATAGCTAGTTTTTTACATTATATATTAGTCAGCTTTGTGTTACTCCAATGAAAGACGAAACATACTGTCAGTTAAAGACTGACTCATAGATCTGGATATTTAAGTCCAAGATTGGGTGACCCTATTGGTTTGGGCTCTGAGAGTCACACATCACAGTGGGAATGTGTGTTGAAACAAGTGGTCCCATCTCCAGCCATGCAGCCGTGAGACTGAGAGACATGGTTTTAGAGTTCCTTTGAGGGCATAGCCCCAGTGACCCAATTTCTACCACTGGGTCCTACTTTTTTTTTTTTTTTTAAGGACCCTTTGAGAATCCCTTTAATGATTTCCCAATGATCTTAATAACTCAAATTCACATAAGGGCCCAGGCCCTTCACAATCTGAGTGGTTACTATGATTCTGTTCTTGAGATAATCCACTTTTGTTGGTTTTGATTGTTTGCTTTGGTGTGTGTGTGTAAGGCCCTACCTCTTTTTTTAAGGTTTATTTATTTTATTTATATCAGTGCTCTGTCTGCATGCACACCTGGATACCAGAAGTATTATATATACTTATATATGGTTGCAAGTCTCCATGTAGTTGCTGAGAATTGAACTCAGGACTTCTGGAAGATCAGTCAGTGTCTCTTAACTGCTGAGCCATCTCTCTAGCCCCAAGGCCCTACGTCTTAAATGCATTCTCTGTACTGCCAACTTATGGACCAACATGGGCTCTTGAGGGTGACATTGAACATCCAAACCATAGTAGCATGCTTTGTGTAATCGTTGATTCTACCCATGTGAAATAGTCAGGTGTAGGACGGAGCAGCTGGATGCTGTAAGGAGCTTCGCAGGTGCTGGAGGCGGCAGGATAT
Organism: Cricetomys ansorgei; assembly: GCA_026225945.1. NCBI lineage: Eukaryota > Metazoa > Chordata > Mammalia > Rodentia > Nesomyidae > Cricetomys > Cricetomys ansorgei. The sequence goes on from JAMJFZ010001012.1 coordinate 11,565,166, forward strand.
GCACATCATCTGTCTGGAAAGAGTTCACAGTCTTGTGTGGGTTCAAGTGACAGTTTAAATATAATCTGGGAGAGTGCAGAGGACTCGTGGGAACTCTCGAGACCTCACTTAGCCTAGGTGAGAGAAAGTGGCTGAAGTATAAGTTGGGTTTGCTAGGCCTAGAAGGAGCGTGTGAGAGGAGTGCTGGCCCAAAGGCTTGTGTCTGAGGGAAGGAAATAGTACTGTAACTGGTGCATTGCACAGTCAGTGTGTTAGGAAGAGGCTGATGAGAGCTGACAGTCAGGTGAGGTCAGTTACTGTGTTCCCTATTGGCGGCCATTCTTACTGAAGTGTTGGCATTCTGACTCTCAGGCTGCTTTGTTGAAGAATGATGAGACTAAAGCCCTCACCCCAGCCTCCTTGCAGAAAGAACTGAACAACTTGTTGAAATTTAATCCTGATTTTGCTGAAGCGGTAAGTTTTTTCCAGCGTTTGTTGCCGGGTTGCAGAGAAAGGTCAACACTGTTCTGTATATCAGATAGCCACACAAATTCTAGGTTCTAAGAGGAGTCACATTTTTAGCAAGGTAACAGCAAGGCCCAGGCTGCAGGGCCCCCACTGACCCTGGGCCTATGTTCTCTCCCTCATCTTGGATGTGGCTTTGGAACAGGGATGGTAGATGGGTTAATAAAAACATTTTGGGGCTGAAAAACTCTTTTTCTTTCTCCTTTTTTTGAATATTTTTAAAATTTAAATATCTAGTAATTTAATTCTCTGTTACTCCGTGAACTTCTTAATGATATTTGATTTGACATCAGTTTTTATTCACATGTCAAAACAGATCCATTTTGTTTTCTAGTACCTGAGAGCTACCTGTTAGAAAACTGGTTTAATACTGTGATTCAAAGCAAAAGGGCAAGAATTAATTGGTAGCTAACTTTTTCTAGTCTCACTCTGTCTTCAGTTGGACATTTAGAAGAATTAACTTATAATTTGTACATGAGTCAGATTTTTCATTAATTCAGTGTTTCTTAATACCTTAGCCTTCTGTATTACTCCTGGGTCCTAACACAGCCAGTGGCATCAGAGCCCATATATTTCGGATAAGCCTGAATAAACACCCAGTAGGACTGCTGATTGTCATCTGTGAACTATGCCAACCCGATATCCTGACTCTCTTTTATTTTGCCTGTGGAGAAAAAATTAAGCTGAACTATGGCTTCCATGAGACTATTATTTCTTGTTTTAGCATTACCTCAGCTACTTAAACAACCTCCGTGTTCAAGATGTTTTCAGCTCAACTCACAGCCTCCTTCATTATTTTGACCGCCTGATTCTCACTGGAGCTGAGGGCAAAAGTAATGGGGAAGAGGGCTATGGTCGGAGCCTGAGATACGCTGCTCTGAACTTGGCTGCCCTGCACTGCCGCTTCGGTCACTAGTAAGTTCATAGGCTTCTGTCCATTCCGATGTGGAAGACAAGCTCCTCAGTGTTAACACAAACATGCTTTAAAAAATAATCCATTGTCAGGTGTAGTGTTGTAACCTTTAATCCCAGCACTCAGGTTCAGAGGCACATAGATTTCTGTGTTCGAGCCTAGCCTGGTCTACATAGTGAGTTCCAGGCCAACCAAGGCTATTTAGTGAGATCCTGTCTCAAAAATAAACACTACCAACAAAAACCCACTTTTCCAGGCATGTGATGGCATGTGCCTGTAATCCAGCACTCAGGAGTTGGGAGGTAAGGAAACAGCTGCAAGCTTGAGGCCAGCCTGAGCTACATTGAAGACCCTGTTACAAAACAAAACCCAAAACAACAAGCAATTTTGTTTTTAAAATGAAGAAAGAAACTGATTTGAGTTTTTCTAGATTTGTGTTTAGCATCCAGAGTGAACCTTTTTGCACTGAAATGCAAGTTAATGAAAAGCCTCCTTAATAGTGCCCCCTGGTGTCACTATTTGGTATTGCATGTTTTAATGTCTGGTCCTACTTTGTTTCCTTACTTCTAAGAACAACACAGTGCTTGAATGATGAGGAAATTAGGTCATTCGACAGGGATTCCCAAAAGGATCCTTGGAGGTAATGATGGTGCTGCAGAAGCTACTTTCAGTATTTGAAAAGCTAAAGGAAAGTTGTGTCTACTTGTAGAAGACTACACAGCTAGTTGGAAGTTATGTGTGCTTTTGCACGGAGTTCAGGTATGAGGAGAAACTGGTTTTCTTTGTGATGATATATACCTGGCTTTATTGTTTGTTTCGTTTTGTGGAGAAGACATGACAACTTGTAGTCAGGAGGAAAAACAATTTAGGCAAATGTGTGTCCATCGTCCTGTAGAAGAAGGTCACATAAGAACGCTTAGGTTGATTGCGCTGCCGTGTGCTCCTAAAGCAGGGTGGATGTTGGCAGGTGCAGGTTACCAGGCAGTCTATGACACACCACTGAACATAACCTTCAGAACACTCTTGTAGTATGCAAGCCCAGAGCAGGGTGTCCTAAAGGAGATGCCAGTTGATACTGTAAACCCAATGGTTATGTGAGATTCCTTAATATCTTACAATCACTAACTCCTTTTTCTGCCTTAATAACCTCTGGATCAAGTTGTTGGTTTTGTTTCGTTTTCTCTTTTCTCATCTTGGGATGCTGGATATGGGATCCAGAACCCTGTGGATGTTAGTTAAGTATTTTACCACTGAGCAACAGCTCCCAAAGACCTTTCTTTCTCTTTTTCTTTACAAGGTTTCATGTTTCCCAACTGGCCTCCAATTTGCTATGTAGCTAAGAATGACCTTGAACTTCTAATCTTCCGGCCTCTGTCTCCAAGTGCTGGGATTTCGGGTGTACACCACCACACCTGTGTATGTTGTGGTGGAGATGGGACCTAGAACTAGGCAAGACTTGCTGGCAGTTATATCCCAAGCCCCATTATGCTGGACATTTTCATAGCTGTTTGTTGATCGTGTGCTTCATACCAGGCACCATTATAGGTGCTGCGGAATACAGAAGTGAAAATAAAGGAAATCACCAATGTGAAGCTTTCCGTGGAGAGGTAGATAGCAGTGCAGAATGGAACTGTAGTGTTTTTGGCTAGTGCTAGACCAGGATGAGAGATATGGTGGTGGGGATGCCATTGCTTGGAAGAAGGGATGTTCTTGTTCCAGGTGTGCACACTCAGAGATGCCAAGTTCACAGGTTAGTTCTGCTTGCAGTCTGCTGACCTGAGAAGGCACCAGGGCAGGAGCTTATGGTTTGTTTCAGCAGTGTACATCCTGGTTCTGTAAGGGAGGAGAAATAGGTGATAGGGGTCAGCATTCTAGTCATGGAAATCAGGTAAGAACTCTGACATTCTCTCTGAGTGGTGTAGGAAGCCATTGCTTCTGTCTTAGAAAACTAAGTAGGTATCACAGTATATTTCAGCTATATAAGCAGCTTGCCTCTTGCTGTCTTTAGCCTTTTTGAGACAGTCTCCTGTAGCCCAGCCTGGTCTTGAACTCCTGATCTTTCTCCAATTACTGGGATTACAGGCCTGTAGCACCATGTCAGGCTCTTTTACTGAAAATGGGGTGGTGAGGGCAGGGGTTGTTAGCAGCTTTACCTAAAGACTTGCTTGGCTTTCTTGAGTTCCTGTTGGTAGTCTCTAGTCCTGATGTAACACACCATGTGGTTCTCTCAAACTGCTCTTTCCTAATCCTAGCATTGTGTAGCCATCCGCTGTTGAATGGAGTGTTATTACTGATGATACTGAGGACCTGTGTGAAGGTCCTTCCTGCTCTCAGGTAGCTCATGACCTAGGGTGTTGCATTCTGCTCAGCATGGAAAGCTGTTGGAAAGAAATGCAAAACAGGTAAAAATGTGTCTGACTTTTCTATTTGAACAAGCTGTTAAAAAATCCAGGACTACCTAATTAAAATTACACCTGTGAGACTGTTGCTAGTGTTGGCAGAAAAGTCATTGTGTAAAGTTTTCCTTAAGCAAGTGGCATCTGAGAATTTCTGGTTCTTATATTGAGGTGCCACTGGCCTGGTGTTAGTAAAACTTTTGTCCTGTCATTTGCTATTGGGGAATCTAGAACATTAGGATGGCCCGTGCCATTTACAGGTTTGTGAAGTAGTTAAATAAAATTGACACAGGTTAAGTAAACAGAAGGCAACATGCAGTAGTATTTACTGAAGCATTGCAAAATGGGATGTTTTCAGAGGTGCTGGCTTGGTGGGGCTGAGACTAAGATGGCTGAACTGCCGAGGACATTGAGAGGTTGGGGCAACAGTCTTGACATTCAGTGGACTCTTGGCACAGGAACAGAGAAAAAAACTACCGGACAGGACTCTTCAGAATGCCTCAGAAAACTGATTTTTAGAATGATAGTGATAAAAAAAAATGGTAAATTAGCAACTGCACATAGTGGCTTTTTAAAAATAAATTTATTTATTATTATTATTATTATTATTATTATTCTCTTTCAAGGCAGGGTTTCTGAGTAGCCCTGGGTGTTCTGGAGCAGAACAACAGGAGCAGCTCTTTGCAGATCAGGCTGACCTCGAACTCATAGAGATCTACCTGCCTCTCAATCACTGGCTGAGATTAAAGGCGTATACTACCACCACCACCACCGATTGTGGGTTTTCTGTTTGTTTTTTTTTTAATACAATGCAAAAAAGAACTTAATGAAAAGTAAAAATACTAGTCTTTTCCTTGCTGTTCTCTTGGCAGTGGACAACTGGAACACACAATTTAGAAGCAGCAAGGAAAGCCATCCCTTCATTCCCTTTATTAGACATTCCCCCAGGAAGGACCTGTCCCTGCCTCTACAGTGGATGTTTCCTGCTCCTGGGGCGGGGGCAGCTGCTGAGCAAGTCCATAAATAGCTACAGCTGCAGCAAGAGGCCTGCTTATGGAGGAACTTGGTGTAGATGACCTCCTGCTACTGATGCTTGTGTGTTTGTGATTGTTACGGGATATTAATGTTTAGTCTGTCATTAGTCAACAGGCAGAGCTCGCCCTGCAAGAGGCAATTAGGATTGCCCAGGAGTCCAACGATCACGTGTGTCTGCAGCACTGTTTGGTGAGACCGTCCTCTGGTCTTGGGATTTTGCTCATGGGTTGGCCTCCTGAAGGCCCAGTTTTAATCAGGTTGTTTTGCAGTGGGAGCAGAGGTCCCTAGCCGTGAAGGGATACGTAGATGGTCATGAGGATTCACACTGGGCTTCCATAGTTGTTTATCTTTCTTAGTTCATGGCATTTGTTTTGCTTTGAATATTCTCTATGCAACCTGACATGAAAAAAAGAGTTGAGTATTGCATTAATGAAATGTTATACTATATACAGTAACTTGGTGAGATGTTAGTGTATTAAAGCATAATCACCAAGTGTATGCAGAGTTCAAGCCTTGACAGTCACCTGTGACTCTCATCTCAATTAAATGCCATCTAGGAGCTTTATGCTTCTTTGCGAAATGCTGACCACTGGAGCTGTCAGAGTTAAAGTGGATCCATGGCTTGTTTATCTCAGTCTGGCTTTGATAAAGGTTTTAATATGCCTGGCAGCTTTCATTTACACTCAGAATCCACAGGAGACAGTATTTTAGAGGGTTTATCTTGTCCTGTTTAAGTTCTTTCTTATGTCCACTTTGTGTCTCACTGGAGCATGCACCGTTGCCATTGTTATGACGCATTTTGATGGTTATCTCTTGCCAGAGCTGGCTTTATGTGCTGGGGCAGAAGAGAGCCGATAGCTATGTTCTGCTGGAGCACTCTGTGAAGAAAGCAGTACATTTTGGGTTACCGGTAAGGCTCATCTTTCTGTGAGATTGTTAACATAAGTGGTGTTGAGCCTTTGTCTCTTCTTCCACCCACCTCTGTCATGAATCAGCGATAGACTTAGAGTGGGTATTTCTATGTGTGGTCTCACCCTTGGTTGTTTCCTGTGACCTTAATTATTAGTCACACCACTAAATTCTGTTGGGTAGGTTTCTCTCTTCCGTTTATCCTAATAACATCTGTGAGAGCTCCACTTATCGATTCAATAAGAGGTCTTTGTTTAGTTTTAGTTTATTAGTATTATTATTAGCAACAATTAGTACATTTTCACTTAGAAACAGTATAGAAAAGGCTATTTTCTTTTTCTTTTTTAGTGCTGGGATAGAACTCAGGACCTCACACATGCTAGGCAAGTTCTCTACCTCTGAGCTACATCCCCCAGCCCTGGGAAGGCTTAATTTTAAACCAGGGATTGGCAAACAACATCCTGTGTTTCAAATCTGGTTCTCTGTCGGCCTGTGTATGGCCTTTGAGCCAAGAAATGTTTACATGTTTTATGGGGGCGGGGGCAGGAGAACAGCCTTAAATAGGCAGAGACCAAGTGAGGCCTAGAAGCTGAAATCTGCTCTGACCCTCTCTAGAATGTTTGCTGATCCTTGTTTTAAACAGTAAGCACCAGTAAGCCTGCCAGGAAGATCTCATTCTACAGGACAAGGGATAGCTGAGCTGTGGCCTGTAGCCTCAGCGACACGCACAGGCCATGCAGAGGGCATGCTCTGCATGTAGAAAGTAGGAATGACCGTGGGGTTTAGACTCCTGTTGGAAGAGCTTTATTCTGTGTCAGCATCTGCTGAATACTTGACCATAGACCATGAGACTACCTATGCCCTTGTTCTCAGAAAGTTTGCAACAGACTTTAGCAAAATTGAGAACAATTGAATGTACATATTTGTTAAATCTGCATTAGCTGTGTGCTCTCTTCTGGGAAAAGAAACGTGTAAGGACAGAATTGAAGTGGCTCTCTAGAGACTGCTTAAATATCCTCTGGTTGTGGATTTAAACTGCCTTTTTTAGTTGAGCTTTTTACCCTTGAAGATTATTCCATAAGTTAAAATAACTTGTTGCTCATGACAGGCATCCTTTTTAATCTCCTGTTACCTAATGTGCCCGGCACTGTTTGCTCTTTTCATTGTAATCCTTACCACGATTCTTTATGATAGGTTTGATGCCCATTTTACAGATGAGGAAGCTGAGGCTTAGCTAAGAAGCTAAGTGACTGGCCCTAAGTCACACAGTAAGTAGCAGAGGCAGTGTCTAAGTCCAGGTTACCAAATGCCGAAGCCCTGGCTCTTTGCCATGTACCCTCTGCTTCTCTTTCAGCCCTAGAGTTTTCAGGAACACATCTCTTATGGGTCAGGGTTAAGGTCAGGTCGTAGGTACTTTCCTTTAAGTAGAGCTATCACTGTGCATGTGCTGAAATGTGAAATCCACCACATTTCTGAAGAGCAAAACAAATTCTGTCATGTAATCTCTATCTTGGGTCGTGGGTATATCTGTCCCCTTAGTACCTCGCCTCCCTGGGAATACAGTCCCTTGTTCAACAGAGAGCTTTTGCTGGGAAGACGGCCAACAAACTGATGGATGCCCTAAAGGACTCTGACCTCCTGCACTGGAAACACAGCCTGTCGGAGCTTATCGATATCAGCATTGCACAGAAAACGGCCATCTGGAGGCTGTACGGCCGCAGGTAGGTCTCCAGGCAGACTGCCAGAGCCACGGAGGTGTGAAGCCTATAAGATAAGCAAACTGGTCCTATACAAGGTTGTCCCCCCTTGGAAGTTCATGGAGGCGATTAGAGAAAATGCTCCGTCCTCTAGAGACATTTTGTAGTCTGCACGAACTTGGCAAAGTCTTCCCCACGTACACGGTTTACTCTTCCCGGCTGCTCTGTGTATAACTGGTGGGTGATCTCTCATCTGGTTTGCACATGATCTCAAGATCATGAGTGTAACTGACCAGTGACCAGCTGGGGCTCAAACCTAGATCACCTGACCCTGAGCTGAGACCTTCCCTTCCTGTTCGCATGCTGCATGGCCTCCTTGTGCAAGTCCAGCATCCCCCTCCTCACAGTTGCTTGTAGACAAGGTTGCTTCTCTGTCAGGGTGTTTTCTCTGGAGGATCTCCAGCCACCTGTAGTTTGGAAGTAAGCTTCTGAACCAGTCCTTCCTCTGGAGCCCTGTCTTGATCTCACGTGTGCCCAGACAGTCTGCTATTTCTAGAAATTCAGTAATGAAAGGAAGTGCCTCTTTACCAGTCTTGTTTTTGTATTTCAGATAATTTTTTGGCACGGTGTGCTCTGAAACAGCTGCCGACACTGGCCACTGCCTGCATTGCCAGAGCAGCCGGTGCCAGGATGGCATCGGGTCTGAATTTACCCGTGAAACCTAATTAACATCCTGTGACCTCAGGGAACACTGTGGGTGGGGAGGTGGGGGGTGGGGATCTGGGTGCCAAGTGCTCCCAGTTGTGTTGACCTACTCTGCGTTTCCTTGGGGCCTGCATACCCAGGATCCTTCTGGGGTCCTCAGCCTGAGGGCAGGAGAGCTGGCGTGGGGAGGAGTTGCTTCTACACATCCAGAGCCGCAAGGGTTAACTTTCTTGCGTCTCCACTGAGGATAACTGTAGGGTATGGCTCAGGGGCCTCCTGGGTCTGCTATCCAAAGGGAAACCTGTCCCTCTCCTCACCCAGCACCATGGCACTTCAGCAAGCCCAGATGCTGCTGAGCATGAACAGCCTGGAGTCAGTGAACGCGGGCGTGCAGCAGAACAACACTGAGTCCTTCGCCGTCGCTCTCTGCCACCTTGCAGAGCTACATGCAGAACAGGTGGGTTGGCTGTGTTGCTTTGTGCTCTTTTGCTGTGGCCAAATCCTGAGAAGACCAGCTTGAAAGGAGGCACAGGACATCACGGCAGGTGCATGTGGTAGTAGAAGTCTGTTCACCTCATGGTCCCAACCTTGCCGCCAAGGGTGTGCCCCAAATGTAGACAGGGTGGTACTGTCTGCCAGGGGCTCCACTCAAGAACTTTGAGGACATTTCAAATCCAACCTCAGCACAGGTGGCCTGACCAGTTTGCTTCTAGGGCACTGGAGGCTCTGCCATTTCTTTCCTCTAGTGCTTGAGGAAAGCACTGGCTGTGTGTTGAGTGGGTCTGGTTGGTGTAGGTTGATGTCAGTGAAGAGGCTAGCTACTTAACAAACGGGATAAAAGGGGTGATGAAAACTTAATGCAGCAATGGGGGGTGTGTGTGTCTGTGTGTCTGTCTGTCTGTGTGCAGGCCAGAGGGCACCTTGGCTGTCTACATTGTCAGGGTTTCTCACTGGGCTGGGCCAGCAAGTGCTGAGGATCTGACTGCTTGTGTTTCTCTAGTGCTGGGATTTCAAGCTCTAACTACCACCATGCCATTTTTCAATTTTCCTAATGTCCTTGAGATTTAACTCAGGCTAAAGCAAGCACTTAGCCGCTGACCTGTCTCCCCAGCCTTTCTTACATAGGTCACAGCGGGCTCCAGACTCTGTCCTGCAAAGCTTTGCCTCCTGTGCTTGATACACACTGTGCTGGAGCTGCCTCATGCTGTTCTGTTCTCCTGATACTGTGGCTGAGTGGCACATTTACTAAAGAACAGTTCAAGGAACCTGTGGGACTTTGTGAAGTGACATTGTCACCTCTGAGCTTAGCCTTAAGTGGTTTACTCCCCTCTCCTGGCCCTTCCATCTCTTTCTCTCCCTCTTGTGCTGACCCAGAACTTGAGACTCTCCTGCCCCAGCTACTTGAGTTGCTGGAGTCACAGGTGTGCACCACCATGCTCAGATGCTTTGGAGGTATAGAGTAGTTTTCTTTCATTCTACTGAATTTTAAAGCTGCTTTTCAGAGAGTATAGTCTTGGCTTGATTCCTCTCGCCTTCAGACTTTCTTCTTCATGGCCATTTGTTGGAGTTCTGTGACTCCCCTCTGCCCCCCCTCCCCACTAAAACCTTGATAGGTATAAATAATCTCACCCTTTGGATCTGTAGTAATAGTTCTACCTTCCTTCCTCCTCCCTCCCTCCCTCCCTCCCTCCCTCCCTTCCTTCCTTCCTTCCTTCCTTCCTTCCTTCCTTCCTTCCTTCCTTTTTCCTTTCTGGTCTTGTGTGACCCCACCATTATTAGCCAGGATGTATTGGAAGCTTTTAATGACAGCTGGAATGATAGTGCTTCCTGTGTCCTTAGCTGCTTTAGCAAGACCTTTGATTTTAGACTGCTACGTGTGCTCACTGCACTGAGGACTGCCGGGTGTTGTCTGTTGTTACAGTTCAGTGTGGTTTTTACTTCAAGTAAAAGCTCAGTTGTGTGATTATTCCACATAGTGTACCACTTAGTAGAAGGATTAGAGCAAATTGAAAAGCCTTAGCTAAAGAAGACAGCACCCCACAATACATGTCTGTAAGAATGGCACGAATGTGGGTTCACAGATGAACATGGATGTCAAAACAAAGATGAAAAACTCAGTCTTGTTGAAATTAAATTTAAGACAGTGGGTCAGCGAGATGGCTCAGTTGGCAAAGGCCTTGCTGCCAAGCCTGACAGCCCGAGTTTGATCTTTGGAGCTCACATGGTGAAGGAAGAAGACCAGCTCCCAGGGTTGTCCTCTGACTACACAAATGTTGGGGTACACACAATAAATAAATGTCAAAATAAATATATAGTTTGAGCCAAGTGTTCAAGTGTCAGGCAAGAAGGCTGGAGAGTGTTGATATGAAAAGCACTTCCTGAGAGTAATTTAGTAATTCACATGGAAGAACTTAAAAGTTCCTTTCATTTCCTGAGGAAATAGTTGACACATATATATACAAAGTTGTATGCACCAAGGAAGTCAGTGCAACATTTATAAAGTAGAATTAACTAGAAACAACCAGAATATCCAAAACAGAGACAAAGTGTCTCTGTGTAGCCCTTGCTGTCCTGGAACTTGTTCTGTAGACCAGCCTGGCCTCAAACTCATAGATCCACCATGCCCAGCAGATTATTTTGATATATCAATTATCTGCCTAATAAAGTGTGCTAGTATAGATTTACATGTATTATCATTGGAAAGATCACTCATCACTCAAAAGAATCACTCAAAAATATTTATTTTGCTAGACCTGGTGAAGCACACCTTTAATTTCAGCACTTGGGAGGTGGAGAGGTAGGCAGATCTGTTAGTTTAAGACCAGCCTACATACTGAGTTCCAAGCCAACCAGGGCTACTTAGTGAGACCTTGTCCAAAAAGAAAAAGAAAAACTTAACCATTTATGGGATTATAACCGTGCAGTTACAACATGTACATATCTTACAAAAATAATATGCATAGTTATTTTTGGATGCCTCTATTATTTTATATCTATGAGTATATAAGAGGCTTAGAAGAAGATATGCAAACATCTATGATTGTCTCAGAGGGACTACAAATAACGGTTTTTCTGAGATGAGTATTACTCTGTAACTTTGTGAGCCTGGCTGCCCTGGTGCTCACCAGGAAGAACAAGCTGGCCTGGAACTCAAAACCATCATCTTGTCTTTGCCTCTTATGTGCTGGGATTGCGGCCTTGAGCTACCAGGCCTGCTGTGATTTGTCTTACTTTAAGTTTTTTGTATTTTTTAATCCCAGTACTCAGGAGGCAGAGGCAGGTGGATCTCTCTGAGTCTGAGGCCGGAGTGAGTTACAGGACAGCCAGAGTTACAAGAGAGAACTCTGTCTCGAAAATAAGTAAAATAAAACAGCTTTTAAGCCAAGCATGGTAATAATACACACCTGTAGTCTCAGCACTTGGGAGGTAGAGGCAGGAGGAGCAGGGAGTTTACGGCCAGGCTTAACTATATAAATTGCCTTCTAGGCCAGTCTAGGTTACAATGAGACCCTGTCTTAGGCTAAGTGTAAACATTACTGGATGGATTCACTTCTGTGCTACAGATAGCACCTGTGTATGTCATGTTTACATATATCCGAACCAAGTTGAGTGCAGAGGTTGATAATAACTATATTTACAGAAAACACTTTTTACAATTAAAGATCACATTTTAACATGAAAAATATTTAAAATGCATTAGAACATATTTTTAAATAAATGCCTTACTGTGACATGCGATTCTCTGCCCATTGTCTTCTGGCTCAGTAAGGAAGAATAGGTGAGTCAGGTGAACCTCCTGGGCATGAGCTGGTGTAGCTTCAGTACTAGCCTGTCAATCAAATTACGCCTCTCCATTTTAGGGCTGTTTCGCTGCTGCTGCTGAAGTATTGAAGCACCTGAGGGAACGATTTCCACCTAACAGTCAGCATGCCCAGGTAATCTGCCTTTCTCATGCCAATGGATTATTTCTGAAAATAATGCTTTTCCTGTAATGTAAAGTAGGTTTTTATATTTTGTTTTTTTTAAAGATATGGTCAAATGTATCATAAGCTAGCTCCAGACTCTATCTAGCGGAGGATAACCTTGAACTTCTCATAACTTATGACTGTCCCTCCCAAGTGCTGGGATTGTAGTCATGTGCTACCACACTAGTTTGTTATGATTGGGATGAAACCCAATGCTTCATGTACCTTGGACAAGCATTTTCCCATTTGAGCTACAACCCCAGCTCTAAAATGGGGCATTTAGTTTTCCCACAGGAAAACATTACACCACAAGGGAAGTTGTTGGTCTGGATATGTAGCTGAATAGTGGAGTACCTGCCAGGCATCTGTAGGTCCTAGTTCCATTCCTAGCACTGCAGAAAAGTGGGTGGAAAGGATGCGTGCATATGACGTTACTGATCTGTACTATGTTAAAAACATAGGACTCATGGGGCTGGAGAGTGTTCAAGAGCGTGCACTGTTTTCTTGCACAGGCCGTGAGTCTAGCTTCCAGCACCCATGTCAGGCAGCTCACAACACCTGTAAGTTCAGTTCCAGGTAACCAGTGACAGGTGCAGACACCTGCACCCACATGCTAATATCCACACATAGACATACATTGAAAAACAAAAACAAGTGGGGACTAGATGTATTTTCTCACACTTTTAATGGGAAGCAGAGACTGGCGGATCTCTGAGTATGAAGCCAACCTGGTCTACGTAGTGAGTTCCATGCCAGCCAGGGACACATAGTGAGATTCTGTCTCAACAAATAAACAAAACCAAATGGCCCAAGCTGGGGATATGGCTCACTTGGTAGAGTGCTTGCCCAGCATGCGCAAAGCTTGAGTTCTATCCCTGACACCATGTATATTAGGTATGATGGTGGATGCCTGTAATCCCAGTATCGAGGAGCTGGAGGCAGAATAGATGATCAGAAGTTCAAAAGCATGGATGGAAGCTCAGTGACAGCACACTTGCCTAGCACCCACAAGGCCTGGGGTCAGTCCCCAGAATACTTGCCTAGCACCCACAAGGCCTGGGGTCAGTCCCCAGAATACTTGCCTAGCACCCACAAGGCCTGGGGTCAGTCCCCAATACCAATACACATGTTCACAGTCAGGTTCTAGAAAGAGTTCAGTGGTTAAGAATACTTGCTAGTCCTGTAAAGGACCCAGTTCAGTTCCCAGCACCCACATGGCAGCTCACAACTGTCTGAAACTACAGTTTCAGAAGATTTGATGCCCTCTTTTGGCTTCCAAGGGTGCTAGATATACATATGGGGCCCATACTCATATAAAGGCAAACTCTCATATACATTACTAATGATAAATCTTTTAAAAGTTCAAAATCATCTTGAACTTGTGGAGAGTTTGAAGCCAGCCTGCGATACATGAGACTGTCTTCTGTATTAGAACACAAACCCAGCCTCAGTCTATATGTTGTTTAAGAGTAAGTATTATAAAAGTATAGGAAACATGAATGGGAATGGCAGGCAACAAATCAAGTGCTTAGTATAGATAGAGAGGGAGGTAGGATTTGCTAAGAACTTCAGTAGAATCTAAGAGCGTCAAAGTCAAGCACAGTGTGAGTTGATAGAGTGGACATGTGTCTATTTTGTGTTGTTTGTTAGCTCTTCACAACAGTGTGAATACTGTCCAGGCCGCCTTGGGCTGTTGACCCTCCTGGCTTTGCTTTTTTTTTACTTGTAACATTAAATAAGTAAATGAATGAATGGATAAATAAATAAATAAATAAATAGATAAATAACCTCAACATATGTATGTGAATTGTTCAGATGTTTGCTAAGCCAACAATATACTTTGATATTGCCATTGAGTAATAATGTGAATATTTTTCTTTTTGTACTTAATTCTTTTTTTTTTTTTTTATTTTTATTAGTTATGGATGCTGTGTGATCAAAAAATACAGTTTGACAGAGCAATGAATGATGGCAAATTCCATTTGGCTGATTCACTTGTGACAGGAATCACAGCGCTTAATGGCATAGAAGGTGTATACAGGTAAGAAGCTTGGAAATCACGCATTTAGGATCTGTGTGGTATGTGCCTGAACAAGTGCCACAGTACATGTGTGCTGGTCAGAGGAAACCAGGTGATGCTCTCACCTTTGCCTTGTGTCAAACAGGACTTCTCTTGTTTCTCTGCTTATGCCAGGCCAGCTGGCCTGAGAGCTTCTGGAGATCCCCCTTATCCCATCTTTCTGCTGGGACTGCAGAGAGCGTTTTGCCTGAATGTATGTATATGCATCGTGTTAGTGCCTAGTGCCTGTGGAGATCAGAAGAGGGCTTGGGATCCCTTGTAACTGGTGTTAGTAATGGTTGTAAGCCACCATGTGGGTGCTGGGAACAGAATCTGGGTCTTCTGCAAGAGCATCGAGTGGCTGCTGAGCCACCTTTGTACAGTAGTTTTTAATAGCTTTATATTTACTATACTTTTGTGTGTGCATTAATTTATTTTCAGCTTTAGCAGAAAAAAATCAAGGCTTTTCTTCTGTTTTATTTAAAAAATAAGAAAATAGATAATTAATAGCTGGGTGTGGTGGCACATGCCTTAAATCCCAGCACTCAGGAAGCAGAGGCAGGAGGATCCCTGTGAGTTCTAGGGCAACCTAGTTTACATAGTGAATTCCAGGATAGCTAGGGCTATGTAGAAAGACCCTGTCCCAAACAAACAAACAAAAAATGGATAATTAAAATTACGGAAATAAATATCGCCTAGAGATAGTAACTGAGATTCTCATAGTTATAACCGAAGACTTTAATAAATTTTTGTTATATTTTGTTTACTTATTGTCTGTGTGTCTATCTCTGTGAGCATTATGTGCCTTAGTATGCATGTGCAGATCAAAGAACAAATTTTAGGAGTTAGTTCCTTTTTTCCCACTGTGTGGGTCCCAAAGATCGAACTCAGGTCATCAGGCTTGGAGGCAAGCACCTTTGCCTGTTGAGCCTTCTTGCTGGCCCGGCTAGACTTTTCTTATTTGCATATACACATCCATGCATCGATTGGTTTTCTGAGGCAGGGTCTCACAGTCAGACAGATTGGCCTCAAATTTGGTGTATAGCTGAGGATGCCTTTGAACTGATGCTCTCGTCTCCACTTCCCTGATGATGGTGGCTCCTGCTGCTTTTCGGGTTCTGTCTCCTCCTCCTCCTCTTCTTTTCTTTTAACAAAAATTAAATCAGTTTTTTCCCCTTTAAAGGTTAGCAGTCTTGCTGAGGAAATAGGTCTTGATCCCAAAATGGTTATAGTTGAAACACTTGCAGACATCAGTGTAACCCACTACTGTTCGTTTGATTATTTCAGAAAAGCAGTTGTACTGCAAGCTCAGAACCAAATGACAGAGGCACACAAGCTTCTACAGAAATTGTTAACATACTGTCAGAAATTGAAGAACACAGAAATGGTGATCAGGTAAGCAGTCTCTCGGGCGTCTCATGGGGATATGGCGGTGGATCCTCTCATCCCACTTTCCTCTTGGCGGTCAGTGTCCTCCTGTCGGTGGCAGAGCTGTACTGGCGGTCTTCCTCCCCCACCATCGCGATGCCTGTGCTCCTGGAGGCTCTGGCCCTCTCCAAAGAATACCGGTTACAGTACTTGGCCTCTGAAACTGTGCTCAACTTGGCTTATGCCCAGGTAAGCCAGACTGTTTTTTTTTCTGTGGAGGCTGTGGGGATGAAGGTGTGCTGTGTGTGTGTGTTTTATGTATGGGGTTGCATGTGTGTTGCATAAGAAGGCCAAAGGCAGCCTTGAATGTCATTCCTTAGGAGCTGCCTACCTTATTTTATATAGGGTCTTTGCTAGGACCTGTGCTTGTCACTTAGGCTAGGCCAACTAACCATCGAACCCTAGGAAGCCCCCTGTCTCTGCCATCCGCCCTGTCACTGGGATTACAGGCTCATGTCACTGTGTCCAGCTTTTTATATGGTTGCTTGGGAATCAAACTGGGGTCCTCTAGTTTGCATGGCAGGCATTTTAACAACTGAGCCATCTTCCCAGACCTCAGCTGTATGCTTCCCAAGTGCTGAAATTACAGCAGCCACCACACCTGACAGGCATTTTCTGTGGTCTGGGACGTGAACTCTGGCCTTGCGTGGCAACACTTGACCCACTGAGCCATCTTCCCAGACCCTCATATGCAAGTTTTTGTCTGAATACCTGTTTTCAGTTTCTTTTTTGTTGTTGGTTTATTTGTTTGCTTTGGTTTTTCGTGATAGGGTTTCTCTGTTGTAACAGGGTTTCTCTGTCCTGGAACTCACTCTGTAGATCAGGCTAGCCTTGAGCTTACAGAGATCGGCCTGCCTCTGCCTCCTGAGTGCTGGGATTAAAGGCATGCGCCACCACTGCCAGGCACATGTTTTCAGTTTCTCAGACATCTAAGAATGAATCATATGATAATTTTAATTTCTTTTAGGAACTACTTAGCTATTTTTGGCACAAATGGTGCTAAATGGTTCATAGTGGCCTCATCATTCTGTGTTTTGAGTAACAATGTATTAAGGTTCCAATTTACCCAGAATTGTCAAGAGGGAAGAATCTGCCAGCACTTGGGATTTTCTGTTTTTTGTTACTAGACTGTGTGTGTGAAGTAAGAGCTCACTGTGGTCCAAGTATTTGGTCCCTGTGATCAATGATTTTGAGCATCTTTCCATATGGTTTTTGGCCATTTGCATATGTTATTTATAAAATGTCTGTTTCAATTCTTTGCTCATCTTTTTAAAGATGAGGCTCATAGCTCCTTGTCCTTCCAAAGAATATGATGCTCCAGCCACACACACAGTGCACATATAGCATAGTGCACTTATATACATACAGGCACTCATACACACATATTAAATTTTAAAATCTTTTTTTCCCTGTTTCTGTTTTTCGAGACAGGGTTTCCCTGTTGTAACTCTGGCTGTCCTGGAACTCACTCTGTAGACCAGGCTGGGCTCAAACTCAGAGATCTGCCTTTCAAGGGCTGGGATTAAAGGTGTGCACCACTACTGCCCAGCTTTAAAGATTTATTTTAATTACTTGTTTATGTATGTGTCTGTGAACATGAGTGCAGGTATCCTCAGAGTTCAAAAGACCCCTTGGACCAGGGGTGGTGAGCAGCCCCATGTGGATGCTGGGAACTGAACTCAGGTTCTTTGTACTAGCGGTGCACCTTTTAATGACTGAGCCATCTCTAGCTCCTCTTTGATCATTTTTAAAATTTTCTTTTTTTCTTTTTTCTTTCTTTTTTTTTTTTTTTTTTTTTTGATAAAAGATCTGGTTGTGTAGCCCAGGCTGGCCTAAAACTTGATACCTCTTGCCTCTGCCTCCCAAGTTATAGGCTGTGCCACAAAACCTGACTACCTCTACCCACTTCCAGGCAGTCTTGTTGTTTGCCTGAGCTCCATAGTGCAAGATTACAAGTGTTCACCTCTAGAGCTGGAAATGGGTTGTCTGTGATTGTGATGTTGACTTATAAGAGTTCTTGTTTATGTTTGTTTTGAAACAGGGCTTTATGTAGCTAAGGATGGCTTCATACTAACTACACAGGCAAAGTTAACTTTAAACTGATCCCCACCTCTGGAATCCTAGATTATAAGCATGTACCAAACATTTTCTCTTAGTCATGAGATGTCTCTTTCCTGATCATGTCTATTGATTATTAAATTTTGATAAATTCAAATTTAACAATTTTTCTTTTTGAGATAGGATCGCACAGGTACCTGTTTACTTTTTTTTTCCTTGTGCTTTTGGTATTATGTCTAAGAAATGGTTGCTAAGTCTAATGTCATGAAGATTTTCCCTTAGTTTTCTACAACTCTTACAGCATTAGCACTTATATTTAGGTCTTTGAAATTTGTATGTGTGTATAAAGTATGTGTATGTACACATATGGGTGCTGGTGCACATGTGTGCGTGTTTGTCTAGAGGCCAGAGATCAGTGTTGGGTGTCCTCAGTGTTCACCTTATTTCCTGAGGCACAGTCTCCCGTTGAACCTGGAGCTCACGGTGCAGCCAGGCTGCCAGCCTGGGTAAGACGGGTTCCAGGGATCAGATTCGGTCCTAATGCTTCACACCAAGCATTTGATGGATTCAGCTGTTGTTCCAGCCCAGGTTTTTTCATTTTTAAGTTAGTTTTTATGTATGCTATACAGAATTCATTATTTTATTTATCAGTATCATTTATCACAGTACTGTGATAACTTTCAGGCCAGGTGTGGTGGCACAACTTTTAATCCCAGTACTTGAGAGGCAGGAGACTCTCTTGATTCGAGGCCAGACTGGTCTACAGAGTGAGTTCCAGGACAGCCAGAACTACACAGAGAAACCCTGTCTTGAAAAACCAAAAACCACAGCAACAACAAAAGACTTTTTTCTCCCAATAAATAATGTTGGCCTCTTTGAGAAAATCAATTCATGCTAGATGTATAGGTTGATTCCTAGACTCTGAAGTGTACTTAATTGTCCATGTATTTATCCTTATGTCAATAGTGTCGTGTTATGTGCACATTATTTTTAAGATAAGGTCTCTAGCGCAGGCTATGCTCAAACATATGCCATTCCTGCCTCTCGTCCCTAGTGCTGGGACTAAACGTCTCTATGATGTTTAGATTACTGTAACTTTATAGTTCCTTCCTGTGGTGCTGGGGATTAAATTAGGAAGTAAAAGTCATCACAGACTTCCACCACCAGGCCTGACATTGCTAAATCTTTTTGTAAAGACAAAACTTTATGCTTGGGCTAGGCAGTACATGCCTGTAATCTCTTCACTTAGGAGACAGAGGTTGGAGAGCTGCTGCACGTGTGAGGCCAGCCTATGCTACATAGTGAATTTCAGTCCAAGCCGAGGCCACAGTCGTAAGACTTTGTCATAAGTAAAACAAACCCAACCCAAAATAAAACAACAAAAAAGGAAAAAGAAATGAGATGAAGCTTTCTATAGTATGGATGACTACCTCCTACTGGATCTGTTGTAGAAATCCATGCTGCTGTGTGCCTGTAGCCTCTGGGAGTGTGTAGTTCAGATAGCCAGTCGTGGAGAAGATAAGCCAGAGATAACCATTCAGGAGAGAACACCCAGAACCTGGGCCCTTCCTGGTAGTGGCACCGGGCATAGGTGTGTATAATACTCTTCTGTTTCTTTTTCAGCTCATCCTTGGAATCCCAGAACAGGCCTTAACCCTTCTCCACATGGCCATTGAGCCCATCTTGGCAGATGGGGCTATCCTGGACAAAGGCCGTGCCATGTTCTTAGTGTCCAAGTGCCAAGTGGCTTCAGCAGCTTCCTATGAGCCAGCGAAGAGAGCGGAAGGTAGGGACTGTGGGGGCTGTCAGCTTGGCAGCAGTCACATTTGCTGCTGCCACCTCACCAGCCTTAGTGTTCTGATTTTTAATTTTAATTCTTAAAAAAAAAAGAAATGAGACAAAGCTTTCTACAGAATGGTGCTTTTCGTATTTTTTTTAAGAGTGGAAAATATAAGAATAGCTGGGATATACTGCACCTAGATAGCAAATTTTGAAACCTGTGAAGTGTTAAATGTTGATATCCCCCTCCTCTCCCCATTCTCCTATTGTCAGCTCTGGAGGCCGCCATCGAGAACCTCAATGAAGCTAAGAACTACTTTGCAAAAGTTGACTGTAGAGAGCGAATCCGGGATGTTGCTTACTTCCAGGCCAGACTATACCATGCCCTGGGCAAGACCCAGGAGAGGAACCGGTGTGCCATGCTCTTCCGGCAGCTGCATCAGGAGTTGCCCTCCCATGGGGTGCCCTTGATTAACCATCTCTAGAGAAGACTCTTCACTGGTGTTCTGTGGAGTATCAGTTACATTTCCAACTTGTACTTAAATGGTGGGTTGTGTCATACTATCTTGTCAATAAACCGTTCTGGTCAGTTTGTCTGAAGTGTTTCTCTGGGTTGAATTGCCAGTGCATTTTTAAGAACTGTGTGGCCGCACAGTGATGGCACACCCCTTTAATCCCAGCACTTGGGGGGTGTGGGGGTGGGCAGAGACAAGCAGATCACGGAGTTCAAGGCCAGCCTGGTCTACAGAATGAGTTCCAGGATAGCCAGAGTTACAACAGAGAAACCCTCTCTTAAAAAAAAGAAAAAGAAAAGAAAGAACTATGTATATCCTCTTTAGAAATTTGCTTATAGGGGCCTGGTGGCACAGGCTTTTAATACCAGCACTTGGGAGGTAGAGGCAGGTTGGTCTTCAAGGCCAGCCTGGTCTTCATAGGGAGTCAAGGCGAGCCAGGGCTACACGGTGAGACCTTGTTTCAAAAAATAAAGCTAAGGGCTGGGGAGATGGCAAGCATGAAGACCAAAGTTTGGATTCCCAGATCCTACATAAGAGCAGGGGAGGCATGGCTGCCGCCATGCTCCAGTGCTCAGGAGGCAGAGGCAGGATTACCCACGCAAGCTGCCTACTGAGAATGCAGAACCAGTGAGCTTCAGATTTGGTGAGAGCCTGAGACTGCAAGTGGAGAGTGGAGGAGGACACCTCAGTCTCCGCTTCCCCTCCCCCCAGATGAAATCACACATGTGTGCCCACAAAATTGCATTTAAAAAGAATGTTTAGGGCTAGAAAAATGTGTCATTGGGAAAGGGACTTGCCACACAGATTGGACATCCCAGTTCTGTCCCCTGAACCCATGGAAAAGCTAGGAGAAAATCGACTCTGAATGGTTGTCTTATGATGGCCATGCATGCTTGTTGTGCTGAGGACTGAACCCAGGGCCTTGCACATGCTGGGCAAGTGCTCTCCCACTGAGCTACAGTCCCAGCCCCTGGTAGTCTTGGGTTTGCTTCTGCAGCTTCCCCTTCTGTCAGCCTGAGTGGGTTCTTGTGTGTGGTCAGTCAGTCCCTGACCAGAGATAAAAAGGAGAAGGTATCTCTTAAGATTTACTTTACCGTGTTAAGTCAGTTTTTTTTTTGTTGTTTTGTTTTTGTTGTTGAGCTTCTGCATCCATGTGCTTTTCCACATGTAAATGGGAAGTTATGATAAATTAAGTCTAGGAATTCAGGCGAAGGTGATTGTAAGGGGAGGGGTCTGAAGCTTGAGGGCCTAGAAGCTCTCCTCAGACACTATAAGATACATATCTCAACCCTACGGTTAAGCAGAGTCAGTTGTCACTGTGTGTTCATGAATTTCTTCCCCTTGACACAGGGAAAATGCCTTCGTTTCAAACCCAAGTCAGCCTACACCCAAACAGCTCTGTAAAGTCATAAGGAACCAACCAAATTTTGCAGCTTCTCTCATTGGCTCTTTCTCTGTTAAATTTAAACTTCCTAATGAGAAACAGTTTCTCTCAGAAGCAGTGAAAAACAACTCCATCCGCCAGGGAGTGTTTGCTGGCCAAAGACAGCTGCTCTGGAAATAGGCTCCGGGTAGAAGCAGACACTAATTGGAGTGCTGATGTTTAAAATCTTTCCTTAAATTTCTGTGGAGGTTGTATTTGTAGAAATGTAATAAAGATAATGGCTGTGTAGTAAGGAAAAAAAACGTTCCAGCAAGAAACTATAGTGAGTTTAGTGAGTTTATTATGTTCATTTATGTTTTTGTTTGTTTTGTTTTTCTTAGACGTGGCCTCACCATGTAGCCCAGGCTGACCTTAAACTTGGATCTTCCTATCTCAACCTCCTTGGAGTCCTAGGTAAACATGTGTGTGCCACTGCATCTGGCTGATACCTGTGTTGGGGGGGCGGTGCTTCAGGGTGACCCAGTGCCTCACACAGGCTACACCACCAGCCCTTGTCATATTCACTATTTATTGTATTACTTGGACTCCATGTGCGTCTACGTAAAACCCCAGAGCTCTCAAGATGGATCCCGACTGACTGGAATTTGTAGGGCCACATGAGAAATAAAAATGAGAGACTTCTGGTATAAAATTTCTGAGATGAGGCTATAGTTTAGTGGTCAATGGGGATCTGGGGCTAATCTCCATCACTTTTTCTCCTATAAAAAAGAAAAAATGACAACAACAAAGTCTTGTGGGCTTTTGTTTGGAGACAGGGTATCACTATACAGCTCTTCTTGCTGGCTGAGAACTTACTGTGTAGACCAGGCTAGCCTCAGACCAACTAAGATCTGCCTGCCTCATTTCCAGAGTGCTGGGATTAAATGCATGCATCACCACATCTCAAACCCTGAGGCCCTGCTGAGCACAGAGCTGTGCCTGGTTTCACTACAAAGCCACCTGTCTGGCCTTGCTCTCTGCTGGCTGATGTTCATCTTGGTGGTAAGGAAGTATCCTGTTTTCCCCAGCTGTCTGTGACTTAGTCCTAGGCTGGGGTTGGTCTTCAGGAGGAGATAGTAGGTCAAATGGAAAGTGGAAATATCAGTGATCCCAAAACACAGAGCTATCTGGGAGATAGCTATCTGGCTTTTTTTATTTTTCCTAATGGAGTATGTGATGGAAGAAGGAAGCCAGTGATTATGTTACATAATGGCATAATTCCAGGTGATTTCACGCTAAAGGTCTCAGAACAGATTGTCTGGTTAAATGGGAAAGGAATGAAAGCATAGTCACTGAGCATTTGTGTCTATCCCAGAGGCCATCAGAAAATATCCTCAAAGGAAAGGAGAAAAGTGATTTGACCCCAGAACCTCTGGGCATTCTACCCAACAGATTTGGTGGTGCGCTTTCTGACCTGGAAGGGAATAACTAACGTTTACAGAGTGGGCTGTTGTGGATTCTATACACAAGTAACCACTTTCTAGGGCTAGAGAGATGGCTCAGTGGTTAAGAGTACTTGCTCTTCCAGAGGACCCAAGTTCAGTTCCCAGCACCCCCGACTTTGGGCAGCTCACAGTTGGATTTAACTATGGCTGTAGTTAGGTCCATAGGGAGGTGAAGTCCCTTGCCCAAGGTCACACAAGTAGCAGGTTGTAGAATTGGGATCCTAACCTGCTCTCTGCATTATCCAGATCCCACTGTTTTGGAAGTTCCTGTGTTGTTTCTGTGAACACTTACCCTATTTGTTGACTAGTAGTGTTATTTATTTAGTTGCCAACATGTACCAGACACCACTTAAGTTTACCCATTAACTCCATTTTACAAGTGAGGAAACTGAGGCCCCACAGTGTGACCTGAGCCATCCATGTCACCAGTGTGACAGCCTCTACAGCCCATGCTCTTCCCCTGTCCCCAGCAGTCTTTGCCTTCACTTACATACCTGGACTATTTCTACTTGTTTTGAGCATTCAATCTTCAATTGTGTTCTGATGTTTTTCTTCTTGCAAATGTGTGCAGAGACAGATGAAGAGCTCTCTCATAAACCCTTCTTGATGTCTTTTACGATGCCATTTGTACTGAGGTCTTAGAAACCTATTCATCTCACTGTAGAAGGGAGCTTTTCAAGGCCTCTTTTAGCTGTTGTTCTGTTGAAGATAAAGACCTCGATGAATCAAGTTCATTGGTGGTATGAATCCCACTCTCATCCTAGATGCTCAGACCCACGCAGCAGAACATTCCCGTGAACAATGTGAGTAGAACACAGGCTAGCTCAGGAAGGAGGGACAGAGCTGGGAAAGGATGTTGTGAAGCCTTCCACGTGGGAGAGGAAATGATAAAGTCTTAGATTTCCATGCCTCCCCCCCTCCGCAGGGTTTAAGTTTTCTTTAAAAATAAGACTCGGATGCCGTGTTTACTTATTTTTCTGGCAATCTGTGTTGTCAGGACAACAAGATCTGTTTGCCTAGCATAGGGATTTCTGGTGTTCTTGGAGGAGGAGATGAAAAAGCAAAGCTAACTCTTGTTTTCATATCTCTAAGAAGAAAATGGTTTCCTTGTGTGGGATGGCTCCTAGCACAGAGGAGCTGAATGGCAATGACAGGCAATTACAGTGTTCTGCACTTTGTTCTAATTTGCTTTAATAAGAAAGGCACATAAATTGATGGGGTTTTTAGCACCGTGCTAAGTATATTGGTAGTTAGCATCAGTGAGCACTTGTGTGCTAGGCACTGAGCTAATATCTTCACACACGTTATTGTATTGAAACCCCAGGCCAAGTCTGTGAGCTTGGTACTATTATCCCTACCTGACAGCTGATGAAACCAAACTGGGAAAAATCAAGTCAATGGCCCAAGCTTACAGAGATGGTAATTAGTGGATGAGAAACTTGAATGAAGTCCATCTCATTCCAGAGTCACTTGGCCTTTCAAACTCTCTGCTGAGTTGCACAAATGTTTTGGATGTGGTGCCTGCCTGAACTCCAGGAATTTGCAGTTCATCAGTAAGTCGAAACCCACAAGTAGGTTTATAGCTCAGAGTTTATAGCTCAGTGGGAAAGTGTTTACCTAGCATGTGCAAGACTCTTAGTTTGATTCCCCAGCACCAAGAGTGAAGAAGGAAAGAATAAAGAAAAGAAGGTTGGCTGTACACCAAATCATCTTAAGAGCCCACAGAGGTCAGAAGAGGGTGTTAGAGCCCTTGGAACTGGAGTCATAGGTGGTTGTGAGCTATCCTGTGGGTACTAGGAATTGAACCCAGGTCCTCTGCAAGAGCAATGAGTGCTCCATCTTTCCAGCCCCTGTATGGGCATTTTTAATCTTCCTTTAGCGTTTAAGTAACATCAAGTTTCTACCTGTGTTATCTACAGTGTTATAATAAAACACGGACAATTTGGTAAAACATGACATAGTTATACAGAAATTTGAACTTTATCTCACAGATCTGCCTACCTCTGCCTCCCGAGTACTGGGATTAAAGGAGTACGCCACCACCGCCCGGCCAGAATTGTGTATTTTAACAAGAAAGAACACCAGGATCTATTTTGGTTACCTTAGGAAAGCAGGGTTATCCAAGTATTTTTTTTTCTTTGCCCACAGGCCATCTATTTATTTTTTTACGGCCTGGACCAATCAGTTTATTGGATTTATTTAGAAGAGCATGGGTGACCTCAGAACAGTTCAGAGTGCCCCACCACGGACGATGATTTCATGGGGCGCCCCTAAATAGCAACGCACAGGAAAAGTATGTGAAAAACCACCCTTTGATGTTTATAAATAAAGTTTTATCAGGACACTGCCACATCATTGATTTGTTAGTGTCTGTGGCTGCTGAATGGCAGAGTTTAGTCATCGCTGTTGAGAGCGTGGTGTTCAGCCTGAAATGTTGACCTTATGGCCTTTTATGGAAAAAAGTTTGCCAACTCTTGCCTTAGCATTGACCCCAAAGGCCCTCCACTAGCCTTATCTGGGGTGGGGGAAACATACAATACAGAAAAATACAGAACATGGTGTACCCACAACTCAGCGTTGCCTGTTTGTTAGCATTTTGCAATTTTCTTCACAAATATTTATAAATAGAGGAATAAAACAAGTATTACGTCTTCCTACACTCCCTGTCCCCTTCTCTGTCGTCCTTCCTATATATATCTACTGATCTATCTATTGTTCTGTCTTTTTTGAAACATGGTCTTTGTAGTCCTGAAACTCCCAATGTAGACCAGGCTGGCTTTGAACTCATGGAGATTGGGGTTAAAGGTGGGTGAGCCACCACATTTGCCCACCTTCCTTCATTTTTATTTTCTGTGTGTGGGCATCCTGCTTGAATGTATGTCTGTGCACCACATGCATGCACTGCCTGAGACGGCCAGAAGAGGGCGTGGAGTTACAGAGGGTGGTGACCTGTTGTGGGTGCTGGGAATCGAACCCAGGTCCTCTGCAAGAGCAGCTGGCGCTCTTAACTACTGAGCTGTCTCTCCAGCCCCCTTCCTTTATTTTTATGCCATGCCAGTACCTCTACGTGTGAGGCAAGTACTCTACCTACGAGCTACACCTCTAGCTGCCTCCTTCTTGGTGTGAGACTGTCATGAATATAACATGAACCAATTCTCTGACTTTTCTATCTTTTGCATAAACATATGTCCATAAGCATACATTGTGTGGGCATCATAGAACATGCTGCTGCCTTCTCGAAATCAGAGCAGCTGTGCTTGCCTCTGCGAGAGTCCCTCACAGAGAAGGAGAAGAGAGAGTAATTAGACCTTCACCTGAGATTACAGTCACTCACTCTTTCCCTCAGGTGCCCACCTGCAGCTGTACATGGCTCCAGGAGACGCTGGAGTATATAGGAGGGGGAGGAAAACGAAGGAGACACTCC
The DNA here is from genome assembly GCA_026225945.1 of Cricetomys ansorgei. Classification (NCBI taxonomy): domain Eukaryota; kingdom Metazoa; phylum Chordata; class Mammalia; order Rodentia; family Nesomyidae; genus Cricetomys; species Cricetomys ansorgei. The sequence continues at coordinate 11,591,421 of JAMJFZ010001012.1, forward strand.
ACCTATGCAGCTTTTGGCAGGTCACCATCTGTGCTGGAGATGAGTAAACCCAATAAACTCATTGGTTCACCAAGCTGGGCTTGGACGGAATTGTGTCTGATCTGTTGTTGGTGCCCTATTTTGGGTGAATAGACGTTTGTTCATGTCTCCCCAGGAAGTCACTCAAGAGTGGGGCTTTAAAAATACACACAAACTGTGCGTGATACTGTATTCTGCAGCTTGCTCTTTTACTCTACATGCTTTTGTGCTCTTTTCGTGTGGGTACAAATAGATCTAACACAGTCCTTTTAACTACTGTGTACTATTCCACCACGTCTCGCTCTGTTTGCTATTACTCACAAATAAATGCAAGCGCGTTGAGCATCAGAGGTGGTGATCTCATTAGAATGCTCATTGAGTCTGTCCGGTTCTTGGAATTGTGAGTGCCTAGGAATATTGGAACAATTTACTAATGAGGGCTGGAAATCGACCCAATTGACAGAGAGCTTTGAATACTCAGTGAATCTGACGTCTCAACTCCTATTCCCTTTCTGCAGCAGGCGGGGACATGCAGACAGCCACTGGTGAACCTCTAGGTCTGAGTCCAGGGGCACCCCACCCCACAAGGCCACCGCGTCAGTGAGCCCTTGTAATAGCCGTTTCCTTCTCCGTTGATATCCAACGGGAGACTAAAGGAGCTTAAGGCTCCTGCGAAGTCACAAGTCAAAAGGGAGAAGAGAGTTTGGCAATAGGATGTGTTTCATCACACGCATCTAAACAGCCTCCTGGGGAGACCCAGAACTTTACAGATGGCAAGCCGTGGTCAGCGGGGACGCGGCTGCGGAATGGGCTTCCCCATGATGGGCGTTACCCCGAAATCCAGGGAGGGAACCGCCAGACCGGCTCCTGGGTTTCCCCGCCGCCTCGGGGGAACTTCTCCACGCTCAGAAACAGAGCGGCGTGGAGCAGCCGGCAGGAACCCAGAGACCCACTCACAAACTCGCGGCCTGCGCGCCCCGGGCGGCGGGCGGGCCTCGCTTCCTGCCCGCGCCGCCGCCTTTCCCCGCCTCGCCTCCGCCAGGCTGCTACTTAAGTCTCCGCGGGACCCGGCGCGCGGCCGCGGCTGCGGCGGGCACGCGCGCTCCTCGCCGGGTCCTCGGCCAATCAGCTCGGAGCCCGAGGCGCCGCCGCGCGCGAGCCGAAGCCGGGGCGGCTCCTCCCGCGGAGAGCCGAACCGGACCGAGCCGAGCCGAGCCGAGCCGGGGGCGCAGAGCGCGGGAGGCGGCGGCGCGGAGCCCAGGTGAGCTGGCCCGAGGCGGGCCGGGCCGAGGGGGCGCGTAGCCGCCCGCGGGTCTCCGGACCCGGGGAGCGCGCGCGGGGCCAGCACACACAGCCCAGAGGCGGGCCTTGAGGGGACCCCACGTGCGCCGCCCCGCGCCCCGCCACGTGGAGGGCTGCGCCCCCTTTCCCCGGGCCTCCGAAGCGGGGCGGCGCTCGGGCCCGGGCGGCAGCGGCCGGCCTGGAGTTCCGCACCGAGGTCGTGGGGCCGGGGCGCTCCTGGGTCCCGGCGGCGGCCTAGGCCACCTCTGGCGCTTGACAGGTGCGGAACCTGAGTGCGCGGGAGCGCCGCACCCCCGCAGCCTGCGGGACGCGGGGCGGCGCTGGCTCTAGGGGCTCGGACACAGGTGCCGGGACCCCGAGTCTGCCCTCTGACCACGGCGACCTCACAGGCCGGCTTGATCCTTTTGACCTAAATTTACCTCAGGGCTGCAGCGCGGTGCATGAAGAGGAGTGCGCGCTCCGGCCCCTCCGGCTCAGCCCTGGGGCCGGTGCCCCGGTGTCACCCGAGCTTTGCCAGTGTTCTCCCCACCCCCTGGCTGCCCAGTTTGGGAAGCGGGGTGTTTTCACAGCTCTACCAGCCTCCTCCCGTGCTGCTCTCACTTGGAGATGAAGAGGTGGCACTTTGCAGAGGAATGGAGCTGGGGCGGGGAGGACATCTCAAGTGCCATGGGCAAAGGAGCAGCCTCCTGATCTGGTGGGCCATGTCGTCGCACATTCTTTACCCTAGATGCAACTTTTACCTTCCGCAGCCTACTCTTTGATTTCCCCCAGTCCTGGAGTAGAAACTTCAGGTGCCCTGGGGCATTTTACTCCTCCCAGCTCTGCCCTCACCGAACTGACAGGAGGATTGCTCTGTGTCACCACAGAGCCTTTGTTCTTTGGAAATGGCAGGGTTGCCACTGTTCCGAAGCCATCCCATAGAAGCCGTTTCAGAATAGATTGTGTATGGTGTGCAAAGGCAGCTTCAGTTTGTCAGATTCTCCTTCCGTACATTCGGCTGCTCTTAACCGTTCTTCCAAGCTTTCATTTGATGCGTCCCTACGTTGGATAATCGTAGTTACATTTTCATCCGTGGTGGAGATAGAACTCAGAGCCATGAGCATGCTAAGAGCACTCTCTACCACTGAACCACACTACCACTCCCCTAATTAACATTTATTGAGTTCTTGCTATATGTCAGATACTGTTATGTTGCTTGCATTATCTCATTCAATTCTTACCCAAATCCTATGTGGTGGGGCGGCGTTTTATCGCTATGTTGAGAATGGAGATTGAGGTTCCTAACACTCCTTCAGTATTGAAAGGCTCAGAGAGGTTAGTTAACTTAGCCAGGATGGCACAGACAGTGCAAAGCTTCCCTCATCTTCTTCCCTCACCCAGGTCTGTTTACTAAGCAGTGTATGCGGACACAGCTCTGCGAAGATTCTGCAGTCCTGTCAGGAGTCAGGCCTGTCTTTGTCTCTAGTTATTAGTGGGCTGATGACTGTGCGGTAGTTCTCGGGGGACAGTCCCACCCTCCTGGCCATCCTTTGGAAACATGTGGGAGTGACTTTTGGTCTGTCAAAATAGACTCAGCACTCTTGGTGTTTAGTAGGCAGGAGCTAGGGAATGCCAAATGTGCTATAAGGATGTACCTACCCTAAATGCCAGTGGGGAGACTTTGAGGAATGCCATTAAGCCTCAAGTTCTGGGGAAACAGAGAGATGGCTATGGATGTGTTCTGCAGAAATCTGCTCTGATGGGAGCGAACCCCAGAGGCTTCCTTAAGGAGGTATCGTTTGTGCCAAGCCTTTGAAGATGGGCTGAAAAGTGGAGGAGGTAGAGGGAAGAGGAGGGACCCAATGCAACAGAGGGACTTCACGGATTGGATGTAGACAGTGGCTGGGGCTGTTCTCCCTGGGAAGGGCGAGCTGGGCGGGGCAGGCCAAACTTCTGTTCAGGATATTTCTGCTCAGATTTTTGACATAGACCCCAAGTCACCTTTGCCTTGCCACAAGAAGGTCTCAGCTTGGCTGCTGCTGGGTTACCTGAGACCTCTTTTCCATGACATGCCTCCTCCTGGTGGCTCTAGGGCCTTTCGGATCCCAGCTCTTCCTGTCATCCTCGGATTTGGGCACATGCTGTTTCACATTTCTCCTTTGAGTTAGAGTCCTTGAACTATCCGGCAAAAGACTGCCAAGGCGGTTTCATGCAGGTGGCTCCCAGGCTGCAGAGCTCTCTCCGGTCACACCTGTACTTCTTCCTCAGAAGCTTTGGGATTGAGAAATTTCTCTTTTAAGATTAACTTAGACTGGAGCTATGGCTTAGTTGGTAGTGTGCTTGCCCGGATGAATGAAGCCCCTGGTTTGATCCCTAGCACTGTATAAACTGGGTGAGGTGGTGCATGCCTATGATCCCAGCACTTGTGAGCGGAAGCTAGGAGAATCAGAAGTTCAAGGTCGTGCTCATCTACATAGCAGGTTGGAGGCCAGCCTGGGCTACATGAGACCCTGTCTCAAGATAAGTAAGTAAATAAATAATAGGCTTCAGACTGTTGATAGAATTTGTAAGGGATTTGGTTTTTGACTTGCTAGCAAGCCCTACCACCAAGCTGCATCGCCAACCCTTTAAAAAAACGAGGCTAAGTTCCTCCGAGTGGCAGTTAGGACACTACATCTATTCCTTCTAGCTCCTCAGAGCATTTTCATCACCTCAAAAGGAAATCCTGTGCCTAATAAACAGTCACTCCCTGTTCCCAGTATCCCTCCCTCCAGCCTGGGGCACCCACACATCTGTTGTCTCTAGGATTAGCGTGCTGTGGACATTTCCTGTGAGTTGCACCTTACGTAATAGATGGTCTTTGTGTATGGCCTCCCTCTGCATCACATCTTCGATGCTGCATTCCTTTCCACAGCTAAATAATGTTCCGTGGTCTGAGTGGACCACATTTGGTCTATTCATCTAACGCTGGGTGTTTGTGTAGTGTCTGGTAGAGGGGCTTCTCTTTGTTTCATGTTCTGGGAGACAGGATCTCGTTATGTGGCCCAGTCTGGCCTCGGCCTCTTGGTCTTCCTGTCGTCTGCTTCCTGCATGTGCTCACCACCGTGCTTGGCTGATTGACTATTTTTCAATTATAAAACATTTTAAGCACAGAGAAATGTCAAAGTTTGGTTTTGTTTTATTCATTAGAACTGGCTTGTATTTTAGAAGGCAGGAAGGAGGCCCTGGGTGTGACCGGACCTGGATAGGGCATTGCCCTTTACTCAGCTGGCTCTGCAACCTCCATCCCCTGTTTGTGAGTCTGGGAACAGAAGCTGTCCTCTGGAGAGCTGAGGGGTGCTGGGGCTTGTTCCCCGTGAGAGGCTCTGAGTTGCTGGGGAGTCCTGGGGAGCAGATGGAAAGGAATAAAAAGAAAATTAGAAGATTCTGTTGTGCCCCCACACCCACCCATCCTGAAAGCTGTAGAGGGACTATTTTTGTGTTGCCTCTTTTTATCCTGGTGGCTGTAAATAGTTGGGAGATGGCAGTTACAGAGATAAAAATGCTAATTCCAACCTGGAAAAGAGAGATGGATGATCCCACAGGAAGTGGGGGTGCTGAGGGGATCCAGGATCTTGCCTTTGCCCTGAGAGACTGTGCAGGAGGTAGAGCTAAAAGAAGACCAAGGTGGGAGTTACCCCTTTAAGGTAACCCTTAAAGGGGAGCCAGTGGTTAGATAGGAGGGCAGGGCGGAGAGCAAGTTCCCTGTTTCGTTTTGTTTAGGACAAGATACCACTTTGCAGCCCAGACTGGTCTCGAACTTAAAAGATCATCCAGCCTCTGCCTCCCTAGTGCTGGGATCCATCTGCCACCATGCCTGGCTCCATTGTGCTTTTAAACGCACATTGGAAGCATTGCCTTCAAAGCCTCTGGCAGAGAGAGATTGCATTTAGGTTCATCTCAGACCTGGCTCCCCACTCTGGGTCCAGGTGTTGGGGACAGGAGGCCCTGTAGACCTGGTTTCCAGGCTTGTTCCTGTGTGGGGCAGGGTATGCTGAAGGCTGGAGAGGAAAGAAGGTGGAGTAAACATTCTCTAGACTAGCAGGGATGACGGAGGGGCAGAGGTGTGGGTGGCCAAAGCAGGGGACCAAGCTGGCCCTCCTGTTTCTGATTGGCTAGGCTGTGCATTGCTGGAGTGGCTCTCTCTTCCCAATAGATTAAAATTCCGTTTGTTTCTCAGCTTCCTTTTGGTTCAGTGGAAGACTTGGAGGGAGTCCTTCGGAAAAGTGCAAGGAAGGAATAAGGCTTCTTCTTCTCACCTCAAGCTCCACCCCCCCCACCCCCCAAACACTCACGCTGCTCACTCACATCTTCATCCTTTCTGTGTCTTCAAGGCCCTCAAAGCCTGCCCACAGACAGCATTGTCCTGTTCTTTCAATGTGTGACCCACTCAGAAAATTCAGGGCCTTGGCCCCTGGGCTGCAAGGGTCCAAGGGTCTGGGCCTTTAGTCCTTGCCCACAAGTGTGCTGGCCTGCCTTTTTCCCTCTACCCCATTCCCCAGCTTTTAGCCTCTTCACCTGCAGCTCCCCCCAGCCCCATCCCCCATTGATTGCCAAGCAGCAGGCCGTGAGCAAGCTCTTCCAACATGTCAGTTTGGATGTGAAATTATATGCACCTTTTATTTTTTAATTTAGTAACAAATGATGCCTTGGATACAGCTAGCAGGGAAGATGGAAAGCAATTAGTTAGCATAATGAGATTAGAGATTCAAATTTGAGGCCAATCATGGTGTTGCATACCTTTAATCCCAGCACTTGGGAGGCAGAGGCAGGGAGATCTCTGAGAGATCTCTGAATTCGAAGCCAGCCTGGTCTACAGAGCAAGTTCCAAGATAGCCAGATCTATGTAGAGAAACCATGTCTCAAAAGACCAAAAAAAAAAAAAAAAAAAATCAAATTTGTTTTTAGTATTAAGTTAAAATCAGTCAGTGAGTTTTTATTTTTATTTTCTTAATTTATGTGGATGTTTGTGTGATTATATGGCATCTTTATGCTGATGCCCATGGTATCCAGAATAGAATGTTGAATGCCCCTGGGCTGCAGTTACAGGCAGTTGTGAGCTGCTTACAAGGGTACTGGGATCTGAACTGAGGTACCTTGCAAGAGCAGCAGGTGTTCTGAGCCGTCTATCCAGCTCATAGTCGGGGAATTAGACCACACACCTGCAGAAGCCTTGGCTTTGCTTTTGTTTACTATGGTTCACACTTGTGCCAGCCCTAAAATTCCCTAGCTGAGCGATCATGAGCAAGTCACTCAGACTGTCTGTGCCTCAGTCTCCTCACTGGTAAAGTAGGGAATAGTAAGGTTACCATGACAACTAATGAGTTGATACAGGCTTAGTATGATGCCAAGCAGCCAAGACGGATAGTATCGCCACAGCTGCAGCTATCACATCGCTACAGGGATGAGATTCCTCAACAGTCGGTGCTTCTTCCTGTCCACCAGCTTCTCAGGTCTTCTCCATCACTGATTCGTTCTTTAAAATAAACAAACAAAGCATTGGCTTTGTAGGAGTTTTCTGCCTAGCCATCAAGGTGGAGGCTGCCTGGGTTCTTAGGGAATCTGCAGCTGCCTAGCAGTTTGGCCTGTGTGAGCGCCTTCAGATGTAAGGAACTGAGCTTAGTGGAGTAGCTTTTCTGTCAGCCAGTTCTTTGTCACTTGTAGGTCAAAGTCTTCAGTAAGTGATGAGCTCTATTGGCTCAGGTAGTTGGAAACACTGGGGTATGTGTCCGCCAGGCATGGATGGATCTGGGTGCCAAATCAGGCTTCCATCATTGTGTTTCTTCTTTCTTGGTTGACTTCATTCTAGGCAGTGTTTTCTCTATACTCTGATAATAGATATTCTCACAGTACCAAGTTGAAGAACTTTTCTTTTCCCTTTTAACACTTAAAAAAAATTGCTAAGTAAGACCCAATAGACTGAGTTGTGTCACATATGTTCTCTTGAATCCATCACTTGACCAGAGTAGTTGCTGTCCTTTCGAGTCGTGGACGAGGCCCTGAAACTGGTGGTAGGTCAGCTCCACAGGGCTGCCTCACACAGAAGGATGTGTTCGCAGTCGTGGACTGGGCTGCGGTTCTCAGACTAAAGGAATGCAGACTCGCCAGCTAAAGACAGCTTCTGACCTTTGGACTGGCCTTGGGATGCTTGAAATATACAACCTCCAACTTTCATTTGTTGACTATCATCTGTGTTCTAGAAAGTTCTAGGCCTGAGAATTTAGTGGTGAATTTAAAAACCTCACTCTGGCCAGTTAGTCAAGCCGTGTTGCTGTGCCAAATCCGGGCATTTGTTCTTGGTGCAGCTGGAGGCTGCTGCCATTGGTCCCCCTCGTACAGATTGAGTTCCCAGGAAGGCAGCGGCATGGCCTCTGGGAGCTCTTTGTTAAGATTTTGACCGAACCTGTACTTTATTCAAGACACAGATTGTGACCTTTGCAAGACTGTGTCCATAACTTTTAGGTTTTTTTTTTTGAAAATAGAGACCTAGACCAGGACTGTTGATTATGGCACCATGGTCTCCGAATGTGCGGAGGTCCTGAGTTTCACCTCAGGCAACTCAGTAAAACAAAACAAAACAAAACTCTGACCTGTTTTAGCTCTACTTGAAACTACCGTGTGACTCTAGGTAAACCAGTAGTAGATATTTTTAAATTTACATTTGGTGCACGTGTATGTATGTGTGTATGAGTTCGTATCACAGGACAAGTGTGGACATTAAAGGACAACTTGGGAGTTGGTTCTCTCCTTCCACTGTAAAGGTTCCGGGGATCAAACTCCAGTCATCAGACTTGGCAGCAGTACTTACCCACTGAACCATCTTGCCTGCTCTAGTGACTCTTTGAGCCTTTGTTTTCTATTGGTAAAATGAAGTATTTAGGGCAGGTGACCGTGGAGGTGCGTGCCTATAGTAACATCGCTTGACTCTCCAAGCTGGGGCTGTAGGCTCACACTTGTAATGGTGAAGAAGGTTGTGAGATGTGGGAGGCGGGGAAAGGGAGGTCACGGAACATGGCCTACAGCCCGACCTTGTGTGCACTGGCAACTGTCTCATTGACCAAACCTGCTGTGAGTTGTTGCCTGAGTGCTCAAGAGGTACTCCAGATTTTGTCACTCCACGTGTGTGTGTGTGTGTGTGTGTGTGTGTGTGTGTGTGTGTATTTGTAGGTCAGAGATTGATGGAGATGTCTTTCTTGATTGCTCTTCACCTTGATGGTTTGAGAGAAGGTTTCCCATCAAACCCAGCATTCACCAGTTGGCAGTCAGACCAGCTTTTTTTTTTTTTTTTTCCTGAGACAGGGTTTCTGAGTGTAAGGCTGGCTGAACTGGAACTCACTCAGTGGACCAGAGATCCGCCTGCCTCTGCCTCCCTCTGCTGGGCAACACACCTGGCTTTCTTATGAGGGTGCTGTGGAGCTGAACTCAAGGTTTTCATGCTTGCACAGCAGACATTTTACCGAGGAAGCCATTTCCCTAGTCCCCTGCTGTTTTTGTTGGCTAGCTGTGGTGGCACATACCTATAATCCCAACAGTCAGGAGGCTGAGGCAGGAGGATCACAAAGCTAGCCTGTGCTGCACAGGGAGGCTCTGCCCCAATTTTTTAAAAATCTTAATTAAAAAGAAAAGGAAAATATTTCCCAAAGATAGACTTCTTTGACCCCCAGCTTCCTTCTTCATCACTGGTTGCCTCTTTTCTGTTCTCTTGTATGTTAGTCTGGCTGTCTCCCTTGCTTGTGTTATGGCACTGGGGTGCCTCCTTTTAAACGTTTTGCTACATTGTTGGCCCCTTGTGACAGAAACCACACAGTAGCTCCTTCATAATCACTTGGAGTTTTTCTTTGACCACTTGGGTCTGTTTCTGGTTTTTTCGAGGCATGCTTTTATTGTTGTAGCCCCGGCTGGCCTCAGATTTGCTATGTAGCTGAGGTTGAACCCTGAGACTTTGAATTCTTCTAATGCTCCTGCCTCTACCTCCATAGTATTACAGGTGTGCACCAATGTGCCTGGTTTGTGCAGTGCTGGGGATTGAGCTCAGACTCCTGCATGCCTGGCAAGCATACTGCCAATTGAGCTTCATCCCTAATTGCTTGTTAAAACAACAAATGAATGAATGAGTTTCCTTTGGGGCCTTGGGCCTCAGTTTCCCCAGGTGAGAGAGGATGTGGCTGTCTCAGTCCTTTCTGGACTCCAGGGATGATACATTCCTGGTCTGGGCAGGATCCTTGGAGCCGATTTTGTTACCCTGGAGTGTCAGGGAAAAGGGGCTCTGAGGACCATGAGAGGCTCTGAAGAAGGCGTGTCTCTGATATCGAGGCCCACCCACTGACTTGTCATAGCTTAGCATTTGGCAGGCAGCAGTTGCTGGTTGGAAATGGCCCCCAGGAAATGGAAATGGCCAGGCATTTCCTGGAGGCCTGTGCCATTTGGCTTCTTGGCAGTGGAAGGAACATTCCTCTCATCCTGGCCGGGGATTGATTCCATCTGCTCCAGGAAGGGTCTGGTGGCTCTACTGGGTGCCCTGGAGTGAGGGTGGGGGGCTTCCGGTCGGGTTAGTGCTTGTGATTCACAGGGAACTGCCAGGTCAGGCCAGGATTCCTGGCATTTTGTCAAACCCAAGCAGCTCTGTAGGAAGGTCCTCTTCAATCCTGTGTTCCAGTCCCTGCCCCTCCTTGTAGAGGGCAAGTCCTGTGGGAATTAATACAACCAAGCAGAGTTACTTCATGGCTGGAGCCTGCTGGGCTTAGAGCAATTTCAGTATGGACTGTTATGCTCAACTATTGTCTTTATGTTCAGTTTTCTGCTAGAGAGAGTGTTGGCGGGGTCTCTGGCCCCTCAGCAATCAGAGTACTGGCTTAGATATAGGGAAGGGGCAGGATCCTTCCACACAGTCCTCCTGGCCTTTGTTCACCTGTTCCCCAGACCTGGGCCTGCCTGTCCTTCACAGGCAGCCCTAGCCAGGGTTTGAATGCTTCTGTTCTCCTCCTTCCTCCAGATCTTGAAGGCCAAGCCTGCGTCAGAGGTGATGTGGAGGGAGGCCCAGGCCAGACACACCGGCTGGCCAAGGAGACTTGATTAAAAGCAGCTTTGTTGGGGGTGGACGGCTTGGTGTCCTTGGCCTGGAGTAGAGATCGATAAGTAATTGTTTTTTTGTTGGCAAGAAAAAAAATCTCCATCGACTCTCACAGGCACTGCCAAGTCTGGTTTTCTTTTCAGGAACACTTGTAGCCCCAACAGAGGTGGCTCTGAGAGGATGGACAGGCCTCCTGCCTGGGGGATGGCTAGGCCAGGGTTGTGGAGCACACTCAAGAACAGGTGGACTCACAAGGACAGTTGTCACTCAGGAACATTCTGGAACACAGCTCCACTGTTAATAGGCATTGTATTGAAAGAATAGCTTTTTAGCACTTCAGTCATGTATTCTAAGTGCATGGCTCATCTGTTCCCCATAAGTATCCGGATGAGGAAACTGAGGCAGGGAGATGCTAAGGCAGGTGAAGAAAGGGTAAGCCCATATGGACTCCAGGGCCCTGCTCTGCTCTTGGAAGGTGAGGATCACAAAAGGGCATGTGAAATACAGCAGCCAGGCTCCAAAGAGCGAAACTTGGGTAGAACCATCCACTGACAGAGAAGCCAAGGCAGGGCATAGCTGATGATGTCCTCCTCGGTGCAGCAGGGCGTGGCACACCTACGCCTACCGTGGCTACTTACCTTCTTTCTTTTGGAAATTCATTTTGGGGGCTGGAGAGATGGCTCAGCAGTTAAGGACCTGAGTTCAATTTCCGGCTGCCAAGTCTGTTACTCTAGCTGTTGTAGAACTGTCTCTGCCCTGTACCTGCCCTGGCCACCATCATCAGCAGGGGACCTGCTGACCCTCATATAATCCTTCTCTGCCACAGTTCTCTCTCTTCTCTTCCCTTCTCTTCTCTTCTCTTCTCTTCTCTCTCTTCTCTTCTCTTCTCTTCTCTTCTCTTCTCTTCTCTTCTCCTCACCCTGCTGTCCATCCTCTCTCCTCACTTCCCCTATCTCTCTTTCCCACTTTCTCTCTGTCTACAGAGTCCTGTTCTACCCCAGACTCAGCTTCCCTCCTCCTCCCCTGTAAGAAATAAACTTTTGCTAAAACTCACCAGCGTCCACGTGTCTAAACTCTGTCCATCACCTCCATGTGTATAAAGAATTACTACATCAGCTATAGGGATCTAATGGCCTTTCTGGTCTCCATGATACCTGTATTCCTGTGACACACACACACAGTGAAAATGAGCTATTTTCACATGTGCAACTCAGTGACATTAAGCATGTCCACTGTGTTGGGCTCCTGTCTTTAATCAAGACCCCTCGTTCTCTTCTCCCCTTAATCCTACTCACCACTATGCTGCTTTCTTTCCTTACCATTTTAGATACAGGCTCTCATGTAGTCCAGGCTAGCCTCAAACTCAGTGAGTAGCTGAGATTGACCTTGGACTTCTGCTCTTAACTGCCTCTGTTTCCCTGAGTGGTAGATGACCAGCAAGCAGCACCACAGGCCGTTTGTGCAGTGCTAGGGATGGAACCCAGGCCTGTGCATGCATTTCCAGCACTGTACCCACTTGACCCCATTCCTGCCCCTAGTCTGTTTTTGCTGTATGAATTTGATCGTAATGGGCGCTGCTCAGTTGTTGGTTAGCATTGGCACAGTTCCCCTAGTCAGACTAGCCTTCCTCTCTGTGACTCTTACGTGATCCTACCGCTTTCTGTCAGTCCGCTCATGTTTTGATGGTTGTAGGGTTGCTCTACCTGTGAGCAGTTGTGCTAGTGATGCTATGACTGTTGTTATACAAGGGTCTGAACTCCTGCTTTCAGTTGTTTGAGTGGATACCAGAGAGGAATTACTGGCCGCATAGGAACTCCATGGTTAGCCTTCTGAGCGACCGCCAGCATCTGCTTGTTGTTTGATGTGTCCTCCTCTCCCCCCTGTAAACTAGTCTGAGCATCTTGTCACATGCTGCGTTTGTTGTGTTGTGTATGCACGTGTGTGCGTGTGCACTCAGGCAGGAGAGGACACTGGTCCTGCTCTGTTACTCTCAACCTTATTCCCTCAGTACACGATCATTCACTGATCCAGAACTGGCAGTCAGCAAGCCTCCCTCTCTGCCCTTAGAGTGCCCTTAGGCCATACCCATCTTTAGTGTGGGTGCTAGGATTTGAACTCAGGCCCCATGCTGTGCAGCAAGTGTGCTTATCCACTGAGCCATCTCCCAGCTCCTTGGTATGCTTTTTTTCTTTATTGAAAATTTAATTTTATACAATATATTTTTATCATGTTTTTTCCCTCCTCCAATTCCTCCAAGGTCCTCCCCACCTCCCTCCCCACCCTATTTTCTGTTCTTTTTTTCCCCTTTCTTAAAACAAATAGGTGAACAAACAAAAGCAAAACAAACAAAAAACACCTTGCCACTTTTTTTAAAATTTTGTATAATTATGAATGGAGTTCATCTATGGACACATGTCAGGGCTGGGAATGTCAGAGCGTTTCTGATTGGAGGAGCCCCAGCCACCTAGCCTGACATAGCAGATATTTATAAATACTTCTGAAAGGACAGTTGCAAGAGGGCCAGGCAATATTTCTGTGTCTCAGCTGGGTCCTCCAGGGAGCCCTGACTTCGTGGTCCTTCTCTACCAACGTGACCCAGGAGGCCATTTTATTCACTCAAATCTGCCAGCACCCGCTGTTTCCCCAGCACCTAAAGAGACTCCTTGGTTAGCACACCGCTACCGTCACATTTGTGGATGCACTCACTCAACTCCAGCGGTGCCTGTGACATTTGTCTAGCAGAATTCGTCAATGAGCCAAAGGTTAATAGTCTGTCCTAGAGATGGTGAGAATTGACAGCCTAAAGGTGTGTGTCAGTCTCTTCTCCTTTGCTCTCAATTTGATATAAAAGTTCACGTGTCATAAAACTGATTTTGGAGGGAGGCACAGTGCTGGGGATAGAGCCCGAGGCTCCTCAAATCCTAATTAGGAGCTTTCCCGGCAAGCTGCACCCCTAGCCCTCTAATTGACCTTTTTTTTTTTCTTTTAAAATTGAGATAGGATCTCACCATGTAACTCTGGCTTACCTGGAGCTCATTATGTAGACCAGGATGGCCTGGAACTCACAAGATCCTCCTACCTCTGTCTCTGGAGTACTGGGAATAAAGGTGTGTGCTATCATGCCCTGCAGGTTAACCCTCTTAAGGTCAACAGTTCATTGCATTTAGCAAGTGCGTGAGGTTGTGAAATCTAGCTGCAAATCATTTTCAAAAAGATGAAACCCTGCTCCCATTAAGCAGTCACTGCATTGCCCCCAGAGCAGTCTGTAGCCCTAGGAACCTCTAATCTTCCCGTCTCCATGGATTTGCCTAGTATGGAAATGTCATTTCCGTGGAGTTATGGCCTTCAGAGCCTCTCGGGACTGTCCTTGCACTTGGTGTGATGTTTTCAGGCCTCATGCTGTAGTCATTGTCAGTGCTTCTGGCTCTTTTGTGGCTTCGTAGTCTTCTGTTGTATGGATGGATGGGCCATATTTTGCTTATCTGCTCTTCTGATGACTCCCTCCTCTCAGCTGCAATGACTAGTGCTATTTGGGTGTAGAATGGACCACAAGGAAAGCCTCTTAACTTTTTGAGGGACCACTCACAGGCAGCTGTCTTGGTTTCTTAGGTGATGCTAGGGATTTGAACTCAGGTTCTTGTGCTTGTAGGACAGTCACTCTTACCTCTGAGCCATCTTTTCAGCCTGTTTTGAGACTGGGTCTTAGTTTATAGCCTGGGCTGGCCTGGAGCCCCCACCCACTTCCAGTACAGGGGTCTGATAGCACATCTTACTAGGCCATGGGAGAAGTCTGTCGTAGTCCTTGCACAGTGCAGCATGGAAGATACAGGTAGAAGGGCTTCATTTGGCCTACCTAGCATTTAAAAATATTTCAGATAATTATTAATTCTTAAAAAAATATGTGTGTGTTAGTCATGTTCCTGTTGCAGCCGGAAGCATCAAATCCTTTGGAGCTGGAGTTATAGGCAATTGTGAGCTACCCAACATGGGTGCTGGGGAATCAAACTCAGGTCCTCTGCAGGAGCATAGGTGCTCTTAACTGCTGAGCACCTCTCCAGCAGCAGGTAATTTCACTAATTAAAAAAGTCAAGAGGGAGCTTAGAGATAGCACAGTCAGTAAACTGAGTCTGACACCCCTCCACCTCCACCTCTACCCCCACCACACACACATACACACACACACACAGTAGCACATGCTCATAGCCCAGAGCTGGGAAATGGGATAGGTTGAGCTTTGAGGCTTGCTTGCCAGCCAGCATGGTCTAATTGGAGACTCCAGGTTCTAGTGAGAAGCTCTTGTCCAAAGACAAGATTGGGGGGCTGGAGAGATGGCTCATTGGTTAAGAGGACCTGGTTCAATTCCCACTCACATGGCACCTCACAACAACCCACAATTCCAGTTCCTATGATTCCAGTGTCTTCTTTTGGTGTCCATGGGTACCCATCAGACATGTGGTTTATGTACATACATACAGCGAAATACCCATACACATAAAATTATTTAAAAAAAAAACAAACCACCACTGCCACCAACAATAACAACAAAAAACAAGGTGGGAAGGTTTGTGATGAATGACAACTGAGGTTGACCCTTGGCTTCTAAACACACATACATATATGTGAGCTCATACACATACCCACACATATCAAACACAAAATCAAGAGACTTCACTTAGTAGTCTCTCTCTTCTCTTCTCTTCTCTTCTCTTCTCTCTCTCTCTCTTCTCTCTCTCTCTCTCTCTCTCTTTCCAATGTAGACCCAGTCTGGCTTCAAACTCAGAGATCTTCTAGGATTAAAGGCATATGTGACCATGCCTGGCATTTTTTTTTTTCTTTCTTGAAGACTGGGTCTCATGTATTCCAGGCTGACCTCAAGCTCCACTAAGTAGCTAAGTAAATGACCTTCAATTTCTGATCCTCTGCCTCCACCCTTTCTGAGTGATGGGATTACAGGCTGCACTACCAAGCCATTGTGTGTGGTGCCAGGGATTGAACCCAGGGCTTTGTGTATGCTAGGCAAGCACTCTGCTGGCTGAGCTACTGTTCAGCCCTCTGTAGATTCTTGCCTGAGGGAAAGAAAGACCCAGATCCCTGCTGAGGAGCACTGCAAGTAGCTGCCAATTCTATGAGGGCCAATAAGGAATCTCTTGGGGTTCTAACACTTGCTTCATACAGGAATTGAATTTGGACATGCATCCTTGTCATGGTGTGTGAGAAGGAATGCAAAGAGCACATTGCTTTTTTTTTTTAACTTAAAAAAAGGTTTATTTTATGTGTGTGAATGTTTTTGCTTGCATATGTATCTGTGCTCCATGTGTGTGTGCCTTGGAGATCAAAAGAGGCCATCAGTTCTCCCTGGAATTGGAATTACCGATAGTTGTAAGCCACCATGTAGGTGCAGTATTGGGAATCAAACCCTGGTCCTCTGGAAGAGTAGCAAGTGTTCTTAACCATTGAGCTATCTCTCCAGCCTTCAAAGAATACATTTTTTGTATAGACTGGGAGATCATATCACATCCTGTTTCAAAAAAATTTTTTTTTCAAAGATAGCTCTTGTTGTGTAATCCAGACAGACCTTGAACTCCTGTTTCCATCTTCTGAGGGCTGGGATTATAGGCACGTACCACCATAACTGGCTGCAAAATTTGTTTTTTTGCTTGTTTTGAGACAGTATTGCTCTGTAGCTCAGGCTGTTTTGGAGCTTACTGTGTAGCCCAGGCCGGCCTTCAATTCCTGTCCAGGCCCCCCAAGTGTTGTACCACCATGCTGGGCTGCAAGGTGTTTTTAAGGATGTTAAATGTGTGCACAAATCAGACACTAGCCTGGCCCAGGGGGCAACTCCTTTCCTTATCCCTGCTTGGCTGACCGTTTCTCTTTCTTTCTGCAGGCAGCTCTGCTGCCGATGGAAGTGCTCCGGCCTGGCGGATGAAGTTGGTGCACACACCATGTCATCATGTGTCTCTAGCCAGCCCACCAGCGACCGGGCGGCCCCCCAGGATGAGCTGGGAAGTGGGGGTGGCAGCCGGGAAGGCCAGAAGTCCTGTGAGGCCCTGCGGGGACTCTCGTCCCTAAGCATCCACTTGGGCATGGAATCCTTCATCGTGGTCACCGAGTGTGAGCCAGGCCTGGGTGTGGACCTCAGCCTGGCCCGGGACCAGCCCCTGGAGGCCGGTGACCAGGAACTTCCCCTTGATGCTTCGGAATCTGAGGCACGGCCCCTGCACTCTGGTCGCAAGATGTCCCTGCAGGAGCAGTCTCAGGGTGGGCCAGCATCCGGCAGCAGCCTGGACATGAACGGACGCTGCATCTGCCCAACCCTGTCCTACTCGCCATCCAGCTCCCCACAGTCCTCGCCCCGGATGCCCCGGCGGCCCACAGTGGAGTCACACCACGTCTCCATCACCGGTTTGCAGGTTGGTGAGCTGAGGGAGCCGTGACGGGGTAGGCAGGACGGAAGGAGGAAGGACAGTGGAGGCTACGGACTGAGATGAAGGCTCGAAAGAAACAGCAAAACAAACAATCCCTTCACATTTCAACTGCACAGATGGTCATTTTTCTCTTCAACTATTTCTGGGAAAACCTCCCACAGTCCAGACCGGGCGTCTCCTAAAGGCCGGGTAGCCATCCTGCCTTCACCGCTCCTTTCCCAGTAGCTGCTATGTTTGTTTCTTTGAGACCGGCTCTCACCATGTAGCCCAGGCTGGCTTTGAACTTTCCATGACCCTCTTTCCCCAGCCTCTTGACTGCTGAGATTACAGGTGTGCGCCATCACTCCTGGCTGCTTTTTTTTTTTACGTTTTAGATTAGTTTGCAAGTTCTAGGATTTTATGTAAGCAGGTTCATTGCCTATGCACTGTTTTTAGCTCACTTTTTTCCTCTAGCATAATGATTTTGAGATTTATCCATGCCATTGGATACACTTGTGGCTCCGATAACTACAGATCCAGCCAACCTTGAAAATATTCAGAAGAAAAAAAAATTGCAACTGTATGAGCGTGTGCAGGCTATTTTTTTCTTGTCATTGGATGATAATTGAAACAGTTGCTCCTTCTAAGCACTAGAGTAGAATGACTTACATAACAATGACATTGTATTAAATATATAAGTAACCTAGAAATGATTTCAAGTGTGTGTGAGGGAGCAAGAGAGGTGGCTTAGTGGAAGAGAAATGACTGCTCTTACAGAGCCCCTGGGTTCTATATCCAGCATCTACATGGAGGCTCACAACCACCTGTAACTCCAGCTCCAGAGGATCTGATGCCTTTTTCCGACCCATGGGGACCCCTTACACAAACACAAACATAGATAAAATAAGATAGTTAAGATGTTGAGTGAAGAGGTCTGGGTGCGATGGTGTACACTGTAATCCTAGAACTCAAGAGCAGAGACAGGCGGATCATTGCAAGTTCAAGGCCAGCTTGGACTCTATGGTGAGCTCAGGCCAGAAGGGCTGTCTCAACTTCTCAGTGCCAAAATGTATGTGGGGGAGGTTGTATAAGGTTATATTCTGTACTGAAACAGTACCATGCTGTTTTCTCTAAGGGGCTTGAGCTCTGGCATGGTTGGTATCTGCAGGGCTCTGCAACCAGTTCCTGCAGACACCGGGGACATGCATATTAGTAGTTGATTTATTTATTATTTCTTGAGTCACGATCTCATTGTATCCTGGCTGCCCTCAAACTTACCTGCCTCTACCTCCTGGCTGGGATTAAAGGCTCATGCCACCATGCCTTGCTTTGTTGTTGGTTCCTTTTTATCCTGAATCATTTTCATTTCTCTTGAGTAATCCCAGAAGCAGAGTGGCGGGCCCTATGGAAGGTGTTAAGAAACATATATGTTAAGAAACATCTGGTGGGCTGTAGCTGTGGCTCAGGTGGTAGAATGCTTGCTTAGCATGTACAAAGCCCTTAGTTCACCCTCTAACCCCTCATGGCAAAGCACTTCTGTAATCCAGGAGATGAAGGCAAGAGGACCCGAAGTTCAAGGTCATCCTCAGCTAAGCGTCAGGCTTTTCTAACAGAGTATCTTCTATTTTCTGTCGATTTCATACATGTCAGCGTTGTATCTTAATCATATCCACCTTAGCTCCCCTTCCCTCCCATTCTTTCCTCATACTCTCAACTCATCCCCTGTGTTGTAGAAGCTTGTGTTTAGGTATGTTTAAAATAGTTGTTTTTGTGCACTGTTGGAAAAAGGGCTGCCTAGGTCTTCGAGTTTTGTATTGTCTACAGGTGTTGGGTTTATTTGGGAGATGTTGATTGGTAATGATCTGACTCAATAGAAACACCTGAGCTCAGGCGTTCATGGTTCCACTGTCTAGTCTGGCACTGGCCAGGACGGTGGTTCCCTCTGCTGAGGTCTGGCAGGGTTTGCACCTATGATTATACCTCCTTGTCATCCTTGGTAAACCACCTCAGCAACAGTTTATGACCACACCCCTGTCTCTTTCATGTCCTCTCCTTTTTTTTTTTTTGTAACCCATTAAGTCCAGTTAGTGTTGTCTTTTGGGATATTGACTGATCTTGTTGATCTTGTGCAGGTAACCATAGCTGCACTGAATTCATGAATATAATAGCTATCTCATATCCTAAAGACAGCATTTCACAGCACTCTTCCCTTCCTCCGGCTCTTAGATTGTGTTCTGTCCCCTTTGGAGATGTTCTCTGAGCCCTGGTGGAAAGGGTGGTATAGATGTTCCATTTAGGGTTGAGTGCTCAGTGGTCACTTATTCTCAGCACTTGACTAGTTAGGAGTCTCTGTATTAACTGCTGACTACTGGATTAAGAAGCTTCTTTGGCCAAGGCTGAGAGCATCACTAATCTATGGGTCTAGACATAAATATTAGAAGCAGTTTGACAACACGTCATTAAGCAAAACAACAATAGTAGGTTCCTTCATAGGCTGTATGACCTAGCTGTGAGCCTTTGGCCAGCTTTACAATACCAAGCTTGAATTCCCTCCTGTGGAGCAGGCTTCAAATCCAATCAGCAAGCATTGGTTTCCTCCATAGCTTTCACGTCACTACTGTGCCAATGGGCACATCTTGCCTGACAGGTCAGTGTTATAGAATACAGGGTTTGCTGCTGTGATACCATTGGTGGCTTCCCTCCCCCAGTGGTCTCCATGGCATCTTCAGGCACTGTGAAAGCTAGCCAGCAAGGAGAGAGTCAACCAAGGTATATGGTGTTTTCAGCAGTAGTTTTACTATGTACTTATGGTGGGAATCCAAGAGCGATGGAAATAAATAGCCTGTGTTGTTTTGGAGGACTCTGGGGCTTCTCTGACCAGTAACCTGTAGGGAGGTAGCACTGAGATTTTCACTCGATAACCCATGACTTCTCGGGTGAGTGTAGTCCATCATGCAAGGCCATTTGTGTTCTAACTCATGGATTTATGCATCCTTGGCTGTCCTGGAACTCTCTGTATAGACCAGGCTGACCTTGAACTTGCAGAGATCTGCCTGCCTCTGCCTCCTGAATGCTTAGACTAAAGGTGTGCACCATCACAGTCTGGCTCTAAATAGCAGGTGTGAGGCCAGCCTGGAATATATGAGACCCTGTGTTGGAAAGAGGGGTGGAGAGAGTGAAAAGAGAGAAACTGTTTTCAGGGAGGTTGCCCACTTTCTGTTTGGAAGCTGTGTTAGAAGTTGTGTGTGCTCTGCATCCTCCCAGCACTTGGTCTGGTCACCCATCTTCATTAGCTGGCCTGGCGTGGCTTTCATATTCATCTCCTCAGTGACTCTTCATGCTTATTGGCCATTTATCCATCTTCTTTAAAGAAACTTCTGTCCATGTATTTTTCCCTTTTTTAATAATAGCTTTTTATATTTTGAAATTATATGATTTCTCCCTTTCTTTCTTCCCTCGAACCCACCCACATGCCCCCAATATTGCTCTCTCTCCAATTCATGACCTCTTTTTTCTTTAGTGATTGTTACATATATACATGTTCCTAAATATATAAATACAACCTGCTCAATCTGTATAATTTACCTTGCCCATTGCTTTATTTGGGTTTTGGGCTTCTTTCTGAATTGTGAGTACTCATTATATATTGTGGATACCAGTCCTTAATCTAATTGTGTGTGTGTGTGTGTGTGTGTGTGGTGAATTGTGAATTGTTTGCTTCTACACAGGCAAATTTTCTGTTTTTGGAGACAGGGTCTCATGTAGCCCAGGCTGACCTCAAGCTTCCTATGTAGCTGAGGATGATTTTGAACTCCCAGTCTTTCTCCCTCCTCTTCTTCCTCTCCCTTCCCCTCTTCCTCCTCTTCCTCCTCTTCCTCCTCCTCCTCCTCCTCCTCTTCCTCCTCAGTTTAGACAAACTATTTTTGAATTCTGTTTCTCTCTCTCTCTCTTAGATCTCAGCTGTATAGTCCAGCTGGCTAAGGGGGCAGCCTAGTGGTAAAGTGTTTGTTTAGAATGTGCAAGGCCCTGAGTTTAATCCCTAGTGCCCCCCAAGTAATAATAAAAATAATATATATCTTTGTATGTTGTTGTATGTATGTGTGTATGTTCATGTGTGTACAGGTGCACATGTATATGAATGTATGTAGCGATCAGAGATCAACCTCCTGTGAGGTTACAGATGAAGACCATCTTGTTTATAAGACAGTCTCTCATCAGAACCTAGAGTTTGGTGATGAGGCCAGGCTGGCTAACCAGTAAGCCCCAGGGATCCTCCTGTCTCCGCTTCCCCACTGCTGGGACTACAGGTGTGTACCACTGTACCTGCCCCTTTTATGTAGGTTCTCAGGATAAACCCAGGTCCTCATGCTTGTTTGGCAGGCACTTCACCACCTGAGCCAGCTCCCCATCCCAATATTCTTGGGGGATGGGGATGGGATTTGAGGATGTTTCTCGATTTTGTAGTTATTATTGATTTGGTTTCTGAAACGGTCTCATATAGCTCAGATATGTTCAGTGCTGGCGTCAAAGTTTGGATTCTTCTCTTGCCTCAGCCTGTCAATACTGGGACAGTGTGGACTTGAGTCCTGGTTACATGTATGCCTTTAGTTGATGACTGTGTATCTTTAGCTCCTGTGAGATTTGTCTCATCTGTGCCTTCCTTGCTTTCCAGGACTGTGTGCAGCTGAATCAGTATACACTGAAGGATGAAATTGGAAAGGTAAATGTCCCAGGAGCTGGATGGCCTTTGTACCTTGACTAGGGATGCCCTGATACTCTGGAATGAATTAATAGACCTGGGAAAGGGAGAGGGACCTTTAGAAGCAAGGCTGGTGGGGTGAAAGGGTTTTGTCGTTAGTGTGTGTGTGTGTGTCTGTGTCTGTCTGTCTGTCTGTCTGTGTGGGTTAAAGGCTGATGTCACATGTCTTTCCTCAGTACCTCTCCAGCTTATTCTTTGAGACATGGTCTCTCAGTGAACCTGAAACTCATAGATTCTGCAAGGCTAGCTGGCCAGCAAGCCCGGTGTTCTCCTGTTGGTGCCCCTCGCCCCAGCACTGGGATTATAGGTGTGTACCACCACACCTGGCTTTTTATGCTGGTATTAGGGATTTGAACTCAGATTTCATGCTTGTGCAGCCAGCATTTTACCTAGTGAACCACCTTACCAAACCATCTTTTAAAACGTACCTTTGGGAGACATGGTCTCACTCTGTAGTCTTGGCTAGTCTTGGACTCACTCTGTAGACCAGGCTGGCCTCAGACTCACAGAGATCCACCTGCTTCTGCCTCCCAAGTGCTAGGAGCTAAGTTAGCAACTAAGTTAGACTGCAAAAATGATACATGCAACAGAATGCGATCTTGGAGTGCCTTTGCCCAATGAGCTGCAGTCTGTGGTCCCTGTCAGAGCCCTCAATTCTCAGAGCATTGCTTCTGGCTCGTGTGTCACAGACAATCTTCTTTATCCAGGGCTCCTATGGTGTGGTCAAGCTGGCCTACAATGAAAATGACAACACTTACTACGTGAGTATCCCCACCCCCGTCCAGAGATGCACTCAGCTTCAGGCATGGTTTGGGTTCCTGTTCTCCCATTCTACTCTAGGTCATTTAGAAGGAAGCAGTGCCCCCATTTTACAGATGGAGAAGTAAGGCAGGGGAAGCGATTGGCCTAGCAAGTGTCTTTCATACCCTTGCTCTGAGTTGCCCTTCCTGCCTCTGTCATAGCTCTGAGAATGAGGCAATAGATGGACATGGTGCCCTTGGATCTGGGGCTTTAGAATCAGTCCAGCATAGGCTTAAACCCTGGTTGTAACATGCACTGACAGTGTGACTTTGGGCAAGCAGCTAGCATACCCCCTGCTTGACCCATCACTCTGACTCACTTGTCTGCCCCGTGGCAGGAATCGTGAGCTTAGGGGTTCCCAGCTGGGTCTGCTGACCAGAAACCTTGGAAGTACTCCAGGGTCGGCACTGGTACAACTGCAGGAGTCTTGTGTGCACATACTCAGTACCGGCTTGCTTCTGCTAGTGACAGGTCACTGCCTTGTCCAGGGGCACCAAGGGGCTGGAGATCAGTGAGAGGCTTGGAGCGGAGAGTGCCTAGTCATCCCACCCCCTTCTGCTTAACTTTAACCGGACTTGGGGGTCTTTTCTTCTGCAGGCAATGAAAGTGCTGTCCAAAAAGAAGCTGATCCGACAGGCTGGCTTTCCACGTGAGTGTCATGGGCCTTTGTTCTAAGGTGTGGGCACTGAGGCAAGATCAGTCAGGGCCCTGTGAATGTGATGTCCAGCAGAGAGACTCTGGATAGACACCGCACCCACACAAGGCTCTCCCCACCCCCAGAGCAGCTGTGGCTCCTAATCCTTTTTCATTTAAGACTTTAAAAGCTGAGTCTAAGGGCTGGAGAGATGGCTTAGCAGTAAAGGCGCTTGCCACTAAGCCTGATGACGTAAGTTTGATCCCCGTGATCCACAGGATAGGAGACAACCGACTCCTGCAGGTAGTCCTCTGGCCTCCACATTCATTCTGTGGCGTATACGTGCCTACATAAATAAAAATAAATAAATAAACTGAACATGGAGTTGCGATATGCCTCAGTTTGTTTATTTATTTATTTACTTATTTCCCTGATGGTGGGCAAGTCTTTCCACCTCAATTAATGCCATCAAGATAATCCTCCAGAGGCCATCTCTCAGGTGATTCTAGATTCTTTCTAGTTAACATTAATCATCACACCGTAGGACCCAGAACTTCTCTCTAGTATCCAAGAGAGTGAAAAGTACACAAAGCTTGTGCAGTAATGTGTTTAGCCACACCATTCACAATGGAGTAGAAGCAACCCTAGTGGCCCTGAACAGAGGAGTAAATAAAATGTGTATGCAGCCTGTGGATTCGTATCCAGCCATCAAAGGGTACTAATTTTTGCTATTATGTGGATGAAAGCAAGCTAGGTGAAAGAGACCAAATACAAAAAGGCATTTACTATATAAGGCCACTTATATAAAATACCAAGAGTAGGCAAATCCACTAGAGAGAAAGTAGATCAGCAGGAAGATGAACCAGATGTTTGGAAAGAGCAGCAAAACTGTTCTGGAGTTATCTAGCGGTGATGGTGCTAAAAACTAGTAAACAAATCAGTGTACATGGAGCACCTGCCTGTAACCCTAGTGCTCAGGAAGTGGAGGGAAGAGCATAAAGAATGTGAGGCCAGCCACAGCTACATGAGACCCTGTTACATAAAGCTGCACACATGAAAAAGAAGAGTAAATTAAACTAATAAGCCATTAAAACACATTTAAAGTGTTGAATTTTTTTTTCTTCAGCAATTAAATTTTGAGCCAGGCATGCTAGTGCAGTTCCTTAATCCCAGAACTTGGCAGGCAAGAGCAGGTGGGTCTGTGAGTTCAAGGCCAGACTGGACTACATAGTAAGTTCCAGGAAAGCAAGAGTTGCCTCAAAAATAAGTAAAATTGCCTGGTAGTGGTGATGCACACCTTTAATCTCAGCACTCAGGAAGCAGAGGCAGAGGCAGGTGGATCAAGTGTGAGGCTAGCCTGGTCTACAGAGCGAGTTCCAGATCAGCCAGGGCTACACAGAGAAATACTATCTCGAAAAACCAAAAATAAGAAATAAACAAATAGTTACTGGGGGTTGGGGCGATGGCTCAGTGGATAAAGTGCTTGCTATGTAAGTGTGAAGATGGACTTTGGGTTCCCAGAACCCACATAAAGCAGGGGTGCGGGTGGGTGTGGCAGCCACCGGTGACCCAGGCACCACAATGCCTGGCCCTCACTTTTGTTTTTCTCCCTGAAACCTGGGCTGGTCTCAAACTTTCAGTCTTCCTGCTCGGCCTCCTGAGTGATGGCTGACAAGTATGCTGCTGCTTCTGGCTCCCATGCTCACTTTTCAGGCCTTGGCTGAAGCCGGGGCCCTTCCTCGCACACCCTTTTCAACCGCTGAATCCTTGCGCTTTCCTGGCCCAGACTTGGCCACCGCTGTGTTCTGTTCTGCTGTTCGTACTTGCAGGGTTCCTCGCACAGGATGTGTGATATAACCGTTTTAATTGTTGGTCTACACATTCCCACAACTTTCTGACTGAGTAACACTATCCTGGCATAGTTGTCTCATTTTTCTCAGTGGCTCTTTTTCATTTCCTCTTCCTGGCTTTCTGGTACATCTGTGCCATTCCCATGCGTGGAGAAGAGGAATAATGCTTGTGTTTATTTTAGACAGTAGGAAAACTGAGCCTCAAAGAGCAGTGGTTGATTTACTGGAGGGTTTTTGTTTTCGTTTTTGCTTTGGGACAGCATCTCATGTACCTCAGACTGGTCTTGTACTCTCTCTGTGGTCAAGAATGACCTTGAACTTCTGATCTTCCTACTTCTACCTCCCAAGTACTAAGATTTCAGGGGTATATCACCACACCCTGTTTTATGCAGTGCTGGGGATCCATCCTGGGGCTTTGTGCATGCTAGGCAAGTGCTCTAACTGCTGATCTACACACCCCACTACTCCCCTGGGATGTTCAGATAGCTGAGCTGGACCAGCATCCTCAGTGAGCCACTGTCACTTCAGGTTGACAGGGTGAATGAGAGGGCTGGGGACTCCCACCTCCCTGCTTTCCAGCAGCAGGGAAGCATGGAGGGAA
This sequence comes from Cricetomys ansorgei, assembly GCA_026225945.1. Classification (NCBI taxonomy): domain Eukaryota; kingdom Metazoa; phylum Chordata; class Mammalia; order Rodentia; family Nesomyidae; genus Cricetomys; species Cricetomys ansorgei. The sequence goes on from JAMJFZ010001012.1 coordinate 11,616,881, forward strand.
GGCTGGGCAAAGCACCCACAAGTCCTCTGCCCTTTGATTGTCCCATTAGCAGCTGACCTCTGCAGAAGAAGCTCTCTGGCCTAACTCATTGTGCTTCCTGTAGGTCGCCCTCCACCCCGAGGTACTCGCCCAGCTCCAGGGGGCTCCATCCAGCCCAGGGGCCCCATTGAGCAAGTATACCAGGAAATCGCCATCCTCAAGAAGCTGGACCACCCCAATGTGGTGAAGCTGGTAGAGGTGAGGAGAGAGGGTGAGGCTGATGGTCTAGCCCCGGCTTTGTTAATATCTAAACACCTCACTGTTAGGCTCCCCAGAGGGTCAAGTAGACAGCTGCCTCAAGGCTGAGGAACTTGTCTCACACTCCTTATACTATCACTTCATGTCACTTTCTCAAGACTGCCTGTCTCTCCTATTTTACAGATGCAAAAGTTGAGGCTGAGCCGTCCGAGGCTTGCCCTTTACCTACTTCTTTCTCAGTGAAGCTGGCTCTCTTCTTCCTATTCACGCGGGTAGCTGGAGCTCAGAAGTAGCTACACGTACAAACAAGTGAAGTCCTGTGAGATAGCTTAGTGGACGAAGGCACTTGATGCTTGATGACCTGAGTTCAATCCCCAGAACCCACCTAAAGGCGGGCAGGGAGAACTGACTCCACAAAGTTGTCCTCTGACTCCCACACCTGCGCCGTGGTGGTATAGGCACACACACAGTGACAATGACGACAACAGTTTAAACAATGTGCTGGCTGTAGTGCTGCACATCACATCTTTCATCCCAGCACTCAGAAGGCAGAGGCAGGCAGATCGCTGAGCTTGTGATTGGCCTGGCAGATACAATGAATTCCAGGCCAGCCAGGGCCACATAGCAAGAGCTTGTCTCAAAAACCAACCAAACCAACCAGAGTATGGAAGCATGAGCGCACTCCGGTATACCTCATCTGTAAATGCTGGAGCAGCTGGATTCGGCCCATACTGTATTTAGACAACCTTTGCTTCGGGTTAGCAGTCCTCATGTTCTTGTCTCAAGATGGCTTGATGTGCTTAAAAATTCTGGAAAACTTTGTGTTTGCTTTTAATTGTTATAATAAATACCTAGAAAGACAACCTAATAGGAAGAAAGATTGATTTCAGTCCAAGGCTGTTTTCAGTTTGTGTTCAGCTGTTTTCACTGTGTTGAGCCTGAGGCAAAGCAGAAACATGGTATCCAGGAAGGAGAGAGGGGTGGGGGTGGGGGGGGTCAGGAGGTGTATCTTTAAGTAGGTGCCTTTGAATTCACCTAGTTCTACCATTACACAGAACAAAATATTACTCTGATCATATATAATAGAGTTCTTAATTTTTTTTTTTAATTTCGAGACAGTGTTTCTCTGTGTAACTGTAGCTGTCCTGGAACTCTGTAGACCAGGCTGGCCTTGAACTCAGAGATCTGCCTGCCTCCTGAGTGCTGGGATTAAAGTCATGCACCACCACAGCCCGGCTAAGAGTAATATATTTTTTATGAAAAATAGCTGTTTTGTGTATGTGCATGAGTGTACTTATGTAGGTGAGTATACACGTGTGTGCATGCGTGTGGAGACAGAAATCAGCCTTGGGCATCATTCTTCAGGAAGTACTGTCCACCTTGTTTTTTTTTTTTTTTTTTTTTTTTGAGACAGTCGCTTACTGACCTAGAGTGCACCAACTAACTAGGCTAGGCTGACTGGTCAGCAGCCCCAGGGATCTGCCTTTCTCTGTCTCCTCAGCACTGGGGTTACAAGCATGTGCCCATGCTCTACTTTAAAAAAAACAAACGAACATTATTTTTAATTATGTCTATGTAATGGGGTACATGAGTGCATTTGCCAATGCCAGGGCCATTAGATCTCTGGAACTGGAGTTACAGGTGGTTGTGAGCTCTATGATGTGAGTACTGGGAGCTGAACTCCGGAACGTGCTCTTAACCCCCTAGCCATCTCTCTAGCCCTTACCAGCTTTCTCACATGGGCTCTGTCCTTGTGTTTGCAAGGCAAGTGCTTTACTGACTAACTTCTCTATCCCTATGGCAGCATAACTGTTCTCTGAAACAAAAAAAAAAAAAGAAAAGAAAAAGAACGTATTATTATATTTTTGCTGCTGCTGTCCCCCCACCCTTCTTCTCTGTTAACGTTTGATTTACTAAAAGCCATCTGGGTTCTCTGTCTGCCTTGGCCTTCAGCCTGCTATGACCCTGTCTGTGTCTTCTGGACACTGCATGCAAGTAGAAAGAAAGTAGGAAAGACCTATAATGCCTTAGTCTTAAAGTGATAATAGTTTTCATCTGATAGACCCCTTGAAGGTGCTTTGGGGATTCCCCAAGAGGTCACATCCAATCTGGAGTGCCTCTGGTCATAAAGGGCTGGGTTGACTGTCAGAGAGGGGCAGGGAAGACTGGGAAGGTGGTCTTTGAAGCGGCCCTAGCTACTTCCTGGTCAGCAAAGACAACAGAGAAGGACATTGCAGGAAAGGGACAGCGTGTGTAAGGGCCCAAAGCCTCTGTGTTTGGGGGAGCATACCCTTGCCTTTGGGAGAAGTGAGGCTGTTACCATTCCTTGCCTGAGGCCATGGCCACGGAACTCTAGGTGGGTTATGGGTCTAACTCACCCCAGGGGAGGGCTCAAAGGTCCATATGTCCACCTGTGCCTGCGATCTTGTACATCTCGGGTGGCTGGGGAAGGTGGGTGATGTGGAAGAGACAGGAGGTGTAGTCTAGCCAGGAATAATGCCCATGTCTCTCCGAGAGAGAGGGGGGGGGCGGGAGAGGGGAGGGACTACAAGCTGTTACTCCCTGTCCTAATGCCGTGCTGTGTCCCTGATCTCAGTTCCCTGATGCTGGGGTTGGCTGTCTTAGAGGAAGCCCCAGGGTGCATGGTCTGCAGGTGGCCCTGAGTCCTAGTGGCATCTCTTTTCTCCCCAGTACCCTGCTCTTACCCAACCCAGCAAGACCGCATAGCCAGTCTGTTTACATGTCAGTTGTTTCTTGGGTACCTACTGTGTACCCTGCCAGTATAGGGCATCACCAAGACAATCAAAGTGGAGGAGCTTGGGACCTGCCCAGCAGAGAGAGGCAGGAGCACACGTGGAGACATGCCCTGCTAGGGCGAGGCTGAGTGTGTCCACTTCATGGAGGACTTGCCTGAGTCAAGTACGGTTTAATTTTTACCCTGAGACCGAGGACTTGTCTTCTAGGAGATGGGCTGGATTGGCATCCGGGTGTGGCACATTTGTGGAGAGGATCTGTTCTTCCTTGCTCAAGGTGTTCCAGTCCCAAGGGTGCTTCAGACCGTGAGGATGGGCCTGAGCTTGGGGACAGGTGGACTTGGCCAGCATACTCTGGAGTTTCTGTCTTCTGCCTTGACTGGGAAGAAGGGGGGAAGTGCGCCCTCCTGTGGGCATGCATACGCCATCAACCTCCTACTTCTCTTGCTCATAGCTGTTCTTTTCTCTCCTTCCTCCTGTCACTGGGCGGCTGTGCCATCAGGTCTTGGATGACCCCAACGAGGACCATCTGTACATGGGTAAGACTGTTTTCCTCCATCCTCACTGAGGTAGCTGCATTTGCCAATGCCCAGGTATCCTCTCTGGATAGCTGTGGCCCTGGAGCCACCAAGGATCAATTCCTATTTCTTGGTCCCACTGGACCCCACAGGAGCCCACACACCTAGTTTAAAGCAGGGCATGGGAGGGAGTTTTTGCTGGGACTTTTAACATCTAGATCTCCTATGTGCTCATTTATAGCTCTTTATTGAGCACCTACTGTATATTTATAACTGTTCTAGGCACTGAAGATGACATGGTAAAACAGAGACCTTTACAACTGATATCCTAGACAGGAAAGATAGTGTCAACCACCAAGTAAACCTGAGAACTTTAGATATTTTGGAGGTAGTTAATCTGGGTGATATCAGGAAAAGTGGACAGACACTTCACATAGGAGATGGCCATTCAGCACCGGAATGTCAAAGGTTTGGCTGTGTTACATCTGGGGAGGGCATCTAGGCAGAGGGAAGAGCAGGTGCAAAGGTACCAAGGCTTTAAGAACTTAAAAAAAAAAGGTTGGAACTAGATAAGTAGGGAAAAGGGTCAAGGATAAGAATAGTCGGTTTAGGAAGCCAAGATAGGGCACTCAGAGCCTGGTGGGGCACTCTGAGATCTGGGTACTACACACAGACAAAAATTCAGGTGTGTCCTCAAAGACCCCAGGGTTGAATGGTGAGGACATTAGGCATGGTGGCATATGCCTTTAATCCTAACACTCAGGAAGTAGAGGCAGAGGAATTCATGGAATAGTAAGATGAGACATAAAAAACCAAGACAAGGAAGGCCAGCACTTCTAACCACAGCCCAAGGCAAGAATGAATCTGCTTGGGTCCTGGGTGTGACCAGAGAACTGTATTATTTAGGGTTCTCTAAGGAAAAGAACCTATAGAATAAAAAAAATCTATCTGTATATATATCAAGAGTAGAGTTATGAAATTGGCTTTCCACAATACCATCAGTGGCTGTCACACTGGAGAGAACTCTGGTTGCTCAGCCCATGAAGCTGGATTCCTCAGCAGTATTCTGACACCCACAGCCTGGAGGGTTCCTGTAGAGCAGCTGTTTTCAGTCTGTTAGAAGCCTGAGGAAGCTGGTTCTACTATCAGCAATGGCAGCAACACGTAGATGAACTCACCAGTGAGGCTGAAGGCTAGGCAAGCAAAAAAGTGAGGCTTTCCTTCCTTTGTCCTGGTACCAGAAGGTACTGCTCACATTAGGTTTGGTCTTCCCTTATCATTTAAAGCATCCAAGACCACCTAAGACATGCTCACAGGTAACTGGATATAGAAACCCCTCATTGAGATTCTCTCTCAGTGGTTCAAGGCTGTGTCAAGTTGACAAAGCTAGCCCACCACAAGAACATAGCTTAGCATTAGACCTGTCCCTGATACCCCTAGGTACAAGAGGAAAGTTGAGAAGAGCGCCTAGGAGCCAACCCTGTTCCCCAGCTGTATTTTCCTTCATGTACCCTTAGTGCACTGTGCTGTGTGTGTGTGTGTGAGTGTGTGTGTTCCTTTATTTCTGGGGCTCAAACCTAGGACCTAATGTATGCCAGGCAAGCACTTTATCACTGAGGTGTATCCCCAGCCCTCCTTTAACTTTTTGAGGCAGGAGTTCACTGAGGCCAGGTTAGTCTTGAACTTATTCTGTAGCCCAGGCTGGCGTTGAATTTGTGATCCTCCTGCCTTAGCTGAATAGCTGGGATTACATGCCTGCACCACCAGGTTCAGCTTTCCTTGCTAGTTTTGAGTACTAGAATTAAAGTCAAGGTGGGTCCTGGGGATATCAGGAGGTCTTCTGCCTCCTCAGTGGCTCCTAGTAACATTGAGAAGCTTTGGTTTGGTAGACTGTGTTTTCTCTGCCCTCCCAGGATCCATTTCTGTGTTTTGAATGTCTATAGAGGTGGCTGGAGGTGGGGTGGATTGGGAGGGAGGTTCTGTGTTCTGTTCTCAGTGTTCCAACATGGCAGTTTACTTCCTTCTCTTCCCCACAGTGTTTGAATTGGTCAATCAAGGGTGAGTGTTCATCTCCCAGGCGCAGTGCCAGGATTCTCCACCAGAAAGCTGAGTGAGGGAAGCTGGGCTCTGAGGGGGAGAGTGGGCCAGGACCAGCTGGACCTGATTTACATTGTTTACATGTGTGTCGACCTTCCAGGCCTGTGATGGAAGTGCCCACCCTCAAGCCACTATCTGAAGATCAGGCCCGATTCTACTTCCAGGATCTGATCAAAGGCATTGAGTACTGTAAGCCATGCCCAAGGGAGAACTGCTCAGCTCTGGGATAGTTAGCATCCCAGCCAGTGGGTGGAAATGGAAAGTATCTCATTTCCCAGCTGGAGCAAAGGAGGTGGGTGGGGACATGGGACTGTGTGGGCTGCAGAGGTCTCCCGCACAGCCCAGGGAATTGACTGGGGCTATCCCTTGGCAATAGGATCCCTTCTCCCTGCCAAAGAGAAAAATGAAAAACAATGCATAGTGAACCTCTGTGTGTGTATACATGTGTGCTCATACATGTGGAGGCCAGAGGTCAGTCTCGGTGTCTTCCCTCAGGAGCTTTCTACTTGGTTTTAACATTTTTATTTATCTTTATGATGAGAGCAGTCCTCATTAACACACTGTGATAGGCTACAGAGACGGAAAGTCAAAAATTCATAACATCTTGTTCTTTTGAGGCGGGGTTGTTTATTAGCTTGGAGCTCCCGAGTAGGCCAAGATGGTGGCGAGGCCCAGGAATCCTCTCAACTCCACTTCCCATCACCAGGCTCACAAGCTCACACCACCACACTCAGCTTTTTTCTTTTTCTTCCAAATGGGTTCTGGGACCAAACTCAGATCCTCGTGGCTGCAAGCACTTTACTGACTGAGCCACTGTTAAGCCCAGTAGTGAGCTTAATAGTCCAACACTTTCCCTGCAGACCAGGTGCAGTGAAGGCTGTATTTGCACAGCCTTCTTTCCCATTCTGCAGCCCGGGACGGGATACTCTCAGCCTCCTGGCACCTTGTTTTCCTGATCTGTGAGACAGGATAAAGTGTCTTCCTGGAGCTGGGGTCAGCCCGTAGCCATCATTGGTTCTAATGGCCCCTGTTGGCCATTGTGACTTTTATCCCTACCTATCACAGAATTGTTGTAACATTTAATTGGGATAAATGTAAAGCATTTAGCACAGAGTGAAATCCTAAATTGTTGTTCTTTTTACATCACCAAGTTCATCATTATCCCAGAATTGGCACTTGGGACTTCCCGACCTTAGTATTGTCTGGTGCTTACATCCACTGAGAAGCCAAGTCCCCAGTTCTGCCTTGTGGTTCATACTTCAAATGAACCTGCTTGGCTTAGGTGGATTTGCTGACCAGGATGAGTGTTAGCCATTGGTAAATGAAATTGTGTTTGACTGTCTCAAGTCTCAGTGTGCCTGGCTGGAAGCCAAACTCAACATAAGCTGTTTATGGGCTGTGACAGGTGGTTAAAGTGACTGTGGACGGTTGGTGTTTTGAGAATGGTGTAAATGCCCATAAACACATACTTTCCCCTTATCTTCCAGACGTGTTCTGGGAAGGGATCTGGGCTTGGGAGATGAGGCATTGGGGGTGTGCTTGGCGACATGACTGCATGGAGATTCTCATGGAGTTTTCTTGCTCCCTCTCTTCCGTTGTGTCATCTACATCCAGTACACTACCAGAAGATCATTCACCGGGACATCAAACCTTCCAACCTCCTGGTGGGAGAAGATGGGCACATCAAGATAGCTGACTTTGGAGTAAGCAATGAGTTCAAGGGCAGCGATGCCTTGCTCTCTAACACCGTGGGCACACCTGCATTCATGGCACCCGAGTCCCTCTCAGAGACCCGCAAGATCTTCTCTGGGAAGGTAGGATTGGATCTACTGAGTTCTGCCTGTATTAGGGTCCTTTGGTTCTAAGAAGCAAAAATCCAATGCAAGAGAAGCACATAGCAAGCCTGTTAGGTCATGTAGCTGATGAATAGGAACGGACAGATATAGGGACTCAAACAACAACCCATGACTTCCCATCTTCTGTCCCTGTTCTCCTGAGCTGGTGTTCCTGCAGGTGGATCAGGCACCGGTATCTCCAAGCTACTTTCCATCAGGTGACCAATTTCAGCAGTTAGACTTTCCTCTCTGAATAACAACAGCAAAGAAACTCTGGGACTGAGTTGTTTCTGACTGGCCCAGTGTGTCCCTGGTGCCCGTCTTTGGACCATCCACTGTGGCTAGGGGAAGTTGTGCTTTCACTAGCCATGCCAGTGTGTCACATCTCAGCAAGGGGACTGGGAGACAGGGTTTGCCTGACTCCAACAGGAACAGTATTGATTAAGAAAAGGTGGTTTAGCCAGGCAGAGTTGGCACACACTTTTAATCCCAGCTCCTGGGAGGCAGAGGCAGGTGCATCTCTGTGAGTTCCAGGCCAGCCTGGAATACAGAGCAAGTTCCAGGACAGCCAGGGATACACAGAGAAACCCTCTCTCAAAAGAACAAAAACCCAAACACAAAACCAAAACAACTCCCTCCCCCCACCAAAAAAAAGAAAAGATAGTTTAGCTTTTAATCCCAGTGCTGGAGAGGCAGAGGCAGAGGCAGGTGGATCTCTGTGAGTTCAAGGCCAGCCTGGTCTCCATAGCAAGTTCTTGGACAGCCAGGGCTATATACTGAGACCCTGCCTCAAAATAAATAAATAAATAAATAGATAAATAGATAGATAGATAGATAGATGGATGGATGGATGGATGGTGGTTTGGACAGCCAGGGCTATATACTGAGACCCTGCCTCAAAATAAATAAATAAATAAATGAATGGATGGTGGTTTCTAAGGAGGTTGGAGGCTTAGTTTTTGGACCTGCAAACTAAGCTCTCTTTTTCTTTCAGGCCTTGGATGTTTGGGCCATGGGTGTGACACTGTACTGCTTTGTCTTTGGCCAGGTAAGAGGGTGGCGTGTTCTATCTTCTTAGTTCTGTGGGTGGCTGGTCATCTTGCAAGGAGACAGTTCTTATTTGCAAATTATATCTCACAGCTGAATGAGTAGATACAAAAGATCTTTGTAATATACATATCTTTGATGATATTCTGTACAAAATGGTGGGATGAAACAGAAAGATCAACAGAGACTGTGGAGATTGTAGAAAATTGATGAATTGAAGGGCAACAAATACACCACCTCTCTCCATTCCTGAGCCTGAGACAGACATCACTAATCAATCACTGTACTCTTAGCAGCTTTACTCAGCACTGGTTTTCATCAGTGTTCCCAGTCACTATTACCAAGGATAAAATGGGAATGGGAATCAAAGTTTATAGGGCATTGTTGGTGTAGAAGAAGTAGTGTTTTGTCTTTCTATTGTGGTTCTTTTCTTCTACTGTCTCAACATTATTCATGTTCAGAGGCATCTCTTTTTGTGTGTGTGTGTTTTTGTTCTTTTGGCTTTTTTAAAGACAGGATTTCTCTGTAGCCCTGGCTGTCCTGGAACTTGCTCTGTAGACCAGGCTGGCCTCAAACTCAGAGATTTACCTGCCTCTGCCTCCCAAGTGCTAGAATTAAAGGTGTGTGCCACCATCCCCAGCAAGGCACTTTTAACTGTGAAGTTCAGTTTGATTCTGTAAGCAGTAAAAACAAGGCTTCTTCCCTTTTTGAGCTTGTGGAGGAAAGCTTAAGAATCTTGTTTTGAAGCCGGGTGGTTGAGCATGCCTGTCTTGAAAAACCAAAAAAAAAAAAAAAAAAAAGTGTCTTGTTCAATGTAGAAGCAAAGGAGTTTTTAAACTATTTTTTCCAATATTTGTTTAGAAATTTTTTCATGGGGCTAGTGAGATGTCTAGCAGTTAAGAGCAGTAACTGCTCTTGCAGAGGACCCAGGTTCGGTTCCCAGCACCCACATGGCTGCTTACAAAATAGGCTGAAACTCCAGTTCAAGAGTATCTCACCCCCTCTACTGGTCTACAGTGGCACTTCATGCAAGTAGCACATGTTCATGCAGACATTCACACACAGACACACACACACAAAAGTAAATCAAATCTTTGGAACAATTTTCAGTTCAACATTAAGTTGAGAGAATCCTATAGTGAAAAGCCACAACGTGCCACCTGAAATCTACCATTATATTATAGTATCTATTGATTATCAGGCCCAGCTGGCAATCAAACCCAAGGCCTGACGTACACCAAGCACATTTGTACCACTGAGCTGCACCCCCAGCCCAATACTCATGTTTTACAACCCCTGAGAGGACAGACAGAACTGACAGAACCAACTTGAATCTTCATTAGTTCAGTAGATCTCCACTGTGCCAAGAACATTCTGAGAGAGTCAGCCAGGAGCCCTGAGCTGGTGGAGTTGAGGCTCCAGTGGAGAAGAGTTATCAGTAAATGCCTGCGATGTCAGGGATAGGCGCCTAGCAGGGGGATGGTATGGTTGGCAAGAATGAGGTAGGTCTGCTCTGCAGGGAAGCTCAGGGGAGACCACTCATAGGTAGTTTTAGTCAGTTGTGACTGGAGAGAACAAGCCATGCAGTTGATGATGGGGAGGTCATTCCAGGTAGAGGGTACCATGGACTGGGTGTCTAGTCACAGAAAGTCTACTGTGGGAACCTGAGCCAAGTTAAACCCTCATAATCGCCCACCCAGAAACACACACACACACACACACACACACACACACACACAGCTTCATTATTGCTCTCTGGGTAGGTGGGTTAGGGAAGAGTGTTTGCTTTTGTGTCAGTAGGAAAATGAAGCTCAGAAAAAGCAGGTCAGTGGTGTGGTTGATAAGGGCTTGAGACCAGTTAGACGTTCCTTGTCCTTCATGGGTTTGGGGGTGGGGTGAGGGGGAACGGTTCCTATTTCCTCCCCAGCCTGGGCCACTGCTGTTCATTTCTCTGCTGTGGTCCATGAGGAATGACACAGCACAGGTGTATCTGAAGGATACAGGTAGCAGCCGCTGACCGCACGCTGTCCCTGGCCTCTCCGCAGTGCCCTTTCATGGATGAGCGAATCATGTGTTTGCACAGTAAGATCAAGAGTCAGGCCCTGGAGTTTCCAGACCAGTGAGTACAGTGCCCGTCTGTCCACTGTCACCTTCTTCCTTCCAGTTCCTTAGCGGTCACATTCCTGAATTTTCTGTGACCTGCCCTTGATGTGTCTCTACCTCCAGGCCTGATATAGCCGAAGACTTGAAAGATCTGATCACCCGGATGTTGGACAAGAACCCAGAGTCCAGGATTGTGGTGCCTGAAATCAAGGTATTTGGCTGCTGCTGGCTAAGAAGGCTAGCATTTGAGGCCTGTGGCTTGGAAATGTTTGGCTCAGCCCTATCCACAGCACCACACCACACCCCCACCTCCGGGCACCACCACCTTCCCCTGATCTGGAGCCTCTGGGCTGCTGGGTGCTGATGGGAGCAGGGAGGAGTCTTGATGTTGTGTTCACTGTGATGGGGATCCGTGGCCAATCAGCTGGGCCACCTGCGCTTGCTCTGTTAGCTTGTGCTGATGGTGCACATCCCTCAGTGATATGGGGCCTCTGTGTGCTCATGCCTGGCTGCTGAACCTCAAGTCCTTTCTTTGGCCCTGCCAAAGATGTGGGCCAGTATCTTTGAGGAAGTGCAGAGTGAGAGGAAGTTAGTGGGCAGTTCAACCTCCACCTGCTGAATTTTTGCGTGTGGCAAAAAGTACTTTCAGCAGAGACCTTGTCCTCTCTCCCATATCCCACCCCCCACCTTTCAGTTCCAAGTACACACATCTGGCCCTTAAGAAAAAATTTCAAGATGGGGCTGAAGATGTCACTCAGTTGGTCAAATGTTTGACTGGCATGCATGAAGCCCTGGGTTCTATCTCTAGCACTGTATAAACTGGACATGGTAATGCATGCCTATAATCACAGCACTTGGAAGGCATAGGCAGGATCAGAAGTTTAAGATCATCCTCGACTACAAAGTAAGTTTGAGGCCAGCCTGAAATATATGAGACCATGTCTTTAAAAAGAAAGAAGGTAATCTCAAGATGTGCTCCGGCCTTCTGAGGTCCAGGCTCACTTGAGCTGGAAGGGTGTCTTTAAGAGTCACAGATAAGGACTTGGACCACAGAGAGAGGGGGCCTGGGTCCTCTTGAGTGTGCCCTTCCATCTGGCCCTGTTGTGACTCCTTGCTTCCTCTTCTGTGGAATGGGAAAATGTGCTTTTTCAGAGCAGAGCTTCTGTTGTCAGGAGGAGCAGGTGGGGACCAGTGGGTGCTCCTGGGCAGCTAAGCAAGGCTGATGCCAAAGTCTGGTAGTTCCTGCTGTGACCCGGGGCCAGATGGAGAACTGCCTCTGCATACATCACAGCTCTGCAGCACCTCCCATTCTCTATCTCTGCTTCCCCCCCACTCACCCACCCTCCCTGCCTGGATCACTAGCTCTCCTGCATGCCAGATCTCAGGCCCTAGCCTCTCCTTCCTGCATGCCCTTCTTGACTCTGCTCGCTGGCAGGGTCTTGTGGGAACCAGTAGCACCTGTCCCTTACCCCTCCTGTCATTCGTTGAAGCTGCATCCTTGGGTCACGAGGCACGGGGCTGAGCCATTGCCATCGGAGGACGAGAACTGCACACTGGTCGAGGTGACCGAAGAGGAGGTCGAGAATTCAGTCAAACACATTCCCAGCCTGGCGACTGTGGTAAGGCGGGAAGGCCCATTGACTGAGAGCAGGAACTGAGAGAGTCTGAGGCAGGGCCAGAGAGGGTAGGGCTGGACACAAGCCAGATGTCCGGGAAGCAAGCAGGTGTGGGATCTGAGAGTCAGGATCCTGTTGGGGTTACTCCTGACTCATAGCCACTCACTGAGCCAGGTAACCCCAGGGCTCCCATATTTCTGTAAAGATGGATAGCCCCCTGCAGCATTGCAGCGCTCTCCTAGAATTCCTGCTTTCATAGCGTGCTGGGAAGAGGAGTGGGAAGATGAGGACAACCAGACTCCATGGGCCTGGAGCCTACATGTCCAAGACAGGGTTCGCCAGCTTGTGAGGCTTCCAGTCCCCAGAACAACTAACGTGGCATTTCTCTTATCTGCCATGTGGGTAGTTCTCAGGGTCAGGGCTCCCACCTCATACTGCAGAAAGTTCTTCCTGATCTTGTGACACAGGCTTTTGCTGGGGAGACACTGAGGCTCCTTTTTGTGGCCTTGAGCCTGTGTCCTGGCTCAGGGAGAGAAGAAAGCTTGAAGGAGTAGTCCTTAAGCCTCAACTTGGAAACTATATTGCCACCCCATTGCCAGCCCCCTAGGAGGGTGTCTGGCCCCAGGAGGGAGACAGGATGCCTAGGGGTTTAGGCGCCAAGCATCCATAGCCTTATGTGTGGCCAGCCCTAGCCCCAAAAGACCAGCAGGACCTGGGCTCTGGGAGGAACCAAAGAGACTCTGCAAAGCTAGCACCGGCCTCTAGAGTTCCTTCAGGAGTCTGAGAATTGGCTCCGCTCTTTTTGCTTGCTTACTGTCTCTTGCTTACCCCACTCTGTCCCTTGCCTCCTTCAGAACCTGAGCTCCAGAGGTGGGCACTCATCCATGTTTCTTCTTCCCTGACCTGGGGCTCTGCATGACCTCTACTCTTCCACCCACATCCACTCACCTCTCCCAGTCCACTCTCCACCCCCTCACCCTGTTCTGTACCTGAGGTGGGAGAGGAAGCTGGGTCTGACTCTGTGCCACCATGCGTGGTTCTGGTCCCCTGAACACTTAGGGGAAAGGCTCTGGCCTGGAGGTCTGGAGTAGGTATTTGACACTGGAGAAATGCTCCGTGAACAATTTGTAAGTGGTTCCCCAGGGATGGGTCACAGCCATGAGCACAACCCACATGTTCTCTGCCTTCCTTGGGAGGCAGATGCTGGTCACACCAAGGAATGCATGCCTGGTGCAATAGAGGGCTTCAGAGCATGTCCCAGATGGAAAGGGCCCTACATGTAGGATGCCTTACAGTGGGTCAAAGGGGGCTTCCCTTAAGAAGTGGATAAAGGGACTGGAGCAGGCTCAGTGATTAAGAGCACCTGCTGTTCTTCCAGCAGGTTTGATTCTCAGTACCCACAGTTCACAGATGTCTGTAATTCCAGTGCCAGAGGATCTGAAACCTCCTGACCTCTACGGGCACCAGGCATGCAAGTGATACATAGACTTACATGTAGGCAAAACACGCAATCACTTAATATAAAAATTAGGAAAAAAGGAAAAAGAAACAGATGAACACAGAATGGCAGTGTGTAACCTGCTGAGAGGGGACAAAGGGGCAGACACCTGAGCAAGAGGAACAGTACAGGCAATGTACCACAGGAAACTTGCAGAAAGCCCACATTGCTGAAGGATAAAGAAAGTAGAGGTTTAAATCTCAACCCCAAGAGCATGGCAAGAGCCGGCAGGACCAAGATCAGGTGAACTGGACAGGGAGGTTGGAGGTGCTGGGAGGTGCCCATGTGGGGAGGGATGAGGTCTGGCTCCCTCTGTACCTGTCACATGCCAGGCTTGAGATAACAAAGATGACCGGTACCAGTTCTGGGGGCTCCAACCTTGGGGGAGAAAATGGACTCAGAGAGTAGCTGTCCCATGGGCTCAGAAGCCAGTGCAGGGTAGGGTGCAGGAGGGAGGCTGACAGGAAGGGAGCAACACACCTACCAGAGCCCAGAGGAAAGGGGCTGATTGTCCCAGAACCCGCTGGCACTTAGCTGTGCTAGGGAGCCTCTGGGGATGTGGCTTTCATTCTCAAGTGGCTTTCCTCGCCTTTAACCACTTCAAAGTGAACTGTTTGTCAGCATTTGGGACATTTACAGTACTATGCAATCATCACCTCCCTGATACTGAGATGTTTTCATCACGTAAAAAAGCCCAGTTCCCCATTCTTCCTCCCCCTCATTGTAGGTGGCCACTGATCTGTTCTCTGCCTCTGTTATCTCCTGTGCTGGACAGTTGGCGTCAGTAGGATCCTGCACTGTGTGGCCTTTTGTGTCTGGCTTCTTTCACTACTGTCACATTTCCAAGGTTCACCGTGTTGTAGCGGTACCAGTGCTTCATTCCTTTGGTGACCAAATATTCTATTATACAGATGTGCAACAATTTTTGTTTTCTAAATGATGGGCATTTGAGTGTCTACCTTTTTGTAAGTCAATGCTTTTCCTCCCTTACATTTAAATATTTTTAAAAATCTATTTATTTGTGTGTGCATGTGTGATTGTATATGGGTGCACATTCGTGCACTCATGGAGACCAGAATGGGCAACAGATCCCTTGGAGCTGGAGTTAGAGGTATTCTAGGGATGTCACACAAGCCCAACAGCCTGAGTTCAGATCCCCAGAACCCATGTAAAAAGGCTCAGCCCACCCTTCCTGTAGCTGTGAGGCAGACAGGAGAGTCATCTGGAAACTCCTTGCCAGCTAGCGTGGCTTTCACATCAATGAACAGCTAGAGAGACTCTCTCTCAAATACAGTGGAAGGTGAGGCACAACAGCAGGGGTTGCCCTCTGACCTTTGCACATGAACCCACCCCCCCAATCACACACACCACAAATAGAAAATCTGATAGTTTAAAATCCGATAGGTTTTTTTTTTGTTTTTTTGTTTTTTTAAGGAGCTGAAAAGGTGGCTCAATAGTTAAGAGCACTAGCTGCTTTTCCAGAGGACCTGGGTTCAATTCCAATACCCACATGCAGCTCACAACTGTCTGTAACTCCAGTTCGCGGGGATCCACCACCCTCATCTGGCCTCTGCAGGCACCATGCATGCATGTGGTACACAGACATACATACAGGCAAAACATCTATACACATAAAATAAAATAAATAAAAATAAATTTTTTTAAGGGGCTGGAGAGATGGCTCAGTGGTTAAGAACACTTACTGCTCGTCCAGAGGACACCAGCACCCACATGGTAGCTTACTGCCATAGCTTCATTTCCATGGGAACTGGCACCTCCTCTAATCTCCAGACATGGACACTGCACATGTACACATGCAGGCAAAACATCCATACATACTTTTTAAATTAAAAAACAATTAGAAGCCAGGCTATGGTGGCACATGCCTTTAATCTCAGCACTCAGGAGGTAGAGGCAGGTGGATCTCTGTGAGTTCAAGGCCAACCTAGTCTACAGAGTGAGTTCCAGGACAGCCAGAGCTACAACAGAGAAACCCTGTCTCGAAAAAAAAAAAGAAAGAAAGAAACAATTAGGCAAAAGAGGCCAATGACACATATGGTTCCATTTATAGGAAATGTCCAGAATAGGTGAATCTATACAGACAGGAAGATTCGTGGTTGCCCAGGGCTGTGGGGGAAAGTACACAGGGATGACTATTGGCAGGTATGGGGTTTCTCTTTAGGGTAATATAAATCTGAAACTCTTTAGGGTAATATAAATATTAAAACTGAAACATCAAGGTGATGTGAACACACTAAAAACTCAGTTGTATACACTTGGTTTCCACATCTATAAACTCAACCAACCACTGATCAAAAATGCATGGAAAAAGAAAATTGGGTTTATACCAAACATGTAAACCTGACTTGTTGTCATGCCCTGATAAGGTCTAACTATCAACAAAGTGTTTATATTGTGTTTGGTGTTATAAGTTAGCTAGAGATGTTTAAAGAACACCAGGGAATGTGTAGAGGTTATAGACAAATACTGAACACCTTTCTATAAGGGGCTTGAGCATCCATAGGTTTTGGTAGGCTCGGAGGTACTGGTGAACCTTAAATGATGAGTTTATCTTATGTGAATTCAATCTCAATTTTGAAAACACATTATTCACTCATCCCCCACAATTATCATGATGTAAATAGTTTGTTTCTTGTGGGGGTGCAGTAAGGGGGTGTCAGATGACTTTCAGCAACGGCTCAGGATGCACAGCCAGCACTCCTGGAGCACAGGGTCTTGAGGCTGTGTAGGCTGGAACATGTCTTATCCAGGCTTCCTACCCAGGATGGCTCTGGCTGGTGGCCCCTGGGTAGGAAAGGCCTGCATGGGTCATGAGCCCTGGGAGCCAGCAGGGAACAGAGGGGAAGAGGGTGCATGGTGTCTCCCTCTGTGACCCAGCCATCACTGCCCTCTTCTTTCTCCCGCCGCAGATCCTAGTGAAGACCATGATTCGGAAACGCTCTTTCGGGAACCCATTTGAGGGCAGCCGGCGGGAGGAGCGCTCATTGTCAGCACCCGGAAACCTGCTCACGTGAGTTTCCCTCCTTCAGTCCTGGGGATGGAGACTAGAAGCTAGGCCTGGGCTATGAGAGACACACTGGGGATATCAGTAGGCCCTGGCTTTGCTCTTGTGGCCTCAGCTCAGCCAGCACCCATGTGTCGGCAGTGTACCCACCCTGAAGTTCCACCTTCCTCTGAGGACTTCCTGTCTCACTGAGGGTCTCTGAGTTGTAGCACTCTGCAGCCCCAGAAACAAGAGTGCTTTAGGGGCATTGTGTTGGATTGAGTCACATGGTCTCACTCTGGGGCTTTCTGTGTAAACACATGAGATGTGTTCGTTCACCTACTCAAGAAAACCACCCTGCAACAGGCTCTGTGTGGCAGATGCAGGGGTCTGCTGTCTTTAGGGTACAGGGGGGCATCCCCAGGGGATCCCTTCTCACTTCCCTTTTCCCTTCCTCTGGAATTCTAGCAAAAAACCAACCAGGGAGTGGGAGCCCTTGTCTGAGCCCAAGGTAATGCCTGTCTGCCTGCCTGTGCCATCGTCTCCCCTCTGCTGGGGTCTGGGGGCGGGCAGCTGCAGAGCACGTGGGCATCTCCACCAGGCAGACATGCCTTCAGCCTGAGCTGCTGTGCCTGGCTCACCGAGGGCCTCTGGGTTTACAATGAGGGGCATCCAGGGGCTTGGGTCCCGTGGTATGTCATGCATGTGGGCTGGGCTGCGGTGCATGGCGCTCCACCCGGAATGCCTGTAAAGTCTCCCAGGTCTTCAGGCCCAACTGGATAGATGCATACCCATGCACGTCAATGGCATTGAGGGTCTGTTGTGGCCCTGAGGCTGTGATCTCAGTGTGTGCACAGAGCAGAGATCAGGCTTGCTGCACTCTGTGGCTCTTCACTAGGGCTTCCTCTACAACTCTGGTGGGCTAAAACCTAGAACTAAGTCCCATTCTGCCTGTTGACCTTAGCAGGATCGGTCCTTCTCCTTCATGCCTACGTATCTAGGTCAGTGTACCAACAGCTTCCAGGGCAGATGAACACTTTTGTCCATGTAAAGTTGGTAACCCTGTTCCCCTGAGTGCCTACATCAATGTAGATACCCAAGTGTCCTTCTTACTGACCCTGATGAGGCTGCTTGACTCTATTAGGAGCTCCTATCAGCCTCTTGTTAAAAATAGCTTCACTGGGGCCAGGGAGATCATTCAGTTGAACTCAGTGAACTCAATGATGACTTGAGTTCAATCCCCCGGAACTCATGGAAAATACCAGGTGAGGTATTTTATGGAGAGCTGGAGACAGGCAGATAGATCTCTGGAATTCACTGTTTAGTCGGGCTAGCTTCAATAACAAAGTGGATGGTATCTGAGAAAAATGCCCAAAGTTGACCTCTTCCATACACATCTGAACACGCATATACATGCACAGCAGCTTTATCAAAGGTAGAGTGCTTGCCTAGCATGCACAAAGCTAGGGTTTCATCCCTAGCACCACAAAACAAATTAGAAACTGAGTTCTCCTGATAGATAATTAACACCCCATAGTTCATCACCGTAAAATAGGCAGTATAGTCAGTAATGCGGCCATCGGGACAATTTTAACCCAAGAAGGAACCTTCCTCCTCTGAGCTGTCTTCTCTCAAGTTTCTCATTTTCTGGTATCCACTGATGTACATTCAGTTCTACAGATTTGTTCATTCTGGGAGGTTTTTGTAAATGGGATGATGCAGTATGTGGCCTTTTGTGTCCCAGCAACGTTTCCAAGGCTTGTCCACAGTGCGGCAAGTGTCAGCGCTTCGTCCCTTTTCAGCACTGAGTAGCGTTTAGATAGATCCCTTTGGTGGGGGGTGTTTCTGTCCTGGCTGTCACAAATGAATGAGCCTGCTGTGAACGTTTGTATACAAGTGGAAGGACGTTCACTGGCCACCTGTGTCCTAGGAGCGAGGAGACTGATGATGTAGAACACATGCTATTGAGGAATGGAGTTTTTGAGAGAAGTCTTCTCTTGAGAGAGCCAGGAAGGCGTGTCCAGATTAGCAGTGAGGCAGATGGCTGCCCCGTTCCCACGCTGTTCCCAGATGACCTGTAGCCCCACCTGTACGTTAAGAGAAATGGAATCGCTTTGTGACCCTTCTCTTTTCTCTGTGGTAAGGCCTGCCAAAGCCTTGGCTGCCTCCCTGTGAGAAAGTCTGTTCTTTGTTCCTTTTTGTTTATTTGTTTGTTTTCACTGAGATCAAAATGGTGAGATTCCAACAGATTAAGATTGCCTCAGTGCTTTACTGCCACTTCATTCAGTCAGTGAACACAGCCCAAACCCTAGGGCCACCTGCCAGGGGTGGAAACTCTTCACTCTAGGAATTTATAGGGCTCATTCGTGGGAGATCCTGGGCTGAGGCCTGTCTGCAGGGAGACACAGCCTGTACCAATAGGCAGCTTCGAGGGCAGTCATCCTTCCCAGGTACCTCACCTCTAGAATATAAAAATAAAAGACTAGATAATATAATTCCCAAACATAGGTGTTTCTTTCTTAGGGACACATGGACACCACAGTTTACCTTCTCTGTGTAGGGACAGAGGCCCCTGTTGGGGTGGAACACACAGATCATTGTTAAGAGTTGGACAGTAGTCCTGAGTGGCAAGGCCAGTGTCTCTTCCTACAAGAGGCTCTGCTTGAAGGAAGCCTGGGGCTGGATTCCCCCTGGGATCTCCCCATCATCTGCTGAAACATTATCCACTGCTGGTACACCAGACAGGTCTAGTGGGGTATGAGGGACTCTTCTGAGAAGGTAGGTCTTTTCTTCACTCCCAGAGGGCTATGTGTGAGCCTGGGTGGTGGGGCTGGGCTGGGTATCACAGACTTTTTCTGGAGGCCCCATGTGCTAGGCCATTTCACACAGGTCCTGCCATTGCCCCATGTCACCATGGAGTGACTAACAGCAAGTGCCACAGCTTCTGCCGCAGTCACTTCTAGCTTAGAGGGTAGCGAAAGGTGAGAGCACACACCCCACTGTAGGACCCTGCAGTGGTTCCAGCACCAGTCTTACAGTTCCTTGCTCTTCTGGGTAAATATTTTGTTTCTCCATTTACAGGGGAGGCAGAGTCAGCTTTGAAATATTTAGTGAACAAGCAGAGGTGGGAGGGCATCTAAAAGAGCAGCTGCGACTCTTGGGGACAAGGCACGCAAAGGAGGGCGACAGGTCAGGGCTCTGCCATCTTTTCTCCCAGCCTTAATGTTGATTTTCTGTTCACTGAGCAGGAAGCAAGGCAGCGAAGACAGCCTCCGGGTCCCCGAGCCAGCCCCTGTGGGGGAGGAGGAAGTGCCCTTGTGAAAGGTGGCCCATGCGTGAAAAGTTGGGGGGCTCCGGCCCCCGCCTCCCCACCACGCATGCCTCCACTGCAGCCCGAGGAGGCGATGGAGCCGGAGTAACTGCCTGGACCACCCGACCTCGCATGCCTGGCTGTGTGGCCCTGCACGGGGCTGCTGCACTCCGCGTTTCCATAGCAGCATGTCCTACGGAAACCAAGCACGTGTGTAGAGCCTTGACTGTCATCTCTGGTTATCTGGTTTTTGTTGTTGTTGTTTTGTGGTTTTTCTTTTCTTCCTTTGTTGTCTAAGGGGACAAAGAAAAAAAAAAGGACTTCATGACGTCGACTTTGGCCACTGGCTGGCCGGACCGGCGGGTGTGAGGAGTTGCAAACCCAAACCAACATGCATTTTGGGACAATTGCTTTTTAAAATGTTTTTAATGCCAAAAACCTCTTCATTGTGGATTCAGAACCATGTCAGGTGTACCAAGTGAATGTGTGTGGGGTTGGAGCTGCATGGAGAATCAAGTGGGGACGCTCCTGCTGGCTGAGGCTACACTTGAGGGAGTGGAAGTTCGGCGTGACCTGTGTATAAACCCCAAGCCTTGGCACCGTCCAGAACCATGGAAGAACAGGGCTAGCCCTCAGTAGCTGCAGGGAACTTTGATGTAATTTATTTGTAATGAGGACTTTTTAAGTGTTTTTTCTTTTTCTTTTTCTTTTTTTTTTTTAAATGGGTAGAATTATAGTCAGGAAAACTAAAAGGGCTTGACATTGAAGTGCTTAAGGGGCATTTTGCAACTCTGGAAGGGCCTTCAGCAGCTGTGGTGGCAAAGGTTTGTCTGGAGGACTAAACACATTTCTTCGTGTTAGCTGCTCAAAATGGGTTTCAGAGGCTATCAGCTAAGTTAATTCTCTTTGTAAATTGGCAAAAACTAAAGGGTGAAAGCCTACACTTTCATGTACATTACAGACTCAACTGATGTTTTCAAGTCTCTAATTAGCCTGAGCTCTGGAGAAGTTCAGAAGTTACATATTCCAGCTTTCCAGGATCTGTGTCACAGCTTCCACCGTGCGATTGTGTGGTGGGGATTGAGAGCCAACGAAACCTATGCCTGTATATTAGCAGCTTTGCCTGTTTATTACCTGTGCATTTTAGAGACTGTAAGGTTTCTTTCTTCTTAAATGCTGTCAGGTTGATATAGTCAGTGAAACATCAGTTTTCCCCTGGGGCACCTAGAAATATGTCACTCAGCTTAGGCACAAATGTCTGTCCTTAGGGTCAAAGCTTTAGCGTGAACCACGCAGTGACGTAAGGGCACCATTGTAGAGGAAAGCGTTGAAACCCAGAATGTTCCTCAGGGCAAAGGGTCATTTTTGGTTTTGTTTTTTTTTTTGTAGCCAGAGGCCTAGAGAGCAAACATGGACCTTTTTGATTTTCAGCCAATATTGCAAGTTTGATTGAGGTTTGGGTCTGACTACCCAGGGCCACAGAGGAAAATATGAAGTTTAAGGAGTGCTTTGGAATGATTCAGTAATAACTGTCTTGTCAGTAATGGGCTCAGAAGACTGCTTTCAGGTAGTCTCTCTCTGGTGAGCTTCCGTGAGGGTCTTCAAGCAGAGGTAGGAGTGAGGCCTGTTCCCACTGCCTGGCCATTTGCAGAGCCCAGGTGTCTGGCTTCCATAGGTTTTCTTAAGCTCTTGACTATAGTTTAGCCAGAGTTTTCTTGCTGTCACATAAGCAATTAGAATTAGGGCAAAGACTTCAGTGTGGGATGGGTCCTCTCACCTGCTCGCATTGTCTTTGCGACCAAGGACTTCCTGTTCCTTCCCCTCTTTTAAATTCAAGGAGAAACAACCCAGTAGCTTAACTAGTTTGCAATAAGCACCTTGTGGTGGTTAAAGCCAACAGGTCCTGAGGCTCAGCCCCAGCCTGTCTGCCTGGACTCTGGCTTGGCCCAAGTGGCCCACCTGAGGAAGGCAGCCACTGTGCCGAGCTCTGCAGAACTCTCCTGTGTTTACACAACTCTACTGGCTGATGCCATTTCTCCCCAGGATGCCATTTCTGTCCAAGATGTCTTACATGGGTTGCCAGTACCCAGCTGGCCAGGCAGATGGGCTTGGGAGGTCTACATGGGTAATTTTTTTCTTAAAGAAACACCAAAGAAAGCTGTGGAAAGGAGTGACCCCTTCTCCCCAGTCTTGCCCGGCTGCTGTGGAAAGTATAAGAGGTCTGGCCATACTAGAGCATTAGAGCACAAACATTTTTTTCCAGAAGTCATCAATAAGGGGAGAAGCTGTTACAGGCAGCTTTTCTGTGTGGGCAAATAGAATGCCCACAGTTCCGTCTGTTGCTGGTTCATCCATGATTAATGTGTAGGCAACCTTGCCTGCCCCTATGGCCTCAAAGGAAGCACAAGTCCCCTGTTCCCCCTTTCTCTGTCTTTTCTGCCTTCCCCATACATCCCACAGGCTACCAGTGGTCCCCAGACACCTTACAGAGCCCCTGTTGGCACTTGGGGCTACAGAGGCCACCTCCCTACTTGTCTGGCCTTTCCAGGGGGCAGAGATCTTGTTCCTGAACCTTTTTAGAATTAGGAGAAGACCTGTACAAGTCGACACCACGTTAGGCCTGTGGCTCCCGTCCATTCTCCAGAGGGGATACTTTACATTGCCAATGCAGAACCAGAACCTCCATTTGCTCCCAAGGTGCTAGGGAAGATTGTCGGTTTCTCTCTTCTCCAGCTTCATGGGCTGAGTTTCATGGGACTTTGGATTTTTCTATTTGGTGATCAATGCCCTCTGCTTCTGTCTCTTTCCCCCAATCCTTTCTACTATGCATTTTCCTTTTACAGGTGTACAAAGCTAAATACTGTGTATTTATCACTTACAGGTACATGAACTTAAGAGAAAAGATAAGCTTTTGGTTGTTTTCCACAGGTGATTAAGCTTCTCTGTAAACTTGAAATAAACAGACAGCAAAATGGTGCAAAGCCTGGGCCTCCTGGAGATTCTTCAGTCAGTAGCTGTTCCTGTGTGATGTTTCTGCTGAGGCTGGTGTCCCTTAGGCTGACGACAGGTCAGATGCCCAAGTCACAGTTACTGCAGCTGGCAGGTGATGTAGACATGTCCTAGGGAGTCACTCATCAGAGTGATCCTGAGACCAGCTATCCACAGTTCTTGGAAGCAGGGAAGAATGCATATTCCTGGGTCCCATGTAAATGCCTCCCAAGTGAGCCACCAGAAAGTAGAAGTGTGAAGATAAGGTAGGACTCTGGGATGTTGGGCAGGTGAGCTGGAGTGCTTTTCTTCACATGAGACATGTCCTGTGGCCTGGCTTTGAACTTCACTTGTTATCAGGGGATAGGAGGCAAAACCTGAAAAAGTCCCATTCCGTGCTGCAGAAATATAGGTTGTTGTCAGGTGTGGTGCACATGCTTGTAATACCAGTACTTGGGAGGCTGGGGCAGGAGGATTCCACGTTCAAGGCCAGTCTGGGCTATGTAGTGAGATTCTATCTAAAGTAAGGAATAGAGCTCTTAAGAGTCAAGAGAAGGTTCCTGTTCAGAAGCACCACTGAGAATCAGGATGCGGAGAAGCTGTTCCTTGGTTCATTACTATGCAGGGTTAGGGGCTTCAGGAAGTCCACTCATGTATGTGAGGTTGAAGTATACTGCTGTCAGTTCCCACTTAAGAGGTAGTACCAGGGTGTGCCAATGAGTAGAGATGCAGGCAGATGCGAGATGACCCAGTGAGCGACGTAAACAGTGCCCAAATGTCCCCTCACACCCTGACGTGAGGAGGTGCCACCATCGCTTTTAACCTTTGGGACAGCAAACAAAGCATTGTCTTAGTCTGTGTATGTTGCTGTAACAGAATGCCCCAAACTGCCTAATTTGTGAAGAATAGAGATTCCCCAAATTTCTGGAGGCTGGGAAGTCTGTGATCACCATTCCAGCAGATTCTGGGTCTGGTGAGGGTTGCTCTCCGCTTCCAGGATGATGTCCAGAACATGGAAGGACCACAGGGGAGTGGATCCCTCTGCTAAGCCCTTTTGATAAGGCACTTAGTTCTTATTCATGAAGGAAGGGTGCTTGTGGCTCAGTCTCCTCCAAGAGGCTCTGTCTCATCCTGTCACACCAGAGCTCCAGTTTCTAAAATGTGAATTTGGGGGGACATACTCTAACCTTCCTTTTCAGTATCCCTAAAACTCCCAGTTCCATTTGATCTGTGTTTAAGTAGCACCTAAAATAGTTATTTTTATGTGTATGTGTACACCTGTCCTGGGGCTACCTGTGAAGGACAGAGGCAGACGTCAGATCCCCTAGAGCTAGAGTTACAGTTAGTTGTGACTCTCCTGACATTGGTGCTGGAAACTGAACTCAGGGCCTCTGCAAGAGCAGCAACGGCTCTTAACCACTCAGCCATCTCCAGCCCCAATGTGAGCACTTAAAAAACAAAAACAACAAAAAGCCACACAAACCAGATTTTTGTTAAAATCATTTCATAGCTCTTGTTCCACAGTCCACACCCCACATCTACCACAAAGCAAGAAAATACCCAGGTTGTTCATTTATCCAGAAGAAATAGAACATTACTAACCTATCAGACCCCAGAATACTTGGAAACGAATTGGCTCAGCAAAGCTGAGGGGCAAGTGCTTTCCACAGTACAGAATGAAGCCAATGTGATGTTGTAAAGCTGCAGGTTGGAAACAGCTCCATTCATATTCGTACCTATAGCAAGACAGATGCAGGTGGTCCTGCTTCAAGGGTGAGTTTGAGAACCTAATAGGGAGGGAGAGGATAAGCCACTTCCCTGAAACTCTGTTACCTATAGTAGTCATTTTATATGAAAATATTAGCTATGGAAAAAAATATGTACATTTCATGAGAACACAACCTAATGAAGGTCACAGGCCTCCTTAGGCTTGTAGAAGGTTATTAAAGTTCCAAAAGCAAGGCCTGGGGCTGTAGTCCAGTGGTAGAGCACTTACCTAGCATGCACAAGAACCAGAGTTCAGCTTCTAGCACCATAAAAGACAGAACTACTTGCCAGGACATCCGGAGGCCTCTCCTGAGCACAGTAGCAAGCCCACAGTAGGATTTACTATGGAGGTTGTGAGCCAAATATTGATAGAGGCTCTCCAAAGAGAGTTTATTCAGAGAGAGTAGAGGGATGCAGTGCAGAGTGTGAGTGTTTTGTGGGCCGGGGAAGGATAGAGGTTGTAGTGAGCCACTGGGCTCAGAAAGGAAGAGATGGATGTATATTCATAGGTAATCCCTGCCAGACCTCAGCAGAGGGAACCACTATCATGGCAAGCACCATCCTGGACAGTGGAACCCTGAGCATCTGAGCTCAGGGGTTTTTATTGATACAAAACTCCTCAGATGTTCTACTGATAGCACATACAGATCCTAAGCAATCAAACGTCCCCCACATAAATCCAGCATCTGTAGACAATATATAACACCTAGGCCTAGGGAGGCCCTCACCCAACAGCGTACAAAACAATTATTTTATACATAACTAAAAATAAACCTCCACATTTCCCCTTTTCTGTATAAGACAAAAAATTTGCTTTATCTCTCCAACACAATTTAACACTACCAGCAAAACTATTTACAAGAGGAAGAATCATGAGTGTTGCTAGTGCACAGAACTAACTGAAACCATATATCAAGCTTTTCACAATGTCTTTGGACAGCAGAAAAACATTATCAATTATCTGGAATTCACTCACAATCTTCTGGGCTCCTCCAAAGGTTGCTTCTCTGGCTCTGTCCTCCAGCCCCAGCTGGCTCCCCTACACTCCTGCTGCTGTCTTGGTGCTCATCCCATGGTACTGGCATCTTCAGAATTCTGGGGTCTTCTGCTGCAACTGGGCTGCACTTTCACCAGTAGCTTCTTCTGGGCTCTCTTCATGGTGCCAAGCCTCAACTTGTCTGCATGACCTCTTCATCTGGGCCTTCAACTACTACTGAGGCTGCATCTTCACCAATGGCTCTCTCCTGGGCTCTCTTCATGATGCCAAGCCTCAACTTCTTTATATGATCCCTTCATCTGGGCCTTCAAATACTACCGAGGCTGCACCTTCATCAATGGTCTCTTTTGGTTTCAACTCTCTCCATGACCCCTTCATTCCTTCAACCCCAGCATCACCTGGTGACTCTTATAGTACAAAGTTCAGCTACCAGAACGAGACAGCTCCTGTGTGTTGAACCTGAGGAAACACTTTCCAGATTTTAAGATAGAGTCTGCTTTGCAGGAAAAACAACTAGTAAGTATGTCTGCAGGAAGAGTTCCCTTATGGGGTAGAGTTCTCATCACCATAGCAGATGTGTCTTGTCAGGATCGCCTCACCTCACCAGTATCTGGACAGGTTTGCAGGAAACAAAACAAAATGGACTCTCTGAGATCTGGAGTTTCCTTTTTGTTCTTCCTTGACTCTATGTTGGATGTAGCTAGCCTGATGTCATACTCCACATTGCAGGCACCATTTGTAGTTGTTACGCACTGTGTCAGTTCAGCAAACAGGACGAGGAGGCATTTTTCATAGGTGCAAGCCCTGCCAGACCTTTGCAGAGGGAACCACTATCATGGCAAGCACCATCCTGGACAGTGCAATCCTGAGTATCTGAGCTCAGGGGTTTTTATTGATACAGAACTCCTCAGGTATTCTACTGATAGCACATACAGATCCTGAGCAATCAAACATCCCCCACATGAATCTAACACCTGCAGACAATATAAAACACATAGGTCTAGGGAGCCCCTCACCCAACAGTGCACAAAACAACTATTTTATACAACTAAAAATAAACTTCCACAGTAAGAGTTGGCCTATGTGGGTAAAGCCAAGAAGTTCAAAGGCAAACTTTGAAAGATAAAAGAAGTAATATTCTGCTGTTATAAAGCACAATTTCTTTGGTCATGTGACCAAACTTGGTGCTGCTCCCAGAAGCGACCTTCATGCAAGATGGTGCTTAGGCATCATCTTATTATCAGGCACATGAGGACCATCTACCCCAGCCCGACCCCTTGTTTGGTGGCTCCGTTTGGATGTTGACAGCTTTCCTAATGGAAGGGGAGGTCCAGCTCACACATTAAGAGACAACACAGACAAGGATTTAAAAAATCATTTCTTTTAATGTTTGGTCCTCGGTCATTCAACATAGCCCTTCTGTTACAAAGTCTCTAGTTATAGGAAGAGGAACTGTGCCCAAGGCCTGTCGACAGCACCTGGGAGAGCTTCCTTTCCTCAGAAAGTGCTTGGACGGGCTGCTGTGCCTCAGGGGACTGGGTCTGTCCTGAGGGTCTTGAGACTGGAACTTCCAAGGAAAGCCAGTCCTGGAGGCCTTGGAGAAGATGGCAATCCCATAAGCCACAGCATGTTTGCTCTCAGACTAGCATCTTGCCCCAGTATGCTCACATTGTATAAACAACAGGTGACCCAGCCAACAACACGGAATCCACTGTGTAGTGAGCAAATGAGCCCCCACAAAAAGTGAGATTAAAAGGGTGGAGGAATGTCTTGAGTTTTCGGCCAGCTTGAGCTACTTAACAGTGAAACTGCGAAATGTAAAAGGCAAAAATCCCAAGAACGCCCACAGGAGATGGGTGCCGTGGTGTACATCTGTGATCCCCGCATTCCCGGAAGCTGAAAAACAGGAGTGTCTTGAGTCTGAAGCCTACCTCAACTCAAGAGGAAGGACCCAGGCACAAAAATGACAAAAGTAATACAAGATCTGCTGGGCAACCCTGAGTATTTGTGCAGTGGAGACTGAGTTAAACTCTGGAACTTTCTCTAGAGTGACGCAGCAGCCATTTCTCTCTTGTCACTGCTTTGATGAGGACTCTGTGGGGTTGAAATGCAGGGCTGGGCATCACTGGTCCATCTCACCCGCAAGACCCTGCAGAAAGGGGTAAATGAGTAACTGCCTGCCCAGTGTGTGCTGTCACCATGAATTACCCGACCACCCAGGGCAAGCAGGAGCTTGGGGAGGACTTCTGGAAGGATCTTAACAGCAGAGGCTTCAGGTTGGTTCTGGAGGATCTCACAGTATGGTATGAGGAATGAGGTATGAGGAAAAACCCTCATTCCTGAATATAAGTACCACATGGATAGAGACGTTCTCCTGCTACCCATTCTCACAATCAAGGCACGACTAAAATAAAGCCGAATTTTTAAAGAGGGGGTCTGTCTGAAGAAAAGTTGGAAACATGCTATCATAGGTGTGACTGCCTGGGTGACGCCAACCTTTGTAGAAGGGCTTTGCTCCGTGTTCTCCCCTGGGTCAAGACACAAGGTACCCAGACTTCTCACCTGCTGGGAGTGTAGGTGCCTACCTGCTCGTAGTCTTCCACATACTTATATTTCTTGTCCCGATAGTAGTATCTTTTCTTCATGCAGTAAAGGACTATGACATCGCATAGCACTGTCGCCTGATTAGCACAGAGTGAACCAGGATGCTTTTAGCTGTTGCTTTGTGTAGACGCCATCCTTAGAAACCTTATCTACTGAGGAGGAAAGGCATCTCCATCTCCCTGGATCAGACTGGACTCTGACCAAAAGGCTTGGTCTCAGACGTAGGGTATCTAGAGTTTCTTTCCCCTCACCCCTATAAGCATCCGGTCTAGAGACAAGTCTAAAGTTTAGGGGGAGGATAGTGCTCACTAAGCTGTGTACTAGCAAGAAAAGTCCAGCCCCTGTGAGAGGAAAGGAACAACCCTAACCACTCACCACTCCCAGCAGCGCCAAGCCAGAGCCAATATTGATCATGGTAGGAATGATGTCAAACTTCCCAGCCTGCATAAGACAGAAAGAGAACCAAAGTGTTTGATGGGGGTGAGACCCGAAAATAGGGTCATGGGAGGCTCCCTGTCCCAGTGGGGTTGGAAGGAGGGCCAACCTTTCCAAACACGATGATGTCAAAGCGGATGCCGTATGCCTTGATGAGTGTGCGCCGCTCGTTGCCGGTGAGGTCACTGTAGTACTTGGCAAACCTGGAGAAGAGGGAGGGTTAGGGCGTAAGGACAGATCTTGGGTGCTAGGAGCAGTGCCCGAGTCCCTGGGTGCAGCTGGCCCTGGCTAACCAGTTGCTCTACCAGGTCAGCAGACAAGCACGCCAGGTCACCCTCCCAGCTAGCGTGAGATGTGGCAAGAAGGGCCAGGACCCTCCCAGAAGAAAAGTGACTCCTCCATCATCACCATCCCCCACAGGATGGCAGAAGCCTCTTGTTCTGAATGGCCTTCCTGATACAGCCAAGACATCTGCCTCTCTCCAGAGAACCCTGGCTACTGACTTGTCAGCTAGCAGGGATCTGCAAGAGTGCATTGGAGGATGGAAACCGAGCCAGCCACAACACTCAGCCCAGGATCCTGGCTCCAGGTGGGATACATCGTGCCTCAGTGGTTCTCTCTGCCCACCACCTGCTTTTTGTTTATCTGGCTGGGTTGAGATACAACAAATGAGTTGAAATATAACTGCACAACTGACCCACCAAACTAGATTTCAAGCCAGGGGAGTCTGTAATCCCAGCACTCCAGAAACCAAATCATCAATTAGTCTTTTTTGTTTGGTTGGTTTTTGTTTTTTGAGACAGGGTTTCTCTGCTATAACTCTGGATGTCCTGGAACTCACTCTGTAGACCAGGCTGGCCTCGAACTCACAGAGATCCGCCTGCCTCTGCCTCCTGAATGCTGGGATTAAAGGTGTGTGAGCCACCACTGCCCAGCTCAATTAGTCATTCTTAAATAAGCAACCAGTCAATTTTAGAATTTCAGTACCGCCAAAAGAAACACTGCCTTTATCATGTTCTACCAGCCTGCCCAGCCTTAGCATTTTGCCAGGGTCTACGCCTGAAGTCTGGGATTTATCTGGCCCATATCTTCTATGCTGTGGTCCAGGCTTGGGAACCTCAGGTAAAACTAGTGCTGGCTGAGGCCAGGGGCTGAGTGTCCTGGGGGATCCATCAGCGTCTCAGCTCCATCAGACCTCAACCCAAGATTGAGGTATCCACAGTGGTCTCTATAAGAACCCTGCAGTAGTAGAGGTGGAACAATACAAATCTGACTCCCAGGGGAGAGTTTAAATACCTGCCCTGGTCTCAGTGAGCCAGTTGGTTCCAAAGGGTTTCTTACAACTCTGCACAAATTTGATTCCACAAGTTACCACTAGGGGGAGTCGAGGACAACTATTAAGACTGACCCAGCAAATGCACAGTACACAGCTACAGATTCTCCTACTTCAAGAAAATGGCAAAGGCGGTCCCAGGCCTCTCATCGTATTCCCAGAGTCCTGGATTTAATAGTGCCCCCTTCCCATGCCCATGTCCTCCTAGGGTCTGCAAATGTGACCTTATTTGGAAATAAGGCTTTGCAGATATAATTAGTTTAAATAAGGTCATGCTAGATTAAGGTCTACCCTAAATCTAATGTTCAAGGAGAGAAGAGACTGGGTTGGGCATGGTGGTACACGCCTTTAACCCAGCTCTCAGGAGGCTAAGGTAGTCCCATCTCTCAAGTTTGAGACCAGCTTGGTCTATACAGTATGTTTCTGGCCCCTTCAAAAAAAAAAGAGAGAGAGAGAAGAAAGTGGGTGGGTGGTACACACCTCTAATCCCAGCACTTGGAGTGATGGCAGGGGGATGAGGAGTTCAAGATCATCCTCAGGTACATAGAGAAGATACCCATCCTACCACAGAGGCGGTGACATATCTACAAGCCAAAGATTGCTGGTAGCTACCAAACACTTGAAGAAGCAGGAAGGGTCCTACAGACACCTTGATTTTTAGAATAAAATTCTGCCATTTTCAGCCTTTCAGTTTCATTTGTTGCTAGAGCCCAGGGAACTGACAGACCTGCATTTTCAGCAGGCCAATTTGAATGCAGCCCTTTATTTTCCTGAGCAGGAAACTCAGGCTTGCCTCAAATTTGTGCTCTTCCTGCCTTAGCCTCCCAAGTGCTGGGATTATAGATGTGTGCCACCAGCCTGGCTTGAGCACAGCCCTCTCTTGAGTCTTAGCACCTGTGTCCTTTGCATGCTGGGGCAGATTCAATTACTGAAAAACCAGTTTCTGGGCCAGATCCCATTGGCCATGAACAGAGGGTCACACAGCTGTTCCTCACAGCAGTGAGTGGGATGTGGGAAAGGATGGCCCCCAGAACCCTAAGCTGCCGGCTTCTCTCATCTACCCTGCAAACCTCAACACATTTTAAAAAATGTTATTGTATGAGTGTTCTGCTTACATGTAAGTCGCCATGTGCATGCAGTGCCCAAGGAAACCAGAAGAGGGCGTTGGTTGCCTTGAATGGGGAGTTAGGAGCTTCCCCATAGGTGCTGGGAACCAAAACCTGGTCCTCTGCAGGAGCAGCAAGTGCTCTTAACTGTTGAATGCTTTTCTTATAGCATGAAAGAACAAGGGGAGCTCTTGTGGCCCTTCACATCACAGGAGCAAGGCCTGCTGGGATATTTTAGGAGGTTCCCGGCCTTCTTACCTTGAACTGGTGATACTCAGCCTGTCCTGAGGGTTCTGGTCTGGGGTGGGAGTGGGGGCATGGATAACCTCATAGGCCTCTCCTTCCACCCTCTCAACACGAGTGGCAGAGCCCAGGCTCACACACCTGAAGTTATAGCCAGGAGACACATTGTGTTCCAGGTCCCGGGTGTCAAGGCGCCGGAAGGAATATCTGGGCAGGCAGAGGGAGGCGGCTCTATCAAGGTTGCAGTCCCACTTGACCTGGATGCCCATGATGCCTCCCTGTGGAGGAAGCAGGAGAGACATAGACAGGCTTTCAGCGCTCAAGTCCACGCTGGGGCCAAGGTGTGAGAAAAGCTGTGTCAGCGCCTACCTCAACTGCCATATCCTGGAAGCTGTGGCCCGCATCCTCCACAATTTTGCCAAGACGGAATATGGGGCAGAAGGGATCCGTTTGAGCATCATAGATGCACGATTTGAGGTAGGGAGTGGTGATGTTGGGGAGGATATTCCTCCTGAAGTCAGGGAGGAAGCAGAAAGGCTAAGCAAGGCAGACCTCAGAGAAACCCAGTTCTTTTAAGAGGCTGTGAACATGCATGGCTGGCCCCCACTTACTTGCTGAAATTAAACTTGGGGTACCAGATGTTGTTCTTTACCAAGAGGGTGAAGTTTTCTGCAGCGTTTAAAAAAGCTGGTCTGGAAAAGAATTGTAACAATTACTAAACACACACACAGGGCTGTGCAACCTTTCTAACAGTTTACACTGTTGCTTTGTCAAGGAAAAAGGGGAGCAACTAGCATTTTCTAGTCTCTTCTGTGTAACACCAGGTCACCAGGCCTTCTGGATCCTTCCTCTGAAAAGGTGGGACTTCCTGCCCAAAGCATTTGGCAGTAAAGAACCTGGGCACTAGCTGAGGACAATGGTGGCTGTGGCCTCTGTGATTCCTTAGCATCTGCTGGCCTCAGGTTTCTCTTTCCAGGTCTTCATGGAGAATTATGCTCCTGAAGTCAAAGCACAGGTGAGTTCACCTGCAGGTACATCCTGGCCTTGCTGAAAAGGAAATCATACTGCCAGCTGGCTCTGAAATGTACCACGTCAGCTTCTGGCTGACAGTACAAGGTGAGTCTGTCCCCAAGGGGACTCATTTCTTGGGTGGGTTTTTCTCAGAATTCAGACATATGGAGCTGATCCTTCTGTGGAGGAGGCCTTCCCTGAGGGAGACAAGAACTTTGAAGTTATAATGGAATCACCAATGCCAACCCTGCTTCAGAAGCAAAGCCACTAATGGCCAGTGATGAGAGGAGCCCTCGCCTATCACTTCCTCTGCCAAGTAAAGGCCTCGGCTCTTTCAGGGTCAGAGTCCTCATTCCTTATCAAGGTGGAGGGGCTATAACAGGGTCTTTCCATTTTTGTCATTTCTGTATCATACTCCAATACCTATGCACCTTGTAGTTTTAAGATTAGCTCATTGTTTTTTCTTTGGAAAGAAGATGGAGTGTAATTCAAATAATATAAGATTAGCCATTTTAAAATGAGTCTATTTAGTCAGGTATGGTGGCTCATGTCTGTTATCCTAGCATTGGGGAGACTGAACCAGGAGGGTCACTGATTTAAAACAGTTCTCAGGCTTTGTTAAGGCAGAATAATATTCCATTGAAGGGACATACCACAATTTGTATGTATCCATAAAAACTGAGTTGCTCCCAATGTACTCCAAAATGGTGCTACTAACACTTGTAGTTAATATTATTGTCTGCTGAGGGTGTGTGTCTGGGGCTTATTCTTTGTAAGAAATACAAATCAGCAAGTTGATAGCCAAGATACCCCAAGTCAGGATTTCCTCTTTGACTTAAAGGAAGCGACTGAATAGGAATGGAAATATCTATTTTTAGTGCCTGTATGTATGCAGGTATTATGTCTGTTTGCATGCACACCCAGAGACTGGAGCACAACCTTAGATGCCTTCCTCATGAACACAGTCCACCTCCTCCGAGACAAGGTGTCTTATTGGCCTGGAGCTCGCCAGTTAAAACTAGGCTAACTGGCCACTAAGTCCCAGAGACTCCCCTTGTACACCTCCACAGCACTAGGCTTAGAAGCATGTGCCACATGCCCAACACTTTTATGTGAATTCTCAGGGGTAGGTCAGGTCCTTGGGCTTTATGCATTGAGCATCCTCAGATGTGAGGGTGTTGGATCCCCTGTAACAGGAGTTAGAGACAGTTGTGAGCTGCCATATGGGTGCTGGGAATTAAACTCAGGTCCTGTGGAAAAGCATCCAGTGCTCTTAACTGCTGAGCCATCTCTCCAGACCCAGGGTGAGAGAGCGATGGCTCAGCAGTTAAGGGCTCTTTTCACCTTAGGTCAAGTAGATCACAACTGCCTCTAACTCCAGCTCCAGAGGACCTAGCACCCTCTACTGGCCTCCATAGGTACCACAGGCACTTGATGCACATACACATGTATGTGTGTGTTTTCTTGGTAATCTTTAAGAAATTTAACTGATTAATTAAATGCGCTTTTGGAGTTTTGTTTTGTTTCTGAGACAAGGCTTCTCTATATAGATTTGGCTGTCCTGGAACTCACTACATAGACAAGGATGGCCTCAAATTCACAGAGATTTGCCTGCATCTGCCTCTCAAGTGCTGGGATTGAAGGTGTGTGCCATTCATACCCGGCCTCTTTAAGAAATTTTAAATGTAAAGAGAAAGTGAAAATTAGTATAGGCTATCCCAACATATAATATGACTCAGATATGTGGCCAACATCAATTATTAAACAGATCTTGTGCATTTTGTTTTGGTCACAGTCTTCATGTCAATCAACAGTACACTACTTTAGCCCAGCTGTATTTCAAACTCAACAGTTGTAAATGGCTAGTGGTCCAGTGCTGGAGACTCCAGTTCTTAAAAGTCCTTTCCAGTACCAAACCCCAGGGTTCCTCTTCCTTTGGGTACTTCCCCCTCCTCTTAAGCCACTGACTTCAACAGCCACCAG
Organism: Cricetomys ansorgei; assembly: GCA_026225945.1. Taxonomy (NCBI): domain Eukaryota; kingdom Metazoa; phylum Chordata; class Mammalia; order Rodentia; family Nesomyidae; genus Cricetomys; species Cricetomys ansorgei. The sequence goes on from JAMJFZ010001012.1 coordinate 11,651,366, forward strand.
GTTTTCCCAGGTGGCAGCACACCCAGGCTGAGCTGCCACTTCCTACTCCTCAGGTCTCACATAGGTCTGAACACCACAGAAACCCAAGTTCCATACAGTTCTCTGGGTGCAGCCTCTGACCCCACCCATGCAAAGTGCAGAAGTCACGACTGGGAAGACAGTGTCTAGGGATCCTTGAACCTACTGTGGTTCAAGACCTTGCATTTGTATACATTTATGATTTCCCCACCTCCTCTTCTTGGTAACAGAACCCCCAGTTCCCTTTGGAAGCCCTTGTCTCCTGCAGTTTCAGCCTGTACTTTTTGGGTGGGACTGATGGCAGATATGTGACCCAAGTCCAAGCTGAGAGGCAAAGGCCATCCATCTCCCAGCCATAGTTATGGGGTAAGGAATGTCACAGATGGCATAATGATGGACAGGTCCAGACAGCACAACCAAGAAGGGAGACAAAAGCCCAGGGCTGCCTCCTGGGCTGCAAATGAAGCTGATCCAAGGAAGGCAGAGGCAAAGGGAGCCTGATACTCTGTGAGCCCCAGACCTAGCCTTGCTCAGTCTTTTTTGTTAGTTGAATCATAAAATGTTCTGGCTCTGTGTGTGTGAGTGTGTGTATATTTGGGGTGAGTATATGTGTGCAAAAGCCAGGTATGGTAGCTTATGCCAGTGTTCCCCATACTTGGAAAGCTAATGCAGGAGACCAAGAGTTCAAGGCTGGGCTGGTGACAGGGCTCAGAGGGTAAAGGCACTTGCTGCAGTGCCTGAAGATTTCAGTTCCATCCCTGGGTCCCAAACAGTAGAAGGAGGGATCTGACTTACAAGTTGTTTTCCAGCCTTCATATAACACACATATGCACATACACATGTGCAACACACACATAAATGTAAATAAGAATTATTTTTTTAAAAAAAGAGCTGTATGGTGAGTCTCTTTAAAAAAAAAAAATACAAAACCAAAACCGAGGACTGTTTCCTGTCGGTTATTTGCAACTGAGCTCCAGCGCATGAAGGTCACCTGAACCCTTACCACGAGTGACAAACCCTTGCTCTGTGGTTGACAACCACACTCCCAGGGTAGAATGGCCCCACATATAGCACACAGCTCACCTCACCCTCTCTGTCACCTCTCTCCAGGCTGAAAATCAAGGTCAGGGAACCTTGGGAAAGACTCACGTTGGTAACCCAGCGTCGTCCTCCACTGGACACCATGCTGCCACCTCACAGGTCTTCACAGACTCGTTGAATGGAACACATTTTCCAGTCCCAACCCCTGTGAAGAGTAGAAGCCCAGGTCTACAGGAGTCTCAGCATCTATCTTTTACCTTTGTGGAGCACAGTAAGAGACCCCCAAGGATCCCAGGCAGCCCATCTTTAGTAAACATGGGATTAGATGGTATCTAGGAAATGGAAGTAGGACGAGAAGGCTGCTTCGGCACTGGCCACATGTGCCATGGTGATACCACACCACAGAGGGGGCAGCATCTGGCTATATGCCACAGCACAGGCAAAAGCTAAGGAAGATCCCGGTTCTCCTCTTACACCAGGTTCCCTGGGTTCATGTACCATTGGTTCTTCTCTGATGATAGGCTAGAATTGAACCAGGGCTCATCTAAGCCAAACCTGTGCTCTACCGATGAACTGTATCCCAGGCGGGGGGGAGGGGTGCAGATTTTTATTTCTACAATTTCTCTATCATAGATGCACCAGAGGAAGTGTGATGTCATCAGAAGCCATTTTTCCCAGGTCTAGCATCTGCTGAGAGGACCCAGCTGCTCATGTCAGTCATTCCTACCATTGCTGTGGATGCTTGCGGAGCCAACGGTGCAGTTGGAGTCTGAATTACAAATGGTGGTCTTATCAGGAATCTGGAAAAGGAATGAATGAAAACAAGTTCCCTGTGGTCTAGCACACACACAGTTTGCCAGGAGTAGATATGGGTGTGAAGGCTGAGGGGTTTTTCCATAGAGCCACCTACCTCTGGACAGGTGCTCTGCGTCTGGTTCACAGTGATGATCATATTGGTCATGATGAAGAGGGAGTTTTCCTCCTGTGGAGAGGAGAGAACCCTGTTGAGTCACCCTCAGAAGAGGGGAGTGGGGTCATAAAGAAAGCCCAATGGAGCTGGAGAGATAGCTCAGTGGTTAAGAGCACTGGCTGTCCTTCTGGCAGAGCTGGGTTTGATTCCCAGCACCCACACGGCAGCTCACAACTATCAGTAACTCAAGCTCCGGAGGGATATGACACCCTTTTCTGGCCCCCACAAGCACCAGGCACAAAAGTAGTATGCAGACATATATGCAAGGTAAAGCATCCATGTACATGAAATCAAATAAAATACATCTGAGAAAGAAAGCATTTGAGTATTTAAAAACAGAAAACTAGAAGACATTAAAAAATTAAGGAAGGAAGCCAGATGTTTCCCTTTTTGTGTGGGGGAGGGTAGCCAAGACAGGGTCTCATGTAGCCCAGGGTGGCCTCAAACTATATATAGCCAAAGCTGCCTGTGAGCCCCCGATTCTCCTGCCTCCACCTTCCATGGGCTGAGATTACAAGTGTGCACCATTAAATCTGTCCAGAAATTTCCTTAAGAATTCAATTTAAGGGTCTGGAGAGATGGCTCAGAGATTAAGAGCACTGGCTGCTCTTGCAGAAGATCCAAGTACAGTTCCCAGCCCTCCCAAGTAAGTGACTCACAGTCATCTGCAACTCCAGTTCCAGGGGATCTGATGTCCTCTTCTGGCCTCTCTGTGTACTGAACACACATGGTGCACATACAGGTGCACATAGACATATAAAATTTTTTTTTAAAGCATGCTAAAGGCTGGGTGTGATGGCCCATACCTTTAATCTCAGTACATGGGAAGCAGAGACAGAAGGATCGCTGTGAATTCAAGGCCAGTCTGGTTACACAGCAAGTTTCAGGCCAATCAGGGCAGCGTAGTAAGACTGCCTCAAAGATGATAGATAGATAGATAGATAGATAGATAGATAGATAGATAGGGAGATAGATAGGGAGATAGATAGGGAGATAGATAGGGAGATAGATAGGGAGATAGATAGGGAGATAGATATGAAAATACTCCAAGAGTCTGTCAGCCAATAACAGATATTTCTCTCTTTGAAGTGGTTCTGTTTTCTCCTTATAAATACAAAGATGCCAATCTAGAGTTTCTAGAAAGCAATTCTCTGCAGAGAAGAGAGAGAAACTGCTAATTGTGATCCCTTCATACAAGGAATGAAAGAAATGATCCCAGAAGATTCTAGTTAGATGCCCCCCAACCTCCACTGGTTGCTCCAGCATTTCATACTCCCAAGAGAAGCAGAATCAGCTCTGGGAGCCATTTCGGGGATCAGCTCACTGCAGGAATCCCCACACTCAGGTCAGACAAGGTTGCAAATTCTCTGGCAACAGTAGAATAAACTATGCCAGGAGACAAGCTTAAGGGAGGTGAGGCAGGAGTCTCTTGTCACCCTTCCAGCTGTTTAACAAACAACCCCCTTATGTAGTGTCAATAGCAGTCTTGCTTCTGAGCTTCCTGGAGTTGGACTTGTACAGTTCATCGTTGCTTACTTTCTGTTTCCTATCGCTTAGCTCTTCCATTTAGGGAAACTTCAGTCTGGAGATTCATCACATAGATGCGGTGGTCATAGTCTGTCCATGGAGACAGCTCAGGAAGAGAGCCCAGGGAAGCCCTAGTCTCCAATCCAACTGCTTGACAGAACACAATTGCTGGCTGGCCCTTCCCACTCAGGTCCAGGAGCGCAGCTCATGCCCTTTCTTGGCTGCAGTAGGTGCGCTGGGTGTGATAGTTCCAGAGTTTGTCAGAATGAGGTCTGGAAGCCACAACTCTGCTGAAACAGGTACATACCTAAGGACCACCCAATTGCAACCACCTGCTCCAGCTGATTTAAAAAACTTTGTTTTGGACAGGGTCTCAATGTATAACTCTGAATGGCTTGGGACTCACTCACTAACTCACTGTGAGTTATGTATGTAGGCTGGCCTTGAAATTTACAAGGCCTTGCCTTGTGAGTGCTGGGATTAAAGGCATGGACCACCATACCTGGCAGTCCATTTTGTTTTTCTGTCTCATTAGCTTTGGCTTTTCTCTGGACACCCCATCAAACCCTTCTCCTGAGGTCAGGGAAGTTAACACTCTTGAAGAGAATATTGAAGTTTTGCTTTCTCTCTCCTAGCTCTAAGCCAAGTGCTCACAGCCATCATACACACCAAGCCGGGACATCAGCCATCTGGAAGGAGACACTAGGCCGGGTTTTGGCTAAGTGGCACATAGCTGAAGAGTCAATGTTTAACTTGCAGCTTTGGGGCTGGAGATTTGGCTCAGTAGTACAGTACCTGCCTAACATGTATGAGGCCCTAGGTTCCATCCCTAGCACTAGAAAGTGAGACTAAAATGTTAACTTGCATCGTGTGGATTAAAAGACAGTAGGTTAGGATGGCCCCATGAAGCAATTTATTCCTCTTTTTTCTTGATGGATTCTGTTTGGGTATGTGGTCTTTAACTGCTGTTGTTGTTGGTTTTTGTTTTTGTTTTTTTAATACCATCTGGCAAGCTTTACCTTGTGGGTGTGAGACAGGAAAGCAAACACAGAATTCGGAAGGTGCTATTTCTAGCCTCACCTTTCCCAAGACCTTTGATTTTTCACCCTCTATAGCTTGGAGAGACAAAGTGTAGGTAAGATGGTGGGGTGGAGCCAGCCCCACTTCAGAGCTGCAGAGCTCTCCAGGGTTCTCTGTCAGAGATGACATCCCAGAGGTCTGGCTGCATTGCTTTTTCAGGCCGAAACAGCCGGGGCAAGGAGGTGGCGAACTCTGGCCACTCCTTGTATGTGGGCAAAACCAGTACAGAGCTAGTGCAGACCGGAGGCTTCCACGTGCACAGAAGTCGCAGCGAGACCTACCTGAGCTGGAATCACATAGTCCGCCACATCCCAGATCCGGAACCCAAGTTGAGAAGTGTTGGTCACAGCCACACCTTTGGCCTTGGTTGTCACCGAGCTGACCACGGAGTCAGTTTCCTGGTAGCCCTTTTCCCACACAAACACCCACCTAAAAAATACAGTAGGCCATAGGATTCAGTAAGGGTGAGTATGGCATTTGCTCAGTATGGGGCTTGCAAAAGCTGCTGAACTTTCACCACACTCCACTTCTACAGAACGAACATAGCAGCCCCACTGATCATATCGGCACATGCCGGCTAGCACGATCATCAGCACACGGGAGATGCTCGGTGAACGCTCTTATTATTACTGGATGTCTGAGCAGTCTCAAAACACCGACCTATAGGAATTACCGATAATATGTTATTTTTTAAAATTTCTGTCTTTTCAAATAATTTATTTATTTTTATTTTATGTGCATTGGTCTTTATGCTGCATACATGTGTGAAGGTGTCAGATCCCCTAGAACTGGAGTTACAGATGGGTGTAAGCTGCCATGTGGTTGCTGGGAACTGAACCTGGGTCCTCTGAAAGAGCAGACAGTGCTCTTAACTGCTGAGCCATCTCTCTAGCCTACACATACATACATACATATATATATATATATATATATATACATATATATACACATATATATGTTATTATAACAATAGTTTCCATTTGATTTACATGTAGTAAGTCATTTAATCCTGACCACTTCATGAGGCACATGCATTATTACCTATTTGCCAAGGCCATACAGTTAGCAAGTGGCCGAGTAGTGATTTGAACTCAAGCCAGAAGCCTCTGAAGCCTCTATTATCTCTAGACAAGAGAATCTCATCTTTTTGTTTGTTTGTTTGTTTTGTTTTTCAAGACAGGGTTTCTCTGTGGTATCTCTGGCTGTTCTGGAACTCACTCTGTAGACCAGGCTGGCCTCGAACTCACAGAGTTCCGCCTGCCTCTGCCTCCAGAGCTGGGGCTAACGGCATGTACCACCACTGCTAGTCCACTTTTGGCTTTTTAAGACTGGCTTTTTACTACGTAGCCCTGGCTGGTCTTGTACAGGCTATGTAGCTCAGGCTGGACTCAAATTGTGAAGTGGCAATCTTCCCACCTCAGAATCCCAAGTGCTGGGCTTATAGGTACAAGTCACTATACCCTGTTGTGTGTGTGTGTAAGTGTGGCTCATGTGCAGAAGTCAGAGGACAACTTTTGGAAGTTGATTTTCTCCACTGTAGATTCTGGGGATCAAATTCAGGTTGTTAGGCTTGCATAGCAAGCACTTTTTGAGACATGGTCTTACTATGTAGTTCTGGCAGGTATTCGCTATGTAGCACAGGCTGGCCTTCAACTTTAGATGCTCCCCTGCCTCTTTCTCCCTAACATAAAGATCACAGGCTTGTACCATGTTCTGCTCTGAGATTTTATGTGTTTGTGTTTGCATGAGTAGGCCAGAGGGGAGTCTCAGGTACCTTTCTTCAAAAGACATCCACTTGGAGTTTTGGTTTTGACACAGGGTCTCACCATGTAGCTGTGGCTGGCAGAACTTGCTATGTAGATCAGACTGGCCTTGAACTCCCAGAGATCCACCTGCCTCTGCCTCTAGAGTCCTGGGATTAAGGACATGTGCCACCTCCATGCCTAGCTTCCACCTTGTTTTTCTGAGACAGGATCTCACTGACTTGGGGCTGGATGGTTAGGCTGGCCAGTGAGCCCCAGGGACCTGCCTCTGTCCGCCTCCCAGTGCTGCTTCCCAATGCACATAAAATAAAAATAAATACATTATTTGAAAAGAAAGAAATTTAAGAAAAATAACATTATTGGTGATTCCATAGGTCAGTAATAATAAAGCATGTGATACTACACACAGCTTTTCTGCATGGGTTCCGGTATCAAACTCTGGTCCGAGTGCTTGTGCACTGAATACTTCACTGCCTGAGCTATCCCTCCTGCCCCTTGGGGAAACTTTTTACAGTACTGCCTTACTTTTTCCTAAGAATTATGGCCATCTCCTCTCCTTCTGCAGTCAGGGTATTATTGCTGCTCCGAATAATTTCAAATCTAAAGGCATCTGTGTTCTGGATACTGAACACAAACTGGAGTCACAGGGTCTCAGTTTACACTCAGTCGCTTAACTGCTCTGTGCCTCTGCTTTGGTAACAACACATCACAGGATGGCAGCAAGGTAAGTTAACAGGGTAAAAGCAATGGCCTGAGCATCCCAGTCCTGTTAAACTTCTACAGAACACCAGCCTGCCTTTGTTTCAGAACCGAAAAATGCTAAGATCTACCACCTCTTTAGGAGATCCCCACCCACCCACCCAGACTTCAGGAATTGATGTTTTGGGTTCCTTTTTCATGGGTTTGATATAAGCCACCCCCAAATCCTCTGCCCATCCTAAAGATGGGTTTCTCTCCCTCCAAGTCCTCTTCTGCAGGGCTTCTCAGAACCCAGTGACACTAATGATTCCATGTAATCCTCTCTGACACAGTTTAGGGCAGATAGGCCACTATGAGTTTTACCACCCAGTACACTGAGTTTCTAAATTAGGGGGGGCTGGAGAGGATGCTACCCTCACATGGTTAGCTATGTCCTCACCACATGAGGAACAGAATAAGATCACTGGGAACTCTGAGGTCAGTGTCTTTTTCAGGAAGGATTTGCTTTATGCAGAAAAGAGATTACACTTTCACCAAGAGTAATTAAATCAGGAAATTAACAAAGAAGTTAAAAGCCAGGGTGCGATGATGAATCATGCTTGTAATCCCAACTCAGGAGGCTAAGGCATGAAGATCATTTGTAGATTCCTTGGCCAGCCTGGACTGTGTAGTGAGAGCAAGGCTACCATGGGCTACATAGTAAGACTGTCTCAGAACAACAAAGTGTAAAGTTTCAAACAAGTCCCGGATTTATATTTGGAGTCTGATCATAGTAAGATGGGTGGAGGCAAAGCATTATTGTTTTAGAAATGATCGGGGCACACTATACTACATCAGGAGACCCCCATAACTATGCTGCCCAATAGAAATAGAATACAGTAGTGATGGAGAAGGGTAGCTAAGGGGTAGGAATCCATGATTAGAAATACAATGTAAGCCAGGTGTAGCGGTGCATGCTTTTAATCTCAGCACCTGGGAGGCAGATCTCTATGGAGTTCAAGACCAGCCTGGTTTACATATTGAGATACAGGCCAGAGAGTTATAGCTCTGTCTCAAAAAAAAAAAAAAAAAAACCCACAGGAAAAATTAATGACTTATTTTTATATGGTCCAATATAGACATTTCTTTCTTTTCTTTTTTTTTTTTTTTTTTTGGTTTTTTGAGACAGGGTTTTTCTGCTGTAACTCTGGCTGTCCTGGAACTCATTCTGTATGTAGACGAGGCTGGCCTCGAACTCACAACAGAGATCCGCCTGCCACTGCCTTCCCAGAGTGCTGGGATTAAAGGCGTACGCCACCATTGCCCGGCTTTAGACAAAATATTTTAACAACATCAATTTCTAAAGTTTCACTGGGAACTGGGAACTGGACATGGTAGTGTACACTTGTAATCCCAGCACTTGGGAGGGAGAGGTGGGACTGGGAGTCCATTGTCATCATCCTTAGTTACAGAGTGAGTAGGACAGCCTGGATTACTGAGACCTTGTCTAACCCATGGGAGGCTGGTAAGATGGTTTCACTGTGTGAACCCACGGTGGAAGGAGAGAACTGTCTCCCAAAAGTGTCTTCTGACCTTCCCATATGCTATGGCATGTATGTACCCTCACTCTTACATACAGACACAATAATAAATAAAAATCAACATTTAAATAAAAAATAAAAGGATATAGCTCAACAGCATATGGCTTACCTAGTATACATAAGGCCTTTGTTTGATCCCTGGTACCTCAGGGGGGTAAAAATTACTGATGTGATATTTTACTTCTTTGTGTGTACTATATCCAAAATATCTTCAAAATCTAATGTGTATTTTTCATTTTGAGTGCATTTTAATTGCGAGTAGAGACAGCTTGAGCATTCAATGGTTTGGCTGCATGTGGTCATCCTAAAATATAATAGCTACAGACCCTTCACAGTGAAGAATCTTACAGTGAAGAGATTATCCCGGGAGAGCAGAAGTCGAGAGCTCAAAGCCACTAAGAGCTCCTGACTCCAGATATTTCCAATCCAAGATACTTAGTCAGCTAGTAGCATGTTTCAGTACTGAAGAGTCCATCTCGAACACTCGAGCATTTACGCAGTCCTGAGCCTTAACAAGATTAAACTGGATATGGGCCACATATTTTCCAGGTACTGGGGACTGAATCTAAGGCCTCATGCATGCTAAACACATTGTATTTATATAAAGAGTTTTTCGGAGTCAGGGTCTCATGGAGCCCAGACTGGCTTTAAACTCAACATCGTCTGGCCTCAGCCTCCTGAATACTGGGATAGCAGATCCATTCATTACTACCAGACCAGGCCTTAGCTAGTTATCTCTAGTGCCTCTAGTGCCTTTCTGGACTGACATGTTAAAAGGGAACCTGCAATCTTGTGAATTCCCTTAGGCAGTCTGAACAGATTCTGAATCTCACAGCAAAGCAGGAGATCTATTACTTTACTATGTCTTTATTTTTGAGACAGGGTCTCACTACATAATTCTGGCTGTCCTAAAACTATGTATACCAGACTGGCCTCGAACTCAGAGATCCCCCTGCCTCTCCCTCCCAGTGCTAGGATTAAAGGCTGTGCCTTAGGGATTCTTAATCACTGGGCCTTCTCTCCAGCCACCTGTGTACCTACTTGATATATCTGGAGGTCACACAAAAATTTCTCAAGCCAGTACGGTCAGGCACAGAAAGTTTGGTAAGCTCTGCTTTACAGCTCTAAGCAATTGAATCAGGGGTCAGGTTGTGAACTGGCAATCAGTATTTTTTAAGGATTCCTAAATCGTTCCAATGTGTAGTTTGAGGATCTTTGCTTTAGGCCTTTTAGAAAGAACAAACAAGCAGATCTACCTGTCAAACCAGCAGCTGTTGACATTAGAACACCTTGAAAGTGGGCCCGGGAGGCAAAACTCCCTTTCGTTCCTGGGGTGTATTAAATTCTAACAAGTACAGTCAATTAAAATTAAACACTTATATAAACAGTAAACGGGGAGCAGAGGTTGGAATCATAAGAAGTACCCATATTCCCAAACAATCCAAAAGGAAGTGACCTTAGGGCACTGGGAAAGTGTGACATCTCCCGGGTAGTGAGTTATCACAAGGTTCTTAAAGGCCCGGAAACCACAGACCCAGAAAGTACCGAGTGGCAATCACAAGCCTTGGTTTCTATCAGCAGGTTTTTAAAATGAAAACGAAAAGAGAGGATTGCGACGTTCAGAGTAAAGCCTCCCTGCCCTGGCCCTCCATGGAGCAGACGGAAGGTGGTGACAGCCTAGTGAGTGTTCCCAGTGTCCGGTACAAGCCGGTTCCAGGTGGCTACAGCCTAGGGAGGGCGTGTCGCCGCCCCTGGGACCCGGGATGCCCCAGGCCTCGAGGTGAGCAGGTGCCAGCTCCCGGCAGTCTGGGTACCCCCAGCCGCGGCCCCTCCCCAGGCCCGCTCACCCGATGACGTAAGCCAGGATGAGCAGCTGCACCACGCGGTTCATGAGCCCCACTTTACGGCTGCGGATGAGCACGATGCGCGGCGTGTCGTACTCGAACAGGAAGGACCCGAGCACGGAGCAGCAGCCCGCCATGGCTCCGCCGCCCGCTCCGCGCTGTGGGCCGCGCTCCCCGCCTCCCCGCCGCCCCGCCGCCGGGTCCCGGCCGCGGCCCCGCCCAGCAGCTCGGTCAGGCCTGCGGCGACGCCCGGAAATCGGCCGCGCGCCCTCTGAGGTGCGCGTCTCCGCCCCCTCAGCCACGCGAGGGCGACGCCGGGACCGGCGGCTCCTCGAGGGGATAGTTTGACGAGCTGGAGTGGCCTTTTCCCTCAGGGACGAGTTACCTCAGGAGCTGGGCTGGGGAGCAGTGTCACCTCCAGAGTGAGGCGGGTAATGAACCCCTCAGGCCTAGGAGTGAGGCAGATGGGTCCCTCCCTGTTGCAAAGGACAGCTCGTCGAGGCCCAGTCGGGATGCAGGGTAATGAGCCACTCCCCTGGGGAAGAGTCACATTCCCAGAGGACCTGAGTGCTGAGGAGAACCGCCACCCCTAAAGGGAGCCAAACTTGCTCGCTGTAATGAAGGGAGCTGGGCCATGCTGCTTTCTGGGTGTGTAGGGGTGGGTTCAGATATCTGTCCTGTGATGTCAGCCACGTACTCTATCGTAAAGCCCTCCTACAACAAGTCAGGCCATATCCCTGCCCCAAGTCAGGTAACTGTCTCAGTTGCATCTGAGAGGAGGAAGCTGGGAAGACCAGGGAAATAGCCTGTAGCCATCCTGACTTTAAGAATGTCTTATCACAAGTTTAGGGAAAACTGGAAAAGTAGAAGCCAGTGGGGAGCCACCACTGTTACACAATCACATCTATCCATTCCTTTCAGCCATGTTTTCATAAGTGTTTTATATTTAGTGTAACAAATGCATCCAAGAAGTGTTAATACATACCTTCCTTACACCAGGTACTGTCCAGTGAACACAGCAAGGAGAGCATCTTGGCCTTGTGCAGAATAAATTCCAGCAGGTAATCTATACAAGATTTTAGGTTCTAACCATACTCACTGGTTCTTTTCATTTTCTTCTTCGCATTTCTTTTATTCCACGAGTGGTTAGCTTTTGGTCACTGTGACAAAAACCTGAGTGCTCAGAACTGAATTTGGTCCTCTGCAAGAACAGTAAGATTTTAACCACTGAGCTATTTCTTCAGCCCATATAGGCAATCTTCTTCAATAGAACTTTATTTCCTGGCTGTGAGATACATGACCTTGATTTTTCAAACATAAAAAAATCATGTGGTTCTGTTTATAAGTAGTCCCAGACTAGGCAAAAGTGTAGAAACTGAAAGTAGAATGTCAGTTGCCAGAGGCTAGAAGGAAGGAAGGACAGGCAGTGACTCCTGTCACTCACTCTGTAGACCAGGCTAGCCTTGAACTCACAGAGATCCACTTGGCTCTGCCTCCTGAGGACTGTAACCAAAGGTGTGCGCCACCACCACCTGGCTAAATAAATAATTTTTTTTAAAAAATGGATGGCTGGAAGTGTGTTTTAATGGTACAGAATTACCATGTGACCCAACAAACCCAGCTCTAAGTATGTCCTTCAGATATACTGTGGTGTTTTGAAATGGGATCTCACCCTATAGCCCAGACCGGCCTGGATTTTGCATTAATCTGCCTCCTGATCACAGGGCTCACAGATGCCACACCCTGCACTTCAGAGATTTTAAAAAAAAAATGGTTTCATAGCAGCACTTGTAAAAGCCAGGAAGAATATAACCTAAATGTCTCCCAAGAAATGAATAGAGAGGCTTCTGCCAGGACCCACCAGGCCTGCCACCACTGGCAGACCATTTCTCACCGCAGCCAGCCAATCCACCCAGCCACCCCTCTCACATCCTTCTCCAGGGTCTAGCCCAGTGAATGGATGGAACTATAGAGAGCATGCTGAGTAAGGTAGCCCAGTCCCAGAAAGAGCAGCATCACATGTTCTCATCAGAGGCTTCTAGCTCCAAATCTTCAGATATAAGTGTCATTTACTACACTATCACTCACCAAGGAAACTTCTCTTTGCAATGGATGGAGACCATTACAGAAAACCATAACCAGTCAAAATGCAGAGTTGAAAAAAAAAAAAGCCCAATCTTAATAGATACATCTCCAAAACAATTTCTGTACCTAAGACTCAGGGAACATTGTAAAAGAGGGGACTCAAAGATTGTAAGAGCCAGAGGGTCAAGAAAGTTGTTGTATGGTTGTGTCTCCTAGGAATGTCAGAAACTACACCCATAAAGTCTCACCAACATGACTGCCTAAACATGAACTGAAAAAGTACAGCAATAATAGACATGTCAGAGTGGACAGGGGAAAGACCACCACAGGCCTCAACCCTACACAGAACCACAGCCAACTAAGGAATGCTGAGGGTGGGAGGAATGGTCTTCCCCAGGGAAGAGCACACCAATTGCCTATCCAATAACAAATGGTCAGCCCTGGAAACATACATATGCATAATATTACACAGTTTCTATTTAGGAATATATATCTATATATCTATCTGTATACATACATACATATATACATACGTATATGCATGTAACAATGAGAAAAGAGGCCATGAATTTAAAAGATCAAGGAGGAGGTAAGGGAAGGTTTAGGGGGAAGAGGGAATTTGATATATTACAATCTCAAAAGAAATAAAAAAGAAATGAATAGATAAAATGTAGCATATCCAGCCAAGTATGGTGGTACATGCCTTTAATCCCAGCACTTGGAGGCAAAGGCAGGCAGAGTTTGAGGCCAGCCTCATCTACAGAATGAATTCCAGGTAAGCCAAACTTAGGTAGTGAGATTGTCTGAAGAAAAAAAAAAGTGATCTACCTGTCTGTTAGAATAGTACTCAGACACAAAAGGAAATGAATGCCATGTACAGATACATGGCACACCATGGATGAACCTTGAAAATTTTAGACTGAAGTAAACCAGACACAAACCCCAAATCCTGTGGTTCTGTTTATAAGTAGTCCCAGACTAGGCAAAAGTGTAGAAACTGAAAGTAGATTGTCAGTTGCCAGAGGCTAGGAGGAAGGAAGGACAGGCAGTGACTCCTCCTGAGCAGAAAGTTTCCCTTTGGAGAGATGAAAATATTCTGGAAGTGAATCAGTGATGACAGATGCAGAACTCGTGATGATTTGAGAAGCTGCTGAGTTGTACATTTGCTGCGTGTGGTAGTATAGGCCTGTAATCCCAGCTCTTGGGAGGCTGGGCAGGAGGATTACAAATTCTGGGCCAGATATGTATGTGCCTGTGTGTGTACTTAGTACATGTTTATGCCAGTACATGTATGTGTATATATATGTGTGTATAAGCCAGAGGTCAACCTCAGGAGCTATCCATTTTGTGTGTATATTTTTTCAAGACAGGGTTTCTCTGTTGTAACCCTGGCTGTCTTGGAACTCACTCTATAGATCAGGCTGGTCTTGAACTCAGAGATCCGCCTACCTCTGTCTTCTGAGTGCTGGGATTAAAAGCATGTACCACTATTTCTGGCTACTCCACTTTGTTATTTTGAGACAGTCTCTCTCACAGGACTGGAGGATTGCCAGTTTGTCTAAGCTGGGTGTCCAATGAGCCCTAAGAATCCTCCTGTCTCCACCTCCCCAGAGCTAGAACTACAGGGGCATGCTGCCATGGCTAGTGTTTTATGTGTATTCTGGGGATCAAGGTCCTTACGTTTTCAGGGCAGGAAAGAGCTATCTCTCTAGCCACCAAAATACTTTTGAAAAGGTTTTGTATTTTGTTTGAGACAGGATCTCATGTAGCCCATGCTGACTTTAAACTTGCTCTGTAGCTGAGGATGACTTTGAACTTCTGATCTTCCTGTCTCTGCCTTCCAAGTGCCAGGATCACAGGTGCATACCACCACACCTAGCCAAATATTGCATTTTAAAAGATCAAACGTCATGGTGTTGCGTTATATCTGCCTAATAATAATAAAGGAACTGGGAGTAATCAGCTGAGACCTGAGGAAAAACAAAAATAGATAACATAAAACAATGGCCCAGAAGTCTTGTTTGTTTATAGAGAGCATCCCCAAGCCCTTACAAAGAGTGTTTTTATTTTAGATAAAACAGTTCAAATAGTGTGGTTATCTGGTTCGTGTGGGTTGTTAAGCCATTTCTTCCCTCCCTTTTCTAGTTTGTCCCTTTCCCGTAGGTGGCCCAGCAGTCAATTTTTTTAAAACCATATCCACCTGGCCATAGCTGATTGGACCACAGATGGTAGCCTGCCCCAAGCCTGAGCAGCTTGATGCTCTTGGGCTGTGGTGTTGGGTATAGACAGCTCTTTGTTCTCTACAGGCAACTGGAACTGGGTTGACATAAGCATCACCCACATAAGAAGCTGGAAAAGTCGACTGCAGAGGTCAAAATGAAACAGATTAGCAAAGAGAATGCAGAGCAGAGGGAGGCTGAGGATAGGGCTTCCTGGCTTCTTCTGAGGTCCTGCTCCCTGGCCCTGCCCTCTTGGTTCACTTCTGTCCTGGAAAGAAACTGCCTATAACCTTATAGCAACTGTTGATGCTGAGTTATCAGATCCAGGCACTGGCACGTGCTGAGCAAGCACTCTACCATCGAATACTTGTTCCTAAACTTAAGTAAGAAGTCTTCTAAAACTCAGAATTGTGCTAGGCAGGTGTGGCACATGCCTTTAATCCCAGCACTGGAAAGGCAGAGGCAGATGGATCTCTGCGTTCAAGGCCAACCTAGTCTACAGAATGAGTTCCAGGACAGCCAGAGCTACACAGAGAAACCTTGTCTTGAAAAATTGTTTAAAAAAAAAGTTGAAATTGTAAAAACATGGTGCTGGGCATTGTGGCACACATCGGTAATCCTGGCACTCAGGAGAGAGAGGCAGGAGCATCAGGAGTCCAGGGTCATCCTTAGATATATACAAAGTTTGAGGCTATCTTGGGCTATAGGAAACCTTGTCTCAAAAAAAAAAAAAAAAATATGGCTGTAGTGCTAGGATTCAACAGATTGAAAATGTCACCAGTAATGTAGGCGTTAGAACAAATGTTTGTATGAATGCAGAAAATTAGAGAGAAGTGGGAGGCACAGCCTGAGGCAGCTAATACTAAGCAGCAATAAATAAATTAGCAGTCCATAAAAAGAAATGAGTCTCTATAAAAAGCAGAGCCAAGAACTCCAAAGAGCTCATCAGTCTAGGACCATTTAGTCAAGAAGCCAGCAGTGACACACCCAGGTGTGCCTTAGGGTGTCATTTGCTTATAGAGCATGATAAAACTGCATATGCCAAGGTGCTATAGTCACAGGGGTTTGTCAGATGAGATAATAGTCTTTGTTCAGAAGTATCTCTCATAAAATACTACCGAAATGTCTAGGCACTTAAAGATGTAAAGATCGCTTACTTGGCACAAGCTGTTAAATAGATCATCAGTGTGTGATGCCATGGCTGGAATATGTGGTATAGATGTATATATGTATATACACTCAGGATGTCCAAATAAAGAATAAAGTAATAGCAAGGCGGGATACTCTGTAATTTTGCTTTGTCTTTCCCTATACAGTCCTTGAAATCAAATCTCTTGTGAAACAAACAAAACCATGGCTCTTCTGTAATCCTGGTGGTGCTGGTGATAGTGGTGATAGTGATGGTTTCTTCTCCCCCTCCCCACCCCCCAGATAGGGTTGTAACTCTGTTACAACTCTGTTGTAACTCTGGCTGTCCTGGAACTCACTCTGTAGACCAGGCTGGGCTCAAACTCACAGAGATCTTCCTGCCTCTGCCTTCCGAGTACTGAGATTAAGAGTGTGTGCTACCACTGCCAGACTATGTGTGTATACTTTTAATTGGTGTTTTCATAATGATTGATGACATCATAAGGACAGACACACGTGGTACTTCCTTTCATGTGCTTATTGTTCATTTGTACATTGTCAGAGAAATAACCTGTCAAGATCATTTGTTCATTTTAAAATCTTTTTATTATAAAAGTTCCCTATATACTGTAGACAGAAACTGTTTATCAGATTTCTAATCTGCCAGTGTCCCTCCTGTCTGGTGGGTGGGGGATTATAGACGACTGTAATTGAGAAAATGAAACTCTGAGAAGGAATAGCCCAGAGACAAGGCTGCAAACTACATAGACTCACCTTGGAAACTAACAGTGCCGACTCCACTCAGCCTTTTTATGTTCTGTCATACACCAAACATATAATACACAGAACCTAGGTTTTGTGTATGCATGCTAGGCAAGCACTCAATGAACTGAGCTCTATCTCTGGCCCAGAAGCATGCATACTGAGCCAGTATTCTACTGGCCATTGACACCTACCCCACATCCCCTTGTCCATTCCAAGCATTTGCATTTCCCAATTTGCTTCTAGAAATGGTAGCTGTGTTGGCTAGTCTTATGTCAACTTGACACAGAAACTGGAGTTACCTGAAAGGGGGAAACCTTAATTGAGAAAATGCCTCTATGGAATCCAATGTAAGGCATTTACTTGGTTGGTGAACAGTGGAGGGAAGGCCCAGTCCATTGTGGGTGAGGCCATCCCTGGGCTGATGGTTCTGGGCTCTAGATGAGAGCAGGCTGAGCAAGCTATGAGGAGCAAGCCAGTAAGCAGAACCTTTCCTCTACCTCTGAATCAGCTCCTGCCTCCAGGATCCTGCCCTGTTTGAGTTCCCATCCTGACCTACTCGACTGATGAACTGTGATCCATAAACCCTTTCCTCCCCAACTTGATTTTGGTCACTGTGTTTCATCTCAGCAATAGAAACCCTAAGACAGGAGCTAAACCTGGTCTATTTAAAGCTGAACTAGATCTACTGGGAAAGAAGGACTGTTGCAAGAACAATAGGAAATGTATCCTCTAAAGCCAAACTTCTTGTGCTCTTGTATGGACAACTTCAAACTCAGTGGAAGATTCTACTTATTTATTTATTTTGGTTTTTCGAGTCAGGGTTTCTCTGTTGTAATTCTGGCTAGCTTGGAACTCACTCTGTAGAGCAGGCTGGCCTTAAACGCACAGAGATCCATCTGCCTCTGCTTCCCATGTGCTGGAACTAAAGATGTCTGCTGCCACCACACCTTTTTCAGTGGAACTTTTTAATCAAAACATAAAAGGATTATCAGAGGTGTGCCTTTGACATGGCTCCTCTCCTTATAAAAACCCATTTGTTTTTTTGTTTGGTTTTGGTCTGAAGACAAATAGAAATAGAGACTGTTAATTTTCCCACTCCCTCAGTCACTGTTAGCAGAATAGACAGCCTTAGCAGCTCTGAACTTAACACACTGGGGATCCAGGTTTCTTTGGCTCTAAACAGCAGTTTCTGTTTGGAAAGCACCATGGGAGCGATTCTCAGAACCCCACTTTACAATTGAACAGAAGCTCATTTATATCTGGTAGGCCCTTCTAGAGATCGCCTTGATTTTCCCATTTCTTGGGCTTCCCTCTATCAGTCCTGAGATAATAGTTGATAAAGTTGGTTAAGAAAGAAGAATCACAAGACTCCAGAATCATCAACTTAGTCACATTTTATTTTTTGGTTTTGGTTGTTTGGAGGTAGAAAAGAATAACCTCTAAGTCTGCACAAGTAAATCACAAAGAATTTTCTTGGGTTTTTTACAGTTTAGAGAGAGTATACATGTGCACATATATGCATGTAGAGGCCAGAGGTCAACATTGGGTGTCTTCATCAGTTGATTTTCCATTTTTTGAAACAGGGTCTTTCACTGAATCTAGAGCTCACCCATTGGTTATAGAGGCTGGCCAGGAAGCCCCAGGGATCGGCCTGTCACTGCGACCCCAGCTCCAGTATGACAATACGCCCTTCTGCACTTGACTTTTATGTGAGTACTTAGAATCCCAACTCAGGCCCTTCTGTTCATGGACAAGCACTTTGCCAAATGAGATACCACTGGAGCTTCTGTTTGCTTTATTTGAAACAAAAATCTCACTCAGTAACCCACACTGTCTTCAAAATCACTTTGTAAGCCAGGCATGGTGTCAGTGTCTTTAATTGCAGTACTCTGGAAGCAGAAGCAGGCCTGTCTCTGTGAGTTTTAGGATAGTCTGGCCTACATACAGAATTCCAGGCCAGCCAGGGCTACATAGTGAGACGCTGTCTCAAAAAAAAAAAAAAAAAGAAAGAAAGAAAAGAAAAAGGAAAAAAGAAAGAACAAAAGAAAGGAAGAAAGAAAAGAAAAACCACTATGTATCTCACACTAGCCTTGAACTCCCAGCAGCCTTCCCATCTTAGCCTGTGAGTACTGGGATGAATGTGTGTGTGTGTAAACTGTACTGACATACACAAAATGCATGATGTTTAGTTATGATGGTCAATGGGAAACACAAGGCTATAGTTTCATAGATGCAAACCCTGCCAGACCTCAGCAGAGGGAACCACCTGTCATGGCAAGCTCCACTAGACAGTGGAACTCTGAGCGTCTCATCTCGGGGTTTTTATTGATACAGAAGCTCCTCGGGTGTTCTATTGATACAAAAACTCTGCCCTGTCATCCAAAGGCCTATTTGCTTAATGACAGAAACCTGTAGTTTAGTCTCATTCCACAATCCACAATCCTGTAGCAGCTGAGCTATGCCACCTTACAGTGGGAGAGCTCAAGGCCTAAGGGAAGTGTTCTCTCCTCGTTGCCTGAGACCAAGACCACGGAGGAGAGAGCCACAAGAATTCCTTCACAGCAACTTTGCTCTTCCCCAATGGCTCTGCCAGAGAACAGTGGACAGGTGCAGATCATGAGCAATCAAACATCTTAATCACAGATTTATGTAAAGCCAACACCTGCAGATAATACAAACTGCCAAGACTTAGGCAGCCCTTCCCCAAGCAATGCGCAAAACAATTATTATGAACATAACTAGAAATAAACTTCACCAACAGTGAAATGGGAAGTGGGTGACAGGGTGTAGTAATTTTCTCTGGGTCAGTAGAGGGTGAAAGTACCTCTTTTCTGCCAAGAGGATTATCAAACTTCTTTATCTCCCTGTGGCCCCCTCCCTCTCTGTCTCCTGTCTCTTTACTAGGAGTAGAATACAGTTGGCCTCAGCCTTCCTTTTGGCCCAGATTGCCATTTGACTTTAAAGATTTTGTCCTTAGTCTCTGGAGGCCAAGTAATCACAAGCCGACTTCAGCACCAGCTCCAGCATCTCTGTCCTTCTGGGGTCAGTGGCTGCAACATCAGGTAAGCGACTCAGAGCATGAGAGTTGATGATATGAAAGAGACCTGCTGTTAACGTGTCACTTTTGCATGTAGGTGAACATTCTGGCTGTGGCTGAAACAGAACAGAAGAGATCAAATACTTAATATGTTAAAATTCTGTCAGTGCTTGTGGCATTTAAATTTCCTATTGGTGAAATAGAATAAAACAAGACTTGATTGGAAACTTTTATTTTCAAAACAACTTGGATCTTTCCAACTCTTGAGTCAAAAAACCGATTAACAGACCACTAGGAGAACTTAGGTGCTAGATCCTAGCTTCTTAAACTGTGGGTCATAATTCTACAGGGACTGCAGAATTCAGTGTGGGGTTTATGAAAAACTTGGCAACAGTAAAAGGTTTCTGAACACGACCAACCTCGCATTAATTCAAAAGAAACACACTATGGATCCAAGGTGTTTCTAGCAGGATTCAAGCGTGCCATGTGGCATAGCTTCACCCTGGTGCTGGGCATGTCTCTGAGCCACACGATAGCGATGAACAGATGTCTGAAATTCCTCAGATGCGAAGCTCTTGTACGTGATGAACTGCAGTGGTTTTACTGTATATACAAAATTCTGCTCTTACAGAAATGCAACGGTTTGATAATGGGAAACAAAGACTAGTGTCTTCCTACTGTCCATTTCTCAGAATCTAAGTATTAAATTAGTCTGTCCAGTTTTGGGGACAAGGTTTCCATATGTGGCCCAGGCTGGCCTTGAACTTGTAAACTTCCTGCCTTAGCCTCTTCCCGAGTACTGAGATTACAAGTATATACCACCATGCTTAAGCCTTTGTTTCCATGGATTTACCTATTCCAGATATTTCCTCAAATAGACTCATGACATGTGCCCTTTCATGTTTGTCTTTTCATTCAGCATTGTGTTTTGAGATTTATCCACAATTTAGCATGAATCAATATCTGCCCTTTTCATGGCTGAATAGCATTCCAGTGGGTGTCACATGTTGTTTATTCACTGGTTCACTGAAGACACTGGCCTGTTTCCCCCTTTGTGTGGAGTGCTGCTATGGACACAGTACACAGGGTCCTTTGAGTCTGCTTTTCCATTCTTTTCAGGATTGGCCTAGGCATAAATTTACTGGGGTATATGGTAATTCAGTGCTTAAAAATTTTCAGAAACCTTCTATTTTCCTTCTTTGATTTTCTGACTTAGGATATATGCACAGTTGTAGCTCTTTGAGCCAAGCATTCACAGATCTTTGAGTGGCTCCAGGAAATAACCAAGGTTGGAGACAAGGAGCCATTGATAGTATCTGATCCCTTGACCTTTCCCAGGATCCACTTTCTGTTGTTCTAGCTTGATGGAGCCGCCAGGGGCATGGGGGGTGAGGCTACACAGCCTCACTGTGTCAGCTCAGCAGAGGCTGCATGGTATTCGGCCGGCCGATGCTGAGCTGCCGCTGTGCTAGCTGCGGTTGCGGCTTGGTTTCTTTGTGCACCAAGGAGACAAAACTTGTCTTAGTGAGCTTTTGTCCCAGCGCCAAGAGGCAGGCAGTGGACAATGCAGAGAAGTCAGTCACTAGGGAAAGCTGCTCACGTTCATCACCATGAGCGCTTGTAACAGTCTTGGTACTTTAAAATCTCTTTTAAATCTCTGTAGTGACTGCACTACAGCTGTATCTGCATTTTTCCTAGACACGTCCCTACAAGCCCTCTCTTTTCATCCTTTTATAAAATCCTCTTTTAGTTTTGTTTTTTCAAATTTTCATTTCACTCATTTCTACCCTAAGGTTGTTTCCCTTTGACTTCTTTCAGTTGGTGCTGTTCTTCTTCAGTGTATACGCTGAATGCTTAGCTTGTTTTTTTCATCTTCTGGTCTTCTGATGGATTATATAGCGCTTTGGGTTTCTTTCCATCTGAAGTACCACTTTAGTTCTTTGATTCTATATGTTCCCAGAAATCATGTAGCAATAATCTATAGGGGTTCCAAGTATTTTTGAAATGTGTCCTTCATAAATTCATTTTTAGTTTCATTGAGATGTGCTTGGAGAACTGCTCTGCACTGTATGGAGCACTGGGATGTACGTGTCCTGATGAGTGTCCGCTATTTTATAAATGTTCTGTGTACATGCTAGAAGAGAACGGACAGTCTTGGCTGAGTATTGAATCCTCTAGGTATCTGTTATCTCGGAGGAAGCACGGATGAGTCATTTATTCTGGAAATCTTGAGTGGGGGATATGCTAGGCAAAGAGAACCACAAGGACAGAGGCCCTAAGGTAGGGATGCGCTTGCTGTGTTCCAGAGAGAATGGATGGAGCGGGGTGGGCTAGGAAGGAAGTGGTAAAGCTAACTGAGGCTCGGAGGGTTCATCAGCAGCCAGAGCAAGTGGGCCTTAGATTCCCCACCATTTAATTGGTGGGGCGCTAAGCATTTTGTGTAAGTTTAATGTCAAGTATAAATAGAACTCATTTTATACAATGGAGAGAACATTTGGGATTAAGAGTATCTGAGAGATCATATTCAGTCCAGCTTTCCTTCTGCAAATAAGAGAACAAAGATGAATTCTAGACAGGTTTCTGTAGTTCAGAGCAGAGCTCTGGATAGACCCTTTGTCTCTGAAGGAGCATTGTGAGTTCAAGACCAGCCTGGGCTACATATCAAGTTCCAATACAGCCTAGGTTACATGGCAAGACCTTGTCTCAAAGAAAAGGTAGAGTCTGTTTTCATAATTTTATTCAAATGTTATTGAAAGGACTCTGTCTCATGAACCCTATTGTAAAACAAAACTGCTTAACCATTTAGTTACTTATTTTGGAAATGTAGGCTTTTACATTTAGTTAGTAGAAGTCAATTTCCCAAAAGGACTCCTGTCCTTCTGAAATGTTCTGCCTGCTTTAATTTTTCCCTTTCTGCTTCATTTCCACGTGTGATCTGTTTCTGTGAGACAGCTGCCTCAGCCTTCCCTGCATTCCCCACGGTGCCACCTTCAATTCGAAGACTTATTCCAGCTCTTTTTTGATGGGGCCTCTGTGCCTGATTCAGAAGTCTTCGCCTGACAGTACAGTACTAACTCACTGCTCTGACTGGTGTGGCAGTTTCTCCAACCTGCCAGACAAGCAAGACAGGCGCCTTTAGGGGCAGCCTATGGTGATACTGCATTTTTAGAGAAACCTTGCATTTATTTCAGCTAAGACTTTCTGGCAGGGCCAGAGAGATGATTCAACAGGGAAAAGGTACTAAATACCAAGCCCAGCACCCGAGTTCTGCCCCCAGAACCTGCATGGTGGAAGGGGATAGCGTATTCAATGTGTTGTCCTCTGACTTCCACATGTGTGCACCACGGTACATGTGCACCCTCCCCCACACGAAATAAATATATACAGTATATCTAGAAATAAATAAAACAACAAGAGTCTGGAGAGATGGCTCCACAGGTAAAAGAACTTGCTGCTCTTCCTGAGAACCCAGGCTTGATTCCCAGCAACCACACGGAAGCTCACAACTGGCTGTAACTCCATTTCCAGGGGATCCAACCCTGCTCTCTTCTAGATGCCCATTCTGTCTCCACAGGCACCAAGCATGCACACGGTGCACAGATGCGCATGCGGGGCAAAATACCCGTATACACTTTAAAAAATGGAAACAAAAGCAACAACAACAACAGCGAAAACACAGCTGGAGAAATGGCTAAATGGTTAGGGACACTAGCTGTTTTCTGCAGATGACCTGGGTTCAGTTCCCAGCATCTACATGGTGGTTTATAGCATCATCTGTAGCACCAGTTCCAGGGGACCGGACTCCTTCTTCTGACACCTGATAGCACCAGGTGCACATATGCACGTGCAGGCAAAACACTCACACATATAAAATGAATCAAACAACTTTGTGCTACAAGGAGAGCATGGCCAGAGGCATTTCTGTCCATCACTTTGATCTTTTACATGGGTTCTCCATGACTTTGAGGTAAATACCCTCAAAAATCCTTTTGCTGTCTTTTCTTCTCTTAAATTATGACCTCAAACTGAGCAGACTCAAAGATGTACTCCTTGACTCGGTATACTCAGGAGCGGACTCCTTATGGTAGCATGTTTAGGAATAGGCCCAGCCCTAAATGAATACCCATGGACCTCAGGCTTTGTTCCTTAAGGATATCACTTTGGAAATAACCCTGTGGTCTCCCCACCTGCTGCAGGCAACGAATTCCCCCATCTTTCATGCCTTGGCTGTGTAATTTTGATTTTGACTCCCCAAGATGTTGTGTTTAGTTGCAGAGCCCCTCTGCTCTTGCAGTGACACAGTAGCCAGGGTAGGTGCATCTGAGCAACCAAAAACTACTTTGGGTAATACACAGGAGTCCTGAACTTTGCAGGTGGGTGCAGGACACATCTAGTACTGTACCTGCCTACAAACCTGGCTCACATTCTGGGAGATGCAACTCTGTGGACTTTGTCCTTAGTACCTTATCTGAGGAATTGCAGGATGACGACCAAATCAATGCCTGAGGTAAGGTCCAGCCTGCAATTCCACACCAACAAAACCAAAAGTAAAATTTATAAATTCCCCATCCACTGGTTTATCCTGTCTTTGTAAATCCTTGCTTTGTCTTTCCTAAAATGTTCCATTCCCTTCTTTTCCTGGCTTCCTGACCAATATGTAATTTCCAGTAGAATGTTTTCAAAATGAAATATGTAAATATGCACTATGCATAGTATACAAGCTGAGCCAAGCCCAGGATTGAGACTGAGAAGGAAAGGTAACAAGATTCTGAAAAGAAAAAGGATAGGAAAGGGAAGGGAAGGGAAGGGAAGGGAAGGGAAGGGAAGGGAAGGGAAGGGAAGGGAAGGGAAGGGAAGGGAAAAGAAAAAGGAGGAAGAAGTAGTAGCCTGTGAGTTCCAGGCCAGCCTGATCTACAAAGTGACAACCTGTCTCAAAACAAAAAGAAAATCCCCTCCTTCCTTCAGGTTGTTTCTACTTAAAAAATATTTTTATTTTTATTTATTCTTTGAGAATTTTATACAATCTATTTTGATCGTTTTCTTTCCCTTGCCCCAACATCTCCCAGATCCTGTGTGTTTTTACTTGTTAGCTGTTGTGGATGTTGCTGCTTCAAATGGCCATGAACAGATGTCATTTGAGTGCTTGTCTTCAACCCTTGGGGTGTGTACCTAGAAGCAGAAATGACAACTCACAGGACAATTCTGTTTAGTTATTTAAGTAACTGTTAAATTCAAGTATTAGATTCTGTATTTAGAATTATTTGTCACTCCATAGGCCAGGATGGCACATGTCTGTAGTCCCAACATTCAAGAAACTAAATCAGGGAGAGCCGAGTTCAAGGCTAGCCTGTGCTACAAAGCAAAACCTTATATCAAAAAACTAAAGGCTGGGGGCCAGGGAGATGTCTCCACAGGTTTGGTCTCTTGCTGAGCAAGTGTGAGGACCGGAGATCAAATCCCCAGTACCCATGTAAAAAGCCAGGCATAGCTATAGTTGCATCTGTAAAGCCAGTGCTGTGGGTGTAGAGGGGAGGATCGCTGGGGCATGCTGGTTGTCAGCCTACGTCCAGGCTCCATGAGGGACCCTGTCGAAAGGGAACAAGGTGGTAAATGATAAAGCAGGACATCCAGCATCAACCCTCTGGCCTCCATGCACACCTGAGTGTGTGCATGTACCACATATGTGTACATCAAACACAAGAACACACAGAAAAACAAAAACTAAGGGTTAAGGATGTAGCTCAATAATAGAATGCTTGCTCAGCACAATTTTGTTGAACTGTCTAAAACAAATTCATATAGGAGAATTTAAAAGAGAGCCACTGCCTGGGTGGTAGTAGCACATGCCTTTAATCCCAGCACTTGGGAAGCAGAGGCAGGGGGATCTCTATGAGTTCAAGGCCAGCCTGGTCTAGAGAGTGAGTTCCAGGACAGCCAGAGTTACAACAGAGAAATCCTGTCTCAAAAACAACAACAACAACAAACAGAGAGAGAGAGAGAGAGAGAGAGAGAGAACCTTTGTAGATGAAATTATTAATATCTCATGTGGGTTCATTCAGGGAACAGGAGACAATCAGGAGTGTGTAAGCCCAAGCCCTGCAGCAGGGTCCAGTCTCTCCTGGACTGACCCAGAGCACATGGTGTCTAGGTATTTTATTGAGAGAAAGCACCACCCACCAATACAAAGGTCTTATTGCCTAATGGAAAGAATTTCCACAGTGCACCAACCCCCAACTTTAGCAGGCTGACATGATGCTGAAGGGGCCAGTCAATACCTGGCAAGATATTCCTTGACCAGTGTTTAGGCTGAGGGATAGGCCTGTAAAGTTCCTCCATTAGCATTAATACAATCAGATGCTTTCAACACAAAGATCTCAGTGGGCAGAGTCAATAATTGCTCCATCCATGGGCCATTGAGTAGATGATCAATCGCTGGTGCTCCAAACTGGCATTCTTTCTGCATTCACAGAATCCACACTCAGGAATTTGGTTCCAAAAGCTAAGGAAGGTGACCTTCTGGCAGTGGCTCTAGCTGCCAGATACAGGAGCTGTTATTACTACACAGAAGTATGTTGTAGCTTTATCATATTTGAGAATAAGTTTAAATATTCCACTACAAGCCTTTGTTTGATTCCTGGATACAGGAATCTACTAATCTTTTCTGAAATCTCTCAGTGACTTAATTTGTCCTTATCCTGCCAGGGCCGGCCTGGCAAGTCGTACAGTACCTGGATGGAGAGTGGGACTGAAGGGTCTAATGAGGAGAAGGGGAAGAGACGCAAGGGGAAAGAAATAGACCAGACACACTCAGCATCATTGAGCTCAGATGGAATGGAGCTGAAATTTTATTTTTCTCTCCAAACTTACACCCCTTTCATCAGGGGGCTATGTGCAGCTACAGGGATTAGAACCAAGGTGTTAATTACAGGGTGAGACAGTGCATAGGTAAAAACATCCTGAAGCCCAGATAGGTATCAGAACAAAGCATCTTCCCTGCTGAGGTGGGATGCTTACTTAGGGGAGACAGCCTCTCTCCAGTGGAGTTAGATGCTTAGGACAATAGCTTCTCCAGGTGAAGTTAAATGTTTAGCCAGAGAAGAAGTATCCCTTCAGGGGGCTTTGGCTTCCCTGTAAACAAGCGGCTCTCGGGCAGTCATTAATTATTCATGACTCAGTTTAGCTCAGAAGATCTCCCAATAGCCAGAGGCTCACAGCAGGGTCCAGGCCCAGAGTCTGAAGGGCTCACCACGTTATCCACAATACTTTCATATTCCAATGAAGAGCTAGGCTTTCTCTCTCTACCTAAAAGTGTATTCCATGTCAAAGATATGATTTGTGTGTTTGTTTATTAGACATAGTGTCTCACTATGCAGCACAGACTGGTCTTGAACTGCATATCCTCCTGCCTCAGCTGTGATGAGAGGCTTGGCTCCTGTGTCCAGACGAAAGATTGATTTCTGTGTGTTGTTTTTGAGAAAGGGTCTCACTGTGTAGCCATGGCTATCCTGGAACTCACTATGTAGATGAGGCTGGCTTCGAACTCCCAGAGGTCCACCTGCCTCTGCCTCCTGAGTGCTGGGATTAAAGGTGTACACCACCATGACCAGCAAGAAATTTTTAGAAAGTATCCTCAGATTTTTTTCTTTCTTTCCATCAGTAGCACCAGGTACCTTATTGAGCCAGTCCCTGTGATCCCAGCAGACTTCTAGATGATATCTCCTCCCCAGGAGCCCCTCCACCAGTGTCCCCAGGGCTGTCACTGCAGTGCTGGGAACTGAACTCCAGGCTTTCTACATACTAAACCATTTTCTCTCTCTCTCTCTTCCATTGAGCTATGTCCCCAACCCAAGAGTGTTTTCCCCCTTTCTCCCATCCTTCCTGTATGTTTTTGCATGTTGTTGCATATATTGCATGTTTGTAGGCGTGTGTGTGCACGTTCAAGCCTGTGGAGGCCAGAGGTTGGTGTCAGGAGTCCTCCTTGACTGTTCTTCCATCTTATTCATGGGGCAGGGTCTCTCAGTCAAACCCAAGGCTCACTGACAGAGTCTTGCTAGCCAACTTGTTCTGGGAATCTGCTGTCATTGCTTTCCAAGGCTGGAATTACAGGCGGGACATTCCACCTTTCCTTTTGAGACACGTTCTCCTATGTAACTCAGCCTAGCCTCAAACTTGGATCCTCTCCCTTAGCCTCCTGCGTGCTATTGCAGTTTGTGCCACCATATCTCACCCAAGGATGTTCCTAAATCACAGCTGTCCTCATGACATCTGACAACCCAGGAACTTTCAGTAGCTTTATACCTTGTTCAAGAACCTTAGCCCTTTCTATTTTTAAGGTTTTTCTCAAATATCCCCCATTTGATCTTCATTTATTTTCTTTGCAGCCTGGGAGAGTGAGACAGCTCTTTGTGGGATCTCAGCTAAGATCATTAACAGTTTATTACTGTTGGGAAGGACAGTTCAAGGGAAGAAGTCACCGTGTGCCATCAGGGTCACATGAGCTTTTTAAAGCAGAATGAATAAGGGCCTGGCTTTGTAGTGTCAGGATGGTGAAGAGCTATTCCAGTTTTATTTTGATGCTATGATAAAACACTCCTGACCCAGAGCAACTTGGGGAGCAAAGTATTTATTTGGCTCACACTTCCAGATTGTGGTTCATTGTAAAGGGAAGTCAGGGCAGGAACCTGAACAGAAACCACGGAAGAACACTGCTTACTGATTCATTCTGCCTCACACATTCACAAGCTCATGTTTAGTTAGTTTTCTTGTACATCCCAGGACCACTTGCCTAGGGAGTGTCCTGCCCACTGTGGGCTGGGCCCTCCTACATCAACTAGTAACCCAGACAATTCTCCACAGACATGCCCACAAGCCAGTCTGATCTAGTCCTTCCTGGATTGAGGCTTTCCTCTCAGATGACTTTATGATGTGTCAGCTCTTTGATGGTAGTTAGCAATTGATGCTAATTAGAACAGTTCTGAGGGTCGCCAAATAAGCCGAGAATGAGCTTGGCTTATTTGGACAGTTCCGTTAGTGGGCAGGAAGTAGATCTGGTCTGTTGGATGAGGGAAGGTATTTGGCCAGGAGACCTTTCCAAGTTGGGTTGAATAGAACCAGTGGTAGGTAGTTCTCAGGAATCCTGACTTTACCAATTATTGAGATAGACTTTAAGTCATGTCTAACCTTTGACATAGTGACACAATGTAGTCACCTGTAAAATATCACACTTGAGAACCGTGCAGTTGAATTGCAATAAATAAATAAATAACGTCTAAAAGTTCATAATGTTTTAAGCAAGTTTATAATTTTGTGTTGGACCACATTCATAGTTATCTTGGGGCACAGGAGGCCATGTCACGGGGATCCCTTGTGTAATCTGTTGACTGCCCTTCATCTCCATCTGATGCACACGTCTGTCCCTGGCCTGAAACTCAACATCCCCACCAACCTGGGATGGGGAGGTTTCTAAAGTCAAGGCACACCAGAGCTTTCCCCTTTTCTTCTCACTGCTGGTCATTTTGGATTTTCTAAGAGAAGGAAGGTATGGGAGAAAAAAGTTTCATAGTACAGGGGAAGGCTGAAATGAACATTAAAACCATATCTATCATCTCTCATATTTTCAACACAGTGATTTCTTTCAGTGCTACATCTCGAACCTGGGGCCTCATGAACACAAGACAAGTTTTTCCAATGAGCTCTATTCTTAGCTTCAGAATGATCCTTCATTTTTATTTGTTTGTTTGTTGAGGTAAGGTCTCACTGTGTCCCCCTGGCTGGCCTGGAATTTTCTATATAGACCATGCTGGCTTCGAACTTGGAGATCTGCCTGCCTCTGTCTCCAAGTGCTGGGACGTGTGTGCCACCATGCCTGGCTTTTAAATATTAAATGTGATCTCACCAGGATCCTGCTTAAACCCCATCATGGCTACCTGTGGGTTGATTTTAGCATAAGGACATGCTACTCTTTATCAGGTCTGTGACAAAGGCCCCATGCAGGACACATGCTGTTATCATTACCTGGGGTCTCTACCCTGCTCTGTATAGAATTCTAGTTAATTAAGAGTTTCTCTGCATATTTTAGCCAAATTGTTCCTTCCTTGGGCAGAACTCCTCTGATCTCCCCACATAGGTCAAATTCTTCCATTAAAGGACCTCAGAGCACCACTGCCTTCTTCAACACGATACAAACCGCAGGTTGTGAGTTTTCACTGCTCAGTCATGTGATTAGGACCTGTGCTCGAATATCTCCATGGGAAAAGTAAGCTCATCTATCACTGGGAAAATGAACAAATCATTGAGATTTGAGACTCTTCTGAAAAAAAGAAAAGAATCAGATTAGATTTAAATAAATGAATTTAAATCAGTTTTTATTATTAAAACGGTTAAGAAAACTTTCATGGCCAACCTTAAATTAGGAAAAGTTTAGAAAATGGCTCCCTTTAAAGAGAGAAATCAAATCCACTGAGCTCTACATGAAGGCAGTTGATTGCATCACGAGGAGGGCACAGATGCCAGGCAACAGACAGAACAGAATGCAGCTGACAACAGGGAACTGCAGAATGGGCTGCTCACAGCCTCAGACATGGCCTCACCTGTGCAGGGACTGAAAACGGGTGCAGACATCACCACTGCTGCAGAAAGGCTCGTTTTACACACAGAGTAGCGTGTCACCTCGCCAGAGCACCGGTGGCCAAGGAAAAAGGCGGCACCAGAAGGGTCCAGTGATTTATTCACTATCTGAGGCCTCAACAAGGTGAGAGACTGCGTGAGGAAGGAGGCATGGACGATAAAGGTATAAAGACCCTGAGGCCACAGGAAGGGAGGCCTGTAGCTCTTACATAGAATAAAAATTTCAACTCTGAAGTCAAATACGGTCCACTTAAAATATATATATATCTCCATGAAGTTAGTAAAAACATCAAAGCTGTCACAGTTAGCTTGATTCCTGAATTTAAAGCTACATAAAACTCTGGGTTTTTTAAAAAAGAGAGGTTTTATTCATTGTTTTTAGTATTAATATAGTAGAAGTCTTCTGTTTTTAAAACTTACATTCATTTATTTGGTGGGGGGGGGGCACTTGCCAGTGCTTGCACGTGGAGGTCAGAGGACAGCTTGTGGGAGTTGATTCTCTCTTTCCACCACGTGGGTTCCAGGGATTGAACTCAGGTCCTCAGGCTTGTGAGCAAACGCTCTTATTCATTAAGCCATCTCAGCCCCACCATTTCAATTTATATTTATTGCTTCTAGCTTTTAAAAGTCTCAAAATGTTAAGTCTTACAGTAGATCTAAAAGTCTCAGACCATCAGTCATAGTATCTCATAATACTCATAGTCTATTCTGTGGAATAGTCTTTCAGAAACAAGGAGCCATGTCTAATAAAAAAAGCAAAAAACAAAAAACCCAACAATATCAAAAATAAAAATAAAAAATAAAATATAAAGAAAAAATCTTGAGGCAAGACTCCAGGCCTGTGAGTTTACTCTTAAGTGCTTAGCACTTATAGAAAACAGTGAAGGGTTTTGGCTTTCTTTAAAAAAAAATTTTATTTTATTATTAGAGTACATGGGTGCATCGTGTGTGTGTGTGTGTGTGTGTGTGTGTGTGTGCGCGCGTGAGCGCACATGCATGGGGCACATGTAGAGGTAAGAGAACTTTTGGGAGTTGCTTCTCCACATCCACCATGGCTTCAGGTATTGAACTGGGGTCATCAGATTGCATGGCAAGCTTTGACCCTCTGAGCCATCTTTCTGTGGATGCTGAGAGCCTAACTTAGGTCTTCATGCTTGTGCAGAAAATGCTCTTACCCACTGAACCATCTCTCTAGCCACCTCTCCTCCCCCCTTTTTAGTTATTATGACTAGGATTATTTTGTTTTTAAAGACATAGTTTTGAAGCTGGATAGTTGGCTCAGTAGTTAAAAGCATGTGTTGCTATTGTAGAGGGCTCAAGTTCGGTTCCCAGCATCCACACAGTGGTTCATAACCATCTGCAATTCCAGTTCCAGGAGATCTAACACTCTCTTCTCACCCCCACAGGTACCAGGCATGCACATGGTACACAGACATACATGCAGGCAAAACACTCAAGCATAAAAATAAATCTTAAAAAAAAAAAAAAAAAAAAAAAAGACATGGTCTTGTAATGTAGCCCAGGCTGGCCTAGAACTCCTAACCTTCCTGCCTCAGGCTTAGGACACTGGGATTAGTCGCACCTGGCAGTTTGGGCTGCTTTTTAAAGTAGCACTCAGATTGACTCCCCACTCCTTGTTGGTTATAAAGTCCAGGTTGTTAAAGGCAGAGCGGTGGCATTTACTTGTTTCTGAAAATAGTTGTCACTTGGAACCATAGGATAGCAATGAGGATCAGACTCGATCTTGTCTGCAGTTAGATTAGATGGCTTGTAGGCTGGTTTAGTGAGTCCTCTCACAACTGCCCCATAGAGCACTGCATCAGTCAGCCTCTCCAGTCCCAGTTATCTATTGCAGTGTGCCTACTCCCCTTTCCCGAATGCAAAGACTAAAGACAGCAGAGTGTCCTTTGGGTTAATTGGGCAGTTTCTGCTTGTCCTGCCTCCTGCAGTTTCAGTCACATGTTAGGAGTCTGGAATCACCTGAAGGTAGCTTCTGCTCTCCCTGTGTGGTGACTGGACTTAGAGGAGATGAACTGGCAGCTAGTTGGACACTGCTTTCCTTGGCTGCTTGGGCTTCCTCACAGCTGAGAAGCCTCCGACAGTCAGACTCTTTAACTTCAGCTGTCTTCCCCTCAGCAAGAGTTCCAAGGACAGGAAGTGGAAACCTCTTAAAACAAAGTCCTGAAATAGATGCAGTGTCACATCCAGTACTGGATGAAGCCACCAGAGCATGTCTTGAGGGTTGCGGGGGAGGGGGTTCAAAGAATTTGAGGCCATCTTTAATCTCTCAGAGCATTCTCAAATCCCAAAGGTTTTGCTTTTAGGGTTGGATCTTTGTATCTAGGAGCTATGTAAACATTTAGAGACTGATTACCTATACCATCTCAATCTGCTCTCATGCTAGTTCAGAGAAAGTAGGTTGGGGAAATGAAGAGCCTATTTATGCACATTTATGGCCGAGGGTGGCACAGCAACCCAGGGCCAGACTCCAGGCTCAGGTCTACATTTGGTTCTCATTCATGTGGAGAGGGCTGTGTGCTTGTAGGCTGGTCTAATCAGGTCTCCAACACAAGAAGAACTTACAAGGGAGGAAGACTAAGTTCCCTTTGGCTGAAAATGTGGCTCTAGACCTTTACAAGAGAAGGTGTACTGTGAGCCACCACATTGTGGCTGCTGTCAGCCGTACTGTTAGTAGGGATACTTGAAACCACTGTACTGCCCCTTAGACTTGGGGAACTCCTTCCGGATCTGCCAGCGGCAGCAGCTGGGCAGGATGGCAAAGTCAGCCATGTCCTGGGAGCCGAAGCGCCAGGTGGCATAGCACCTGTATGCACAGTGTCGCAGCCTGCGGTTATTGGCTTCTTTCTCTAGCACCAGCAAGGGCTCCTGGTAGAGCAGGAGGAGCTGCAGGGCTTGTCTGGACAGCACGAGCTTCCAGAAGAGCTCCGAGGTGGTGATGCAGGGTCCCGGCTTCCTCCGGCAGCACAGTTCCTCCAGCGACCTGCGGTTCTCAGGTAGCTGCGACGGGAAGCAGTTTCCACACTGGCACCAGCCAGGACTGTCCCCAGACTTGGGGGCCACATCTTCACACAGCAGCTCCATCTCCTCAGGTTGTCCAGGGATGGGGGGTGAGTTGTGGAGAGTTAAGGACAGCCTAGACAGGTCCATGAAGTCCACCTGAGGCCTCTGAAAAAGTCAAGTTTCCAGACCCATCAGCAACATGAACGCCTTGGGCTCTAGGTTCTGTAGCTCTGCCAACCTATGTAATCACATTTACTATTACAGTGACTGGAACAGCTGTCACTTAATAAATATCTGTATCAGTGCTGAGCTGTTGTTAAACCCACTAAGAACCGCTTGTAATACAGATGCTTGTCTCCACTTTAGGTATTTGGAAAATAGAATTCAGAAAAACCAAGTATCAACATGACCTTTTGCCCTGGCTGCCTTTTGGGCTATCTCCTTGGTGCCTGAGGCAGTGCCCCAGTAGATATTTGTTATCTACACAGTAGATAGTAAATATTGTTGACTCATTCCCACCCTTCACATACCTGCCAGTCTCTCTCTACTGGCACATCCATTTACTATCTTCCAAAGAAGTTGTCAGAATTGCCATGCCTAGTCTTTGTGACATATGCCTTTATTTATTGATGAAGACCCGAGTCAAGTTCATTCATACTGAATAGTTCATATATGTAAAATGGTCACAGCAGCACTGTTAATAACAGCTAGCTGAAGGATCAAAACAACCCCAGCATTCACCCAATTAATGGGTGGATAAACAAAACCTGACCTATCCAGGCAGTCTGTCTATCCAGGAATACCACTGAGCCACAGAACAGTCTGAAACAGTGGCACACACAGCAACACAGATGAGCCTTGAAAGCACAACGCTAAGGGAAAGAAGCAAGACACAGAGGGTCACATAGTATATGACCCATCTCATGCAACATTTCTAGAGTGGACAGACCAATAGGAGTGGGTGAGTAGTTAACAGGGCAACTGGGAATGGGAAGTGGCTGCTTGATGGATATGGATTTCTTTCTGAGAAGATACAAGAGTTCTGTGGCATTGTCTGAATAGTATTGTAACATATGGAACATCACTGAATTATGTACCATAAAATGGTAAAAGGTTTTAGTCTCAAACACTAAATACTATTTATTTATTTATTTAGCTATTTATTTATTTATTTATTTATTATTTATTTATTTATGTATTTATGTATTTATGTATTTATTTATTTATGTATTTATTTATGTATTTATGTATTTATTTATGTATTTATTTATGTATTTATTTATGTATTTATTTATGTATTTATTTATGTATTTATTTATGTATTTATTTATTTATGTATTTATGTATTTATGTATTTATGTATTTATGTATTTATGTATTTATGTATTTATGTATTTATGTATTTATGTATGTATGTATTTATTTATTTATTTATTTATGTATTTATGTATTTATGTATTTATGTATTTATGTATTTATGTATTTATGTATTATGTATTTATGTATTTATGTATTTATGTATTTATGTATGTATGTATGTATGTATGTATTTATTTATTTATTTATTTATTTATTTATTTATTTATTTATTTATTTATACAGACAGACAGACAGACAGACAGACAGACAGAGTTTCCTGTAGGTCAGGTTGACTCCAAGCACACTATTAAGGCTGGCTTGAACTCCTGATATTCATGCCTATATCTCACAAATGCTGGGATTACAGGGATATACCACCACACTCAGCTAAATAGTTCACTCTGTACCCAAATCCACAAGGACATTACAAGAAAAGAAAATTTTGACCAGTTTCTCCCAAGGTGAAATAAAAATTCTAAATATTAATCAGATCCATTAATAAATAAAAGAACAGCACATCACACCAAAATGGGAAGTTGCGGGATAAGGAGATGGCTCTGTCAGTAAGGTACATGCCGTGTAAGCATAGGGACCTGTGTTAGCACTCATGTTAGAACCAAGCTTGGTGCGCCTCAAGTCCCAGTGCCAAGGACGCAGAGACAGGAGGGTCCCTGGGGCTCTCTGGCCTTCCAGTCTAGCAGAATGAGTGAGCTTCGGGTTCAGCAAAGGACTCTGTCTTGAAACACTAATGTGGAGGAGAGTGATTGAGGAAGACAGCTAGTGTCAACTTCTGGTGTCCACATACACCTGAACACACATGCATTCACATGAACAAACATGCACACATACCTGCACACACACACCTGCACACACCTACACACACCTACATACACCTGCACACACCTACACACACCTGCACACACCTGCACACACCACACACCTGCACATACCTGCACACACCTGCACACATGCCTAGCCTTTGTAAATGAGTAAATCCCAGCAGCTTGGGAAGCTGAAGACCATGCACTTGGGCCATCCCTGGCAATTCACCAAGACTTTGTCCCAAACTATCACTGGAGTGGGAGGGTGGGTTTAACTCAGTAGTACATTTGTCTAGGATAGGCAAGGACCTAGGCTCAAAACCCAGTATTTCCCCAACTTAGACCAATCATTGACATTCACCTCATTACAGGAAAAACAAAACCTCACAGATTGTTTCAAAAGAAGCAGAAAAAATATTTTAAAATTATGTGTCTGTTCATGATAAAAATTCCTCACAAACTAATCACAAAAGGGGATTTTCCCCCCATTTGATACCACATTCTTAAAAGCTCACCGAAAACTTGAGGCATATAATGAACTGAGACAGGAAGTGAGGTAGAGGCTTGTGCTTTCCACACTGGTGTGGCAGCCTGCTGAGACCAAGCCAGTGCTGGAACTGGCTGGAGGATTCCTCCGTGAAGCCTCCAGGGGGAACCAGTGCCCTGCTGAGACTGTAACTTCATCCTTTCTTTAGCTTCCAGACTGGCAGAGTAAAGCTACTGTTTTAAACCACCTGGTTTGTGGTCGCTGGTTATGGCCACAGGAAATTAATACAGCTGGCAAGGAAGCCAAGTGGCCGGAACTGCGGGTAGCACAGATGAGCGCAGCCACTTTGGGCTATTTGTTGGTATCGACTAACACTAAACATATGCTGGCTGTGACTCGAAGGTGATCACCCTACACTGCCATATGTTTGCCATCATGGCACGATTAGCATTTGCCTCCAAATTAGAAGCTTCTCAAATGACCTTCCCTGCTGGAATGGGTAAATAAGCTGACTTGTTTTCAAAGCAGAAATTATACAACAGTGAGAATGAGCTGTCACAGTGAATGCAGTGTCAGCTAACTCACTAAAATAATGATGAGTGACAGCAGACCTTCAACACAGACTTTACAGAGTCTTTACTGTACAACTCAATTTTCTTTTGCAACAGGGTCTCATTTGGGTTCCCATCCTGGTCTGAACTCCTGGGTCCAAGTGATCTCCCTGCCTCAACCTCTCCAGTGCTGGGATTACAGCTGTACCCAGCCTGTACAGTTCAGTTTTTGTAAAATTCTAGAATCAATCAAACTAATCCTTAAGCTTGGTGTAGTGGCACACACCTTTAATCCCAGCCCTCAGGATTCAGAAGCAGATGGATCTCTATGAGTTGCAGGCCAGCCTGGCCTGCATAAGAGTTCCAGGCCACCTGGGGCTGCATGGTAAGACCCTGTCTCAACAACAAAAGCCAAAAGCCTAATCCTTAGAAGCAAGACGAGGACCATTTTTAAGGGAAGATGGCAATTCAGGAGAGGCATAAAAGGAATTTCTGGAATATTCAGCCCTCCCCTTCCCCTCTAGATAAATACTCTACTATGAGCCCAAATATCTAATTTTAAGTCATGTTTATTATTTTTACTTTTGTGTGTGTGCACATGCATCACAGGACTACAGCCAGTGTGGGGAGACAAGAGGCTAACTCGCTGGAACCAGTTCTGTTCCCCCCCCCCCCGCTCCCCCCAGTGGGTCCCAGGGGTCCATCGCAGGTCAGCAGCCTTGGCAGCAAGCACCTTTACCTCAGAGCCATCCCACTGATCCTCAAACAGCTAATTTTTCAATCTGGGTTCTGGTTCCATGAGTATGTTTACTTTGCTAAAATTCATCAACTGTGATTTATATAAATAGATACAAGTGTTTATATTTAAGAGCAAAATCTCCTAAAAAAAAAAAAAAAAAAGACTAAATGTTTTTACTTACTGGGACTTCTTGGCCTTTGACAACTTGCAGGCTTTTCCCAAGGAGCTGCCGATCCACCATCCAAATGTGGGGCTCGTCCACGAAGGACACATACTTTAATGTCTAGAAAAAGAAGGTTAAAAAGTGTATCTGTTTCTGTACAGAAGATTCAAGAATTCAAACATATGTGAACACATCTGCTAATCACATCCACCACATGACAAAGCAAGCTAACCTAGAGCTAAGGAGAAGTCAGACACAGAACCCCATGTGCCCTAACTAAAAGAGTGATCCTGGCCACAGTCCAGCAAGGCCCCAGCACAGTGTAATGGCCTGTGCCGAGCTCCCCAGGAGGAGCCATGGCAAGAGTTTTAGTTACAAAGGTGAACTAACCTTCCTCCCTCCCTCCCTTCTTCTTCCTCCTTTCCTTCCTTTCTTTCTCTCTTACTCTCTCTTCTTTTCTTTCTTTTATTTTCTTATCTGAAGCAGGGTCTTACTCTCCACTCTGTACTAGCCTCAAACTCGCCATCCTCCTGCCTCAGTCTACCTACTGCTGGGATTGCAGGCCAGTGCTACCACACTCAGCTTGGCTGAACTTTTGTTTCTGTCACAAGCACAAGGACAATGGACAATAAACAATGAACTGTGCATTCGGCTGCTGGAAAGGGACAGTATTCCTGGGTGAGGAAAAAACAAAGTAACCTTCTTTGTTCCCAAGGAACCTGTAGTTTCTCTGGGAGGATCATGGAAGTGAGTGGAGTGGACCTGCTTCACAGAGTCCAAGTTAATGAAATAAAAAAGATATAGACCTGTCTACTCCCCTACCTTAGGCTCCTTGACCAAAGCCACCAACAGCCACTGCTGCCAGCACTCTTGTACATATGCATGTATAAATGCATATATGTGAAATATACATGTAAAGAATGTATAGAAGTAGACACTGTGTGCACTTGTCTTAACCTGTAAACTGTGACACATGGCTCTTTTATTTACTTTTATTCTTCTCAAAAAAACATTCATGAAATCATGTCATTACCTGTACCTGAGCAGTTATGACAGACTCTGAGGCCAGCTAGCCTTGGGTGGAGTCTCAGCTCTAACATGTACTATTTGTATGACTTTGAGCAAAGCAGTATTTAATGTCAATCTCTCCTCCTTCCTCCTATCTCTGTCTCCCACTCTGTATGTGTGTGTGTGATTTTTTTTTTTTTTTTAACAAGCTAATCTGTAACCTAGGCGAACCTTGAACTCAAGACAATCTACCTGCTTTAGCATCTCCAGTGCTGGGATTATAGGCATGAGCCACCATAGCCAACATCTTAGGTTTGTTTGTTGTTGTTGTTCTTGTTGTTGTTTGGAGCAAGATCTCCAGGTAGACCTGGAATTCGTATTCTTCTTGCCTTAGCCTCCTATGCAATGGGATTACAGGCATGTGACACCATGCCCGGTCCCATCTACTTCATTCTTTCTAGTTGGGTGACTAGTATATGCATATATATATAACATATATATAAATATAAAATATATATATTTTTTTTTTAAGTAATCAAGGGCTTTATTTTCTTTCTTGCTAATAGTTACCCAAGTGGTGACTAGTATTGTTTATTATGGATTTATCATGGTGTCTTTCATCACTCACCCAGCGAATATTTGGATAGATGTTTCTTCCTGTTATTAATTAATTAATTAAATTATTTATTTATTTATTTTGCAATACTAGGGACCAGACCCAGACCTCACACATTCTGAACAAACACTCTATTACTAAGCTAATTGCTGGTCTTCATTGATTATTCATAATTTAACAAGCATTTTTTTTGTTGTTTTTTGGATTTTTTTTTTTAGGGTTTCTCTGTTGTAACTCTGGCTGTCCTGGAACTCACTCTGTAGATCAGGCTGGCCTCGAACCCACAGAGATCTACCTGCCTCTGCCTCCCAAGTGCTGGGATTAAAGGCATGC
Source organism: Cricetomys ansorgei (assembly GCA_026225945.1). Taxonomy (NCBI): domain Eukaryota; kingdom Metazoa; phylum Chordata; class Mammalia; order Rodentia; family Nesomyidae; genus Cricetomys; species Cricetomys ansorgei. The sequence goes on from JAMJFZ010001012.1 coordinate 11,690,846, forward strand.
GCCACCACTGCTCAGCTTAACAAGCATTATTAATAATTTAACAAAATCTTAGTGACTATCCTGGGCACATATACTGTGCGTGCCTGTGTAAAGGTTTCTCTAGCAAAGTATGGCAAAATGGAAGAATTAGCATGTAAAACACTCCCATATAAACATTATTAGTTACTGCCAAGTGACTTGTTCTATGAAGGAAGCCATTGTAGTATATGGGGTCAGGAAGGGGCTGTGCCAATTCAATAAATGACAAAAACTGGAACATAAAAATGTGTCTCTCCTGTATATCTCCCTTCTCCATTTTTGCTTCTCTTCTCCCTCAAAACCAAAGGACTTATCAGAGAGACAATTGTTTGAAGTTGCCAGGGACTTACCTACTTAGGGATTAAAACAATGACTATGGCCTATTTTTTCCCTCACCTTCCCATCTAAAAGAATCTACTTGTGTTCAGGTGTCTAAAGGAAGCAGCATGCCTTACCGGCTTTGGCTCCCTGATGGACTCGCACTTCTTCCTGTAGTAGTACTCGTTGACTGCACAGGGTTCACAGCACTTACAATACGGGTAGACACTGGACCTGCAGAAGGTACTTGAGTATGTGTTGATGAGCAAGTCAATGAACACAGTGGCCTGTGGAAAAGCAAACACCATGCTCCAAGATGCCTTTTTGCCAAATCTTTTTCTTTGTTTTTGTTGCTATTGTATCTTTGAGACTGGGTCTCACCATGTAGACCAGGCTGGCTCAAACTCAGAGAGATCCACCTGCCCCTGTGTCCTAGGTGCTGGAATTAAAGGTGTGTGCCACCACACTGGCACCTGAAACATTTTCTGAAAAGATGGGGAGGAGAATCTCTTACCAAGCCGAAGTAGGACAGTGTGGATCCAATGTACACAACCAGCTGAATGATGTCAAATTTACCTCCCTGAAACAGAGCAGGAAGCATTAGTCAGTTGAAACCTGGAGTGGTGCCCTTTCTCTCTAACCTACAGTTGCTGCGTCCAGTGTGTGAAGAACCTGGTGATAGCACTGAGACATCGAGTGCTCACTGTCACAGAGACCATGAGACCGCACGCTTCCCCATTCCTCCATCTAGAATGTTGTAGAGAGATGTGGTCAGTAAGGGGAGGACCACTGAAGGTGATTTCCATGTGAGATGAGGGTTTCAGACAAGCTCTCCCTTAGAGTGTGACTTCTTAGGAAGCAGAGATGTCTACACCCATCTGTCTTCAGATCAGTCTCTTCAAGAGCCGCTCTCAGTGGCCTTTCCATTCTCTCAGTTATAGTTTATGGGTTCTTTTCTTTCTTTCTTCCTATTTATATACTTAGAGACAGTCTTCCTATGTAGCCTTTACTGACCTGGAATTTGGTGTGTATGCCATGCTGTGTTTGATCTCACAAGATCCACATGCCTCTGCCTTCAGAGTGCTGAGATTAAATGTGTGCACCACCACACACAACTTTACAGTTCATTGATTTTTATGTTATAATATAACACCAATCATGTGCTGCCAAGCAGGATGATGTGGGCACCTGTGGATTTCTGAGGACCTAGTATCTTCTCCTTCACCCCAGTTTTTCCTTAGAGAACTACTTCTCTTCATTCTCAGTGTATGTAGTCTGGCAGTAGTGGTAGAAGTGCTTGGTTCTATCCTCTGGCCCCTAGGCCAGGTCTGGGCTGGCCGAAGAGCAGCCAGTGACCATGTGGCACAACCCTGATTGTAGTGATTGGTACAGCATTGGACATATGATTCATACAAAGCCAAACAGAACCAGTTTTTTTCTGCCTAACACCTCTGCTGAAACTTATGGTGAAGGGATTGTCAGTGTTCAATTGCTGTGAAGAGACACCATGACCATGGCAACTCTTAGAAAGAAAAGCGTTTAATTGGGGCTTGCTTATAGTTTAAGAGGTCTAGTCCATTGTCATCATGGTGGGTAGCATGGCAGCATGTAGGCAAATACAGTGCTGTAAGTTCTACATCTGGATTCATAGGCAGCAGGAAGAGAGCCACTGGGCCTGGCTTTGGCTTTTGAAAACAACAAAGCCCTCCCCCAGTGACACACTTCCTCCAACAAGGCCACACCTCCTAACCCTTTCAAATAGTGCCACTCCCTGGTGACCAAGCATTCAAATCTATAAGCTAGGTGTGTGTGTGTGTGTGTGTGTGTGTGTGTGTGTGTGTGTGTGTTGGGGACAGGGAGAGCAGGTATTCTCATTCTAAAACCACAGCGATACTCTATTTTAATTGAAGTTGTTAACCTGGTGTGTTGAAAGCTATCTGACACCATTATGGAGAAGTGGCTAGCCTGAGGACAGTACGCTAACAGAAAGATGGAAGAAGAGCAGACAGGTTCCTGACTATCTTGTTTGAATGTCTGAATTCTACCATATCAGAAGTTTGAATTTTGCCTAGATTTTGCAGTTAAGTGATCCTCCCTCAAAAGACTTTTCCCTAAGCCACTTTGAGTTAGAGTTTGTTACAAAATATTTTGTAGAAGGTTTCATTCATTAATTTTTTTTTACTTATCAAAGGTTATTTATTTTAATTTATTATTTTCTGTGTACTAGTGTTTTGCCTGCATGTATGTCTGCATACCACCTGGATACCTGGTGCCCATGGAAGCCATAAGAGGGCATTAAATTCCTGGAACTGGCATTACAGACAGTTGTGAGCCCCTATGTGGATGCTGGGAATCAAATTTAAGTCCTCTGGAGGAAGAGTAGTCATTGTTCTTAACTGCTGAGCCATCTCTCCAGCCCCTCATCTATTTTCTCTCTTTCTTTCTCTCTCTCTTTCTTTCTTTCTTTCTATCTATCTATCTATCTATCTATCTATCTATCTATCTACCTATCTATCTATCTATTATTTTTTAGGTAGGATCTCACATATCCTAGGGTGGCCTTGGCCTTGAACTCCCTGTGTAGTTGAGAGAGACCTTGAACCGCAGATCCTCCTGTCTTCACATCTCAAAGACTGAGATTTCAGGTATTTACCAGTTTATGTGATGCTGGAGATCAAAGCCAGGTTTTCTTATAGGCACACATTCTACCAGTTCAGCAATATCCCCAGCTCAGTATCAGATTGACTGATTGATGGAGTGTGTGTGTGTGTGTGTGTGTCTGTGTGTGTCTGTGTGTGTCTGTGATAGGTACATGTGTTGCAGAACTTTATTTCTAGTTATGTTTTGGTTATTTTGTGCATTGTTGGGGGAAGGGCTGTCTAGGCCTTGGCATTTTGTATTGTCTGCAGGTGTTGGCTTTATGTAAAAGGTATTTGATTCCTCATGATCTGCATGTGCTAATAATAGAACACCTGAGGAGCTTCTATGCCAATAAAAACCCCTGAGATGAGAGGCTTGGGGTTCCACTGTCCAGGATGGTGCTTGCCATGACAGGTGGTTCCCTCTGCTGAGGTCTAGCAGGGTTTGCAGATATAAAACTGTCTCTGTGTCTTTCTTGCTGAGTGACACTGTGGGCATGCTGCTATATGCATATGTGTGTGTGTGTGTGTGTGTGTGTGTGTGTGTGTGTGTGTGTGTGTGTGTGCAGGTGTGCTTCTTCATGCAAGCATATGTAGAAGAGATTGAGTTTGGAATGACTTTTCTCAACAGATTATTTATGTGATTGTTTTTTGAAACAGAATCTGTCAATAAACCTGGCTGCCCATTGAGTTCCTGGGATCTTTCTGTCTCTACCTTTAGTGCTGAGATTTAGTGCACTGACATGCCCAGTTTTTCACCTGGGTTCTGCACACTGAAGTGAGGTCTTCATGCTTGACCAGTAGGCACTTCACCCAGTGAGCCATCTCCCCAGCTCAGTATTAGATTAGTTGAGTATTTGAAAAGTTGAATATTAGAGCTAGACATGGTGGTGCCTACCTATAATTATATCACTTGGATGACGCAGGAAGATTGAGAACTCAAGGCCAACTGGCTAGGTAGCAAAAGCCTGTCCTGGAAATAAAACGAGAGCTTGATATTCGAATTTTTCTCAGTCGTATTCCATGTTTTTCAGATGGCTTGTTAGTAAGCAGAACCACAAATACATTTATTTCTCCTCTCTTCCCACAAGTGAATTGCATAGAGCCAACTGCTATGACTGCTAGCATTCACACCTCACTATATCCATAATTAGACAGTCAGAGGATGGAGGTGCTGGGACCAGAAGGAGAGACTTACAGTGCCAAAAACCAGGATGTCAAAACGGATCCCAAAGGCTTTGATCAGTGTCCGCTTTTCCACGTTGTTTTCCTTATAGTACTTGGCATATCTGTGGGAGAAAAGCAGCCACGTTTACAGTGGCCTCTCACAAAACCCTGGTATTTTATGGGGCAAAAGGTCAAACCAGTAGCCAACCAGTCTTCCTCATCTGTTCTTGATGCCTGCCGCAGTTGGCAGAGGAAAGATCATAGTCCACCCCTCTAATTACTCTCTGTCCAGCTGGAACCAATTGTGTCCCCAAGTTACCTCGCCTGCTTCCAGCATCACAGAGTGACGGGAAGTTGGCTTTTAGCTTCCTATTAAAACATCGAACATTTAAAGCAACAAAAGATTAAAAATTAGCAAAGAAACTTCTTAAAAGAGTAACTTCAGGCAATATGCTTATTTCTCTCTTTTTTTTCTTCTTTCTTTTGTTTTTCAGACAAGGTCTCTGTATGTAGCCCTGGCTGTCCTAGAACTCACTGTGTAAGCCAAGCTGGCCTCAAGCTCAGAGATCTGCCTGCCTTTCTCCAACTGCTGGGATTAAAGGTGTATACCACTATGCCAGGCGTGTTTATCTCTTAAAAGAGAAAAAAATAGACCTGGCTTCTAATAGCATGGGAGGAGGGCAATGTGAGTCTCAGCCCTCAGTTGCTCTACTGGGGACAGGTGACCTGTCCCGATGTGGGTTTTTAGATCCTGTATTCATCTGTTTGCTTAACCATTAACCACAGAGCCAAACCAAAGGTCACCTTGTGGACAGCAGCCTGAAACAACAAAACCATAAATCTCATAAACTAGCACGAGTTGAGTCTCTGTACCTTTCCCTGGTTGTTCTTACATAAAAATGGGCCCTTTCTTTCTGAGTTGCTAATTCACAACCTATTTCCAGGTGTAGGAAGAGAAGACAGATGCTCTGCCTAAATATCGCCTGGAATAGCTGAGACCCTTTCTGTGAAAAGCCCTCAGAACCTGATACTGCCATTAGGCAGTCTCAGGAAGTGCCTGTTTCTAGTCAGAGGGGTTCCCATTGCCTTGAGTTTGATTGTTTCATTTCAAGACAGTTCTCTCCTTCCATGTCTGTCCATCTCTGTCCAGTGATTTGCTTTCTAATACACAAGCCAGCATACACCAGCACTCCACGATTATGGTTGGAAAATCTGCTTATTGCCTGGGAAAATTAATTTTATAAGTACTTAGATTTCTGCTTCTGGGCTCTTGGCATTGAAGATCATAATGGAGAGCAAAGATTATATGGGGATACTATTCAGAAAGGGGGCTCCTGGGCCTGAATGCCAAAGAGAGGTTTCAGAAGATCTGAGTAGTCCTAGGAGTCAACTCAGTACAGACAGGTGGTGAGTCAGTGAGGGACACTGGGCAAGGACATTTTTTCTGTGCATAATGGGTTAAATGGTGGCCCCCAAAGAAGATAGTCCAAGTTCCTAACTCCAGGCCAGCACCTGTGAATATGACCTTATTTGGAACAGTGTTTGATTTTATTTTTTTTACAAATGTAAATAAGCATCTCAAGATGAACTTTCCTTGAATCCAGAGTAGTCCTACACAGCATGATTGGCAGGCATCCTTAAAAACTAAAGGAGATGGAAATTTAGACTCAAAGACACAATGGAGAAACCAGCCAGGCATGAAAGCAGAGATTAGAGTGGTTCAGCTATAAGATAAGAGATTCCTGGAGCTGACAGAAGTAGAAGAAGCAAGAGAAGACCCCTTCTTAAGCCTTCAGAGAGAGCATGACCCTGCTGATACCTGGTCTTCCTTAGATTCCTGGTCTCTGTGAGAGAATAAATGTCGACTGCCTTAAACTGTTTGTGGTAATCTGTTACAGCAGCTAAGGGAAACTAAACTAATACTTACTCATTCATGTTCTAGACCTGAGAACTGCATCTCATATTCCCTGTATCATACATATAAATCAAGTGAATCAGGTGCTCACCAAAGGAGGACATTTTGTAGTACACCTTCTTTATTTTAGTGTTTGTGTGTATGTGTGGAGGCCAGAGGTCTGCATCAGGGACCTTCCTCAATCAGTCTCCACTTTATTTTCTCAGACACGGTCTCTCTCTGAACCTACTGATCACCAGTTCGTCTGGACTGGCTAGCCAGTTAGCCCTAGGGATCCTCCTGTCTCTGCTTGCCTAGCACTGGGATTCCAGGAACACCCCCAGGCCTGGCTCCTTACAGGAATGCTAGGGTCCTCTTGCTTGCATAGCAAGTACTTTTCCTACTGAGTCATCTCCCCAGCCCCATAAATCTTTTTCTTGAGGGCAAAGTTACATAATGTGAACTTTTTAACTTCCTGTGAAAAAGAAGACTATATTTCCCCAAATACCTCATATAGCCTGTAATTTCCTTCTCTCTTATGACGCTGTTTGAAAATAACTTGTCCCCTTGCCTATCAGATCTCCACAATTCATTTTCAGCCAAAGAATTCTTCTGGCGATTATTCAACAATGAATTTGCTAAAACTTTGTTCTAAAAGAATACTGATACCATAATCCCTCCGGGGCTCTAGAGGGCTCAGATCCCACCAGGAGCTTCTGTTCTTAGGTCTAGCTCAGAGACCAGAAGGATGTTGGTTAATACCTGGTTGGTACATTGCCCTGAATGCTGTGGCTGACTGCTAAATAAAAATGCCAACAAGGACAGTCAGGGGACCATTCATCCTGTCCTCTCTTTCTTGCTAATGGCCACAGCCTATTCAGTACATCATTCTACTCAGCAAGGGTGATCAAAAAGTCACCTGAACTAAGAGCATCTTCCCATTGACCCAGAAGAAGCAAAGAGCCTCAGCGAGCCTGATGCTGAGTCAAGAGTCCCACACTCAGATCTCCACAGGGGCCAGGCATCAAGGCTGCAGGTCACATATAAGGACATAAAGGGGTAGCGTGGACCGACAAAGCAAAAGCCACATGCTCTTTCTATATGGCAGATTCTCAGCTCCAGCCAATGCCATCATACAGGATATAGGCCCAGTGTTATTAAAAGAGTTTATAATCTTTTTATCAAACACTTTAGTTTTTCAGGAAAAAATAGGGAGCCCCGATCTCTGTATAGAATATTACAAGGTTTAAAAAATTTTACAAGTGCAAAGAAATAAATGGAGTCTCCAGGAGATTGTGTTCAGTGCAAGTGTTTGCTAAGCTGGGGGCGGAGGAGGGGGGCACTGTGATGCTCTGTACCATACATAGGCACCCAGCTGAGGCCCATGACCCAGGTTCTGGGATGGAGCTATCAGGATAGGTGTCTACATCAGCAGTGTTCACGTTCTAGTGAACAGCAGAGCCCCATGGAGACATGAAAATGCAGACATCAGGCCCATCCCTGTACAGTCTGACTCAAAAGAGCTAGGTCCGGCCGGGAATGTGCGTTTGAGTCATTGTGTGATGCTGATGCTGAGGGCTGTAGGTAGGAACGGGATTCACAGATGTTACTTTGTTTTCCACACTGCTTCTCAGAGCTCAGGCTCCTGTTCTCTTAACTAGGGAAGGGGCCATTCCTACAGGGCTCCTACCTCCCGCTTAGAGAGGCTTCTCTGGCTACATTTTCCCACCACACCACCTTGCTTGATTTTCTTCAGAGCACATTGCCATCATTAGAAATCCTTTAGTTAGATTTGTGTTTGTTCCACTGAGATAACAGTTACGTCTCTTATAATGCATACGTCTTAAGGGTTCTGTTCAAGGTTTGTTTGCTTATTTTAGTGTTTTGGGGACAGAGTCTTTCTAAGTAGCTCTGGCTAGCTTGGAACTTGCTATGTAGATCAGACTGTCCTCAAACTCACAGAGTCGCCTCTGCTTCTTTGTGCTGGGATTAAAGACCTGTACCACCGTGATGACTGGCAATGGATTTTGACAAATGAATACCTTGTGTTATCATTAAAATTCCTTCAACTCGGAGCATTCCATTTTCTCAGAAAACTCTCTTTTTTTTATCCTAGAACCCACTATTCTGTCTTCTTTCGTGTGTGTGTGTGTGTGTGTGTGTGTGTGTGTGTGTCTGTCTGTCTGTCTGTCTGTCTGATATGTGCATGCCACAGACATGTACTTGAGGAGATCAGGTGAAAACTTACAGGAGGTGGTTCTCCCCTTCCATTGTATGGATTCTGGGGCTTGAACTTAGTCATTGGGCATGGTAGCAAGCTCCCTTCCCACTGAGCCATCTCGACAGCCCATGTTTTTCCTCTTCTTGAACTTCATCTAAATGGCATAATGTCATGTAGCATGTGCTGTTTAGGTCTGGCTTTTCACTATAACATCTGTAGAACCAGCTCTCCCAGATATCACATGTAGCAATGCTTTGTTCTTTCCTTATTCATACTGAGTAGTTTTCCACTGTACACATATACTGCAGGGTGTCCATTCATCCATGACTACATATTTGGCTTCTATTTTGCTGTTATAAGTAAGACTACTATGTGTATTTGTGTACAAAAGCCTTTTTGTTTGATTTTTTAAATTTATTTACTTTTTAAACAGAGTGAATATAGATTTATTAAGGAAAATGAGAGAATTCCTGAGGGCAGGAGGGGACCCAGAAGAGGAATACTCTTGTTTTATTTTACTTTTTTATCTTTATTTTATGTTTATGATTTTTTTGTCTGTGTGTATGTGTACCATGTACATGCTTGATGTCCACAATGATCATAAAAAAGTATATGATAGATCCCCTGGAATTAGATATTTGGATGGTTATGAGTCACTGTGGATATTGGGAATCAATAGTCCTTTTGAAGAACAGCCAGTACTCTTCACTGCTGAGCCATCTCTCTAGTCCCTGTCTTTTAAAATTTTAGCCATTCCAGTGCATGTACAGTTATATCATCTTTTTTCAATTTATTTATTTATTTATTTGTAGGCAGAGTTTCTCTGTTGTAACTCTGACTGTTTAGAGTTACAGAGATTACGGAGTTACTCACTCTGTAGACCTGGCTGGCCTTGAACTCACAGATATCTGCCTGCCTCTGCCTGGTTGCTGGGATTAAAGGCGTGTGCCACCACCCTCTGGCAACACTTTTTTTCTATTTTAACATTTATTTATTTATCGTGTGTGTGTGTGTGTGTGTGTGTGTGTGTGTGCGTGCGCGCGTGCACATACCCACATATGTCCTACATGTTGAAGTTAGAGGACAACTTGTGAGAGGCAGCTCCGTCTTTCCACCATGTGTGTTCTGAGGATCAAACTCAGGTCTCTATGCTTGGCAGCAAGTAGCCTTACCCACTGAGCCATCTTTGGCTCTACAATTTTATCTTATTGTGGTTTTAATTTGCATTTCCCTGATGACAAGTAACGTTGAAGAGCTATAATGTTGATTTACATGTATTTTGTCTATCTACTATATTTTACTTACTATATATTCTGTCTATATTGTGCCCTTATAGAATATAGTGGCAACCATAAAGTGGCAACCTTGTCTTTTTGTTTGCTGATATATGCCCATTGGCACATTCTATACTGTTACCTGAAGTTGTAGCCAGGGATCAAGGACTCATTGGTATATTTGTCGTCCAGGCGGCGGAAGCTGTATTTGGGATGACAGTGATAGAACCAGCTGTCCAGGTTGCAGTCCCAGTAGATCTCAATGCCCATGATTCCTCCCTTGGGGTGGGGTGGGGAGTCAACAAGAGAAGTCACTAAGTCTGTTGGGTGTGGCTTGTGCAACCATCAGACACTGTCCAGCACAGTGATATTGCAGGGAAGGTTTTCTATCTGTGGGGAAAATACTCATTAAAAGGTTTCAGTGCCATGAACGTGAGCTAGAACACCGTGGTGGCAGCAGGCATGCCTCCCTGCTCTTCCCATCTGGGACACACTGCCTCAGATTTACTCCTAAAATGTAACTTCCAACAAGCCATCCTTGCATTCAGACTCCTTTCATGACTCCTTCCCGTTAAAGATTAACTGGTTAGCCTGGAGTCCAGGGGACTCCATCAAACACCTTCTCTGCTTTCTCTCTGAGCTCCCTTAGGAAAAGCTTCAACAGCCGTGAGCAAATGAAGGACTCCGAGATGGACAGGCTTCCTGGTTCTCACGTGCCCTTCCTAGAAGTGTCCCTTCTCCTAAATATAAGTGTTTTTTATAGGAGAGACAGAGAAATCAGACAAAATGTGGAGGCATGCTCGTGGAATCTCAGGACTTGAAAGGCTAAGGAGATTAGAGAATTCCTGGCCAGCCCGGGCTACCTAATGAGACCCACTCTCAAAAAACCAAAAAGTCACTGTGGCCACTGGAATAAGATGCGTGGTTGTTGGCTGTAAAGATGGAGGAAGGGGCTGCCAACCAGAAAGCAAGTACTGGAGCATGGATGGGGAGGGTAAAGATGCAAACGTGTGTTCTCCCCTGGAGCCTGCAGAGGGAGTGCGGGCTGCTGACATCCAGGCCCAGAAGGAAACAGGTTCCTTTAAATTGGCACATTAGTACTGATCTGTCACTGGTGCGGGAGAAATGCACCAAGTAGTTCACTCAGGATTGTGGGGTTCCCTGAAGGAATTCAGGTGAAGCCCTTGGTACTGGGTATGGTTTACCAATTCCAAATAAATGTGAGCTGTGACTTTAGAACCCAAAAGGTCAGCCTCTACCATCAGACACTGTCATTTGACATTTGACAACCTCAATCCCCTCCAACCGAGCCCTGCCCCGTGTATGCACAAGTGTACACACACACACACACACACCACACATACGTGTGTGCACGCCATGGTACAGACTCCACCAACCTGAATTGCCACCTCTGAAAAGTTCTCTCCTATTTCCTGGAAGATGTCGCCTAGTCGGAAAATAGGACACTGAGGGTTCTGAGTCTTGTGAAAGGTGCAAGAGGTGTTCAGATCTGGCAAGATGTTTCTCCTGTGCAGAATTGCAGACAAGTGGATATTTTAACAACCACCTTTCTAAAGAGAAAGCAAATGCCTGATAAATAGTGCTTGCTGATTACCGTGGTGTAAATGCCTCCACCACAGTTGAGGTCAAGCTCCCAGTGGGACACTGTTGAACTTGACCTTGATCTACTACAAACAGACCCATCACTCATTGATGTGAACTTTGTGGCAGCTCTATTGTCTCCTGGGGGCCTTGTAGAATGTCCTCTTACATTGTGGTAAGAACAATCTTTGTGGCCGATAGCATATTGCAGATTTGGTGGGGTATCACTTCCAGAGACTGTGGCTTCCATCTCGGTTGCCCCTGCTCACCTGCTACCCAGATTGCTTGCTCTGATGAAGCAGCCACCAGGTCCTAAGGATACTCAAACAGTCCTTGGGCCAGAGGAGTGCAGGAGGAACTTAGTCCTCCTGCCGCAGCCACATGGGTAAGGCTGGAACAGGAACCAGCTCTACTCAAGCCTAGAACTAACAGTAGCTCTTACTGACAGTGCTGGAAAGAGCATGAGCCAGAAGCACCCAGCAAAGTCATTTCCAGATTCCGGATCCACAGATGAGAGAGATAAAAAAGGTTTTGTAGTTTTAGGCACCCTGGGTTTGGGATCATTTGTTCCACAGCCAAGATAACTGATACAGACAGCCAGGTACTTGAGATACTCACGTAGTATAGTTGTGGCCGGGGAAATCAATGTTGTTCTTGATGAGTACAGTGAAGTTTTCAGCGCTCCTCAAGAGTGCAGGCCTGGGAGAGAAGATTGAGGGTCAGTGACCTCGGGGACAAAGGATCCACAGGACCAGAGGGCTATCGTGTTGTGCTTTTGAGTAGAGAGAATGATTCCAGTAACTTAGAAGGCAAAACTTTCCAATATTCTCCACAAAGCCTGTAGATTCTCCAAGAAGGTGTCTCTGTTCTTGAGACTCCCATGGCAGTTATGGTGTCATGTGCAACACTGATACAATTGCATGTTTGGCTGTTGTGCAGTGATGTATTGCATTTGACAATTAGCTCGCCAAGGGGGAAACAGGAAAGAGCTTCAAATACAGCACTTGCTGATTACCATGGCATAAATACTCCTACCGTGGCTCTGTGAGCCCCCATCCACCATCGCTAAACTTGAAACAGACAGATGAGCATAACTGGCTTTGAGCCAGTGCCAGTCAGCTCTTGAGCACCCGTGTTTGTAGCTTCCTGAGTAGGTTAAAGTCTCTGCAAGGCTGAAGAATAATTTTATTTTGGGGTGCTCAGCCTTTATCACAGACCACACACAGAGTTGTCCATATCATTCATTCATTCATTCATCAGAGGTTCAGGGTAGCATTTAGTTCTCCATTCACTTAGAGGAATTGAAATTCCAGGCCACAGGAAGGCCACCCACCCACCAGCCAGCGAGCCATTCATTAGCAAGAAATTATGGTACTGGACATGGAGCAGGGCACTGGGATACAATGATGAACAAGACTGTCAGCAATTGAAAATCTATGAAAAATGGAGAAAACTGGCTGAAGGCAAAACAAAACATCTCTGGTACTATCTCCAGACATACCTCAGCCACAAAGGTAGGAGGGGTAGACGGGAAACCAAGAACCATCTGACTTTCATTCCAGGATTTCTGGGACCTAGTTTTGGCTCTGTTGGGACAGAACTATGGTGAATACTGTCATTTTTTCCTGTTCAGCATATCCCATTTGGCATATAGTCTCAATTTTCTTGCTTTTGGGCTCACCAGCCCACAGAGGCTCCAGAGGGTCAGGTGGGGATGACTCTACTCCCTATTCATCCCTATTGTTGAGCGTGGACTTGAGACCTAAGGCTAGCTGTGAAGTGCCAGCCACTCTCCTTGACCACAGTGGTTGGTTCATAGAGGATATAAGACATAGTCATGCCAATGAGAATATTCCAGAGCTTTAGTGGAAAACAAAAGGCTACAGTGATTCTTGAACTCAGTGAACTACAACTCAAGGAAAGTCAAAACAGAAGAATAACTAGGAGAAAGGGTAGAAGGAGGAAGAGAGACCCTCAATACCTTCAAAGCCTGGGACCAGGGACTCTGGATGGAAAGGAAAGGGAAGGGAGGGGAAGGGGAAGGGAAAGATAGGGAAGGGAAGGGAAGGGAAGGGAAGGGAAGGGAAGGGAAGGGAAGGGAAGGGGACTCCCAAATTGATAGTCCTTTTTCTGTTTAATAAAACTGGGTTCATGGTACTTGCATAAAATAATTTTATTTATAACAAATTGTGCCTTGTTCTGGACTCTGTCCTTAAGACATTTTAAACTTCATGCTTTGAGTAGACAGTGCTTCTGTTAGAAACATGGGTTATTAAGAGAAAATCTCAGCACCAGTGTAGGATACTGCACAGGGCAGGCCTAAGGTCCTCAAAATAAGCTATGACCATTGGTCACTATAGATAGTTGGTAAGGCCCTGTTGCTGAAGTTATAACATACTTTGGACATGGAGGAAGCAAGCTGGAACTGACCTGGAGATTTTTTGCCTGCTAGTGCCAGAAAGTGCTATGCAGACCACTGAGGGAGAAAAGTTATCAGTGGTATTACTCAGCAGTGAGCCATGCATGCTGCAATACCAACCTGCAGGGCAAGATTTGCACATATAGAGGCATGAAGGCTATGGAGTAACCAAGTGCTTTCTGATCAGATTTAAGGCCTGCTGCACTGGAGGGACTTCATGTCTGGTACTACGAACCTTGTCAGAAGCCCATGGCTTAGTACACAGGCCCTGAGTAGAACCTAGTCCTGCTTTACTAAATGGACATGTTGTCAAACTGCCTTCTATGTATTTGTTTATACTCACACAAATCAACCTTAGTTAGAGAAGCTTATTTTTGCAGTGGACAGCAGTGAATGCAGACTCATAACTGGTCAAAGTACTAAGGAAAAGTGACTGTAGAGCATTCAGCCCTAAGTGGGACATTTATATTGACACCCACTCCCCAAAGGTTCAGGGAGCAAAGAAGAGGGGTGGAGAGAACGTTAAGAAGCAGAGGGTGGGGAAGAGAGCTGTCTTCCGGGCATGCCATGGCTGTTGCATCCATAAACTCAGAGCAGCTATAGTTACCTGCACAAGCTCTACAGAAGATCAAGTAGTCGGCATTCCAGCATAGATGGGAGCCGGGATCACAAGGCTCCACCCACAGCTGAGGAACTATGGGCAAGCCACGGCTGCCAGGAGAGGGTCATTTCTCTTCAGGGTATGGCCACTGCTATGTTGCCCATGCTGAAGAATGGGCGTATACCTATGTTCATGCAGACACAACTAACTGGGCTCAGTGAGTTATTAAAGGAGGGGTCAGGCACATGAAGGTGGAAGAAGAAAATATTTGGGGAAGGCACCAGGGAGAGTGGGAGGGGAAACTTGGGTTAAGTATGATTAAAATACATTAAAACACACACACACACACACACACACACACACACACACACACACACACACACACACATGTGTGTATGAAATTGTCAAAATAAGTTTTAAATATATATATATAGTAAGAATAAATAAATGAATTCTTGACTGAGAATCAGAAATCCTCTCACATGATCCTCTCACATGACGTTTATAGCTTTCTATTTTGAAATAGCTTTCTCTGCATGTCTTATCTCTTCTATTGCAGAGCAAGAACCTTGGGACCCACTCCCTTATCTGGGTCGTCTCCTGTTTTAGATTTTTATTTCGTAAGCAGTGATACACAAGGGAAACAACTGTCAAATGCCAACTCCTTGGTAGCTATGCTGAATGAACAGAGGGTTAAGTGAGCCATCCTAGCTGGTTCACAAAGCACATGAGAAACTGTGTGCTCAAGGTCATGTCAAAAGCAGTGTAGGAAGCTGGTTTAGTGGTATATGCCTATAATTCCAGAACTCAGGAGCCTGAGGCAGGAGGATTACAAGATGCAGCCAGCTTCAACTACACAGTGAGACCTTGTCTCAAAAAGTAGTAAGAATAAAAAAGCAGCAGGTATGGTGGTGTACGCCTTTAATCTCAGCACCCAGCAAACAGAGGTAGGCAGATCTCTGAGTCTGAAGTCAATCCAGTCTCTATAGTGAGTTCTAGGCCAGCCAGGGCTACACAGTGAGACCCTGCCTTGAACACAACAGCAATGACAACAACAAAAAGATGAAAATGGAGCCCTGGGACAGGCATGTGGGGATGCACAGTGTTCATCTGATGCATGATTTGGTGACAGAGCTGAAACTGACAGCCATAGCAACCTCTGTGTGGATCCAAGCAGTCCTGGGGCGTAGGCTGGTATCCCTTCCACAGCTGGTTTGTACCTTCTGCACAAAGAAACATTCCCTGACAATGGAAGTCCAGAAAGGGGGGTGCCGCCTACTGCCTGCACCCTGACATTGGATGGAGGTGGGGGGATGGACCTTGGCCTGAGCCTTTTACATGTCAGCTTGGGTAGCCTTCTTTTTGTCCCACATATGGAGTGGTCCTGAGTCCTGGTTGGTCTGGGAAGTACTGAGATTAAAATTAGAGCCAATGAAATGGCTCGGTGGGTGAATGTAGTTGCCACTAAGCCAGATGGCATGAGTTTCCCCTTGGGACCCACATGGTGAGAGGAAAAAAACAGTTTCTGTAAGTTGTCCTATGAGGTCCAGATGCACGGTATGCCACATATGCACCCGCCATTCCTTACTTCACGTCACCACTGGTAGCTGGTAGCTACCATATTGGACACCACAGGCACCAAATATTCCCATCGCTGAAGAAAATTCCATTGGACAGAGCTGTCTAGAACCAGTATGCTTTTAGGAGTAGTAGTGTGTGTGTGTGTGTGTGTGTGTGTGTGTGTGTGTTATATACATGTGTAAACAGAATGCTCATGTATGTAGACTAGAGGTTAGTATCAAGTGTCTTCCTCAGTCACTCTTGAATGTATTTTTTGAGCCAGTGTCTCTCACTGAACCTAGAGCTAATTTGGCTAACTGGCCAGCAGCCCCAGGGATGCTTCTGACTTTGCCTCCTCAGTGCTGGAATTAACAGTCTGCTGCTACATCTGGCTATTTATGTCAGTGCTTGAGATCTGAACTCAGGCCCTCAGGCTTGCTGGGCAGGTTCTTTACTGACTGAGCTGCCTCCCCAGCTCTGCTTCTTCGTATTCTTTGTCATTTAATATGAGCATTGATGGATCAGATCTAACCCTGCTGTGGCTCTTCGGGAGGATTCCAGAACTGCCATGATGGACAGGGGCATCTAAGGATGTTCCAGGTCGTAGCCATACACCAACTGGTTCAGGACCACTATAACACGTTAAGAACTGGCATAGCCTCCCAGAGATGGCCCAGAGGTCTCCAAGCCAGGACTTTGCAGCCAGGGCTGTGTTGATCAGAGGAGCCCTGGGAAGGTCTCACCTGGCACTGCCAAGGCCACTGTTTGTGCCCACACCATGCAACTCACCGGGGAGCATCTTTCCCCTCCTCAGTGGGACACCAGGCAAAGACTTCACATGTCTTCTTGTTCTCATCATATGGTATACACCTGCCAGTCTGGATTCCTACAGGTTCCAAGGGGTTGAAGAACCACAAATGTGAATGTTCTGGAAGATGAGCATCTTTAGAGGGCACCGTGCACTCAGCCCAGAGACTCCCTCTTCCGTGAACCCAACCACCCTCACCACATTTGCACCCCACGCAAAACAGAATACTTGACAATACATCCTTAGGAGGGCCCAGAGATAGCAAGATGCTGGAGTCTGCCCACTCTTTGGGTTGTTTGTTTTTTGTTTATTGGGTTTTTTGTTTCATTTTGTTTTGTTTGTTTGTTTTCAGGGAGAGATGCCTAAGAGGAGAGTTCTGTATACGTGTACTAAAATGTGACTTCTCACATGGCATCTAAGTGCCTCCAGGGGTACACAGCTTGCCTGGGGGATGTACTTGGGAGCATCTTTCTGAAGTATCAGGAAGAGAGAGAACTGATAAAGAGCAAGCCATATTACAGTGATTTCCATGTGGCAACTTATATGCACATGCTAGGAATGGAAAGCCACACTCAGGTGCCCTTCTGTGAGTGTGAGTGTGTACGTTGTTTCCAGTAGGGGCTCCTATTTCCTTGTTTTGAGACAGAATCTCTCTATTTAAACCCAGGCTGCCCTGAACTCGATATATAGACAAAACTGGCCTCAAACTCACAAAAGATTCATCCTCTGCGTCTGCCTCTCTGCCTCTGCCTCTGGAGTGCTGGGATTAAAGACCTGCATTGCCACATCCAGTGTCTAATGCCTTTTAAAGTTAAAAGACAAGGCAATGTCTTTTTGCAAGGCTGGGGCTGTAGCTCAGTGGTAGAGTGCTCACCTAGCCTGCATGAAGCCCTTGGTTCAATCTCCAGAATCAAGAAAGAGAGGGGAGGGAAGGGGAGAGGGGAGGAATAGAAGAGAAAAGAAAAAAAAAGAGGGAAGGAGGGAAGAAGGAAGGGAGGAAAGGAAAAGTAAAAACAAAAAAGTTAAACCCCCAAGTTCTTGGAGGTTCAAATTCATGCTCCTCCGTCTTTGGGGAAGTGTTCCAACAATTACACCCTGAACCTGCCAGCTCTGAAGCTTCTTGCTGGGGAATTGGAGTCACACGGGCTTCAGCTGGCCTGCTGGGGACAAATCAAGGGAAAGACACAGCTTCAGCTGTGATTTGGCAGAGTGGGAGGCAGCTGAAAGCCAGAAGCTAAGGACCAGAAACTGGACATCATGAATGTCACAAAGATGCCAGACCACCCACCCTCAGCAGTTCAGGGAAAGACATAGAAAAGTACCTTTGCTTTGTGGGTCCATCCATCCCTTTTTGCAACCCCGGTCAGAATGACAGAATGATCTTCGGGTGGGATACTGCAGGGAGAAGAGCAGGAAAACAGACAATGAGGATTGCATCAATTAAGATACCGCAAAACCCTGCTCACCACTGTTCATTTTGGCACCACTCACAATGGCCAGTAAGTGAAAATAGACCAATCAGTCAGTGTGAGAGGAAACAGATAAGAGGTGGTATATTCATATATGGGATATGGTGTGTGTGTGTGTGTGTGTGTGTGTGTGTGTGTGTGTGTGTGTGTAAGCCAGGGATCAATGTCAGGTATCTTTTCCTTTAACTTATCTTTGGAGACAGGACCTCCCTCTAAGACAATATAGCTCACTGCTTTGGCTGTGCTGGCTGACATCAGGCCCAGGGACCCACCTGTCTGCCTCCCAGCTCTAGGATTACAAGTATGCACAAGTACACCCAGCTGGAGATCAAACTCACATCCCGCTTCACAAAAGGCAAACGCTCTAAGGACAGCTCCATCTTCCCAGCCCCTATGTGTGGAGTCTTGTGCAGCCAGGACCTGACAGATGCTACATCATGGACCACCTTTAAAGCATGATTCAGTGTGAAAAGAGCCAGACACAGGAGGCCACACCCTGTATGGTTTTATATATAGGAGATGTCCTAGATGGGCAAATCCACAGAGACAGAGAGCAGACTGGTGGCTGTCAATGGGTATGGGAAGGGAAGAAGAGATTGATTGCTAATGGAGACAGTTTGTTTTGGGAGTCAAAGTTTCCTTTTGGGAAGTGATAGAATTGTTTTGGAATTATGTAATGGTGATGGATTGCAGGATGTTGCAAAAATGACTGAACTATATACTTCAGATTCATAGGTTTTAGAATGTATGAATTATATCTCAATTAAAAATAAGAATAAATTAAAATAAAAGAAGTATATGTCAAGGCAGCCAGGAAGCACTTTCAGGGATGATCTTTGGTTGGCAGGTGGCAGGTTGAGATTGTAGTGGCCCTGCCACCACAGAACCGAGAGAGCAGACAGGGACGAAGCTGCAGCAGGTGCTGCAGGACAGGGCAGCGTCCACACGCTTATGGCCAGAGAAAATGGGTCAGCTGTGTCCAGGGGCTGAAGGCAGAATAAAGGAAGAGAGAAGAGAGGGCTTTATTTGTGCATGTTTGACTTCATGCAGCAGGTTTAGTGTCAGTCTCAGGAAAGACAGAAGAAACACAGGTGTGCAAATAGCCTCCACTCATTGTTCTTTGGGCTTTTGTGTCTTTTATTAGATCCGGGGCAAGGATCTAGGTCTTGAGTCCAGGTACTCCTGGGTTCTGTGAGAGCAGCTTCCTGTGTGGGTTGTGTGACCTTGGCTGAATCACTTCACTTCCTCTAAGCTTCATTTGACTCATCTTTTAAAGGACGGTAAAGTGCTTTATCTCACATGGGTTCTGTGAAGGTGGAATGAGTTTTTGGAAAGAGGGTTTGGCATGTAGTCCTTGCTTGGTAAATAGTTTCCACTGTCTTCAGACTCATTTTCTCTTTACTGCCTGGATTGCTTTCTTCCTGTGACCCACTAGGCCTCTGGGTTCTTCTTTTGGTAACCCCTAAATTTTACTATGAATCTTTTGACTGCAAAGCATGGGTCACATCTTTGTAGGCTGACTGACTGACTAATTGTATGTCTTGATAATCGTAGTATGGGTGAATGAATGAATGAATGAATGGTCATGTACTGTGGTTCATGGGAAGTTGTGATTTTCATTGTTAACTAGTAGAAACTCCTAGGAAAGAAGACAAACCATTTCTATTTTTTTTATCTCCAAAAGAAACTGTAACAATAACATTAGTTTTATGACTGTTGCATGGATTGGAGAGGTTCTTGGTCACTCTCCAGGGTAATAGGCTCCCCTCCCTTTGAAGCTGGTCCTATGTGTGATCACAGAACTAACAGGGGCAGCAGAAGTAACATGGTGACAGCCCCAGGATTATGCCTTCCTCTGCCTTTTTGGCTCTGGGGTTCTTGAGCTACAGTTTGGAAATTTGGCTGCTTTTCTGGAGGAAGCATGTGGAAAGACTCCGAGAAGAGAAAAACTCTTGGGAGTCCCTGGAAGCAAAGAGGTGCCTACACTTTGAACTTCTAAGTGATGCTAACCACGGCTGCTTGGCAACCACAGCCCTGTGAGAAACAAGCCAAGTCAGCAGAAGAGCAACCTAGCTAAGCTCAGTCCACCATGTAACTGTGAAAATAAACCAAGCTAGGTGAGGCCCCTCAGGGACACAGGAGTTTGAATAGCTAGGAGCCATGTATACTCAGATGTACAACTGGACCACATTACTGAAATGGCCAGAGATAGTGTGGGTATTGACATGCAGAGAGAGGAGGCAAATGTCCAACTGGAATGACCCAGGCTAGATTGCAGTGTGGGCCAAACTCCCCTCCCCAGAGTCACATGGTACCTCTTGCTCCAACTGCTACTGAAACAAATCCCTAACTTGTAACAGATTCCCACTGTACCTTTTTTACCCTCTAGCTCTAAAAAGACAAAGAAAAGTGAAAGAAATCTTCACTGTTCTTGCAGGTAGCCTTTAAAGAGAGAGAGAAAAAATTCACTGCCCTTTTTGGCTGTCCTTAACTGTCTGAAGCTTGAAGATCAGGAGCTGCTAAAATACAAGGCTTTCATCTATCAAACTCACTCACCAACTGCCAACACTCTCCTTTATAACCTAAGCAAAGTTCCCAGAAGTCCAAGCAGCATGTAACCATAAGGAGAGCTGCACAGGACAAAAGACTTCTTGGCAAAGTGTCCTGTTACACCCCCCCCCCCTTTTTAATAAGTCATAAGTTGTGCAATATTGATTACTTTTTCTCTGAGGCCTTCTGCTAAGCCATCTCTTTTCCTTTCTGGTCTTCAGGAGTTTATCCTTAGCATTCACACATGGTGCTTTACTAACAAAAAGCACAAGAGAGGATTTTTATTTCCCTTGTCAAAACAAGTAGAAGACACTACTTATAGTTCTAGTTCTCAAAAGTACACTGTTTCTTTGGAGGCTGAATGTGGTTTGGGCTGTTCACCTTCTTTGCAAGTTGGCATGAAGTTAGTTTACTTGATGAGCCATTAACACATGTGTATCTACTTTCTATAAATATGCTATAGGGATCTTCATGTTTCAAGGAACTCTGGTGTTCGCTGATATTATTAAAGACAATAGTCTGTTTCAATGTTTTGTCCACAGACTCCTTTGCATAGAGACTACCTGTTCCCTTGAATGCCTGGAACTTTGGCTTTGAGGTGTTTTCCTCTGGTTTCTGTTTGCTGTAAGTGTTCTATTCCTCTAAAAAGGGTGGTACAATCTCCTCAGTACTAATGCAGTATCAGCCATTGTACAGGTCATGGGAAGTCTTGGGACTCTTGCTGGTTATGTTGGATTTGTAGTGATTGGCATTTTATGGGCCATTACTCTCATCTTTTCCCGGAAGCTTCTGATGGCTAAAGAGGATTATCATCTATCAAACCCATCCACCAACTGCAGTCACTCTTCTTTATAACTGAAGCAAAGTTCCCAGAAGTCCAATTGGCATGTAACCATGAGGAGAGCTGCACAAGACAAAAGACTTCCTGGCAAAGCAGCCTGTTACAGTGCCCTCCAGGGTGTACGCTGAGGAGGCCTTGGGTCTCATCTGCCCTGCGTGATCATTTTGGTTCTAAGAGGAGCACATTTTCTGAGGGCTTGCAATGTACCATGACATGTCTTAAGTGTTCTCTTGTGTAAAATGGGGCCTAGGAGCTATCCTCCTGAATCTGTAAGGCTCCAATGAAATGGGAAAGAATCATACACGTGCCTAGAATCATATTGCTCTGAGAGGCTGAGCCCGTGAAGGAAAAAGCAGGTGTTCACACACGTTCCTGGTGCTATAGCCAGAGACTGAGGTGAGCAGATGAAGATCTTTGGTTTCCAGAATGCATTACCTGGAACCCCCCCCCCCCCCCGCCCTGTGACCTCGCTGAGTGGATCCCCTGCTTACCTCAGGACACAGCTTCTTCTCTTGGCCTTCTGTCTTGAGATAATTTGTCATCACGAAGAATGAGTTTCCCTGCAGAGAGAAACAGAGGAGCAAAGGCGAGGCCTTGGGGAGCAGAACTCTTTAAGCATCGTAATATATTTTGCTAAGTGCCCGGGGGCGAGCCTTTGTACCCTTCTAAACCTCTAGGAATCAGCCGTGGGCAGCACGGACTTTGCCAAGGGCTTAATATCAAAGTGGCAAGAACTGTCCCACTGGGCAAGGGGGAACAGAGAGCTTTCAGATGTGGGAGCAGTCATTTTCCGAACCAATCTCAAAAGCAGCTGTGTTTTTTTCTAACACTTCCCATTAAATTGAGAGTCTAGAGACTTGGGGAAATGGAGGTGGGGTGTGGGCTGAACCCTGGGCAGGCTGTTCAGCTTTCCCAGGGCTTAATGGAAGGCTGTGGGCTTCCCACTACCTGGGCAATCAGTGGCTTTTATGGTTTTTAGCTAGAAACAAATAGCAGCTTGCTGCTTTAGGATTTTGCTAAGTGCTCTGGCTCCCCAGGGTTGCAAACAGGACCTTTTGTTCCTCCCTCCCCCATCTGTTCCTTAACTCCTTGGCCCCTTTTATTTCTCCTTTTTGGAAACTGCGTTTATTTTCCCTGCTTTGCAGACTCAGCTAGCCACACACTTCTCTGTGACCTATACCTTTTATTTCTCTGTCACCCACATTCTTTCTTTAGAAAGATCCAGGAACCATCTCCTGGGGACCTTTTCAATGATAAAGGGGCATATCAGCCACGTAAAAGAGCTGGTCTGCGGTCTGCTCTCTGCCCTTCTGAATCCAGGCCGAGCTTGCTGATGCAGTGGCCCTGCTTCTAAAGCCGTGTGCACCAGTGTGAGTGAATCAGATCATGTTTGGGATGCGCCAGGATGCGCTGCTATTTTGAGCAGCCCAGTAGGACTCGATAAAGCAAAGACACATCTTCTTTGAGCTGCTGGATGTGACCCAGTTTTGCAATTTTTAGTTTTCTCAGTTGGGATTTTCACAGTTTTTTAAATAGGGCCAACATTTTTTCTTTTCTTTTGAGACAAGGTCTTATGTCTCCAGGCTGGCCTCAAAGTCACTATGTAGCTGAATGTGACCTTGAACTCCTGAGTCTCCTGCCTTGTTCTCCTGGTTTATACTACCACACATAGTTTTATGTGGTGCTGGACAGGGTCCTCAGGCATGCTAGCCAAGCGCTCTACCAGCTCTTTCTGAAATGCAGCTCTGGACCCCTAGGGATGGGGAGGGGCAGTGACCAGGGATGAGTCCTAGAGTCAGCTGCCCGTGCTCACCTGCAGAGGGAAGGTGTAGTCTGCAGTGTCAAAGATGTTGTTCACAGACTTTATCACTCCTCCCTCCTTGACCTTCTCTGTCACCTGGGCTATCCCTTTGACCTTGGTGTGCACGGAGCTGATAACAGGCTCTTTCCGCTGATACAGCTTGTCACTCACCAAAGCAAAGCTAAAGAGAGACAGAGGAGCATCAGTGGTTTTCTCACAATCTAGGGCAGCAGTTTCGGCTGCAGACTCTGGGGGAGGGGCGTCCTGAGAACTGCTCTGTTCACAGCCTGCTTCTCCTGAGAGCAACCTGCTTCCCTATGTCTCTCCCTCTCTGCAAACTGGGACCAGCAGCTGCACACCCCCTCCCCCCCAAGTATTACCTACTAAAGACGGAATCTCCTCTCATAGTCCAGCTCCTGGTGGTTGAACACTCGGGGCCCGGGACCCAGTAACACATCAGCTCTGCTTGCTCTTGTTTCAGATCATTAGGTTTTGTTTGTTTGTTTGTTTTTGAGACAGGGACTCTCTATGAAGTTCTGGCTGTCCTAATGTAGATCAAGGATGGCCTTCTGTTTTGTCTCCCAAATGCTGGGATTAAAGGCATGCATTGCCACACCCAGCCAGGCCATTAGATTTGATCCCTATTTTTCTGTTTTCCCTGGCTCCTGTTGTGCTGAATAATTTTAATTTATTTTAGGGGGTCAGGAAGATGGCTTAGTGAGTTAAAACACTTGCAGCTTAAGCCAACTAATCAGAGTTCAGAACCCATGTAGAAGCTGAACATAGTAGCACATATAGCTAACTGTCACCAAGGTGGCCCTCTGACCTCTGTATAGACACTGAGGCGTGTGCACTCCAATGCGCGCATACATGTGCACACGTGCAGACACGCACACAGAGACACACACAAAAGATAAAAAGTGTATGTTTTGGATGATTCATTTACTCATTGAACATCTATTGATTTTATTCCTTCTCTCTGTCAATCCCTTCTTATGCCTCAGCACATAAGTCCAAGCCAAGGGCTACCTTCTATGAGCCAAGACATGATCCAGCTGTTTTCAACCTTGGCTGAATAGGAAAACCACCCAAGGGACATTCAGACTTGCAGCTCCTCAGTTTTGTCCCTGTGACTATGACCCAGGGGTGGATCGGCTACATATCAGTGTGATCTTTAAATAGTCCCTCATGGTGAAGCCATAGAAACATTCATGAAGTGATCATTTCCACTCGGTAACAGCAAGTCTTAGGAACATCTGTTGAGCCCAGTGATAACCCTTAGGTATCTGCCCCAGAGTAATGCCCATGCCTGTGCCCAAGAAGCATGTGCAAGAAGATCTGTGGAGCACTGTTTATAAGAGGGAAAATTAGAAATAACCCAGATATTTTGATTGTTTGCTTAGATGATGCTTTGTTGTATAGCCCTGTCTGGCCTGGAACTTACTACATAGACCAAGCTGACCTCGAACTCACAGCTGCCTCTGCCTCCCAAGTGCTAGGATTAAAGGCGTGGACCATCAAACTGAGCATGTCATTCCATGTATAAGAAATACACAGAATAGATAAATCTATAGATACAGAAGATGGATGGTTACCAGGAGAGAAGAAATGGGGAGTGACAGTTGATGAGTGTATATTATTTTCTTTTATTGGTAGAGAGAGGTATTTATTATATATAGTGTGCACATGTTAAATGCCACTGGTATATTCACCTTAAAATAGTTTTTATCCCCCTTCCCCCTGCTTCTTTTTGAGTGGTCAGTTTTATGTTATGTGAATTTTACCTCAATAAGATAAAAATCACAATTTTTATAGACATAGACATATGTCTATAGAAATATCAAGACAAAGGAACAAACATCAAATCCAAGATGATATTTACAAGGGGAAAGAGAATGGGATGAAGGGTGAGCTTACAGGGAGCAAAGCTGGATTAGCCTGCACAGCAGCACATGGACATTACACTATTCACAATACACTTCCATGTTTCTGCAGCGGTGATTAAACTGGTGAGATGGCTCAGTGAGTAAAGACACTTGCCAAAAAGACCAATGACCTGGGTTTGATTCCCAGAACCCACACAGTGATGGAAGGCGAGAACTATTCTGAAAGTTCTCTGACCTCCACATGCACACCACGGCACATGAACATGAACATGCACACGCACACAAAATGCAAGCAGTGTTTAAAAAATAAACATGTTGGTGCTAGAAATCCAGATTTGGGACCCACTCAGCATGTGTGATACAGAGCTTAATAGAACACTGTAGGAAAATCAATCAATCACAAGTGTCCAATCTCACCTCAGCCTCAAAACACATGCAAAATACTTGCAATGCTCTCTCAAGTTGTCCATTGCAGCATCCTTCCAGAACAATACCATTTGGGAAGCTCAGTCTGACCCATCATATCCATTCTAGAATATGCAATACATGATCATCTTTAATAGAATCCAGCCCTGTTCAACAATAGCAAAGGCTTTACAATCATAATGGACCTTTGTATCGTAATTAACTTGAACATTCAATTAATGAGTCCCAGAGATGCATCAAAGGAGAACAGGAACAAAGCAAGTTTTCAGTATTTTGCCCTTTAGAAAGAATAATCTAAAGATCAATCCAGTCACGAACTCTTGACCTTGTGTGATGACTCAAGAGAAGCTAGGCTACCTCTCCAGGCCATGGGTTCAGTCCTTGAATGAGGTCATGATTCTCTAGGCTCTGATCTCAGTGACTACTAGCTCTAAGAAACCAATGTTCAATGCATTCAGGTGTGTGCAAAGCCACCAGCGCCTGGGATGAGCATGGTATTAAGGAGCTAGGGGTCCAGCTGAGCCTGAGAGAATGGGTAACATTGAGAGGTGGAGAGAGAAGAACTGGAGAGTCTGGCAGGCAGAAGAGAGTTGACACAGGAGAAGCAAGGGCCACCCAGAGACCCTTGCAGACCAATGGGACCAAAGAGGAGGTAGAGTGTAGGAGCAGGGATCCAGTGGAGGGAGAGAGGGAGGTTGGGTCATGGAGCCCTGAGACTGGCTTCACCTGACTCACCAGATGTAGATGCAGATGGCCACTAGAAAGGAGTTCTTCAGAGTCCCAATCCATATGTTCTGGATTTGAAAGAGTCTCACAGACTTATAGCTGCATAACTGCCCCACAGTCAGCATGGTGAGAAGGTTCGCAGAGCTCCCCAGGAAGGAAGTGCCTCTCAGCAAAGTCTGTCTCTTATAAGGAACGCCTGAGTTCTGAGCAAAGGTAACTTTAAAGTGAAAGACAAGCTCTGAGAGAGCCCTGCCTTAATAATCTGCAGCTAGCCCAGGGCCCAGCTCTAGGCTCTGCTGCCTTTACACTCTCACTCCTGTGCATCTTCTCCTCCAGCAAAGGCACTTTTCCCTGAGGTGAAACTTCAGGTCAAAGGACATGCACACTTATGGCTCCGTTCCCTGTGTCAGACTACAGAAGGCTGCATTGCTTCATGTGGAGAGCCCCCTGATCTTGAGCTTAAGTTCTGCTGTGTGTCTTCAAGTTAATTCACATTTGGGACAGCTGCTAAGCAAGGCTAAGTTGTAAAAAGACTAGCCCAGAGGCAGTTCGTTTTGAGGAAGTCAAAGATTAAAGAGACCTTAATCTCATAAAATAGGAGGTTGGCTTTATGGCTAGCTAAAGAACAATAATGTTTTGTATATATTTTGACTTACCCTACTGATTGTAACCTAGTGATTACACATACGCCTTTTTCCCTTGTGATCTGTAACCTTGTGATCGAACCTATGCCTTCTACCTCGTGATTTTAACCCCGTGCTTGCAAGCACACCTGGTTTTGCCCCTTGTGAGCGTTGCCCTGGCAACCTCACGTGTGTCTCTGGTGGGAGAGGGTATAAGAATTGAACAATAAACTACTTGGGCAGTTCGGCCCCTGTGAACTCAAGATACAGTGTGTGCGTGTTCCCGTTATTCAGACTACTCGCGATCCAGAACCTTCTGAACTGGTAAGCTGGCCTTATCAGCTTTATGCAATAAACATCAGCAAGGCAGAAGTGTGCACACTGCTTCACGAGGGTCTTGACAGAGAAGGGCGTGGTGGCACGGGCACAGCTGAGATGGCGAGGGGTCTGGGCAACGCCTCGAGTCTGGGTATGGAGATGAGGACAGATGTAGACGACAGATGTAGCAGAGATGTCCTCTGAAGGAGGCCACATGGCAGGATAGAACTGTAACTGAGGACTACAGAAAGAAGGGCTCAGGCAAGCGTTCCCTGTGGATGCTAGCTGGTGCCAGTGGAGATGACGAGACAATGGTGATGGTGGTGACTTTTCATCCATGCCATCAGTCTCCCTCTTTTCCCCATCTCTTCTCCACTGGCATTTAAATATAATTCCTCACCTTAAAAATAAACCATCCCTCCACCCCCCATTCTTCTATGACCATGCAGGGCCCGGCTCCTCCTATGGAGCCCAGTCTTTTGAAAGAGTGAGTCACCACATCCATTTCCGCATCTCCATTCACCCTCCACCCACTGCAGTCTGGCTCCCCCCCACCCCCCACTTCTCCAATGCCTCCCTTGCCAACTCACTCTCTCCCGAGTACAGCAAACATGCAGCAGATGCCATGATGGACTCTGGTGACTGTGGGCCCCTTCCTTCTTCCCTCAGCCTGGAGGAGCCTACATTCTCCTAACCTCCTTGGACCTCTCCACCTCCAACATCTCCGACTTCTCCGACCTCTCCGACCTCTCTGACCTCTCCATCTCAGATTCCCTTGGGAGGGTCTGCATCTAGCTGCCCCTTGTTAGTGCCACTCAGGGGCTTTGTTCCAAGCTTCCTGTTTTCATCTACCTCTCCTCTTGGTTTGTTGAAGATGTCCTTGGCTCTAATTACTGTCTGTAGGATAGTGAGATGTAACCTATCTTAAAGCTCTGAAAGCAAACATCCACACATTCAGTATACACAATTATTGCCTCATATGCACTTCTAACCCAAAGCCTTAAGCTCTGAACTCAGCCTTTGGCCCCAATTGATTTTTCTCCTGAGTCTCCCAACCCCAAGAAAGTATTTCTCCGCCTCTCATCCACTGACCAAGTCAGAAAAGTGGCACACTGTTAGCCCATTCTCCCCTTACTCTCTTCCTCCTCATCCATCTCCTCAACTACAAATCCTACTGTTTGAGCTAGGCAAGGTGGTACGTGCCAGCAATCCTTCCACTTGGGTGGTGGAAGCAGGAAGTCAGCCGTTCAAGGTCAGGTGCAGCTACATACAGAGTCACTTGAAACCCTGGATCAGAAAACCCAAAGCGAAGACATTCTACTATTTTTCTCCTCTTGATATTACTCTGCCTGTCCTCTGTCACCTCCTTAGTCCAGATCGCCATCCGTTCACAGCTGGCAATTCTGTACCGTTTAGCCTCCCTCCAGGCCTGGTCCTGTCCACTCTCCAATCTGAGCATGAACCCTGGATGAGATGTTCAAGTTCAACCTCAGTTCTGCCTCTGACTGGCTATGTGACTTTGGTCACCAAAGAGAGATTTTAAAAAACTGTTAGTCAATTCATATGATCTATGCCAGCTCCAAAGACCAGGTTCACTTGGACACTACACAGTCAGAAAGCAGGGCCATCTCACATCGTGAACTCACAAGCAGTAGTCCTGTCGGAAGTAGGGACCAGGATCCCAGCTGCAGCTGCCCGCTAAATGAGCTGGATCCAACCAGCCAACTGTCCTGTAGCATGACTCCGAGGATTGCCGATCCCGACCTCTGGAACCTGGCAATGGTACCTTCTCAGAGAAAAGAGTCTAGACAAATGACTGAGAACTTTGAGATGTAAGCTTATCTTGAGTTACCTGGGTGAGCTCCAAATGCCCGCGTGAGCCTGGAAAAGAGGCAGAGCCCTAGCTCTCCACGTGAAAGAGGCATTCTGAAAACGTGGCAGATAGAGACCGGCAGAGGCTGCCTTCTTGTTTTCCAGCACACACACCCACCCACCCCACCCCACCCTCCAGATAAAGCTCAGTTCTGTCCCATTCTGAGCCCTGATGGTTTCTGCAGTCCCCTGGGCTTCCCCTCTGAGACACTAACACTAGCCAGATGCTGTTAATCCATGGCCCGGTGCTGAATTAGCAGCCAGGGCTGGAGTGGACAGCCGAAGCACCAGTCCACACAGAAGCCTCAGCTGTAATACAGTGGAGCAGGGGAACTGACTGCCATGGTGGCTTTCACGAAGCTAAAGAGAAAGGGATCGTGCTTTGTTTTGTTTTGTTTGAGATCTTATGTTTCTGATTTTGTTCTTAATGTTTTGGGGCTAGACAGGTATAGGGGTATCACAGATGGTAGTAGTCAGAACATTTTGACTGCTTGTTCAGCATCTCTACCAGTACTGAGCAGTGGGTCAGCACACTTGCCTCTCTTTGGTCTTTGCATGGATTAGACAAAGCATCCTCATCCACAGGACACCTGAGCCATCTCTCCCCATAGCAGGTCCATCTCAGCATGGTCCACGTCTCTTGAGCTCCACCACCCCATTCTAGCCCAAGTTGCAGCCTCCTGTCATCTGGGTGACTCCAACAGTCTCTCAGTGGCCTTGGACCCAACCCTTGTCCTACCACATGCCCCATTCCCTCTGCACAGTGGCCACTGGAGCTGTTAGATACATCAATCAGGTGGTCCTACTCCCCAGTGATAGAGAATCACATCCCAGCTCTTATCTGCCCTGCCTCCCCCTCCTCCATCCTCCCTCAGCAGCTTCTGGAACATGAATGTCCTTGCTGCCCCTCTTGTCCCCTTCCTTATCTTTGCAGTTACTGTTCTTTTGGTGCCGTGTGGCATGTAGCTGGAATCTTCTCCTACAAGGGTCTCCTCATAAGTGGGCATTGTCTAATCCTCCAGCTCCCCAAACTCTAACATATCACCCAGGGCCAAGGTGATGAATTGCATATTTCATTTCCCCTGAGGCCATAGAGACTGTGCCTGGGTTGGGTTTGGTGTCTGGTATTCTTCTGTGGTAGCTTTAGAGAAGAGGCCCAGCCATACAGGTATGAGGCCACCCGTATGGGAACAGCTAGCCAATCAGAGACTAGATTTTAAAAACTACAAACAAGCACAGGCACACCCTCGCCCCAGCAGCCTGGGGCTTCAAAGGACAACTGTACTTGCTGTGGGAGGCTGGCTGGGCCAGGGGAAGAAGCTGCTGTCAATGAGATCAACCTTCTCAGATCTTCTATGGTCACTGAAAGATTTCTGAGAGCAGTCTCCAGGGAAGAAGAAAACATCTTACCAATAGAAAGCAAATATCCTTTACCTCTCTACATCAAATCACCCTGTGGCTTCTCAGCTGGTTGGAATAAAAGTCAAGATGGTGACATTGCAGGTGGCTTTGTTCCAACAGTAGCCTCCTGGTCACAGCAAACCAAATAGGAGTATAGTACCGGGGGAGTGAGAGGTTACCGTTGGTCCCTGCTGGGCCTGAGGAAGGGGCTAGCCTTGGAAACAGCCAGAAGCATTATACAGATAAGCCAGGACTACAAACAGGCCTCAGACTCCCCTGAGATCTTTTACTTATTTATCTATTATTTTTATGTATCTGTATGTGCCTGTGTGAGTTTTTGTGTGCCATGCGTGTGCAGATGCTTGCCAAGGCCATAAGGGTTTCAAATCTCCTAGAACTGGAGTTAGAGTCTATTATGAGCCATTATGTGTGTGCTAGGAACTGAACCCACGTCCTCTGTGAGCAGCCCCTGCTCTTAACCACTGAGTCATCTTTCCACCGTCAATCTCTGGCCTTCGAAATGACCTTTTAATAAAAGTTTTGTTTTTGCCTGTCAGTGGTCCTCTTTTCTTCCTTACTTCCGTCCGTCCTTCCTTCCTTCCTTCCTTCCTTCCTTCTTTTCTATTTATTTATTTTGGTAACAGATTTGTCTTTCCTTTGAGATAGGGTTTCATATAGCCCAGACTGGCCTCAAATTCTATTATGTAGTTGAGACTGGCTTTATGACTTTGGTGAACCCTTAAATTGTCCAGAAAGCAAACCCAAAGCCATCCTGCCTTTCTAGTGGAGCCAAGTGTCCTCCAGCTCCAAGAGCCATCTCTTCAGGTCTGGAACTGTGTGTTTTAAAGTGTTTTCACAGTCATTTGTTCTTGTAAACACAATGGTCTGCCTTGAAGAGCCTGTGTGCTGGTCGGATATAGCTGCTTACACCTTTTATCACATCTCTCGGGGCAGGGCAGGCTAGTTCCAGGCAAGCCAGGGCCACATAGTGAGACCCTATTGCTAAACAAATAAAACATGAAATTGTGTCCTGGACTTAATAATGCCACAAAGTCAGATTACCTGAAGTACTGTGACACCATCATATATTGTCATAAAATGAGCATTTACTGACCAATACCCTTTGTCATTGGTCCTTTGCTAGCTGGTCAAAGTAGAACCTTACTTTTTAATTTCAACATATATGTTTGTTCTTGATATTTATTAGATAGCAAATATATAGATTAAATATTAACACCCACAATAATAATAACTAAAGCTAAATGAGGACTTGCCAAATGCCATATAGTTCTCTAATAGCTTTGTTTTTAGCTCATTTAATAATCCGATAATGATTGTCTCTATTCTATAGATAAGAAAGCTAAGACCCAGAGAGGTGAAGGCGGTTGGGAAAATGGTTCAGTTGGTGAAATGCTGGCCACATGAGCCTGGAGACCTGAGTTCTCACATGAAGGCCAGGCTTGGTGGCATAATCACATTACTGGCAAGCCAAAGGGAAGGAAATCTGTGGAGCTCATTGGTCACCAGCCTAGCCAAATGGGTGAGCCTCGGCTTCAAGGAGAGACCCTGTCTCAAAAGCAATAAGACAGAGAGCAATTAAAGAACACAGCTAAGTATCAACCTGTGATATCCACAGCATATGTGCATATGTGTGTGCACAGGCACATAAGATGCACATCTTCAAATACACACACACGTACACACACACATACACACACGCACACGTACACACACACGTACACACACACACACGCACACACACACGTACACACACACACACACGCGCACACACACGTACACACACACACACACACACGAGTTGTAGGTTTTTGAATCCACACTTCCACATCTCAAACCCAAGCTGAAGACTCAAAATAAAGGATGAATATAAAAATGCCCATTCTCTTTTTAGATGGTTTTTAGAACTAGCCACCAGTCATGGATCACCTCAGCAGCATCATAAGGTACACACTTTTTCCTTTTTAGTTGTCCAAAGGTTATATGAACGGACACCGAAACTGAGGCCCAGGCAGTTTAACTAACTTGGTCAAGAAGATGTATCCAGGATTATAACATAGCCCACCTTTGAGCTGGAGAAATGGCTCTGCAGGCTAAGTGTTTGCTGAGCAAGCATACACGACTCAAGTTCCACCTGCAGCATCCAGGTGAAAGTTGAGCATAGCAGCAGGTGCCTGTAGTCCCAGCACCAGGGAGGCAGAGACTGCAAGAATCTGGCACTTGATGGCTTGCCGATCTGGCCGAATTGATGAGCTTCAGGTTCTGTGAGAGACACTGTCTCCAAAAATAAGGTAGGAGCTACAGAGGAAGCTGACCTTGGGCTTCCATGTGCCCCCGCTCACTCTCTCTCTCTCTCTCACACACACACACATACACACACACACACACACACCCTTAAAGACAAACAGGCATACACACTTTTAGTAAACCACAGCACCTCCACACGTGTCAAAAGGACCGTCACTATCATCATGAGGGAAACACAGGTCAAAGCCACAGTGCACTTCTCACCCACTGGGTTAGTTACGATCAGAAAGCCACAGTATCAGCGTTGGGAGGATGTGGACAGACCCGAGCCCTCACGCTCCAACACTGTGAAAAGTGAAGCTGCTGTGGAAAGTAGTCCCACGGGGCCTCCAAGGGTGGCATGCAGTTACCGTGTGACCAGCAAGTCCCCTCCAAGGCAAACCCAGGAGAAATGGGGATGTATGTCCAGACGACAGAAAGAGAAGCAACCCGATGTCCATCATTTGATGAATGGCTACGTAGAAGCGGTCTGTATGCAGTGGGCTGTTATCCAGCCATAAGAAGGTACAATGTAAGTGAACACTGAAAACTCACTAAGAAGAGTCGGGAATAAAGACTGCATGCTACATGACCCTGCTTATATGAAATGTGAAAACTAGGTAAATCCATAGGAACAGAAAACAGTTGGTGCGTACCCGAGCTAAGGGACGGTAGGGAGGTTGGAAATGATGGCTAGAGGGTGGAGAGGGTCCTTATGGGATGCTGAAAATGTTCTGTTGTTGTTTCCCAAGACAGGATTTCTCTGTGTAGCCCTGGCTGTTCTGGAATTCACTCTGTAGACCAGGCTGGTCTTGAACAGAGATCCTGCCTGCCTCTGCCTCTAGAGTGCTGGGACTAAAGGCATGCGCCACTGCGCCTGGCTGAAAGTGTTCTAAACTTGATTTTGGTGACTGCTGTACACACTGAAGCCCTGGACGTGAGCGCTGTAAATCTGTAAAAGCCCAGGGTACTCACCGTATCTCCATACGCTGCTTTAAAAGGGCCTCCCTGATGCTCTAAAATGACATTTCCAAACCTGGTCCTATCCCTCCTGAGCACGAGGATGACAGACTCTCCAGGTGAAGTCCCCACCTCTTCTCTGGGAGACCAGGGTGTTGGCCTGTGTGTCCCAGGTTCCCCAGGCATGTCCTGCCCTGCTCACTCTGGCAGGCCTCAGCTGCCTGCTGTTGAACAGGCTAATGGGAAGCACACAGCCCGCCACCCTCTCTCTGTGGCTTCTATCTGCGGCAGCAAGGACAGCTTCCTCCTACTGTTTCCTCCCAGCCGGCTACTAGAATGTGTCTTAGATTTAACAACCACATGGAATCCAGCAAGCGCACCAGCGGCTGTGCCCTGGGGTTGTTGGTGTGGTCCGGTGCTGTAGAACCTGCCCATCCTACACCCCACTTACCTGACGTAAGAAAAGACCGTCATGTGCAAGACCCACTTAATGGTGCCATAGTTCACGCTCTGGATCCGGGTAACTTTGTTTGTCTCATACTCCAAGACCTCGTTACAGCTGCAGCAAGCTGGCATGGTGACAGGTTCACTCTCTGTTCAGGCTAGACCTGGGCTGGACCCTCCGAGGCTAGACCACAGCAAACCCCCAGCTAGGAGCAGCCAAAGAAAACGCATGGATTCTTAGCACGAACATTTAGCTTCCAGCTTCCCCAGTGACTGCTGTGGGGGCGGGCCCTGGCAACTGCCCCAAATGTGAGTGGAATAAACAAGAACCAAGTCCTACAGGCCTAGCTGGCAGATGACCCCGCCCCGCCATCCTCCCCCAGACGCCTGCACAAAGATGGTGTTCAGAAGATGGGCATTTTAAAAATTCCCCCTACCCCCTCTTCTTTTGCTTTTTTGAACTCATTTCATTTAGGAGAAGGGGCTGCTCTTCAAATGTCATAAGACCCAGTGTGACTCAGAGAAGGGCCTAGATACTTCCATTGCTCATACTTCAGATGCTCAGATGCATCCTTTTTTGTTTTCTTTAGTTGTTTGAGACAGGCTCTCAGGCATCCAGGCTGGCCTCAGTAATTTACCTGAGGCTGGCCTCGAACTTCTGATCTTCCTGCCACCTCCTGAGTGCTGGGGTTACAGGAGTGCCCCACACACCTCGAAGAGATTGCCTGATTCATTTTCTACAACCCTTTGTCCAGTCCACATGCACAGGTGCATGGGGTGAATGAATGCTGGCTTTTGTCCTTCCCTGCTTGGGCAGTACTCTGGTCTGCAGATGATGGTGGGCCAGATCAGATTCTTTATGGAATGGGAAGACTATATTCATGCTGGATCTTTCATACTCTATTCTCTGGATTCTGTCCTGCTCTGTGCCTTGGAAGGTCAACCCTTGACTTAGCCCAGGCAGCCTCAGACCACCACCACCAAAGCTGCTGTCCAACAACAGTAGCTCTCTGGACCATGCAGGAGGGAGACTGACTACCTGCTAGAGGACCAAGGATGACTCCAAACAGGAGAGAGGGGGTCACTGTAGGGTTCCGAGGAAAGGGGGGAGGGGTTGAGACAAACTCTAGTTTGGTTGAATTTTTGGTTTGGAGTTTGTTTTAATTTGTTTTGAGACAGGGTCTCATGTAACTGAGGCTTCTCTTGAACTTACCATGTAGTTGAGAGTGGTCCTGAACCCCTCATCTTCCTGGCTTTATCTATCAAGTGCTGGGATTGCAGTTATGAGCTGCCATGCCTGGCATCTGGACAGGCTGAAGGAAAGCAGGATATATAAAATATATAAAGCTTCTGACATGGGTTGCACAGGGGACCCTGGGCCCTGTGTAATATCACCATGGTCAGCATCCAACGAGGCACCCACAGACCCCTGTGTCTGAGGCGCTGGACTAATGTGGATATGGAGGCTGCTTCTTTGCATCAAGATGGGATCCTCCAGGCACCAATAGAATGTTTCTTTCTGAGAGCCCACAATGCTCCTCCCTGCGTGAGAAAGCAGTGGTCACTCGGGCGCTATCACTTGCTAACTGGAGAAATTCTTCTCTCTGAACCAGCTCAACCCATTTCTGTTTTTGCTGCCTGACTACTGGCCAGGCAGATTTGCATAAATCAGTCTGAGCTAATTTGCACTTTCTCATCCTTATGCTCTATACCAAGACTCCTGCCCCTGCTGGCTCCAGTTCAGGGAACTAGAGGGCAGGAGGCTGGATAAGTGTCCTGGCCCTCCCTGCTTAGATGGTTACTTGGGAGCCCCTGGTGTTGTCCCTTAGGCCTGGGGATGGCAAGGCTTCCCTCTGTTGCCAGCTCCAGGCAGCACACTTTTACAGCTTTCTTTTAATTCTGCCCCCACTAAATTGTGTATACATATACACACACACCCCAAAAGGAATGTAACAAAAAAATTAAATATTAGATCTACACAGGGCTCCTAATAGGGCATTAAAGCCTGGTGGTTAGAACTAGGGGTCTAGCTGTCTGCTTTCCAATCCTGGCTTTATATTATAAGGACGCTGTGACTTTGAACAGTTCTGTTCATGCCATTCATTTGTTCATTCCCGGAGGTACCAGGGACTAGTGGATATGACAGTGAATAGGTGTGTGCCAGTCCCCAAATGTCCATAAGAATGGATCAACAAAACGTGGCGCGTTCACACAATGGGATAGCACCCAGAGATGAAAAGAGCCAATTCCTGCTGCGACTTGCGTGACATTTGGAGGTATGAAAAGAACCAGACGCGTAGGACTACACATCTCATGCTGCGTTTCTAGAAGTGCCCAGAACAGATGAATCGTTCTAGTACTTTCCTTGCCTCCACCTGCTGGATATTTCACTTAGTTCTGTCAGGGTCTTTCTTCCCTTCAGTGTTATTTTTTAACCACTATACCATAGTTCCATGAACGTTGTCATCGATAAGATTACCAATACTTCTTTTTTTGGGGGGAAGGGTTTTGAGACAGGGTTTCTCTGTTGTGACTCTGGCTGTCCTGGAACTCACCCTGTAGACCAGGATAGCCTTGAACTCACAGAGATCCGCCTGCCTCTGCCTTCTGTGTGTTGTGGTTAAAGGCGTGTGCCACCACCGCCTGGCTTACTCTGAACTTCTTAGAATGATTTCTCCTGTTGATTTCGATGACATCCTGGTCTGACGTTGTCCTGATTTCTCATTTTTGCCCCTGGGATTCTGTCTTATTCTATGACTCTCTTTTTCTCCTCATAAACATCAACTCCAGCGATTCTTTCTCAGCGCTTTTTATGTTTCTGTCAGTCAGCACAGGACAGGCTATACAGCCGTAACAACACCCCCTCGTGACTTAAAATAATTGTTTATTTCTCACCCATGCTACATGTCCAACGCTAATGGAGCAGCCTCCTCTTGAACTCTTGAACTCCTCTTGAACATGTGTGTACATACAAGCAGTATATGTATATGTACATACACACATACATAAAAATCTGTAATTTAAAAAATTTTTTAAAAATCACTAAATCTGGGGCTGGGATGTGGCTTGGTGGAAAAGTGCTTAAATAACAAGGTTTTGGGTTCTGGGTTTTGGGTCCCCAGCAGGGCTTTAATTAATTAATTAATCAATTACCACCAAATGCTAAAAGCCAGAAGGATAGAAGGAGGAGGCTCATATGTGTATATTATTATATATTTAATTATGTATGTCCTGTGGCTGGAAACAGGGCCTGCTATACAATTTTTGAAGTCCCTTAATTAAAAAATCAAGAATTTCAAGACAGCAACAAAGCTTTAGACCATGTTGGATCTCTTTAAGCATGGGTAGGACTTGATGTGAACATGCTGTTCCCATGCACAGGAGGCCGATGCATCTGGAAGAATAGAAAGCTGGTCTCTAGGAAGGGAACTAAGTGGGGGAATTAGTGAGTGTTTGACAAGAGACTTGTCCCCTCCCAGCTAGCTTTTTCTGCTGTGTGTGCATGCTACTTTTCATTGTAGTTGAATCACCAAATACAAAATCTACAACTCCAGATTAAACTTGCCTTCTGACCCATGAACCCATGCAGTCTATGCACATCCAGGCCTAGATATCCCACAGAC
Source organism: Cricetomys ansorgei (assembly GCA_026225945.1). NCBI lineage: Eukaryota > Metazoa > Chordata > Mammalia > Rodentia > Nesomyidae > Cricetomys > Cricetomys ansorgei. The sequence goes on from JAMJFZ010001012.1 coordinate 11,728,611, forward strand.
GATCTTCAGAATCACATCCCCTAGATGAGGTTGTAGCACAGCAGCAGAGCACCTGCCTGCTGTGTCCTAGGCCTCTGGTTCTAGCCTGTGCATCATCCAATCCAGCCAACCAGTCAAAGCCACATTTCCTGCAAAACAAGCATTCATGTAAGGACTAATGAGAGCCTTGAAAGAGAAGGTAGCAGAGATAGACCATGAAGGCTGTATGCTTGGCTCCAAGGGAACAGATGTAGGAATTGATCAATCTTAATGGGAAATGTGCACTCAAGGGAACACTGGGGAAGGAGGAATTAAGGCAGAAGCATTCTGCCTTTCAAAAATAAGCTGGCTTGAGGGGAATGTGGCCCATGGTTGTCTGTTTCTTTGTAGGTTGTGAGAAGAACAGGGATTAAAGATTTGAGGGGTGACTTTCTTGGAAAAGTGTGTGTGTGTATATGTGTCTGTGTCTGCCTGCCTGTCTGTGTGTGTGTGTGTGTGTGTGTGTGTGTGTGTAGGTGTCTAATGTCTGGTTACAAGTTACTGAAGGCCCAGTTTCTTTAGGAGAAACTGGAAGTTTTCTTTGAGAAAGTTGATTACAAAGATAACAGGAAACAATATTTCTCTGTATCTATGAGAGTATCGGAAATGTGGCCTGATCTCATGAGAATTATTAGTAGAATCTGAAGCCAAAATCTCCCTGTGCTGAGGTTGCTCTTTCAGTCCCATTCATCTGAACTACATGGTTCTGTCTTTCTGCACACCTACTGGGTGTCTATATAACACATGATTTCTCTGCTTCTCAGAAAGCATCACCCCACTGGGTACTTGGTTCAAGTACGAGGTCAGGTCTACCAGATTCCAGGGCCCAAGGAGAGTAAATCTGGCAATTCTCCCTGACCCATCATCTGTGACTGTGGGCAGGGTCACAGGACAGATGTCACCTGGAGCAACCTTCCAAAGAGGGAAAATGAGAGCTGCTGGGGCTCTGATTTGCTTCTCAGAATAAACCCAAGGCAGGGGCCCCAGTTCCTCTCTTGAGGACAGCTCTGAGGCCTGTCTAGGCCATCTCCCAGGGCAGTAAGCCCACATGACCACTAGCCGGGACTGGCCCTTGACTATTTCTGCTTTCCCTACCCCCACCCCCTCCCACTTCTCCATTATCTTTCCTGTTGTCACTCCCCAAGCAAACCACGATTCTAAAACCCTTGCTGTGTGTGTGTGTGTGTGTGTGTGTGAGAGAGAGAGAGAGAGAGAGAGAGAGAGAGAGAGAGATCAGTGGAGGCAGCTAGTTGTAAGAACAAGTTATGCTTTAAATTTTAATGACTCTGCCTAAGTAATTCTATGGAATAAGGACATGATTTTCTGGAGTGCTAGGTGGGGCCGTTCAGGTGAGATAGTCCTGAATCTCCCTTGCCCAAAGACATAACCTCTTGGATTGTTGGGTAAGGAGTGTCTAGATCCCGTTTAGTTGTCCCTATGCACTGGATGTGCTCCAAATGCACCAGATGTGCTTGGTTGCTTGTAGGCAGGAGATAACCCAGACAGGAAGTACATCAGGATAGATGCTTGCCACTGATTGGATCTGGTGAGAAGCCTTATGGGTTCTGCCTTTTTAAGCATCTGTGCCACATAACTCGGTGCCATTTTGTGGGAACTTTGCGAGTGGCAGGACCACTCCATAGTTACCTCAACATGAACCTGGTCAGAGTCCATCTTCCTGGCCAGTATTTAATTAATTTAATTAAAGCTTGCTTGTTTCAAATTTGTTTCAGTTGTGGTAGTCTTATTCTCAAACAGATTTGGGATTTACATCTGGAATTCTAGAATTCTAGCATTTGGGAGGTGAGACCTGAGAGAAGCAGAAATTTGAGGCCATCCCCAGCTTCATAGGGAGTTTGAGGGTAGGAGCTTCATAGGGAGTTTGAGGGTAGCCTAAGCAACTTGAGACCCTGTCTCAAAAATAAAATGAAAAACCAGGCATGGTGGTGCACACCTTTCCAGCATTTGGGAGGCAGAAGTAGGTGGATTTCTGTGAGTTCAAGGCCAATTTGGACTTCAGAGTGAGTTCCAGGACAGCCAGGGTTACTCAGAGAAACCATCTCAATGACAATAACTCTGTTGTCCTTTTGATTCATGTAAATTAGAGTAAATTAAATCACTGGAGTGAGGTTCTTTCATTATAGTTGTACTAACGTAGAAGCTGGCAGGACTCTTGCAGGCGGTATGGTGAGAAAGGAAAAGAATCAAGACTCGACAGACACCATAGCCGTATCTAATCAAATATTGAAAGCCTCAATGTCCAAGAACTTCTAGGGCAAAGTCACTAAGGGGAAGATGACAGAAAGGGTGGACTGCCATGAGCTGGACCTGAGACACATCCTGTAGTGGTGCTGCCTACCTGTTCCATTGCAGAGCACCCTGGCTACTAGTTTAAAAAAAAATCAAGTCAAAATGATTCAAATTTGGAAAAAAAGAAGTTTAAAGTGGTGTGGTTTCAGAGTTAGACAACGCCAAACAAGCTCTTTCTATCTGTACCGCCATCCAGAGCACGTGATATAGTAAACTTCCCTTCGTGTTTTAGTGGCTACGGGAGCTTTCCTACCTGTTGGTATACCAGTAGCATTCAGGTAAAACGGGCCGAGCATGGTACAACTGAGTGGGAGACAGAGGCGTCTTCCCCAAGGGTTTGAAGCTCAAGTAGAATTGGGGAATCCGAAGGGGTGTGTTTGGTGGCACGTGACTGCAATCTCAGCATGGAGGAGGCTCTGGCAGGTAGAGTGTGAGCTGGAGGCTTGTCTGGGCTACATAGCAAGATGCTGTCTCACAATTAACTAAATAAAATATGAATTCTGTTACCAAAGATTGGAAAAGAGTAGACTTTGAGGGGGCAATGAGGAGTGCCTACTACGCCTGGGTACTGGTAACTCTAGGAGGTAGAGCAGAGCGAATGGAGTGAACTGAACTGTTCTCTGTGCTTGGGCTGACCTTGAACTCTCTTCCCTGCATTATGGGGCCAGCAAGGGATTGAGACTAAGAGGACTTCGTCGGCAAGGGGAAGCACAGACATAGAGTCAGCCTTTTGCTCCTGTGTCTTGGGCTCTGCTTGCAGTTTCTGGAACCACCACTGATGCCCATAATGTATGCAGATAACCCATAAAATATGCAGATGGTACCAACGGTTACAAGTCCTAAAAGTCGCTCAACCCTTTGGGAAGCGCTGGTTGGTTGCTGGGTTGTACTGGGAAAGGCCCAAGCCCTGTCACTTGTGTAGCCACGCAGACTGTTGCAATAACGAGTTCTTGATCTCCAGTTTCAACACCACCCTGGAATTCCTGTTTTCCCTGTTGGCTCTCTTCCCTCATTCACCATAGCAACAGCTTTGAATCTTTTGCACTCTCATTTAACCGCCTAGCCCCATGTCTTCCCCTTCCTTCCCACCAGGCTACTCTGCTGTTATTTCCTGCAGGAAACAGAGGCTATCTGACTTGGGCCTGCCTTCCCCTTCATCACTGACCCGTTACCACACTCTCCTCTTCCCCCCTCCCAACTGACAGGGGCGGTTGCTCTGTCCTATAGAACCTTCTATATCCTGTGGCTAGTGTAACTGAACACCTCGAGTTTTTACTTTATTTGATTTAAATTGATTTTTTAAAATAGCTGCATGTGGGAAAGGCTTGGAACTCAGCTAAAAGCCTAGCTATTTATTTATTTAAAGAAAAGCCTATTTAAATCCAGAGTTTCCTCCTAGCCCTCTGCCATCACCGAGTAGCTAGCTCTAAGAACTCTGAATTAGGGGGTGAGAAGGAGGGAGGGCTGGGAGGTTACACTCACTACCAGACGTCATGGAGCCACAGAGAGGGGAAAGTGCCACTTGGCAGTGAACCTGCTGAGGGGTGACGCACCTGATGGACAGTGAGAGACTCTCGTCATCCATGTGAAGCCACGTCAGTGTTGACAGGGACAAAGAACCTGAGCTGGGAGGAAGAATCCACCACCAGCCAGGGAGAAGTGCCAGAGATGATGTCATCGATGAGCTATTGCAAAGGGGGACCTGTTATCTTTATTCGTATTTTGCTTATTAATGACAGACTAAAGCAATCCAAACAGAAAGAAACCCATCTTGTGTAGCCGATGCAGTTCCCTTCTGGTGGTTCCATCCCATTTCCTATAGCTAAACATCTCAAACCTGACAAGTTCAAGTACCACAGTCCCCAGCCACCTCCACACCACATGGCTGGCCAGCCTTTCCCAGACCGGACTTGAAGTAAATTCTTTCTCCCCGGATGCTGGATGCTTGGATCCTATACCTAGCTTCCATTCTCACCCTGCCTAATTCTTGACTCTGTCCTGTTCATTGGTTTACCTGCCCACCCCTTACTAGTGCTGCTTAATGACGAAGCTCTGTGTCTGCTCTTACAGTATGTGGCCACTGGCTTATTGGAGTAGTGTTTTTCCTGAGGCTTCCCTGGGCACAGTGCCTCCTGTTTTTCCTTCCTGCTTGCCTCTTCTCACGGCCTGGTGTCCTTCCTCAAGCTGCTTCAGATCACCTCTGCTGGGCCTACTAGTGTAAATTCCAAATCCAGTGGAGAATAAGACCATTACAATTGAGCCAAATTTGTAGCAAGCAAGCCTTAATTAAATTAATTAAATACTGGCCAAGAATATGGACTCTGACCAGGTCCATTTTGAGGTAACCACGGAGTAGTCCTGCCACCCTTGAAGTTCCCACAAATGGCACCCAGTTATGTGGCACAGGTGCTTAAAAAGGCAGAACCCATAAGGCTCCTCACCAGATCCAATCAGCAGCCAGCATCTATCCTGATGTACTTCCTGTCTGGGTTATCTCCTGCCTACAAGCAACCAAGAACATCCGGTGCATTTGGAGTACATCCAGTGCACAGGGACAACTAAACGGGATCTAGACACTCCTTACCCAGCAATCCAAGAGGTTATGTCCTTGGGCAAGGGAGATTCAGGACTATCTCACCAGGAAGTTATGTCCTTGTTCCATAGATGTCCTAGGCAGAGTCATTAAAATTTAAAGCATAACGTTTACTTTTACATAGGCACATGCCACCACATTTTGCTTGAATGTGTTTTTATTTGTGTGTGTGTGGGTGTCATGCCATGTGTATGGAAGATAACTTGTGGGAGTTGGTTCTTTCCTTCTCCATGTGGGTCATCAGGCTTGGCAGCAAGCTCCTTCACCCACTGAGCCATCTTGCCAGCCACCGAATTATTTTTAAGAATACAGTTCAGTAACATTAAGTATACACACATTGTTATGCAAACATTGCCAACATCTGTCTTAGTGCATTTACTGTTGCAATAGCAAAATACCTGAGATCAGGTATTCTGTTCTTTAACAGAAGTCCAAGAGCATGTGCTGACATCTGCTTGGCATCTTGTGAAGGCCTTCTATTGCATCAGAATATGGCAAAAGGCATCGCACGGTGAAAAGGCAATTGTGTGTCTTAGACCTCTCCCGGGCTCATTAACTATCAGGCTCTTTCTGCGTAACCCAAGCTGAGCCTGACTCCTGAGCCTCCTGTCTCAGCCTGGTAAATGCTGAGACTACAAGTATGAGGCACCATGCCTAACTGTTTTGTTGTGACAGGGTCTCACTCTGTAGTCTATCTTGGCCTCACTGTGTAGCCTGGGCCAACTTTGAACGTGAGGCAGTCCTGTCTCTGCTTCCGGAGTGCTGAGATGACAGGTGTGAGCCAACACACCCAGCTCCTGCTTTTTATTCTTTGGGGTATAAATAGCTCCTAGAGAGGATTTGTTCGATCATATGGTAATTCTATATTTAAGTTTTTGTGGAACAGTGTTGTTTTTTGTTTAATCTACCAGAATATCCACACGTGCCTAACAACATCTCCTTTTCACACACATACGCGCACACTCACACCGTGCTACGCACTTGGGAAAAAACACCCTTGTCTTAGCGAGCCACCATTGCTCTCCTCGTAGCAGAGCTAAAAGGAGATCTGTTCGACTCCAGCAGGACATTCCACCTCACAGAGCAGAGGGGAAGACAGAATGAAATTGTCCTAGAGAGATGAAAATTCAAAGTGGGACAGAAGGGAGAGGTGAAAGGAAGAGGGAAGGCTAAGGGGAGGGAGAGGGAGAGGCTGCGCCCTGAGAACCCACCAGCTCCACATCTTCCTGAGTATCCCAGACAGTAGGCTTGCTCCCAAGCATGCCTGATCTAATTGCAACTTCTCTTCCAGTTTCCTGTGAAGTCCCATCTCCGACCATCCTTCCTTAGCATAGCAAACCCTCATTGTGTGACACAAAATGACTGTCACTTACGATCAACAGTTAACTGCACAAATTCAATCTGTAAACCCCCCAGACAGACACCGCCTTTGTGCCTGTGACCTTTACTCTCTCGGGCCTGTGCTGTGAGGTCTTCATCAGAGAAGTCTCAATGGAAAAGCCAATGGAATGGGGTAGAGCTAGGGTCAAGTTCCCAAGCCGTGGTACTATAGAACAGGCAGGATCAGTAAACAGGAAGCAAGATGAGACAACAAACAGGTGACTGGAAGGGGGAAGGAGGGTGCTAAACTTTTGATTGAGATAGGCAGGAGTAAGAGGTAGAGAAATCTCATTGGTTCTGCCTTCTGTGGAGAGAGGAAGGCGTGGCTGCAGAGCCCAGGGCTTCAGGCTCTCACACCCAACTCATTGCTTCCACAAAAACCTTTCTTCTGCAATGCACACCTTTAATCCTGGCACTCAGGAGGCAGAGGCAGGCGGATCTCTGTGAGTTCAAGGCCGTCCTGTTCTACAGAGTGAGTTCCAGGTCAGCCAGGGTTATACAGGGAAACCCTGTCTTGAAAAATAATAAAATAAAATAAAATAAAATAAAATAAAATAAAATAAAATAAAATAAAACCCCATCTTATCCACTCAAGTCCTCCCCTGGCACTTACACTCTTGTTCTCTCTTGTTTTTTGACTGCCTGCCCCCAGTTAGCCTCTCACTTAGCTTCTGCACCCCCTGTCCCCTGCCTCCCCTCACAGCTCCTCCCACCATTCAGCATCTCTGATTAAGTGCGAGTTGAATATCGGCACTTCTTCCCCTGAAATGCACGTTTTACGTCTCAAATGTCCCTGGAGCTGCCATCTACAAAGAAAGGGCTCTGATTGCCTAATTCTCATTAAGGGAATCGTGAGATTGCTAAGAATAAGCACCATGCCCGAAGACCAGTGCACTGCGACTGTTAGCATGGTGGTGATGGGTGATGGTGGAGGTGGACTGTAATTCTTAGAAGACATGGATAGTGGCCACTCCATACCCAGGCTCAAACCCACAATATCTAAATGTTCACTTGTTACAAAGATTAATATACTTTTCTGCCAGACTGTGGTGGTTTGAGTAAGAATGGTCCCCATAAACATATATTCGAATGCTTAGTTATTAGGGACTGGAGCTCTTTGATAGGATTAGAAGGATTAGGAGGTGTGGCCTTGTTGGAGGAAGTGTGTCACTGGGGATGGGCTTTAAGGTTTCAAAAGCTCATGCCAGGTCCAGTCTCTCTGTCTCTCTCTGCCTGTCTCCATTTCTGTCTCTCTCTGTGGAACAGGATGTACTCTCAGCTACTGCTCCAGCACTTACTTGCCCTGCATGCCACTGTGCTCCCCGCCACTGTGCCTCAAGCCGTGATACAGACTAAGCCTCTGAAGCTGTAAGCGAGCCCCCAGTTAAATGCTTTCTTTCCTAAGAGTTGCCTTGGTCATGGTATCTCTTCTCAGCAATAGGAAGAGCAGTGACTAAGAAAACTGCCCTACTACTCCTTCCAGCTTCAGTCTGAAATCAGTAGACTTTTGTGTCCTATAGCTCACTGGACCCCGGAGAGTCAGACTACTGGCTGGCTAGTGGCTACCATGACTTCTCTATCAAGAATATGAATAAGGGGGTTGGAGAGATGCCTTGGTGTTAAGAGCACTGGCCCCCATCTTTGGGTCATTGTGCATGGCGCCTCTCTAGGCAAGTTCTCTTTTTCAAGGATTTATTATATTTCTTTGTGGGAAAATTGGAATTGCTGCACTATAATGTCACTAGCACAGAGTAGGTGTTCTATAGAGTTCCTTCCACTATTGCTTCATTGCACCATAATGTTAGCAGCACACAGTAGGTGTTCTGCAGACCTTCCCTCCACCATTGCTTCATCACAGTCTGCCCAGCAAATACCATTTGGGGCATTTGGACATTCAAAACATACATTAGTTTAAATCACATTTTTTTTCCTTCATTTCCCCATGTAGTCCTGACTGGTCTGGAACTTTCTATGTAGACCAGGCTGGTTTTTCTTCATTTAAAAATAATTACAATTGTGTGTGTGTGTGTGTGTGCACATGCCCATGCATGCATGTATGCCATAGTGTACACTTGGAGGTCAGAGAATAATTTGTGTCAATTCTCTGCTTCCACCACAGGGGACCTGGGGATTGAACTCAGGTCTTCAGGCTTGCTGATAGGTGCCTTTACTGACTGAGCCATCTCAACCAGATCTTATGTAATATTTTCAATACACGTCATCACGATGGTTGGCTTCATTTTGTATTTTGGTGGTAGAACGTTTACTCTGGGGTTGAACTCATGTTCAAGTCCAGCATCTGTGTTTATTGGCTGTTGGATTCTAGACAGATGTCTTAAACCTCTGAGCTTTGGTTTCCTAGCCTATCTTATAAAAGATCCAAGATAAATAAGCACCCAATGTTTTTAGGCATAAGAACTTAGGGCCTTAAGTCTGTGGGCAGCTACTCTGGCATAAGTGAAATGACAAGAATTCAAGTCAGTTTGTGGCGGTCTTCCCTTCTTTCTCTGACAAAGCAACTCAAAGGAGAAAGGGTTTATGCTGGATCACAATTTGAAGGCACAGTCCACCATGGCAGAGAGGCTGGCAACAGGAGCTTGTGACAACTGGCTGTTTCACATCCACACTCAGAAAGCAAAGAAAGTGGATGTGCTCAGCTCTCCTTCTCTCTATGCGGTCCAGGAGCCTAGCCCTGGGAATAGTGCTGCCCACAGTTGGGGAGTGTTCCCACATCAATGAGCCCAATCAAGATACACCCCCTTGGATGTGCTCAGATCCTTCTCTTCCAGGTGACTGTAGATTCTGTCAAGTAGACACTTAACAGGTGGCAAAAGAAAAAGAGAGAGAAAAAAATCCCAGACTGTTTGGAAAACGCTGCGAGACTAGGGAGACTGTAACGGATGGGTTTCCAGCCCTCTTTTCTCTCTTTACACAGATTGGAATCGGTAGTCCCCAGTCAACACTCCACTCTCCTTCCTCTTGATGCTCCTGTTATCCAGGGGCCAGGACGTGACCAGCAGAGGGCAGCAATGCACCAACATTCACTACAGAGTCTGCGCTACTTTTGTCCCTCCCTGGACAGGAAAACTGGTGAAATCATAATGCAATACGTCACTTTTCCCCAATAAGGTTGTTTTAGTCTCAGTGCACAGTCAGAACAAGTTCTACTTGTACAGATTAAAAAGCTGAGTCTCCCAAGCATAAGAAACATGTATATGTATAAACTAATAGGGTTATGGGGTGTCCGTTGAGAGGTCTGACAGCTGTGTGCATGTGCTGCAGAGCACTCATGACCTTTTACCTGATTTATGCTTCACAGAGATATTTCTGGGCCCTGTTCATTATGAGAGAATTCTTATCTTAACCCACAGTTTAGAGGTGAGCAAACAGGCCTATAAAGACCATTTGGCTTGGCACTTGGCTTAATCTTAGAGGCTAATAATGGATTCTCAGGAATATTAGCTGAATAACAACACACTCTAGGTGTTCTGTGGCATTCCTGTTGTCACATTTAATTTAATGGTGTGTGTGTATGTATGTGTCTGTAAGTTTATGTGTCTGTGTGTACCATGTTTGTGTAAGTGCCCAGGAAGTTCAAAGGGCATAAGATCCCCTGCAACTGAAGTTGTAGATGATTGTAAACGTCCTGATGTGGATTCTGGGGACTGAACTCAGGTCCTCTGCAAGAACATGAACATAAGTGCTTTTAACCACTGTCCAGCTGTTGCAGAAGTTTATTTTTAGTTATGTTTAAAATGGTTGTTTGTGCACTGTTGGGGGAAGGGCTGCCTAGGCCTTGGCATTGTATTGTCTGCAGGTGTTGGCTTTATGTAAAAGATGTTTGATTGCTCATGATCTACACATTGTGATAGAACGCCCGAGGAGCTTAGGTACCAATTAAAAACCCCTGAGATGAGACACTTAGGATTCCACTGTCCAGTATGTGCTTGCCATGACAGGTAGGTTCCCTCTGCTGAGGTCTGGCAGGGTTGGCACCTAAGAAAATGCCTCCGTGTCTTCATTGGTGAGCCACCACAGTGGGTGTACAGCTACATCCAGCTGTTTTTAGATGTCCATGTGTGTGGTTGTGCAGGTGTGAGTACAAGTGTCCTCAGAGTCCAAAAAAAGGCATGGGATCCCCTAGAGCTGGGAATTATGGTGTTGTGAGCAGCATGGGTGCTGGGAACTGCACTCAGGCCCTCTGTAAGAGCAGTAAGTGCTCTCATCCATCTCCTGAGTGCTCAGTCTCCTCATCCCCAAAGCAGTGTTTTGATTCGATAATGCAGGGTGATTTCTAGCCCAGATATCGGTCCTGACTTCAGATAGTCAGGAAAGCTGCTTCTCTGTCTCAGCACCTGCACCAGGTGTTGGTGATTCCTTCTAGAACTGGAAACTCTTTAGATCAACAACAGTCCTCAAAAGACAATCAAGAGGAACCCAGCACCGGGTGCTGCTAACCACTCTCTGCCCACTCACTGTTGCTGATGACTATTTGGCCAGTTTGCACGTGCAGTGTCTTCAACAGATGCCTGGGTTGGATAAGATGATGTAATAGGAAAGCATGATTCAAATTAGCTTCAACATAAGGAACTTGGATTTAACAAGCAAATTGCAAGGTGGTGCGGGTAGCTGTCCGCCCTCTTCTAAGGATCCTGATTTCTGTCATCCATGTGTCCCTGCCCTCAACTGAGCTCCCTTTGCTGCTGGATACTATATAGAACCATATCCAAGAGCTGAAATACCCTGAGAACCATGGCTTTGAGCCACCATTTGTGTCCTTTTAAAAGAAACCACCCTCCACCCATTTGCTCTCTCATGTCATTGGCCAGAAGTGGGTCACCCGCCCAAGCCAATCCCAAGCCAGGGCAATGAGATTGCCATAAAGGCTTAGGACAGGTTATCAACCAGAGACTTGGCTTTGCAGGAAGGCAATTAGCAGTGTCTGTGGTGAGCCCAGGCTGTTACTCTAGCTCAAAGGGAGCAACAGCCAGCTCTGACATGTGGTCCTTGCCTTCAGGAGTGAAGAACTATGGGAGAACGAAGTCCGGGTCCTGATCCTCCCATTGCCAGGCCCTGAGCTGTTTATACCAGTCTCACTTCCTTCATGCTGTGACCACTTCTGTCTCTCTCGTGGTGGAAAATATGACAAGGAAGAAAATAGCACAGTCATGATTGCCCGTGACCCCGCCCCTCAGAGATGGCCACTGCAGACAGTTTCTCCTCCCAAACCCAGAATTCTTTTCTAATAATTGAGGTCCACGCACATCGTCTCCTCAGTCTTCCATCAGCTCCAATCACGCAGTGTGCGGTTCGGATTCTCTGTGTACCAAACAGTTTCACTGAAGCCCAGGAGGCTCAACATGGACACCAAAGTCCATTTGAGGAAGGGGGTTGAAGGGCACAGAAGGAGGGCTTGCTTCAGGAGCGCTGTGTGGCAAACATCTCTTTTCGTGGGAGGAGGGATGACCCGGCATTCAGTCCCCTTTTCCGATAACAGCACCCAACTGTCCTTGAGAGGAGTCACTGTTAATCCTTTGCCCTTTCCTCCAGTTCCTTCCTGATTCCTGATTCCCAGGAACAGGTGCCCAGAGAGTAGACATGTGACCAATGAGGCCCAGCTGGGTTTGTTAGCACTGTCTGCAAGGACAGCCCCATTGGATTTAAAGCTAACAGGATTTGACAGCTAGCAATTATCTTGCCATCAGGAATATAGAGGTTCCCTGAAAACAGAGTCAAAGGGATGGAGATGTAGTTCAGTTACTAGAGTGCTTGCCTAGTGTGCACAAAGCCTTGGGTTTGTCCCCTAGCACGGATTAAACCCAGTGAGGTGGTACATGCCTGTAATCCCTGTACTTGGATAGTACAGACAGGGATATCAGAGGTTCAGGGTTGTACTCAGGTGCAGAGTAAATTTGACACCTGCCTATATGAGATCCTGTCTCAGAACTAAATAAAATAAGGCCAATATAGTAAAGAGTAGATGTAAGAGACAGAGAAGAGACAGCGGCCCAAGGGCAACTCATCTATTGTGATAAAATTTGTGGCCTCTTTGGACTTTAAGTTAAATAAAGAAGTCAATCTCCATTTATTCCATGTATGTAGTTTTGAGATAGGGTCTTACTGTGTAGCTCATATGGATGACATTGAACTCATGATCCCTTGCCTCAGCCTGCTGAGTGCTGGGATTACAGGCATGTGCCCTAGGACTCCATAGCCTATCTTTGCAAGTGCAGGTTTTAGTTAATTTCTGTGTTGTGCATTGTCAAGGCAGCTCACTGGGTAAAAGCACTTGCTGCAGGAGCCTGACTGACCTGAGTTCCAGCTTGCAAGGTCCACAGTGGACCAACAGAGCTGACTCCCAAACACTAGGCTCTGGCCTCACACACATGTTGTGGCATGTGCACTTAAATACATCATATAGTAATCATAAGTAAACTAAACACTTGTACAGAAAAAAAAGCTCGAAACCATTTTGTTGCTGTAAGTAACAGGAAAAGTATCAGGACTGAGAGTCAGAGAGGGGCTTTGCTGTGCCATTGCCAACCAGCCGCACTGTTGAATAAGTCGGCTTCATCCCTCCAGACTCAGTGCTGTGAAGCAGAGGAAATAATCCGTACCTTTTGGGGGAGGGGCAGGAGACGTGATAGACTCTGTTGCTGTCAGCGCTTCATGAATGTGATGAGAAATAAAAATGTAAAGGATTCTTATGAAATGTCAGGGATAACTTTAGAGATTCCAGAAGGGCTTAGAAGGGTGGCGAACTGAGAAGTAAACCCAAATGCTGCAGAGCTAAATGGTCCTGGGAAGGAATGAGGTGACAGTAGAGATAAGAAAGCTCCTGGGGTTGGGGATGGTGGCACATGCCTTCAACCCCAGCACAGAGGCAGAGCAGGTGGATCTCTGAGAGTTCAAGGCCAGCCTGGACTACATGGGGAGTTCTAGGCTAGCCAGAGCTACATAATAGAGAGATCCTGTCTCAAAAGGCAAAAACAAACAAGGAAGCAAAAAAGAAAGATCCTGGGCTTTCTAGTCTACTCTTCGATAAATATGAGACAAAAGACTATTAACCCTAAGAAAATGGCAACACAGAGACTGGAACTGTGGCTCTGTTGATAGAGTACTTGTCCAGCATAAAGGAGGCCCTAGGTTCTATCCCTAGCACCACATAAACCAGATCTGGTGGTACATGCCTATAATCTTATCACTTGAGTGGTAGAGGCAAGAGGATCAGAAGTTCAAGGTTATCCTCAGCTGTATAGGGAGTTTGATGCCAAGTGGGATACTTGAAACCCTGTCCCAAAAAAGGGTAGGAGGGAGATAGCTCTGTCAGTAAGGTGCCTGTGATGCAAGCACGGGGGCCTCTGTTCCTATCTCTAGAACCCACGTGAAAGCCTTCCCTGTAACCTCAGTGCTGGGGGTGGGCTGAGGAGGGGCCGAGACAAGTGGATCCCTGAAGCTCACTGGCCAGTCAGTCTAGCCAAGTCATTGAGCTCCAGGTTCAATGAGCAGTCCTATCTCAAAATATAAGGTTAGGAGCAGCAGAGGGGGACATTCACCATTGACTTGTTGCCTCTACAAGTACATGTGTACATACTGACAGGAACATGTACGTCCAACACACATGCAGCAACACAAATGTGATTGCGCCCATCAACTGGCACCGATTTTAGCATCAGATACAGCAGGGAGCAGTGGAGACTGTGGCAAATGGAACAGTGCCTACACAGTGAAAGCAGGCAGCCTCCCCTCAGCCGGAGCCAGCGTGCGCCTCAGCCTGGCCAGGTCTGTCTCGTGGTCAGATATCTAAAATTTTAATGTTAAGCATCTCAGTTTTAAAATGTTGGCTCTTAAAAAAAAGCCACTCTGTGGGTATACTAGTTCATGGACCTTTGTGTAGGGCAGACATGACTCTAAACTTGGAGCAATGGGTGAATGGCAGGGAGGGCCTTCCTGGGGGTAGGTAGACCTGGGTTCAGGTCCCAGTACACAATCCAAATATTTGAGAGCCCATCAGAATCTGCATCCTTTTCTGAAAGGTCTTCACAAAGGGTGAGCTTCTCCATCATGGAGCTGAGAAAGCAAGGCTCACAGAGAGCCTACATCCATAGCTGCTAACAAGAGGTGCTCGAGGGGCCAAATTCAGCTACTCATGGTTATACTTGAGCAGGAGCTGGCTCTGATATCACTCAGAATAAGGGATAAGAATCCTGTTGCCTAAACTAAGGGATCCCCTCCTGACCCCTTTCACCCATGGCATTGCTGCCATCTCGGTACTGGGAGCCAAACCTGGGGCTGTCTTCATGTCTTCTTACCCACATGCCTGCTTCCTTCTGGTGCCTTTTTGGTCTCTTTCCCTCACCGTGACTGTAACACTGGGCAACGCTTTATGACACATAGCTCATGTTTCTTTCTGGGATTCTGTTTCTTTTATTTTATGTTCATTGGTGTTTTTCCCACATATATATCTGTGTAAGGGTATCAGATCCCCTGGAACAGGAGTTACAGACAGTTGTGAGCTGCTGGGAATTGAACCTGGGTTCTCTGCAAGAGCAGCCAGTGCTCTCAACTGCTGAGCCATCTCTCCAGGCCCCTGGGATTCTGTTTCTGAGAGCATCATCACCTCTAAGTTCAATGTCAATCTTGATAAGGTCAACCTTCCTCTCTCTTGGGGACTAACCATTGTGAAGTCCCTGAGCAGCTCTTCTGCTGCCAGATCTTTGATTCCTTTCACCTGTGCCTTATCCTCTCTAGCAGGAGACCAAACATCTTTGGCAAACTAATGGCTGAGGCTCCACCCATCTTCCCCTTGCACTGCCCGCTTCCCCTTCCTTCTTGGTTTCATGTGTTTGAAGACTTGGTCTCTAAGGGCAGGAACTGCTGTTTTGGAAGGCTGCAAACATCTAGGAGGTGGAGCATGGCTTAAGGAAGTGAGTCGCTGGAGGCAGGCCTTGAGGTTTGATAGGCAGGCCTCACCTCCTACCCTCTCTCTTTCCTGTTTGCAGATGCAGTGTGACCGGCCAGCTGCCTCATGTTCTTGTCACCAAAGTGAACTCTTCCTCCCTTAAGTTATTTTTTCTCAGGTGTTCTGGTGGCAGCGACAAAAAAAAGGAAAGAATATAACTTTGATTCCATCACAGCTCGCTTCCAATTTCGCTCCTTCCTTGGCGTTGCTTCTGAGAGGATCCAAATGGTCAGAGCTCTGCTCTTTGTGGAGTGATCTCATGGGGATGTCAGACATCCAAACTCAGGACCGTCTCCTTTGCAGGAGACGGGGTTCCACGCTGTAGTGGTCAGGACTGCAGGGTTAGGATCCGGTAAACCAGAGTGTGAAGGGCGTGAGTGCTACTCAGTCACGTGATCCTTAGGCAGCCTCTTCACTACTTCTGTACCTCCCCTTCCCCAGCCCTTCAACCGGGATTCCCAGCCCCGAGTGACCTTGTCACCTCCCATCCCCAAGACATTTGCCATCAGGTGGAGACAACTTATTTGTCATGACTGGTCAAAAAGGAGGTAGCTGCTATTGGCATCTAGCAGCCTTAGATACTGCTGAATATCCAACAGTAAAGAAACAGCCCTCTGCAACAGACTGTCCAGCCTCAACGTCTACCGTGGTGAGGTTGCAATGTCCTGTGTTAAATGGTGGTGTTCATGGGAGCTACTCCAAGAGCCGTCATCAGAATCTGTCAGACCTTCCTCCCTTTAGCCTCCTGAGTCCACAATGGCAGAGACCAGATGATTCTCTTACAGTGTTTTGTACCAGTGATGAACATGGGCAGAGTTAACAAATGACGATTGATTGTTGAAACGTTTGTCAAGTCTTTCCAGCCCCTGGTTTGATGCCTGAGGTGTAAATGAATCCCAGTATTTGTTGAATAATTGAATGACCAATGCAAGATTTTTTTTTTTTTTTTAACTCATTACCCACTAATTTATGTGCTTTGGAAGAGTCACTGGAGACTCTTAAGAAGCAGGCCTGGTTTTCTTCTCCTTGTGTTCTGCAACAAGGAATATGGTTCATCAAAGAAATGACTTCAAAAGATTGAGACCTCTGTCTGCCAACCACAGAGCAGGGAGCCAGAAACAAAGTCATTGTCTTGCTCCGTTTAGGCAAAAAAAAAGGAAGCCAAGCCAGGCTTTGTGCAGCCTCGCTGTGAAACAAGAGCAGTTTTCTGGGCCCAGAACCCCCTCTGTCCCGTGTTTAATTTCTTCCATCTGTCTGGTATCTGCCCTCTGCTGCCCTCTAAGTCACTGCCACACATTGTCTGCCTGTGTTCCCATATAAGGCGATCTCTCTCTCTCCCTCCCTCTTGTCCTCTCCCTCTCTTCCTCTCTTTCTCAGAGTTGGACAGCAGCAGTGCTTGCTTCCACCCTGCTCTCCCTCCCTCTGCCTTCCCTGGCAGCCTCTG
Organism: Cricetomys ansorgei; assembly: GCA_026225945.1. Taxonomy (NCBI): domain Eukaryota; kingdom Metazoa; phylum Chordata; class Mammalia; order Rodentia; family Nesomyidae; genus Cricetomys; species Cricetomys ansorgei. Next base: position 11,745,318 of record JAMJFZ010001012.1, read on the forward strand.
CTGCCTGGATGGACAGCTGAGAGCGGGAAGGGGCAGGGGGCTGCCAAGGAATGCAGCAGGTTTATTTTTACTCCAGCTGCATTCTTTGCCTGGGCTGCAGGCCTCAGCCACTTGGGGATGTCACATGCCGATAAGCCAGGGGGGTGATGGAGATCTGTGGTTCAAATCTACAACACCCCAGGTGTGAGCTATCGTCATGGAGTTTAGGTGGAGGGGAGGGAGCAGGCAGGGACACTGAGGTCATGGGATTCATCTGTTCCCATTGCTCTGGGTCCGGTTCCCAGAAGGGGAAAGTTTGGCCTTTCTGAGAAGCAGAAGCAGGGACTGAGATCTGTAACCACAGAGGCCCATCTCTGGGCAAAACTCAACACCTGCTGGGATGGATGTGGAGTAAATCCAGGTATCTGAGTGAACCGAATAGCCTTGTGATCCTTTGTGACCTCGCTGTCAGTTTCCTTCTCTGTCAAAATAGTAACAGTGCATCTGTTTGATATTGTTCTATTGTCCTAGAGAAAACACACTCTACTAGGCAGGATCTCTGGTCTGTCTTGTTTCTTATTGTGGCAGTGGCAGTTGTACTAGTGCCTGGCACACAGTAGGTGGTCAAATATGCTTACAGCAACTTGATGAAATAATACTTTTACTTTTTAGTTTTCAGCACCCAAGAAATGACAGCTGATTTGACTATACCCTATTTAACACCCACAAGTATCTGGTAGATACCGGTTAAGTGCCAGGTCATTTCAGGTGCTGGAAAGTAAAACAGTGAACAAGGGGGAGAGGACTGGAAGGAGGCTCTGCGGTTAGAAGGCTTGCTTGTCAGTATGTGTTCTCTGGGATGGATTCTTCCCCTTAGCACATGGCCTCCAGGTTCATCCATGGTGTAGCATGTACCAGTACTCCCCCGACCCATCCCACCTCAACCCCGTGTATGTGTGTGTGTGTGTGTGTGTGTGTGTGTGTTTACACAGATGTGTGCAGATACATATGTGTGTACATTCTAATGGAAGCCAGAGGTCAATGTCCAATGTCTTTCTCTATCGCTTTCTACCTTTTATTTATTTATTTTCAATATGGTCTCTCACTGAACCTGGTACTCACCATTTTAGCCTAGACTGACTAACCAACAAGCCCCAAGCATCCTCGTAATTCTGCCTCCTGATTCTCCCTCCCCATGCCTGGCACCTTCACATGGATTCTGCAGATCTAAATCAGGTCCTCATGCCTGCACGTCAGGCACGTCACTGCTGAGCCATCCCTCTAGCCCCTAAGTTCTTTGTGTCTTTTTTAAGGCAGACTCACAGTTTACTGTATACACACACCATGGTTTACTTGTCCTTGCATCGGCTTACCCATCAACTGGGGCCTGTCGTTCCATCCATGACCCCGTCAAAGACCTGAACTTGATGTCATCAGTTCAGGGGACTAAGAAGGTCTTGACCACGTGAAGGATGGAGCCCATCTGTGTCCTGTCTTTGGCCTTTCCTCACCCCCTCCCATCCTTCCATCAACCTTTTCCTATATACTTCTGAATTTTCTGAGGGCCTCAAATGCAGCTCTGTTGCTGGCTACCCTTAAATACTCCCCCTGAATTCTATAAATACACCAAACATTCAGCCCAGGAAAAGAAGATGAGGCAAAAAGGGAAAAAAAAAAAAAAAAAAAGTACCAAGAAGCATCCAAAACGAAAATACACTTTTCTTTTCCATCACTGGCCAAGAGATTTTGATCCCTCTTCCTCTGCTTTGACTTTGAGGTATGTGCTTTGATTTTTTTTTTCAACCATTAAGCCCACGTGGGTAGGAGACTAGGCTGCCTGGGCCAGGCTTAGCAACACATGCCTGTAATCCTGCACTCAGGAAACTGAGACAAGAAGACCGTGAGTTCAAAGACAGCCTGGAATCTGAGATTTTCTCTCAGAAAAGGGAAGCTCAGTGGGTAAAAGCACTTGCTGCACAAGCCTGATGACCTGAGTTCAATCCCCAGAACCCACAAAAAGTTGGGTGTGGTCTCTCCTTTCTGTAATCCTAGGACTTCTTTGGGATGGGATGTGGAGACAGGAGAGTTGCCCAAAGGCAACTTTCCAGGTCTCGTAGCTCCCTAACAAGGTGGGAGGACTGACTTCCTAGTGTTGGTCTCTGACCTTTATATGATGACAAGGCATGCCTCGTGTGCACACACACATATATACATCAAATAACAACAAACAATTAGAATAAAGGGAAGAGTAAGAGATGGCTGCTTAGAGAGCCCTGGAGGCAAAGAAAGCCCCACAGTGTGTTGATGCTTGCGTTTGCAGAGTCCTTTAGCCACCAACCACGGTAGCTTGACTGTGGCCCTTCCTTCAGATTCCTCTATGCCAGTGTGAGACAGTTTAGTGGACTGGTGAATATGACTCTGGGATCAGGTAGATTGCTGTCTGAATTTTGGTTCCACCAGCCATTAGCTACATGATTCTGGGCCCTCTGTTAACTCAGGCCTCAGTTTCCTTCATCATAAAATAGCAAGAGGGTGAAAAGCCTTTTTGCTCATCATTTGATTGTAGAATTCAGCCTACAGAGAATCAGTCTGCCTGTCCAGGTCCCCTCTACAATCCATGGAGGATGAATTGCCATGGATGTGGGAACCTTTCCCACTTCGGCTGTTGGGCTCAGCCTGATGGGAGGTTAGGCAGGGGATGGGAGGGTGAGAGCACATGGGGTCAGGGCTGACTGCATATAGACACCCATGAGTTAGCAGCTCCCACCAACTTTGTAGAGTTCTGCTCCTTTCTCTAATTTCATGCTTCTGGGTCAGGGAATCCATGGTGCCTTTGTTGCTGGAACCCCTCTTGGGCTACTCAAATCCTGCCCAAACCATGTATATAGAGTCCTTTATTCTGGACTTGCTCAGGGTGGGTCATCTCTACCTTGATGGGGTTGCCATCGATCTTAGTCGGTGACTCCGATCTTCAAGACTTCAAGAACGACTTTATTTTGTAACCCGCTGAAGTCTGACCTTGAGCCCCTCTTCTGCTAAGTTGGAAGGAAATGCAATCTCGTGACTGAGTGTCCTCCCATATACATGCTGAGGGGTGCCAGCTCCCTAGGAAGCTTTGTGGCACCACCCTAGTGACCGCTTGCTGGCTCATCACCCCAGCCTGCAACTCCATTCACAGATGATGACACTGCTGCCTCCATGTGAAGACAAGGAAAGTGTCATTCAGACTGGAAGCCACAGGACTTGTGGTATGGCCTCCGTGGAGTATTTCTGTCTTCTCTAGGGCTCTATCTCCATCCTGGGATGCCCTTTAGTGCCTCTTGTCTCTGTTGATCCACTTGAAGGAGGTCCCCTCTTCTCCCCAAAGACCTCACAGCGTCTGTAGCAAGTGCAGGTTTGCTATGGGAGCACAGCTTGCTAGTGGCGATGGGAATTGCTTCCAGAGGAGGGCCGATAGGACGACACCACGACACCACACATGTTAGTACTGGAATCAGTTCTGAGACATTTACTGCTGATAAATAGTAAGGTCTCAGCATGTAATGATCTGGTGATGGTTTGAGCCCCTGGGAGAATGTTGGGTGAGGACTATATTTCAACCCAAATGGATAGCCAAGGAGTCTATATGAATTCTAATAGAATTTTGGCTAATTTAAATAGCCCATTAATCTAATTGGTGATTTTCAGGCTTTGCAAACTATAGTCCATTTGCAAACACAAAATTCATTACCAGGAAAGCCCGACAAAATGTAGTACTAGGCATGCATTTAATTAGGCCTCTGGAATCCCATCCATTTAACCAAATGTCTCACAGAGTATTTATCTTTCTGCCTTTTAAGAAAGCACACCCTGCTACCAAATGTGCCCACAAGATCCAACTGCCAGAGCAGAGAGAGCCTGGGCTATCTTCAAACCTCAATTCAGGTTTCTATTTCAATTTAATGATTTTCATCTCCACGTAACCTAGATGGCAAAGGTGTTAAATGACAATTAATGGATAATGAAATGACCCACTTCCTAGCTTGTTCTGGTGTCTGGGTCATTTTCCCCTGCTTTCAAAGGCTGAGATAACGTGGGCAGCGTGCAGAGCCACCCCAGATGGGACGGCATCTTGGAAACTGGCATTCACTGAATGCTCGTTCAAGATCTAGAAATATCTCCTGGTCAGGATGATAGGTCTAAATTTAATACCCCAAACAGAAAATTGGCTTGGATTCACTGGATTCTGCTCAGGAGAGTTTTTGTTTGGAAGTTCTGAAATGAAAAGGGGCTGGAGAGATTGTGTTTGTGGCATCCCTCAGATTTCTGTGACTCTCCTGTTATCCCAAGACCTCTCTTGGCCCACAGTGGGGGCTTGCACTAGTGACAGGTAATTTGATAGTAAAAAACAAAGGAGAAAGTTCTCATTGATACAGACACTCCATTCAATGAATACATGTGCATTTCTTTTTGTTTTTAATTATTTTATATTTATTTGTGTGTGTGTGTGTGTGTGTGTGTCCACCCAGGTGCCCATGTGTGGTGGTCAGAGGACAAGTTTCAGGAGTCTGTTCTCTCCTTCTACTATGTGGGTTCTAGGAATCAAACTCAGGCCATCAGGCTTGGCAGCAAGTGCCTTTACTGCTAAGTCATCTTACTACCCCCTCCCCCCTTTTTGAGATACTGTTCCATGTAGCACAGGCTGGTCTCAAACTTACTATGTAGCTAAAGACAGCCTAGAACTCCTGGTACTCTTGCCCCTACCTCCCCAGTGCTGAGATAATAGCCGTGTACTGTCATGCTCAGTTCTATGTGGCTCCGGGAGTCAAACCCAGCGCTTTGTGCACTCTAGGCAAGCGCTCTGCCAATGGAGCCACATTCACAGCTTTTAAGATGTAACAGCCCTTCCCGACACAGCTGCCCCTGTGCTGCTCTTGTTGGCACAGCATCTCCTCTGCTAAACCCAGCCCTTCCTTCTGGAGCACCACCCTCAGCCACTCTTACTGTGGCTGTAGGGATTGAACTGGGTGTGGCGTACATACCTACATAAGGTGGGGGCAGGGCAGAGTGTGAGGCCAGCCTGGCCCACACAGTGAGTTCCAGACTGGTCTGGCCTATATATTAAAGGTCCTGCTTCAAAAAACAATCAAACAGAATGGAGTGTGGTGTGGCACTCTTTTAACCTCAGCTACTCAGGGTGCTGAGACAGGAGGATTGAAGATTCAAGACCAGCACAGGCAACTTAGCAAGACTATCTCAAAGTAAAATATGACCAAAAGAATTTTTTTTTTAATGTAAAAAAGAGAATCATTCAAGGGGCTGGAGAGATGACTCAGCAGTTAAGAGCACTTGCTCTACCGGAGAACCCAACTTTGATTCCCATCACACACTTGGTGACCTACAACTGGCTGCAACTCCAATTCCAGGGGTCTGATGCCCTCTTCTGGCACCCATGGGTACTGCATGCATGTGGTGTACAACTAGCAGATAAATCACCTGTACACATAGAATAAAAATGAAAATGCTGGGGTAGGGGTGTGACGGGGTGGAGAATAGTCTGACATACTTCGTGCCAATGAGAGTCTGCTCTGGGAATTTTCTGAAACACTAGGCTGGCCTGTCACTGTTAGCAAAGTGGTGGCGGGGAGACAGAGGGATGCAACTAGAAAGTCAAGATGACAGCGGCTCTTAGATTAAGTCATACCCGAAGGTGGTGATATCCGTGAACTTCACAAGTCACAGTCTCTAACCACCTCTCCTAGTTTGCTTTTCTGTTACTGTGCTAAAACACCAAAAACAACTTGGGGAGGAGAGGGTTTGCTTGGTTAACAAGTCACACAGTCCATTATGAGGAAAGTAAAGCCAGGAGTTCAAGGCAGTAGCTTGAAGCAGGAACCACAAAGGAACACTTCTGATTGGCTTGCTCCTTCTGGCATGCTCAGCTGCCTTTCTTATACAGTCCAGGCCCACATGCCCAGGGATGGTGGCCTTGTCCACAGTGGGCCGGGCCCTCCTACACACAATAAATAAACGATGCAATAAAAATAAAAGAAAGGTTGAAGATCTAACTCAATGGTAGAGCGCTTTCCTAGAATGGGCAAGGCTAGCAGAAGGGGTGAGGAGGTAGAGGGGGAGAAGTGGGAGGAGAGGAAGGCGGGGGTGGGGTGACTTGGAAGTGACAGGCTTTCAGAACTACTGTCACATAAGGTTAGAACCTGCCTCTATTAAATCTCAAATACCGTTCAGTTAAAAGGTGTCACTGGGAGTTTACATACAAGACTTGACCTGGCTTCTCTGAGGGAAAAATAATCTCCCCACCGGTAGCTTGCTTCAGACAAAATCAGCAATGCCCCTCTGTTGTGCAACTGTTACTGGGAATGTCTTAGACTCCTCAGTAAATCCCACCAAGGTTTTATCTTATGGAATCACTGGGTGGAATAAATTCTTTCTTTGGTCCGTCTGCAAGCAGGGACACAATCTGTCCTCGTCTCTGTCTCTGTGGAACCTGTCATTAGGTTTGTGCAGCAAGCACCTTTACCGGATGAGCCATCTCACTAGCCCGTTCGGATTCTTTCTACTGGTCCTTAAACATGGCTGTGTCTGATGGAGTCTTGACAATATGACTCTGTCAAACCCTCCCTGTCCCCCCATAAACGTAAGGCTTGTCATGCGGGCTTCATCATCACTGGGACATTTTGTTGTATTTCTCTCAGTCCTGGCCTGTTTAATTGTATTGTCTCTTTTACCCCATCACCTTTATGAGGACAGAACCCGGTAGGGTCTTGCATTCCTAGCAGCCAGCAGTATGGGACATGTAAGAAATGCCTAATTTATCATTTGTTAGTTTCAGGCTGTGGTAAGTCTGGTGTGAAATTTACTGTTTCTCCAAGGATGGTTACGCAGTTAACCCAGTTTTCACAGTAGGACTCCATTTGTCTATACTTTATAATTGTTCCATGCATAGTTTAATTTGAAAGCCACACCCAATGCTTCCTGATCCCAAACCTCATCTAACCCTGCTACAAAGATATCGTCGCCCCAAGTTGGGTAAATAAACAAATGAATTAAACAGCACACGCAAATAGCACAGGCTAAGTACTTTGTCACGGTTATTATCGCCCGGAGTCTTCAGTGGGGGTAACAGCCTCGGACACCTTAGGTTTTCTGCAGAGGCGGGAACCCTGGGTCTCTTGTCCAGCTTCTCAGCCCGAGGTCCCGCCCCCGGTGCGCGCCCTGAGCCATCGGAAGTGACGTCACTGCATGGCAACCGTTGCCAAGGAGCGGTCTCTAGGAACCCGCTAGCGCCCGGGTCTCTCCCGGGGGGTGGGGAAGTGGTTTCGTGAAGAGAATTTGAGGTAACCCCGCCAACTCTCGGTCGGGAACTCCGCGCACCCCGAGTCCCCTCGAACTGCGCCCGGTCCTGGCCGGTGGCGGCGCCAAGGCCCGCTCGGGGGGTCGGCCGCGCGGGGCCTGGCGGGCGCGGGGTCCTGGATCCCCCTCGGCCCGGGACTCGCAGGAGGCTGAGGGCCCACGCGCGCCGCCGCCCCGCTCTGTGCCAGATAAAACGCGCGTCCTGGTTTTAATTCTTGCCCCGGCCCCCTGGGTGCTGCTGTGGGTGAGTGCTGGTGAATTAGCGCGGCCAGTGGCGCTGGAAGAGGGAGAGTAATTGCTTTTGCTAATTTTAGCGCGCAGCGCCCGCCGGGCACCGTCAGCCTACCTGTTCAAGAACGTCTTTGTCCTCTGAGCCGGTGGGCAACCTGGCGTGCTGCAACCCCAACTAGTTTATTTCTTTAAAAAAGTCTTTTTTTTAGATTGGCACGTATTAGTTATGCATAGGTGCCATTATGATATCTTCATATATGCGTGTAGTGTATTTGGTCATACCCACCCACCCCAATTTCTCCCTCTTGCCACCTTCCCACTTACTCCCTTTCCATTTTCCAGCTTGGGTTCCTTCGACTTTCATGCCCCCCCTTTCTTTTTTGGTGGCCCAGTGAATTTAATTATGGTTTCTTTTGGAAGCATGGGTAACTTAGAAGTGGAAGAAAATGTCTTTCCCTCCCCTAGCAACCATTAACTGCTGTAAATACTCGAGCCCCTAGGACCTCATTTTTCTTCTCTTCTTAGCAACATTTTAGTCATCTATCCAGATATTTGGTTTGATTTTGTGTTTTTGGAAGAGGAAAAAAGACCTATTGGTAATTTCTAAATCATTTTAAATTAAATATATGTGGATATAAAGATGTGTATTAATACATTTTTACAATTGAAAACTTGAACCTCCAGAGTTTTAAATAAAGGTGTTTCTTTTTATTTAGTTATTTTCGTTTATTCAAGTCAGGGTTTCTTTGTGTATCCCTGGCTGTCCAGGAACTCACGCTGTGGACAGGTTGGCCTCAAACTCAGAGATCTGTCTGCTTCTTTCTCCAGCACTGAGATTAAAGTTATACCACTATCTCTGGCCAAGATATTCCTTTTATATGAACTTAAGAGAAACCTTAAATTTAGAAGCTATACTGATTACGCCATCCTATTTTGGCTTTTACTATTTTATTTATTTACTCATAATTTTATTATTATGAAACAGTAATATCTTTAGATTTTTTTTAAATGCTTTATGTGTCACCCATTCAATTAAGGAACTTATTTCATGTCAAGCTTTGTGGCCCTGGGTTTTTAATCCCAGCACTCAGTGTAACAGAGCAAAGGTTTCTCCATCTTGTCTCTGCTGAAGCCATCTTTGGTTTCCCTACTGCCCTGAGAAGTCTGTGGGAAAGCACCCAACCCTGTAAGAGAAACTCAGGGTCAGATGCCCCAGCTAACTGCATTATGTTCTTGGCCCTTGTTAAACTGCTTGCTGGCTTCCCCCTGCAACTGCTAACCAGGATGTAGTGTTTCTATGTTCTTTGTCTTTAAAAAAAACCTCTGTAACATGGATTTGGTGATGCTCTATGAGAAGTATTTCTCTCCAGGCAGCAGCCTGCTTAATATGGACTCTCAATTCAAACTTTGGTTGTGCTGAGTGATCTCTGGGTCTTAAACCCATTATGCTCAGGACGTAGATACTTCATCTCTATAGTGAGTTCTAGACCAGCCAAGGCTACACATCGAGACCTGTTTAAAAAAATATATCTGTATCTGTATCTGTATCTATATCTGTATCTAGATAGATTAGAGCAAGATGTTCCTGGCCTCACTTTATGTCTTGAGTAAAATAATATGTATTTCATAGTTTTAACTCAGAAAGCATCGAGATAACTTTTTCTTCCTTTGTTTCATTCTTCCTTTCTAGTTTAATAGGGTCTTATTGTATAGCCCAGGCTGGCCTCAAACTTTGGCTCCTTCTGTGTCTCATCCACCCCAGTTCTCCTGTTACAAGTGTGTGGTGCTATACTCAGGAGTAGCAGTTCTGTTTTGTTGTGGTTTTGACAGGTCTGAGTGGCTCGGGGTGCTTTGAATTCACTAAGTAGCCAAGGACACCCTGTACTTCTGATCTTCCTGCTTCTGCCTCCTGAGTGCTGGGATCATAGGCATGTGCCACCATGCCTATAGTCCAGTTTATTTAGTGCTGGGAGTCAAACCTAGGGCTTTGTACACTTTAGGCAAGCTCTCTACCTACCAAGCTACGACCCTAGCCCAGCAGTTCATTTTAGTAAAGCAATTTCTCTTGGTAAAACTGTTTCAGCAGTTAAGAAATCAGATACTCAATTTTTAATTAAATAATTTTAAAATATTTATTTTATATGTGTGAATGTTTTACCTGCATGTATGTGTGTGTGCTACCTGCATGCCTGATGCCCACGATGTCCAGAAGAGAGGGTTAGATCCCTTGGAAATGAAGTTAGGGATGGTTGTGAGTCACCATGTGGGTTCTGGGAACCAAACCTCTGATACTCTGCAAGAGCAACAAGAGCTCTTAACTTCTGGGCACTTTTTCCAGTCCCAGCTACTCAATTTTTAAGGTTATGGTCTTTCATAACAGCCGTATTTCCTTTAGACTTAGGATTATGGGTTCTTTGTTTGTTTTGCTTTTTGGCTTGAGGCCTGTGAACAAGTTCATTCAGTGGAAGAACTCACTGTTTCAGGCTTGGTGTGAATTCACAATGGAATTGTATAGATTCATCATGGAATGTACAGTTTTGCATGGGAAGAAATAATGCACACCTGAGAAACTAGGACAACAGAAAAGGTAAAGGAAAGTCGTGCAGATGGCGTGGTGGATGTGGAGGGCAGGCTCCTTTCCTTTGCTGCAGAACTTGAGGATTTCCTGAGAAAACTTGCACTTGAACAGGGCCTAGAGAGGTCAGATTCACACCTCCAAAGGAGGGGAAAAGAAGAAGCTGTCGTACTAGGCAGGAAAAAACAGCATTGACTGAGGGTAGGTGAGACAGGAACCAGTGACTGAGCTGAGTAAAAGGTTAAGTTGATCCAAGTTGTAAAGGTCTTGAGATCTGAGAGGTTTAGGCTTTTTTCCATAAGAAGTGAGAGGCTCACAGATGATTTGGCCTGAGAGGAGTGGAGGCCAGAAAATGGGAGACTGTTTTCTCATTAAAGGTAAGAAGAAACTAAGGCCTGTATAACCCAGGGTGGCAGAGTTGAGGTCTCCCAGGCTAATCTGGTAGTGGAAATGGGTGGAGAGGGTCCAGTGGAGACCTAAACATCACTAAAGAATATGCCTGGGCTGAAGTATGTGGCCCTGTTTGCATTCTGTGGCTGAGGCCAAGCATAAATATGAACTCAGGTTGCCAGATCTGATTGTCAAAAGGAAGAAGTTCTGAAATTGACCATAAAAATCTGATGTTTTAAATCTGAGTTACCAATTAAAAAAAAAAAAGCATACCCGTAATTCTATCTTTAACCTAGGTAAAAGAAGTGTGTGGCTGTACTTGAAAGGTTTTAACGTAGATGGATGTTATTATTCCTTTGCCCATGTTTGGGTGATTGCTGCCAGAGTTGATACGTGTACAAGAGCAGTTGATATTAAATATTAACAGCGTATGCAGATTTCATAATAAAACTTCATACTCTTAATTTCTTCTTAAAAAAACTGGCCTTTTCACAGTAGTTTATATGCCATTCAGAATTACACCTCTCGGCCTGCTTCCTATGAACTTAATTCTGATTTTCTCCCAATACTTTAGCTACCAAGATTGAGAAATTCCTTTCCTCTTTTTTTCTCTTTGTTTTAAGATATAAAACTTAATCATGAGTGACCAAATCAAATTCATCGTGGACAGCCTCAATAAGGAGCCTTTTAAGAAGAACTATAATTTAATCACATTTGATTCCTTGGGACCAATGCAGCTATTACAGGTTCTCAATGATGTTCTGGCTGAGATCGACTCCAAGGTAAACTTTCTCTTTGTTTGTAATGAAAAGTGTGGCTGGACGGCCAGCCTTTGTCTCTAAGTAACTGTTGTGGGTCTGTCGCAGAGTTCGTCCCTGGCCTTGGTTTCCCTGCTTGCTGGTGAGGAGTAGAAATGATGTTTAAGGCCTCTCTGCCAACTCACATATCAGTTATCTACGTAATTTATCTTATATTTTATTTATTTTGTGTGTGTGTATGTAGGTATGTACATGCTACCAAACCAATGTGGTTGTGAGAGGACAACTTGAAGGCTTCAGTTCTCTGCTTCTACCACGTGGGTCCCAGTGATCAAACTCAGGGTGCCAGGCTTGGTGGCAGACTCATTCACCCACTGAGTCATTTCGCTGGCCTCTCAGTTGTCTACTCAGACCTTATTTAGACACTATTTCTCTACTTCCAGACACAAGTAGATTTGGTCCTGGGATAAAGATGCATTTTACAAAGGGTCTTATTGTATTGCAAGTTAGTTCATGTCTTTTTATCCACTTTTCCATCAGAGGCTTTTTGAAGCTTGACATTACATTCTGAACGTGAGTCCTGATCTGACTTGTGGTACCTCACTTGGAATCTGGGGCCCTGTACTTAATCTGTTTTATGAAGAGACCATTGTGCCTGTTATGTTCTAGCAGAAAAAGTTTGTCAATGAGCTTAAATATTTTTTTCTTTGTTAAATATACAACAATAACATAGTTTTCAATTTCTTTATTTGTTAGCAAGATGTTGATATCAGAGAGGAGATGCCAGAGCAGACAGCCAAACGAATGTTGAACCTCCTTGGTATCCTTAAATACAAACCTCCAGGAAATGCCACAGACATGTAAGAATCTGCTCGCATATCATGCTTTCTTAAAGCCATGCTTTAAAGCCATGAACCTCCAGATGCTACAGTTGGCCGTTTTAGGCAACACCTGGTCCTTCCTCATTTGATGGCCTTAGGACATCACAGAATTTGAAAACAGTTTTAATCCTTCCAATGCTGTTTGTCACCTAGAGGTTGTAAGTGGGTCAGCTCTTCCCTTCTAGCCAAAAAAAGTCAGGCAAATGCCAATTTATGATTTATGTGATTCTAGATAAAAACAACTCTGTGGATGGAGAGATGGCTCAGTGGTTAGTAGTGTCTGCTGCTCCTCAGAGGACCTGAGTTTGGAGGCTCATAGCCACCCACCTACAGCTTCGGCTCCAGGGCTTCAGAAGACCTTTTCTGGCCTCTCCCGGCATGCACATGCAGACACATCGGCACACAGACACACAGACACACAGCGTATACACATATACACAAATATACACATACACATAAATAAAAATAAATTTTAAGTAACCAAAACAACTTAAATGCTGCCCAGCCAATAAAGTGTTATGGTTAAAACTCTGCCATTAATGGTTTCAACACAACTTCTTGGATACTTTAGTGATACATTGAAGATCCGATATTCTGACTAATGTAAGAATGACTTTAGCCTTGTATCTGTATTTTAAAAGTAGTTATATAAAGCAATAAGGACCCTGAAATCACACTTTGAATAAAGCCCTCTCTTTTCCAGCTATCCTGACGAGTACCTGCCATGTGTTTCCTTTTTAGGAGTACCTTTCGTCAGGGTTTGGTGATCGGAAGTAAACCTGTAATTTACCCAGTGCTTCACTGGCTTCTTCAGAGGAGTAATGAACTAAAGAAAAGGGCATATTTAGCTCGTTTTTTAATAAAACTTGAGGTGCCAAGTGAGTTTCTTCAAGATGAAACTGTGGCTGACACCAATAAACAGGTACACAGTAGTGGATAACGCTGCTCACGTTCAGTGTTAATCTCTTTAATTGTTATTTTATAGTTCCAAATGACACCAGAAGGAAAAACAGTAGCAGCTAATGGTCAGTTGTAGTTGTGTCTTAGAACAATGACTTTCACACCAATACTGGTTAGTGATAGGACCATATGGATGGGAAATTGAGATGTTAGAGTACTTTCTGTACTTAGTGATTCTGAGTCGATGGACTCCTGGGCTTGAGACTCTGGAGCACTTTGCTGATCAGCAAGGCAATTATGTAGTTTGTCATCCAGATGAGAGAGAAACTGGCTAGCATCATAATGATACTAGGACAAACGATAGACATTCGTACTCCCTCTGGCCAGTGGAAGATGTGAGCTGCTGCATCTGAGCCAGGCTTGCAGGCTCTTTCAGGGTAGGGAGAGTAGTGGAAGTTGAAGTTGCAGTGCACTTTTCCCACCAACACTGAGTTCTGGCCTCGGGTCTTTAAGCTCTTGACAACTGAGAATTTGGGCTGGGCTGGTTCCTGGATCCTTAAGTCTCAAAGTATGTGACTGACCAAAGAGTATAGAAACACAGAAAATAGGCTGGATTTCAAAGAGTTTTAGTTTTTTATACTTTTATTTCATAGTAGTTAGGCTGATTCGGGTCAGTTACAAAGTCCATGGAGACAAGTAGTTAGGCTTATACTATCTGTCTCTGTTTTCCTCCAGGATTTGATATAGTAGTTTCTGTATGTTGATTGTTCAGTATTTGTACTGAATCACAGCAATGAGCTGAATGCTTTTATTTTTCATCAGTGTATTGTTATATCTGCCACTAAAAATATAGTTAACATTGATGACTTAAAGCAGCAGCTATAGAAGTACAGAGGGCAAATGCCACAACAGGCTTTATACAACAGGGGAAACAAGAGTGTGTAAGTGTGGAGTGTTTCTATCCTCCCAAATTGGTTCATATGTATTACATGGACCACTAGCAGGGATTTTAAAATATTGTATTTTGAATATTTGATATGTATTTGATAATATAAGTAATTCCTCTAGAGGAAGTTTATTAATAGTATCTTAATATGCTCAGCTACCTAAGGGATAAAAGGTAATAAAGGTGTTGTTCCTGAAGCACGTCTGAGAGGTATATGTATTTAAAAAGAGACACATTTAGCCAGTCACACTAATAAAAATTGTATGTTGTTTTTCTGAACAAAAAGCTTTAGAATGAATAATTTGTAGGTTTATAGCATATGATCAATCAAAAATACTAATTTTCTGATATTGTCATTTAAAAAATACTGTGGTATGTATGTGGTGCTGGAGATTGAACCTCTTATGCTGCTAGGCACATGTTCTACCACTGAGCTGTACTTTCAGACTTTAGAATACTGTTTGTTTAAAATTTAGGATAATAGCCGGGTAGTGGTGGTGCACACCTTTAGTCCCAGCACTTAGGGGAGCAGAGGCAGGCAGGTGGGTCTCTTTGAGTTCGAGTTCAGAACTCACAAACTCTGTGGTCTACAGAGTGAGTTCCAGGACAGCCAGAGTTACAGCAGAGAAACCCTGTCTCGAAAAAAAAAAGGATAACTATTTTTCATTAATTCAACTATTCTTTGTTACACACCTGTGTGGATTATGTCCTATACTAATCCCTGGGGTCATGAAAATATATATAACAAATTCAATTCTTGCCCTTCTGGCTCTTGCTAGTTCCTGGATGGAGACAGCACGTAACTAATCTGTTATAACTTGATATCATTCACTCTGATTGACAGAGGGCCAGAGCAGACTTCTCTGAGAATAGTAGTATCTGTACTGAGACTGGTGGGCTGAGTCTGGTCCCCAAGACATTGTGAGTGTTCTCAGAGGGAATAGGGTAGGTAACCTGAAGGTGGGAACATGGGCTGTTCCCGGGACTGAAAGGCCAACATAGCTAGGGTTTAGAATGTGAGAAAGAAGGTAGAGATGGACCAGAGAGGTATTTATTCTGGAGACCATGCAGATCTTGTTTTTGTGTGCTGTACAGATTGTAAGGATGTGAGGGGATTTTGTTTTGTTTTTGAGTTCAGGCCTTGGTGTGTAGCCCATGCTGACCTCACTCGTGATCCTTCTGCCTCAGCCTTCCAAGGCCTAGAGTTAAGTCCATGTGCCATCATGCCTGGCTTTCAAGAACAGGTTTTTAATATTGTTCTTCTAAAGATTGCTTTAAGTTAGTGGGCAGCTTGATGAAAAACACACTACTAGATGTGGTCATAGCTAGTAACCTGTTAACTCACTCTTTCAGTACGAAGAGTTGATGGAAGCCTTTAAAACTCTACATAAAGAATGTGAGCAGCTCAAAACATCTGGATTTTCTACAGCAGAAATAAGAAGGGTAAAGAAATGTCTATTCAGATTTGAATAATTCTTCACTTAGCTTTTTTTGTTTCAGCTATTTCAGCTTGAGTTTTAACTCTATGGAAACTAGTGATGGAAAGCAGCCACTTTAACAAGGTGTGTGTGTGCTTTATGATGCAGTTAATGTCCCCATGTGTGTATGTGCAGAAGCCAGAGGACAGCTGGAATCTTCCTCTGCTGCCTACATTGTTTTTTAATGTAGACTCTCTCGCTGAACCTGAAGCTTATCTTATGCGAGTCTGACTCTCTAGGCACACTCAGCCAAGCCCTGCTTTTCTTTTGTAATTTTTTTTTTTTTCCAAGACAGGGCTTCTCTTTTGTAACTCTGGCTGTCCTGGAACCCCCCCTCTGTAGACCATGCTGGCCTGAAATTCACAGAGATCCACTTGCCTCTGCCTCCTGAGTGTTGGGATTAAAGATGTGCACCACCACTGCCTGGCTCCTTTGTAATTCTTTACTAAAGAAATCAGTGAGGGTAGTGAGTTCATGTTTCTGTTGGCAATTCTCAAGGGATTTGGAAAGATTTCATTTTGAATCTTTATTTGATGTGTATCCCATATGTGATAATAGAAAATGCATAAAAGAACAAAGAAGAAAAAGTTGTGTTGTGTGTATATGAGCTCATACAATACATAATTACCCAGCTTGCTTTTTCAAAGGCTAGAGGACTACCTCAGGTGTCACCCTCAGGAATGCCATCATCCTCCTCGGAGACAAGATTTCTCACTGGCCTGAAGCTCACTATTAGGTTAGACAGTCTGGCCACAAGGCTCAGAGCTCCTGCTGTTTCTGCCTCCCTAGTGCTGGGACTAGAAGTGCATCCATGCCAGCGCACTGTCTAGGTGCTGGAGAATGGGATTGGACCCAGGTCCTGGCTCTTGTTTGCTGCACAGGCTTTTCCACCTGAGCCATTCCACAGTCTCATTGCTTTGTTTTGTTTTGTTTTTGTTTTTAAGATTTGTTTTTATTTTTTTTCAATTATGTGTACATGTGTGTATCTGTGTGGGAGTATATACATATAAGTTCAGGTGCCCACAGAGTCCAGAGAAGGATGTTAGATTCCCCCAGAGCTGGAGTTACAGGCAGCTATGTGCGGCCTAGCATGCGTGCTGGGGACTGAACTTGGGTCTACATGCTCTTAACCACTGGGCCATCTTTCCAGCCCCTTGCTGTTTTTTAATTATTACATTGTGAATATATTATTGTTATCTTGCTACAGAATTATTGCATTGACAAAATTTATTTTTTGTAGTACATATACGTTAATCATTTTTTAGGTTTTGGCTTTTTTTTGCTATTATAAGTAATACTGTGATTATCAACATAGTTTTACAAGGTTGTAATTGTTTCTTTATAGTAATTTAGATATAAAATTGCTTATTAAGTCACATAAGTTAGTTTACCATTTTTTCTTTTCTTTTTTTTCAAGACAGGTTTTCTCTGTTGTAACTCTTGATGATCTGGAACTCACTGTGTAGACCAGGCTGGCCTTGAACTCACAGTATTTTAGGACTTTTAATACACGTTCTTCAGAAAATATTTTTACATTCTGCCCAGGCATTTAAGTACTTTCTTTAAAGAGTTGCTATTCTGACTCGCATGAATCTTGTATTTTTAGAACTCCTGGGTGCTATCTTTATATTCCCATTAAATCAGGGACATCAAAGCTTCTTCCTCAGGGAGGCCGTCCCTCGTTCTTTCCTGTCGCAGCACTCATCACCCCTGTGACCGCCTTAATGTGCGGGTGTGTGTGCGTCTTCTCTGCCGTGTTCTGAGAGCCTGACGCCGTGCTTGGCACATGGCAAGCCCTCAGAGGACTTGTTGAATATTAGAAATGGAACGTGAACTCCGCTCTGAAGATGCGAAGGACTAGTGAGAGCAGGGCGTCCATCTCCTGGCCTCTGCTGTGTCCTGCGAGTGAGTCACAGTGATGAGAGAACCCAGAGTCTGATTCTCATTTCTTTCATTATTACTAAATATTCTTGAACCTATTCTCTGTATTAGATTCAAAAACATGGTTTGAGAAGAAATAGACAATAATTCACTCATAATCACATGTCCTTGAGACATCTGCTGTTGACATTTTTCCTTGGAAGTGAGCTATGTATAGCTGTTGTAATTTGCTTCTTTCATGACTTTCTCTCATGTCATTAAGCAGTTTTCTACACCGTTTTAATGACTTTCACTTTGTTACACTGTAGTTAGTTCATCATTGCCAGACATTTTTTCAATTTTTAGCTTAATTAGCATCAGTAAGAAACTTTATAGGAAAGTTTGATTTTAAGTGAACATTTTTACTACATTTATTTATTTGTGTGTGTCTGAGTATGTCATGCACATGTGCCATGGTGTATGTGTGGGGGTTAGTGGACAACTTATGGGAGTCATTCTGTCTTTCCACCGTATAGGTCCTGGGAATTGATCTCAGGTTGTCAGGCGTGGATAAGTTCCCTTACCTGCTGAGCCATCTTGCTGGCGTTTGTGAATATTTCATTAGAACACTCCCAAGTACAGAATTCCTGGCTTGAAGGGATGCACATTTATTTTATGACTTCCTATATTACTCTTTAACACAACACTTATCAGTAGTGAGTAAGAATGCCATTTCCTGAAGTCCTGCCAGTAATGGCTACCATTGTTTAGGCTTACTGTAGTATTGCATAGGTTATTTTTGTTTGTTTGTTTAAGAAGGATATGTGTTTGCTTTTATGTTTTCATTACAAACTATTATAGAGCTGATTTAAAAGAAGGTAGTTTTTTTTCTTTTCAAGAGGAAAATTGGTTAATTGACAAAACCATACACAATTTTCCATCTTAAAAATGCCATATGGGCTTGGGCATGGTGGCACATGCCTTTAATCCTAGCCCTTGGGAGGCAGAGGCAGGCAGATCTCTTTGAGTTTGAGGCCAGCTGGGTCTACATAGTGAGTTCCACGACAATCAGGGTCATCTAGGTAGATCCTGTCTCAAAACAAACCAAACAAAACAAAAAATCCACCATAACCTTAAAATAATTTTGATGGGAAATCGGCAGGATATGTGGTTTGGTATTTAACAGAGCAGATAGGATGTCTGCAGCTGTTCATGTATTTAGACCTGCACACATTTCATTATGGAAGGTTTTTGAATAATCATGTAGCCATATTTGGAATCAGAGCACAAATGTGCTGGCTGGCAGCTTTACCTTGCTGAGCTATAACCTGCTTTAGTTGCTTTTCTAGATGAACACCAAGCTGCCAAAAAATTCCGCATAAAGAAGCCTGGGGGAAATGGAAATGTCTTTACATCAAAAGGGAATCTTTGTCTCTTGCTACTCTGGTTATGATGAAATGACAGATGCAGGGCTTGTGCAACCTCACCTCCATCCTGTAGAATAAGAGTGCTTTTAATGGCCTCTTTACTACTTTTTAGGATATCAGCGCAATGGAGGAAGAAAAAGATCAGCTCATGAAGAGAGTTGAACGTTTAAAGAAAAGGGTAAGTCAAGAATTAGCCCTGTAGACTTCAGCCCAAGTCCCAGGGACTGGCTGAGATTTAAGAATGCAAATAAAGATTAAGGCAGGCATGGTATCCAGTGGAGGACGACTCAAGTAACACTGAAGGAGGGGTGTCCCAGGCAGTAGCCCAAGACTTTCGAGGACCTGGAGTTGAAAGCTTGGCTGTCATCTCTGGGGAGTACTGTTTACCAAAAGGAAATGATAAGTGGATGTTGCAGTCACATGACCTGCTAATGCCTTTCTCAAACGTGACAGTAACATGTACTGCTTATTCCCTTACTGTAGGTGGAGACTGTTCAGAATCATCAGCGAATGCTTAAAATAGCAAGACAGCTTCGAGTTGAGAAAGAGAGAGAAGAATTTCTTGCACAACAGAAACAGGAACAAAAGAACCAGGTATCTACAGGAAGTTTATACTTGGGATCATAGAAGCGGGTCCTCTTGGTAATCCCAATATTAAAAAAAAAGAATTTTAGAATTTCACATTTCCTTTTGGTGACATGATGGACCTACTCGTTTTCTTTAGTGTGTGTGTTGCTGGGAATCAAAACCAGGGGCCTTGCTCATGCTATGCAAGTACTGTGTGACTGAGTTATCTTCCCAGTCAAGACTACTGTTTTTTCTTTCTTTCCATTTTTTTCTCCTTTTTACAGTATTTGAGGTTTGAACCTAAGGTACAAGCTAGACAAGCACTTTACAAATAATCTATAGCCCCAGATTTCTTTTTATTTTTTATTTTGAGACATGATTTGCTTATTTGCCCTTGAAATAAAATGTACAGAGTCCTGTGATCAGTGAAACCAAAAGAATGTTCTTATTGTGTGAGATATAAGGTGCCCTGTAAAGATTCTGTTTCATTAGCAGCTAATCTTACTGCTGAACAATAGAATGACCTTCTGTTCTATAGAAACAGCATGAGCAGCTGCAGTCCAAAACATAGTACTTACACAGGTAGCGTGAAGCTCCAAAGAAGGTATTGCTGCTGTTGACAATGCCACAAAGTACTCTTAGTTCAGAATAGTCAAGGGGCTCAAAATCACCCTCACTTCCATGTGTTTAAACTTCACCTTAAAGAATAAATTATTTGGCCTGAAAGTATTACTTTAATTTATTAAAAAAATCTGTCTTAAACTTTAAAAATATATTTCAAATCAGTGTAATTTCTAAATTGCCCATTTAAGCTGGCAGCTGAGGTATTTAGCTCTGTGGGAGCTTGGCTTGGCACCACAGGAGCTGTACTGTGGCAGTGAGTTCCATTTCCTGAGCCTTGAATGGTTATTTAATGTCGGTTTCTGATGCTGAGACGTTATCGTGAGGATGTTAACATGTCCTAGGGTCAAGAAAACCATGCTACTCAAGGAAAGGCTGCAGCATGTATATCTCTAATGAATAGTTTTCTTTTTACTTTAATTATTATTATTATTCTTTTTTTGAGCCAGCATCTTTCCATGTAGTCCTAGCTGTCCTGGAGCTGGCTGTGTAGATTGGCCTTGATCTCAGAGGTTCACCTACCTCTATCTCCCTAGTGCTAGAATTAAAGGCTCATGCCACCATACCCAGCCACAAAGATTTTTTTCTTTAATCGTAAAGTTGGAGGTCCTGGTAACGGCTAGATGACCAGGTGCCTGAGTGATGACCTGTGGGAGGTCCTGGTCCCTGTGGGTGCTCTGGTGCTTGTAGGATACCAGGGAACCTGCTCTGTGTCCAGGTTTGGGTGGCGAGGCCCAACTCAGGTCGAACTCTGTCATGCTTTGTCTCTGGCTGTTATGGGCCAGGTCAAAGTCCACAATCAGAGCAGCTTTCTGCCTCTAAAGACCATGGTGATGCCTGCCATCTATGCTTCTGCCACACAAGCTTGACCTAATTTTTTTTTTTTTTTTGAGAGTACAGGGGTGGATGGGTGGAACAGGAGGAATGGGAAGAGGGCGTTACCAAGATACATGTATGAAACTTAAATTATTAATAAAAGTATTATTTAAAAATCACTAAATTAAACAGTAACTAAGGAAAAATGTTCTGGAAACATTTTTTAATTTTACATGAGGGGCTAGATAGATGATTCAGTAGATAAGAGCACTTGCTGCTCTTGCAGAAGATCTGAGTTTGGTTTCCAGCACCCACTAAGATGGCTCACAACTTCCTGTAAGTAATTCCACGGGATCTGACACCCTCTTCGGGCTTTGTGGGCACCTGCATGCACATGCAGTGGCATGCACCCATGTACTCAGGTGCGCACACGCACACACTCATACAAAAATTAAATAAGCCGGTTGGTGGCGGTGCACGCCTTTAATCCCAGCACTCAGAGGGAGAGATAAGCAGGTCTCTGTGAGTTCGAGGCCAGCCTGGTCTACAGAGTGAGTTCCAGGACAGCCAGAGTTATAACAGAGAAACCCTGTCTCAAACAAACAAACAAACAATTAAATTAAAATTTAAATTAACATGAAAGTAAATTGAGAAGACTAGTTACATTTTTGGTTTAATATTTATTTATTTTTTAGTATTTACCTGTTTCTTCTATAGTGTACGAATCCCGTGTATTTTTCATTGCTTGCCTATGTGAGTATTGTTTCATTAGACTGAGCAAATAATAATTCATCAAATTGTTGTTTAAAGCTGTTCCATGCAGTGCAGAGATTGCAAAGAGTGCAAAACCAGCTGAAAAGTATGCGGCATGCTGCAGCAGATGCAAAACCTGAAAGTAAGTGAAATTGTTACACTATGTGGATGATTAGAAAATAGTAATTTATACCAGGATATTTCTTAATATGATTAGTGAGAGTTAGTTATCTCAGAATTTTGGAGCATCATTTCTTCGCTGGTCAGTGGGAATCCTGATAAAAACATCCAAGGCATGGGTTTTCAAAAAAAATGCCTACCTCCTGTTTCTGTCAGAGTGAAAGTAATGTTAATTGGAGGTAGGCTTTTCCCTGTGTGCTTAGAGGGTGTTGTGGAAAAGAAGGATGGAAAAATGTGAATCTTTGTCAAGGCTAAAAAGAAAAAGACTCAAACTTAAGCTGACTTAAGCTGAATGTTTTTACAGTTTAGTTTGTAGAATAAGTCCTTGGCTGAGTTCTGTGTAGCTTTGCACAGGTGACCCACTTAAACCCGTCCCAGGCATCCTCAAAGTGCTTTTGCTCATCAGAAAGGAGAGCACACCAGCTGAAGAGCAATACAAAGCTCTCGTTTGTGTTGGAGAAATATTACAATGTAAATATCTAGCTGAGGAAGGGGTAGTGATCTATAAATAGCACATGATACATAGAATGGCAATATTAAAAGTGACAATTACAGGTGTTGGCAAAGATGTACAGAATTGGGACCCTTGTGTTTGTTTGTGCAAATGTAGGATATAGCTGCTTTGAAAAACAGTTTAGAAATTCCTCAAAATGCTGAAACTGGTTACCATATGACCTTCTTTCTCTTTCTTCCCTTCCCTTTTCTTTTCTTTTCCCCTTTCTTTCTTTTCTTTCTTTCTTCCTTCCTTCCTTCCTTCCTTCCTTCCTTCCTTCCTTCCTTCCTTTCTTTCTTTCCTTCTTTCTTTTTCTTACATTTATTTGTGAGGTGTGGGCATGGAGGTCAGAAGACAACTTGCAAGAGTTTGTTTCCTCCTTCTATCAAGCAGGTTCCAGGGATCAAACTCCGGTTGTCAGACTGGTGGCAAGCACCTTTACCTGCTGAGCCATCTCACCAGCCCCCGAACTACTCTTTCTAATCTTATGCATATACTTAAGAAATGTAGAATATCTGTTTGCACAAAAATTTGAACATACATATCTATAGTAACATTATTTGTGATAAGCAAAAGAATTGAAGCAACCCACACATTCCTAAACTGATGCATAAACTAACAAAACATGGCATATCCATAGAACGGATGTGATTCTGTCACCAAAATGAATAAAGTGCTAATACCAGCTTATGACATAGATCAACCTCAAAAGATAACTGTAAGAAACTAGTCACAGAAGACCACATTTTGGGTGGTAGTATTTATAAGAAATATCTAAAATAAGAAAAGTTGTAGAGATAGAAATCAACTCAGTGATTGTCTAGGGCTGGGAGGAAACTGTGTTTGGGAATAGGAGAAGTGCTGCAGATGAGTTCAAAGACTTCTTTGGAGGCTGATCATAATAACCTGACACATTGTTCTGGTGGTTGGACAGCTGTTTATGTACTGAAACAGTTGAATTGTATTTACAAACGGGTGAACGTTGTGGCAGGTAAGTGCTAGCTCAATAAAGCTATTAAAAGAGATAACACAGGGGCTGGAGTGATGGCTCAGTAGTTAAAATGGTAAAATAGCCTAGCACTTGCAGCCCAGATCAGTTCCCAGCACTCACACCACAGCTTACAACCACCTGTAACTAACTCCATTCCATGGGATCTGATGTCCTTCCCTGACGTCCGTGGGCACACATGTGGTACACAGACATACGATGCAGACAAAACACCCAGACACATAAAATAAATCCTTTAAAAAAAAAAGAAATAAGTACAAGACTCATATTACAAAATGAGTACCTAATATAGTTTCTGGATTTTCAAATCACTCCTCATTCATTTCAGTCTAAATTCAATTCAAGCAGTGAGCATGCATTTAGTTGTTGGTGTCCTTTCTTTGTTTACTAAATTTTACTTTTTAGCAGGTTAATTTTCAACAGGAAGATTTTTTCCCTGCATGTATAAGACATGCTCTTCATGTATTTCTATCATAAAAGAAAGATGAATGTTCAAAATACTGTTTAAATTATAGCCACTGAAGAATTAATATCAAAAAGTAATTTGTGTGTCAAAAATTTAGTAAATATTCTGTTTTAGTAGTTGGGAGGTGTTGTGTCATAAAACTCTTCTTGGGGAGATGGCAGCACACACATCTACTCACCCTACATAGGGAGCCCACAGCAGACCAAAGTCAGGATACCAAAGTCCAGCCCGGTGAACCATGAGTTTTATTGAGCTCATTCACAGGAGAACAAGTGAGGGGTCCTTACAGGAGCAAAAGTAACTCAAAGACAGCTGCATCACCAAAGCCCAGCCCAGCATGGGAGACAGCTCACAAAACTGGGAACCTGGAGCACTGCACAGTCTGCAGGCAGCTCAACAGGATAGACAGCATCCTTTCCAAGTGACTCTGGTCTAAACTTCCAGGAAGCTAGGAAGGTTTCTCCTTCACCCAAGCAGCTGGTCTGTCTCAGAGTCGTCTTTGCAGCTTGGCAAGTGTATTAGTCAGGGTTCTCTAGAGTAATAATATAATTTATAGAATTAATCTTTATATCCAATAAAGGGATTTTTTAGAATTTATTTATTTAGATTATTTTATTTATATCCATTTATTTAGAACACACACACACACACACACACACACACACACACACACACACGGGATTTGTTAGAATGACTTACTGGCTACAGTTCAGCTAATCAAACAATGGCTGGATATGAATGGAAAGTCCAAGAATCCAGTAGTTGCTCAGTCTGCAAGGCTGGATTGTCTCAGTTGATCTTCACTATACACTGTAATCCCAAAGAAGTAGGCTCTAATACCAGCGAAGGTAATGGCCTTGCTAGCAAGGTGAGAGCAAGCAGGGAAAGAACAGAGACTTCCTTCTCCCATGTCCTTATATAGGCTTCCAGAAGAAGGTGTGGTCTGGATTAGAGGTGGGTTTTCCCAGCTCAAAAGATCTGCATTAAAGGCATGTCTTCCTACCTCAAAAATCCAGATTAGAAGTGGGTCTTTCTACTTCAAATTAAGCAGAAATCCTTCACAGGTGTGCCCTCATTTTGGGGTTTTAGTTAATTCCAGATATAGTTTATTGCTTACTTTAGGAGGGAGGGGCATAGTGAGTCTGATCAGTTTCAGAGACTTCCTGGAGCTATTTTGAGTTCTTTACTTCCTGCTTAAGGTGCTTCTCTATAGAATAGAGTGCTTCAATGTACAGTTTCTAGGAAACTTTACACAACAGGAGCTAGGAGATAAGGCTCAACCTTGGATAAAAAGAGCATAATCTTTTCCAAGACAGGAGGGAAAACCAAGTGAGGAAAAAAATGGCTGAAAATATAGATTTAAAAAAGGTATTCTATGTTATGCATGCGGTTTGTGAGTAGACAAGAGCTGGGGCCCAGGGGTTCCTGCTCGTACCTCATGCAAGCTGGGCAGGCGCTCTGTCTTACTTCTGACTGCTGTCAGCCTTTAATCAAGATTACAGGCTTGTCCTATACCCCAAACTTTCTTTGTGGCCTTTGTGATGCCTTCCTTGGCCGCTTCCCCTTCTTGAAGCTGTGTTCAATCTGCTTTTTGTTACTGTAGGGTTAACTTGTGTTTTCAAAACTTTTTAAAGTTGAAAAATAATATTTAAGAACCTTACATTTTAAAAACATTTTAGGCTTTGATTCCATGCGCCCCTACTAACTTACAGGAAGTGTGTTGAATACCTGGAGATGAAAACGCTGGTCCCCACGTAGCCAAAGAAGGTGGAATGTAGAATTAATGGGAAAATACCTGAGTGGACCATGATTCACTAGACCTTCCCTTCGGTCCTTTCTCCACTCCTGAAAAGGGGCGGGAGGAACATTGAAAGAATGAATGGAAAACTTGTGATTTTGCATTAATAAAATTTTACATGTTCTATTTGTACAACAAAACTAAAAATAATGTTAAGGCCTTGGGCCAGATTTATTATGCAATCTTCATACATAGATTACTTAAGCTGGAAACTCATCTTTTTAAAAAGTCAATCCAGAATTTGTAAATGTGTAATGGAAAGATTAGAAATAAACTCTGTAAATCTCTCCAGACTGGGGATTTACAATAAAACTATTATTCACTGAAAAATCTGTGTATAGTTGTACATCTGCCAAAGAAAGAAAACTATTAAATCTTAAAAATATTTACTATAAACTAATACTTGAAAAAATTAAAAGCAACAAAATCTAAAACATTTATGGAAGTAGGAACTTTTATATCTCTTTTCTGGATTAGAGCTTGTTGACCTCTAGTACTAACTTCATTGGTTTGGAGCTGACACATTATCATGTGTTGCTGTTTATGAAGTATTAGAAATGCATATGCCATAAAAGAAAAAGAAGAAGTCAGGCACGCCTTTAATCCCAGCACTCAGGAGGCAGAGGCAGGGGCAGAGGGGCAGAGAAAGAGGCAGAGAGGCAGAGGCAGGCAAATCTCTGTAAGTTCAAACCTGGTCTACATAATGAGTTCCAGGACAGCCAGGGCTGCATAGAGACCCCGTCTTAAAATTATTTTAAAAAAAAAAGGGGAGGGGGAGAAGGAAGGAAGGAAGGGAAAGGAAAGAAGGAAAGGAAGGAAGAAAGGAAGGAAGAAAAAGAAAAAAAAGTCTGTTTTGTAGGAGAGGACCAGGGGTAGTTTTTATTTCATTTTCATTTGTCTCATTAGCTTCTTAAATACTTAGAAGGCAAAATAGGACACTGATAGATCTGGTTCTATATGTATTAGAACTTGTATGTATTTTGTAATTTAAGGAATTAGGTTATAAAGTTAGAAAGATTATATCATGTTTACTGTGATTATCTAAATATTCTTCTATGTAAATTGCGATTTATGCTCATACTAATTAGCCTAGGAAGATTTCAGTGATCTTTTATGCCACTGTACAGATGATGCACAGAGAGCTCTAACATAAAGCCCACTGTCCGTGTCTTACTCATAAAGCAGCATATTTTGAACTACACTTTCATTTCCTTTTTTTTTTTAAAGGTTTAATGAAGAGGCTAGAGGAGGAGATAAAATTTAATTCATATATGGTCACTGAAAAATTTCCGAAAGAATTAGAAAGCAAGAAAAAGGAATTACATTTTTTACAAAAAGTGGTGTCTGAGCCAGCTATGGGCCACTCTGACCTTCTTGAACTTGAGTCTAAAGTAAGTGATGATCGCCTGCTAGTTCCTAGATTTATCTGCCCTGTGAAAAGTACCTGCACTGTTTCTGTGTATAGTATAGAAGGAGTTTTAGATGTTCCATGTCAGCTCTCAGCTGGGTTCGTGAACTAGCTGTACTCTGCCTCTGGGGAATGTCTGTCTGAATTCACATGGTAGCTTAGTGGCTTGAAAGTCATAACTGAGAGTGTGGGCCACTTCAAGTTCGTAGAAAGCACTTTTCACATAATAATGTAAGAATATTCTTATAAATACTTCAAGATTATGTAGGTATATCTGATTCAATCTGTAGAAGTAATCAAATTGTACAAATACTTATTATTAAATTTAAGTTGTTTCTAAATGTAGTAGTTAGCTGCTGAGGGTTCACTCGGAAGACACGGAGGTATATTCATAAGCCCAAACTTCCAGGCCTCGGCAGAGGGAACCGCCATCCTGGCCAGCACAGACTCCATAGTGGAACCCTGAGCATCTCAGCTCAGGTGCATTTATTCTTTCAGAACTCCTCAGGTGTTCTACTGATAGCGCATGCAGATCATTAGCAATTAAACAATCCGACAGAAACCCAACACCTGCAAACAATACAAAACGCCAAAAATCTAGGCAGCCCCTCAGCCAACAGTGCACAAAACAATTAGTTTATATACACCTAAAAAGAAGCTTCCCCAGCATCTAAAAGCGCTCGTAGCAGTCTACTCATACAGTAGTGGGAACTTTGCTCCCTGTGGCGTCAGTGATAGAATTGTAAACGCAAGCTGAGGTTGGCCTTCTGTCTCCAGTGGGTTCACTTAGTTTACACAGTTATGGGGAGGGTTGTATGTCTGTCCAGTTGTTTGATTGGTCAGTTGGTGTTTTGAGAGAGTTTCACTGTATAGCTGAAACTGACCTTGTAATGCCCATCTTGCCTCAGCTCCCCTAGTGGAGTTTCAAGTGTGTACTACTACTCCTGGCTCCCATAAGGAGAGTTTTAACATGTTTCACTTTTATACTCTTAGGTCAGTGAAATAAACACGGAAATCAATCAATTGATTGAGAAGAAAATGATGAGAAATGAGCCAATTGAAGGCAAGCTCTCACTGTATAGGCAACAGGTAAGGCCTCTCTCTTGGCCCACATATTTAACTCTGTAATTTATGGAAAAGGCTGTGATATCTGTAGTCTTAAGGTGAGAAGGAAGTAAAGAATAAAGGGCTTTTCTCTCGTTGCTAATCTCTATGTTATAACAAAGAAATAGCAAAGACACTTGGAAGGTAGCCATTCAAATTTGAAATGAATTATGCCAGTTTCTGTGTATGTGGAATTCCGTCTTCTAAATGGCAAGTTTATGTTAGGTGGTGTAAGTAAAAACATAGAGTAAAAATATATGTACACTCTCAGATTAAAGTATTGATTTATTAGCTGTAGTTTTGCCATTCGTTTTTCAAGATATATCATTATATGATATACAGGTTCCAACTTTCAAATTCTTCTGCTTCTTGTCTGTTGGAATTAACTAATAGGTTCAACACAGTGTTGGGTATAGGAAGATACTAGGCACTTTGATCTTGTGAGGGATATGTTATTGTTATATAAGATCCTTGGCTTGGGCTGAAGTTTATATTACCTGCCTACACTGTAGTGGAATATTTAAACTTATTCTTAAATATTATAAAGCTACATGTGTAGCAGTACACCTACTGTGCCAACTCATAGAAGACACAGAGGCACATTCATAGATGCAAACCCTGCCAGACCTCAGGAGAGGGAACCACCTGTCATGGCAAGCACCATCCTGGATAGTGGAACCTTGAGCATCTCATCTCAGGAGTTTTTATTGATACCTAAGGTCCTCGGGTGTTCTATTGAAAGTACGTACAGATCATGAGCAGTCAAACATCTTTTACTTAAAGCCACCACCTGCAGATAATACAAAATGCCAAGGCCTAGGCAGCCCTTTCCCCAATGATGCACAGAACAACCGTTTAAAACATGACTAAAAATAAACTGTGTCAAAAATGCACTTCTGTGCAGTAATATGAACTTTTAACAGCTGCTGAATCTGGCAGCTAGAGCTGCTGCCAGAAGGTCACTTTCCTTAGCTGTTAGAACCAGGTTTTTGGGTGTGGATAGACTACAGCTTTCTTGAATATAGAAAGAATGTTAGTTTGGAGTACTGGAAATTATGTACGCAACTACCCATGGATGAAGCAGTTGTTCAGATTTGACTTTGCCCACCAAGATCTTTATGTTGAAAGCACCTGATTATATTAATGCTAATGGAGGAATTTTCTGTGGTCTCCTCCCTCAGCCTAAGCACCAGTCAGGGAATACCTTGCCTGGGGTCTTGAGTTCGCCCATAAAATAGCATCAAGTCAGCCAACTAAAGATGGGGTTGGTACACTGTGGAGGCTCTATTCATTAAGCGGGTAGGATCATTGTATCGGTGAGGGATGCTTTTCCTCAATAAATTACCTGGAAGCCACATGTTCTGAGTCAGTCCCTCTGGCCTGCATCTCAGAGAATTGCCTCAATTCTTTATTGAAACCTGCCAAGGTATTAATATCTACACTATATCATAGTTCCCACAGAGTGGTACTTCATTCTCTTGTCTTTTAACATGGAATACTTGCATATGAGAATCACTCCTCCATTGAGTCCCTTTTTATTGATTTTTTTAATAAAAAGAAAAACAGAATTTTTACAAGGTTTGTACTAGAGACTACCCCTTTCCTGTCACAGTTGTTTTACTCTATGGTATTTGTACTATGTCCTACTTTGGCTGATATCTCTCAGGAACATATACTTTGTGATTCATGTAAGAAAATGCCCTAAGGCTGGGTGTAGAGGTGCATGCCTTTAATGGCAGCACTTAGGAGGCAGAGGCAGGAGGATCTCTATGAGTTCAAGGCCAGCATGGTCTACATAGAGAGTTCCAGGACAGCCAGGACTATCTATATACAGAGAAGAGATCGTGTCTAAAATAAACAAACAAGCAAAAGTAAATAATAAAAGAAAAGAAAAGAAAATTTCAAGAGTTCTAGCTCATATAAGTTCGCATTCATGTTTAAGAGCAGCCGTTTGGATTAGGTAAACACATGTGCAATTCTGATAATTCTGATGTTTGACTTTTAACCTACATCTTATTTATTAAAATGAGAGAGATGGTTCTGCAGTCAAGAGTGCTTGCTGCTCTTGCAGAACCCCAGTTCTCTTCCCAGCACCCACATCAGGAAGCTCACAACTGCCTGTGACTTCAGTTCCAGGGGATTCAATCACACACACACACACACACACACACACACACACACACACACACACACACAAATAAAAATAAATCTTGGGCTGAAGAGATGGCTCAGTGGTTAAGAGCACTTGCTGCTCTCACAGAGGCCCTCCCATTTGGTTCCCAGCACCCACACGGTAACTGACAACCTCCTGTAACTCCAGTTCCAATGCCCTCTTCTGTCCTCCATGAACTAACATAGTGCCAGACAAGCACTGAGGCATACACACGTACACATAACAGAAATATTTTTAAAAAACAAAATAAATCTCTTTTTTAATGTATCAAATATAGTAGATATGTTTTTGACCTTTCATTTTTAAAATATTGGTATTGACTTTGGTGAGCTAAACTACATTGTAGTTCTGAAAATAAGATATTCTTATTTTCTTCCAATGAGTGGAAACCTCCCATGCAGACTTGGTCTTAGCTTCTGTATACTTCCCTAGGAGGTATTTTCATTGCCTTTCAGTTTACTTAAGAAGGCTTGAATATTTTTGCTAGTGTATATTTTGTTTGTTTTATAGTGTTACATCTATATTTTCAGGGCTTTTGTCTAGCAAAATGTTTTGAGTTTGAGAATACACATTTTGCTCATGGTAAATACTAACTGATAAGAATGGACAATAGAGCCAGGAGGCGGTGGTGCACGTCTTTAATCCCAGCACTCTGGAGTCAGAGGCAGGTGGATCTCTGTGAGTTCAAGACCAGCCTGGTCTACAGAGTGAGTTCCAAGCAGCCTGAGTTACAACAGAAAAAATCCTGTCAAGAAAAAACAAACAAACAAGACAATAGAGCAAGCATTATTGGTCAAGAGCAGCACAGCTAATACTGAAATTTTATATTGATGAAAATAAAAAAGTAGGTAATTTCACAAGATAATAAAAAACTGAGTGTGTTTTTTATTTTATTCTCATATTGAATATGCAACTAGGCATCCATCATTTCTCGTAAAAAAGAAGCCAAAGCCGAGGAACTTCAGGAGACCAAAGAGAAGTTAGCCAGCCTAGAGAGAGAAGTGTCAGTAAAGACAAACCAGACCCGGGAATTTGATGGCACTGAGGTTTTGAAGGGAGATGAGGTAAGTTGAAGCATCTCATGGATCAAGGTTATATCTGAGAAGTTTTGTTTGAAATTATTGACATATTCAGCTTAAGTCTATGTTGATGAGAAGAAACTTACTGAAAGCTAAAGTGTTAAATATTATGTCTTTTTGAGGTAGTATTGAAGTATTCTTGATATTAGATATGAAAGACTAGTGTATTGTGAGAAAGTATTCTAGAGTTTCATTTACCTTTTTAAAAAAAAATTGTGTGTGTCTGTATGGGTGTGTGCATGTGAGTGCATGTACCTGCAGAAACCAGAGATGTTGGATTCCCTGGAGCTGAAGCTCCAGGTGGTTGTGAACTACCTGATGTGGGTGCTGGGACTTGAACTCAGGTCCTGGAAAAGCAGTATATGCTCTTAACCACTGAGCCATATCTCCAGCTCCAATACTTGCACATTTTAATTAAGTGAATTTATATTGGATTTATTTAAATATTAAATTATAAAAGCAAAGCAAAACTAGTAGAATCAAATAGATATAAAAAATTCATCTTTGTTGATAAGTATATTTACATAAAGAATTAAGAAAACATTATTACTAAATAACTGTCATTTGTATGTGTTTGAACATAGTCCAACATATCACCCACCAAAATGACCTCATCCTACATGCTTACAAGTTTTAAAATACTGTGTTTCTATGTTCGTTAAGATTTGAGCAATGCTTTAATAGCTGCATTTATTATGTCAGACTCACAAGTTAGTGGGACAAATAATACTGATTCCCGATGGCTGAATTCAAGCAGCAAAAATACCATTCTCCATCCTTTTTCATAAAGTTAGCTCAAGAGCAACTGAAGGGTAAAGTCAGACATCTTGAATAAAGGAATGAAGAAAGCCCAAAGTCTTGTCTCAACCCAGTGCTTTCTAAGTATTGAATCTTAAGTATTGAATTGCTAAGTATTAGCAATCCAAGTGACAGGCACACCTGAATTCCCATACCTTGCCTATGCTCCTGTCGCTCTTACAGGCTACAACATTTGTATTGAGCTTCCAGACCTCAGCAAACGCTACTTTGAAAAGCTCCTCATATCCAAACCTCATTTTGGACTTTGAAAAGTTCTTGAGTTCATACTATGAAAAATGGCAATGTACCTTCACTGCCAAACACAAATGAATTGTTCCCCTGCTGCAGATATTTTCTCTAGTGCTTCTGATTGTAACCCTCCAATGTGGCTTTTAGTCTGTAGGGGAAGTAGCAATTTTAGGAAAGCAACATTTGGTTGAAAAAAGTACCTTTGGGAGCCAGATGTGAGACTCATGCCTGTCATCTTAACCCTTGGGAGCCTGGGCAGGAGAACTGATGGGCCTTTGAGGCTAGCCTAGGCTACAGTGTGAGATCCTGTCTCAAAACAAACAAACAAACAAACAAAAAACAAAACAAAACGAAAAGCAAATTTCTTTGGCTTTTAGCATCTACTTCCAGATGGCCATCAGACACAGCATATTTAAAATGATACTTGGAAGCTGAACATGGTGCTTCATGGCATGTCCAAGAAAGGAAAAGGTTAATTATACAGCAGTTTGGCTGCTATGACCATGGAGTGAATTGTGCTTCAAGTTCAGTATTAGACATTCTCTTTGTGCAAATGTGAGGAAAAAGAACCCAGTGCCAAGCTGTAAGCCTGTATTTTCGAGACATCATGTTGTGCAGAGGTATCTGGTGGCAGACCAAGAATATTTTAAAGTAGAGAAAGATAGCTTTGGAAATGCTATCTATTATGGTCAGCTTAATTTTTGGGTAAGGTCTGATCAAAACTAGAACAAATCAAGTAAATTATTTGGCAATTACCTAAAAGAACAGAAGGATTTGGGGAACATTATGTATAATTTTATGAAGAACAAATCTTGGTAGACCAATTTTATTTTCAACTTCGATAGAGTGATAGGCCATATGGGCAAAAAGGAGGAAGTTTGTTCTACTTAAAATTATGTAAGATAGCTGGCCTTCACTGAAGTTTCTTATTTGGTATCACATGGTAGTCACCAAAAAAAGTCATATTTAAAAATTTATCTTGTCAGAGCACTTGGTGAGATGGTGTTAAGAAATAGTGGCACGGAGCTGGGTGGTGGCTCGTGCCTGTAATCACAGCACTCAGGTATTTGAGGCAGGAGGATTGACAAAAGTTTGAGGCCAGCCTGGGCTACATAACGAGTGCTAGGCCAGCTGGGACTACATAGACTCTGTGTGAAGGGAGGGAGGGAAGGAGGAAGGGAGGGAGGGAGGGAGGAAGTTGTGTATTGTTTGTAAAGAGTGCTGTGACTGAACCACATGCAGAGCTGAGCTGACATTTTTGAGAGCTTCTCATGCAGAGCTTCATGCTGAATGTTTTGCTTCTTATAAGAACATTATTATCGTTTTTATTTTACAGTGTAGTGACACTCAGGGAAATGATAGCATTGTACACCTAAGACCTATCCAAAGTAAAATCTATGTTCCTATTGACCTTGAACGAATTCCTTAACTTTCTGAGAATTTTTCACCTACAAAATGGGAGTGATTGTCTCTAGGAAAAGCGCGTTAAATAATTGATATCAAAGCTTCTGACAGCTCCCAGGCTCAGTCACCACATAACATGAGAGGTATTCTGTGGGGTGCTACTACACGTGGGAGGAGCGTACAGTGTGCTGGAGAGGTTAAGAGTGCAGGGTCAGCGCGGGCTCTGGGATTCAGCCCTTTGAATACCACACATCAACTGGCGACCTTAGGCAGTTGTCTGCTTCTCTTCACATTGAGCTGTAGAATGTGAGTGTACGAATGTGTCTACTGATGAGAGAAGTAAGTCACATACTTAATGCCTAGAGGCATCTCCATAGTTACCGTGAGGACTGCTTGCATTGCTACCTGCAGGGTTCTTAGGACACCAGTGCCCACAGGAGAAGCTCCAGTGCATTGGCTTCAGATACTTTTATGTTTTTGTTATCACTCAAGTGGAGAATTTGAAAGCTAGAGCTATAGTTTACAGCTTAAAAATTGAAACCAATGTTTCTTAGACTGGAGCTATTAGAAATAAATATGGAATATTTTCTACTTATAAATAACCTAGATTCAAGATGGAGTGAAGTAGTACTGGTAAGAATTATTTAGCAGCTGTTCACTGGCAGTTACCATGTATTCACTCTTTAAAAACATCTTTGGTAATGGTTGTCCACCAATAGGAATGTACTTGTGACAGTAATCTTGTTAATGTGATTAGAGTAAGAGGTATGCAGATCAGTAAAGCACTTATGAGCATGTCTGAGATGGCACCATGCCCAGTTAAAACGTATTTATGTGTAAAGGTGTTTTATCTACATGTATCCGTATGTGACATGTGTGTGCCTGGTGCAGTTGGAACCCTGGATTTACAAAGACTTGTGAGCTGCCATGTGGTGCTGGGAATTTAATCCAGGCCCTCTGCAAGAGCAGTCAGTGCTCTGAACCGAGCAGAACTGAGCCTTCTCTCCAGCCCCCGAATAGATTCTTGTGGTATGAAAATTGGACTGTTTACTATTGGACTGTTTCCTATCCCAGGCCAACCCTTCCAAAGAGAAACAATTGATACTACACTGTTAAATCATCTTAGGCCTTTCTCTGGAGACAGAACCACAAATAATGTTGTTCTGTGGGTTTGAGAAATTTGAATAGTATTATACTGCATTTTATATTGTGCATTTTGCTTCTAAAAGCATGTCTTGCAGATGTCTCCATGTCAATTCAGAAGAGAGGCCAAAAAATGTCCCAGAACACCTGTGTGTAGATTTTTAAAAATAATAATTGCATGTATTTTTGACACATTCTAATGTAGTTCTGTTGGTTCTAACAATGGAAACAATTTTAACTATTTTCTTAATTCTTCTTTGGATGTAAAAATTCCTTTATAATGTTAGCTTTTTTGTTTTCCTCAAATGTTTTATAATTTAGATTGTATTTACCTTTTTAATGTTACTTTTAAGGGTCTTGAGTGGCTCAGGGTTTCTGGAGTATGTGTACAGTCTTTTGTCAAGCTCAAACTTGTTAGTGTTTCTCACACCACAGCAAAGTAGCACCTAGGGGCTGAAGAAGCACCTCAGCAGATAGCTGGGCACATAGTCTCATCTCCTCTGCCTTCAGCTCCTCAGTTCTGCTTTTATCTGAATGAGTAAAGAGTTTGAGAATAAAATTCTACTGTTAAAAAAATATTTTAAAGTCAATGAATTAAATAATTAATCTAGTCTTCTCTAGCACTAAGAGTCCTAATTTCTGGGTATTGGGAATCACTACCAAAGGAACATACAGGAATTTCCTAGCGTGACTTTTCTAAATTTTATCACTTATAAGAAAAACACATTTTAATTGGTAAATTAGTTTGATGTTAGATTCTAGTTAAAATCTTCATATGAAGAGCCGGAGAGATAGCTCACTGGTTAAGATCACTGTCTATTCTTCCAGAGGACCCCGGGTTGAATTCCCAACACCCACATGAAGTCTGTAACTCCGAGGATCCAACACCCTCTCTAGCCTCTGTGGACACTGTCCATAAGTAGTACATAGACACATTCAGGCAGACACTCCACACATAAAATAAAAAATAAAATTTAAGTCTAAAAAACTATTTAAAACTTCGTATAGTTGCATTTTAGGGACTAGGTTTAAAGTGCAAATCACTGCCATTATTCAACATTAAGACAACTTGAGATACTGGAACAAAATCTTAAGATTAAGTGATTTTAATTTTTCTATATTTTGAAGTGTTTTATAATTTTTTTACAAAGAAATATCTATTTGAGAGGAGCTAGAGCAGCAGCACAGGAGGACTTTGACCAGTGTCGTTGGTGTAACAGGTTGCTGCTGTCAGTGTGCTTTTCTAGAAGTAGCAGAAAGGCATTAGCGTAAGTAGAGCCTCTTCCAGGGTGCATACGCCAACACTACTTCCTGTTCCACAGACCGTCATG
The DNA here is from genome assembly GCA_026225945.1 of Cricetomys ansorgei. NCBI lineage: Eukaryota > Metazoa > Chordata > Mammalia > Rodentia > Nesomyidae > Cricetomys > Cricetomys ansorgei. Next base: position 11,781,485 of record JAMJFZ010001012.1, read on the forward strand.
TGCTCCTCCCAGGATGTATTCTGATGGCACTTTTTCTTGAATGTTATACTGTGCAGCACTCTTAAGGTCACTTGTTCAGTTTCTGGCTTTCTAAGAAACCAGTAATGGCCAAAGGTGTGTCTTAAGTACCAGACACTTGGAATGAAAGCTTGCTTGTGTCCCTCCCTCCATCCCTCCCTTCCTTCCTTCCTTTCTCTTTACATGATTTCACTGTGCAGCCTAAGTGGTATGGAACTCAATATATAAACCAGGATGGTCTTGAACTCACAGAGATCTGCCTGCCTGGTGAAAGGATTTTTGTTTGTTTTTAAATCAGGATATTCATATTAAAATATGTCTTGGCACTACATTCCAAGCTTCACTGGATAAGAAACATTCACCTGAACTTCGGCTGTTTGCTTCCTCACGTAGTTAGTCTTATATGACTGATCACACACTTAAATTTGCTGGTTGACCTGGTAGCCTGTAGCCAGTTCTTTTGGTCAACAATCTAAGCTTATAGACCATGTTCCCAGGGTTTTCATTCATATTAATGCATGTCTTTGGGGTTTGTGTTTTTTTATAGCAACAAATGAACGTCTGGGTACAGTTCCCTTGGTCCATGGGTTTAGAGGTCACTGCTGGTTTACAGCCCATTGCACTGTCTCCCCTCACCATCACAAGAAGCTCAGCAACTTGGAAAATGTGCTTGGTCAAATACTATTATAAGCAATTTTAAAAACAGCCAAGCATTTCATTCTGCAGCTACCAACAGAAATCCTAGAGCTAAATAGGGAAGATTATGAAATCTTCTTTACCGACTTCAAAGAGAAGCACAGTGGAGATAAGGGAATCCTGGCAGGGTTTGCTGCAGCTGTCAGTCCCCGAAAAATTAGGAACCAAATTTTGACACTTGTAGTTGAATCATCCACCCTTCCAAGTGAGCCGAGGCAAACCCGTGATATTTTTAGAACCTTTTCAAATTACATTGTGCTCTTTATCATTGCAGGGCCTGAGACTCCTAAAATTTCCCAAGAGATAGAACAAAACAGGACCAAATAAATTTGGCTCAGCTTATTGTAATACGTGTATGTGATGCATGCAGTTTTAGATTTCAAACTTTTCATATTTTTTCCTGGAGCATTAAAACCACTGGGACAGCAGCTGAAACAGTCATTAGAGTAGTAACAGCTGTAAGGTGGCCATCTGATGCCTAATAGAAGCACAAAGGCTTGGGGGCACTCTCTCACAGATATTCCTAGGCCAGCATTTCACTTAAGGCTGATTGATTGCTACCAGCACGTATCACATTGTTCATTATAGACTCAAAAGAAGGAGCATTTAACTAGCCACCACCATATGTACAGAATTATATTGTTTATACGTGGCTTGCTGAGGCTTTCTAATTTAAAGTTAAAAATGTAATACTAACAGGTTGAGAAAGGTTGGAATAGTATTTGTGTCTGTGTTTATGACACACCAGTTATGCTGGCTGTTGTGAACAGACGGCCATTTTAGCAGAAAACAAAGGTTGCTTTGAAACATTTCTTTTTGCTTAGAACAGGTAGCATCTCTGAGAGAAGACTTGAGAGCCTGTGAGTGATCTGCTGAAGTCTAGCAGGAGAGAGAGCCTGAATTCAGACAAGGCAGACACTGACCCACAGGGACTGTGGCCTTTGGACAGCCATGCTACTTTTAGATGGTAGTATCTTATCTCCTAACTCCTTAGCTCCCTCAAGCCCATAAAGACTTCTATATTTAAGTATCATTTGACAAGACAGTTGACAAAGATATGGTTTAATTAAGACATGGAAAATAGCATGGATGTTGGACTAATGGGATTTGAGAACAAAAAGTACTCATTCTGGTCCAGTTGTTCTAAGAAGAAATGAGAGTTTGGTGAAATTACTAATTTCTCTTTTAAAATATGCATGGCTCTTTATAGCCTTGAATAGCATAAAGTACTTACTGTGTAGTGTTGTAAAACCCTTCCAGCTGTAAAACCCTTACTTGGAAAATAATTGTCATGCTAGATATTGAAGCAGAAAGTTTGTACCAGGGACAAATTCTTGTTTTCATGTAAGTGTTTAGGGTGAGGTCGAGAATCCAGTAACTCTTTTGTGGTTCCCAATAAACTTGAAAGGTGTCAGGGAAATAAGCTAGCCCGGATTCTGATCATTACTGTAGGTTAGAACACAGTAAGTAGATAAAAGGAGAAAGAACATTTGTCAAGTTCCATTTCGATCACAAAGGAGCTGAGTCTGTGATACTGTTCCTAAAAGCAGAGCTAGCGCTGTAAATCATTAATCCATTACCCATGCCCAATGCATGCAGGTAGATTAGAGCTCCACATAACAAAGTGTTCCCTTATACCCATTGGCCTAAAGTGTAAAGCATTAATCCTACCAACCTAAACATGGAGAATGATGGCTGACCTTTCAGAAATGACAGCGTCCAGTTCCATATGTAACCGGTACACATGACTGGTGACAGCTGCTGTAATGCACTTTTCTGCCCAGTGGCAAGCTTTGTGTTTACTTTAGTGATGGAGCATATGTTTGAGACCTAGTACAGTGCATAACGAGAAGCTTTTATCTTAATCTTGCCCAGATTTGTTTCTTATATCCTATGCCTTTTTTTCCCTTTAAAATTATTACTTGTTTTTTCAAACTCCTGTTAACTGATGAAATGGCTCATAAGTTAAGAGAACCTACTGCTCTTTCAGAGGACCAGAGTTTAGTTCCTCCCACCCACCCCCCCCCATCCTCATCAGGCAGCTCAGAAACACCCATAACTCCAACCTCAGGGAAACTGATTATCTTCTGTCCTCTGGGTGCATGCACACACACACACACACACACTCACACACACCACTAATGATAAAATACTTTTTAAAAAGCCTGGAGCTGGAGAGATGGCTCTGTGGTTAAGTACCCTTGCTGCTCTTGCAAAAGGCCAAGGTTCAGTTCTCAGCATCCATATAGTGGTTCAAAAACCATTCATAACTCCAGTTCTTGGGGATTGATGCCTTCTTCTGACCTCCTCAGGCACCAGGAACACCTTTAAAATTAGTTTTGTGGCTGGGAATATGGCCCAGTTAGTAGTGCGTGCTGCTCAAACAGAACCTCTAGCACCCACATAAGAGTCAGGTATGATATTAACTACATACGTATGCAAGTTCACACACATGAATACACGCAATAAGATGCTTTATTTTTAAAATATTTTTAAAATTATTCCCTTTGAAGTCATTCTTTTTAAAATTATTTATTTATTTTTATTTTATATGTGTTGGTATTTTGCCTGTGTGAGGGAGACGGATCCCCTGGAACTAGAGTTACACACTGTTGTGAGCTGCCATGTGGGCATTGGGAATTGAACTTGGGTCCTCTGGAAGATCAGCCAGTGTTCTTAACCACTGAGCCATCTCTCCAGCCCCATTCTTTTAACTTTAAATTTACACACAGTGCATTTGTAGAGGTCAGGGTATAGCATGAGAGAGTTGGTTCTCTCCATTCACTCTTTGGGTCCCAGGGTTAGAACTCAGGTTGCCAGGCATGGCTACAAGTGCCTTTACCCGCTGAGATGTCTCACTAGCATGAAATAAATTTCTTTTAATAAAAGATTTATGATCTATTTATTATGTGTTTGAGTGCAAGTATTCTCATTCCCAGCACACATATGAAGTCAGAGGATATCTTTTGGGAGTTGGTTCTTTCCTCCTACCTTGTATTAGGTTCTTCATAATGGTCTCTGTTGTTTCTGTGCTGCATACTCCAGCATAGCAGGCTTGGGAACTTCCTGATGATTCTCCTGTCTCTGCTTCCCATCACTTTATAGGAGTGCTAGGATTACAAATGTGCACAGATACATCTGGATCTCTATGTGGGTTCTAGGGATTGAACTCAGATCATCATGCTTGCATAACAAGGACTTTTACCTGCTAAGCCATCTTCCCAGACACTTAAAATGATTCTTGTGAATATCTACTTTGAAATTATTTTTCATTAAAATTATTTTAATGTTCTTTAAATTTAAATTTTTTTTTTAATTTTTAAAGATTTCTTTCATTTAATGTATATAGGTATTTTGCCTACATGTATGTATGTGTAGAATGTATATATGCCTGGTGCCCTCAGAAGTCAGAAGAGGGGCTCAGATCCCCTAGAACTGGAGCTATAGATGATTGTAAACCACCATGTGACTGCTAGGAACCCATGTCTTCTGCAAGAATAACAAGTGCTCTTACCTGTTGAGCTATCTCTCCATCCCCTGTCTGTAGTTGTTAACTACTGTCTTTTACCCTCAATTTAGGGAAAGAGAAAGGAAAGATAGAAATTTTCACTGCTTTTACAGGTGGCCTTGATATAGAATGAGAGAAAGGTAGAAATCTTCACAGCCTTTTTCAGGCTGTTGTAAGCTTAGAGAGGACTAACTGACAGTGAGTCAGACTAGCGTCTCAGCTCACTATCTCAATCTCGCCAACCTTTGTTCTTTTAAGTAAGAATCAACACACTAACCACGAACAAAGCAACCAACCAACACCCCCCCAAAACCGCCACCCACACTCATGGGGCTTCAGACCTTTTATACCCTAAGCAAAAGTTCCCATAAACCCAAGTGGCGCACAATCCCAAGAACAAGCTACACATGCCTGAATGACTGCACCTAACCAAATTATAGCCTCATCCCAAATCCAACTCATAAACATCCACCGCACCTGGGACGGGAACATAAGCCCAGTCCAAACACCATTTTACATTTTTAAAGAAACCAAAATAACAATAACTTCTCTCAAGTATTCTGCTACACCCTTCCGTGAAATATTTTTTAAAACTGTCATAACTAAGTAAAGAACGTTTAGAGTTTTCTTTTTTGGTTTGTTTTTTGTTGTTGTTGCTGTTGTTTTTGTTTTCGAAACGGTCTCTGTGTAGTGCTGGCTGTCCTGGAACTAGCTGTGTAGACCAGACTGGCTTCAAATTCACAGAGATTGCCTGCCTCCGCCTCTCCAGTGCCGGGATAAAAGGTGTGCACTACCATGCCTGGCCTAGGTTTATTTTTCAAACATAATCTAAGAAGAAATTTTTCAACTAATTTTTTAAGTTAAGGTGCCTCTATTTACAATAATTAACTTTAACATGGCAGCCCTTTCATTTTAGGGACAAGCTGTTCTGATTTAAACAATAGGATTACACTAATGATATTTCAACCTGTCTGAGGACATGGAAATAGATATGAAAGTCATGCGACTTTCAGTGCTACCTCCCTGCCCTCTAAAGTTCACTTACGTCTTTGCTCAGTTCTGAGACTTACAATTGCTTTAATGAGAACGCCTTTGAAGCAAGTTTTTCTCCTAAGTGTTCACAGACACAGGACAGTGGTGGTAGCAGCAGCCTCAGCCCACCCTTTCCCACTTTCCAGCCCAGTAGTGGGAGGGGAGAGTAGCTCAGATGCATCAACAGGTCTGAGGGAGGAAGGCAGACCCAGGTACACAGACTATATACAGAGACCGAAGCTTCTGTCTCCGCCCCACCTTGGGCCAGGTGCCAGGCAAGGCAGGTTATGGGGTCTTGTTAGTTCTCTACCCAACTATCTCATAGAAGAATGCGTTAATGACTTCCTTTGTGGCCAGAGAGCCCTAGATCACAGGTCAAAATGGCCTACACCTACAGTTGCTCCTCAGTGTCGCTGGTGCCATAGATGATGCCCCTGGGTGTGATGCAGGCTTCCCACATCAGTTCAGTTGGTCTCCACACTGGTGTCCAGGGATATCTAGCTTCTTTCCCTTCTCATCCACCTGAGAGAAGAGCTTACCCTGTCTGCCTGGCCTCAGTGCCTGCTAGGCTTGGATGTGGCCATCATTCTCAGCTCCCTCGTGGTTCTGAGGATACATCAGTTCCCTCTCTGGCTCAGCAGCAGTTAGCCTGGTGAGATGGAAGTACAGCTCACTCTCCTGGTGGATGCACCATTCCTAATACTGTTCTGGTGCTGCCACTCTTGCAAAGGGCACTAGGAATGTCATGCTGAAAGTTGAGCCGCTGCACCTTCGCCAAAGTGTAGGTTCACTGCAGATTCACAGTAGAACTAGACAGTGGCCTCATCCTAACTGTGCATCTCCAGCTAGCACTGTCCCAGGAAGAAGTGCTCCCTCATAGACTGTCCAGCTCCAGGGCACACTGGCAGTTAGCAGGTGTCTGTTAAGGCTGTCACTGAATCTTTAGGCAGTTCAGGGCTCAGGTGGTATAGTACACCACCACTACTGTGTGCCGGCTGATGCTGCAGCTGTCTCGGGCCACCACCTCTGAGTGCTTTCTGCACCCAGCACCATACCTCTAGCCTTTCCCTCCTGGCCAAGTTCCCACAGCCTGTAGAAGCAATTCTTCTGGCGAACAAACACCTTAAAACAATGTTCCATCCTTGGAATTCAGCCTACTGATCTCACTCCCATAAACATTCCCGACACCCCAATTATAACACACTGGTCCACTCACTTCCCTGCATCTTTGGTCTCCAGACCCTCTGGCTGATGCCCTTTACTGCTGAGTCATTGTCATTGGCCATCTCTCCAGGCACCGCTGTCATTCCTCTGAACCAGGAAGGGAGGGTAGTTTACTCCAACCTCCTCATGAGTACACAGTGGAGCTTACAGAGGCTTCCTGTGCAAGCATCCCATTGCTGTGAGAGCTAGCAGAACGTGCGCTTGTCTTTCCTGGTATGTTAGAACTTGTGGTATACCACTCGGTTCATTTTCATTCCTAGTATGGTAATACCAATAGATAGACTATTCGTAAAATCTTGAAATCTTTGCTAATTTAAGGGAATCACTGGGCACCGTGGTGCACTTTTGTAATCTCAGCTCTAGGAAGAATGAAACAAGAGGATGATGAGTTCAAGGCCAGCCTGGGCTGAATACAGAAGATTACATAAAGGATTTCTGAGACCAGAAAGTCTGAGAATCACTGGTATAAATGCACAAGTGAAACACAACAGGCCGGCGACAAAGTGATGCCAAGGCAAGCAGATTGCTCCGTAAGGTCCCTGCAGGTGCTCAGAAGATGACAGAGAGCCAAGATTCCTAATAAAGAAGTGCAGGTTAAAGAGGCTGTTTGGTTCGCTTTTTAGGTCGATTGTAAAACTATTATAAATAGCCTCTGAAGAGCAGTTTGGCAGAATACCAGAAACACATGTTTCATTTGACCATTTCTGGAAAAATATCCCACAGAGATTATGAAGTGTATATTTGAGGCTAGCATGCTAACACAAAGCTGTAATCCCAGCACTCAGAAGGCAGAAAGATCTGGAGTTGGAGGCCAGCCTGTGTGACATAGATCCTTGTCTTGAAATAAATAAATAAATAAAGTGAAGAATCAATGTGTTTGTATTGTTTTGTATGATATTTAAAAGCCCAGAAATAATCTAAAGTCCAAGTGGCAATTAGAAGGAGCGTCCAGTGGAATGAAAACATTGATGATGTCTTTCTCTGTAATTAGCCGGGAGCAGTAGAGTGTTTAGATGCTCCAATGGCCACCTATTGCTTCTTTGTGTGAAGCTGTGACTAATATGACCCTGACTATACCCTTTCCCTAGGTAGATTGTACAATGAATGCCAAATAATAACCAGTTCTCATAGAGTACGGTGAGTAATATGTGGGATTGTTCTTCCACCAAAAGCTTTTCTAGTTTTTAGCTTTTAAAAATAGTTGTGGAGCACAGCAAGATAGAGAAGGGGAATTGGCCTAGATGTTACACAGGATAGCAGATGAGCAGGGCTGATTTCATTTTGGGCTCTTTGCCCAGGACACTTTTAATAGAATGTATAGTTACTCTAGGGATTCTGAGCCTGTGGTTATATCAGGCGTACACATTTCTGCTTTAAAAGGAAAATTAGCAAGTTATTAGACTCTAGGTACTTTGCTATTACTTAGATTTCTAGAGCAGCTTTTGAAACTCATCCATTGAAAAGTTGCTGTGTGGGGGCTGGCTTCCTGAGTAGCAAGACTGACTGAATTATAGAGAAATGTTTAGAGAGCCAGGCATTGTGGTGCACGCTGTAGTCCTAGCCTTGGGCAGTGGAGGCAAGAAAATCAGTTCAAGGCCACCCTGACTACAAGAGACACTCAGTCTCTGTCTCTGTCTGTCTGTCTCTGTCTCCCCCATCCCTATCCCTGTGTATATAATTAAACAGTGTGGTGTCACATGCCTATAATTCTGTCCCTCGGAACGCCAAGGCCAAATGTTATGTTCAGGTTCAGTCTAGCCTAGACTACATAGGGAGACCCTATCTCAAAAACCCATAAGGAGAAAGAAAGAAGGTATTTTGAACCTCCTCTAAAGCTCATTTTCTTAAACTGTGCATGGCAAATTCATGGGGTGATTTTAACAGAATTTGGGAGTCTCAAAAAAAAAAATTGGCATCTGTAAAGGGTTTTGAACATGCAATTTTCAAAAATTAATTCAAAATCAAATATGTACAAACATGTAACAAATCTGCAACATTTCTGGCAGTGCTAACCCGTGTTGGATCATAGGAGCTCTCTACAGCCCTGTTCGGAGCACACACATGCACACGGCCCTGCACGTGGCGTCACACCATGTGCGGCGCACATTCTACATCATTGGTCTGTTAGGAATTGTAATGTTTTTACTGTCCATACAAAATGTTCTGCTGTTACAGAAGCACAGTGGTCTGATTATAGAAAACAAAGACTTCATATTTTCCTACCATTATCCCTCAGTGTGTATCAACTTAGTTTATCTTTGGATTGTATTGTGTTATAGTGTTTGATTTAAAAATAGCTGTGTGAGTTGCTGTCTTGAATTTCATTGAGAAATACTGTTAAATTAATTTTAGACTAGGATTAAGACATATTTTTCAGCAGTTCTGAGAAGGCCATAAACATACTTCTGCCATTTTGTCCTTTGTGTTTGAAGCAGCAGTTTCAACATTAATGATTATAAAATAAAAAATATTATGTAGCTGGAGAGATGACTCAGTGGTTAAGAACACTGGTTGTTCTCATAGAGGTCTTGGGTTCAATTCCCCGCACCCACATGGTGGTCACAGCCATGTGTAACTCTAGTTACAGGGGATCCAGTGCTCTCACCAGCAGCAGGCACACATAAGGTTCACAGACGTGTATGCAGGCAACATATCCTTACACATAAAATAAAAATTGTTTAAACCAGATATTTAAGTGGGATGTGGTAGCATACCACACACCTTTGATTCCAGCACTCAGGAGGCAGAGGCAGGCAGATCTGTGAGTTCAAGGCCATCCTGGTCTATAAGGCAAGTTCCAGGGTAACCAGGACTACATAGAGAAACCCTGTCTTGAAAAAAAAAAATTAAAAATAAACGAAATATTTGAAGAAACCAAAATATTGATCAGCTTTGAAAAATATTGAAAATACTCGGCATCTTGTAGTGTCAAATATTCAATTGAGATTTAATCTTTATGTAAAAATAAGCACATCTTTATCATCAATAACAAACAAAAGGGCCAGCCTAGAAGAAAAATTCCTATTGGTATTGTCTTTTTGACGTTTACCTTTTTCTCATTTCTAAGATTTCATTTAGTAGTATATTCATTATTAATTATTTCTTAAGCTTCCCACCTTAAAAAATAACTTTAAGAAGCACTGTACAGCTGGGTGTCATGGCACATGCCCTTAATTCCAGCACTAGGGAAGCAGAGGCAGGAGGATCTCTGTAAATTCAAGGTCAGCCTGGTCTACATAGCACGCTCAGCCAGCCAGGGCTATATAGTGAGACCCAGTCTCCAAAAATCAACAAACAAAACAAAACAAAAAGAAATACTGTGCATTCGTTAAGGTCGCTAGTGAACTGTCTCATGTTGGGTTACGCGGGAGCTCGCTTTTATATGGAAGTAATGTGTTTATGGTAGACAGGGTCCTTATGATAGACTCTTTTGTTGTTATATATTTAATAAAATGCCAGTTATGGTAGAAAAATTACACAGTAGTAAAGGAAGAAACGGTATGCCATAGGAGTGAATGTTAGACGTTTTCCTCTTCAGTAGTTCCTCATTTGCCTCCAGCCTTTGCTTCTCACACTGAGCAGTGCTTTATGAATCTGGCGTCTCAGGACCTGGCAAAGCTATTCCTACTTCCCGGAATGCTTGTCCCTGCTGCTTTCTCCTCCCTTTAACATACTCCTATTCCTTCCATTTTGGCTTAAATATAATTCATTCTAAGTAGCTCTGTAAGAGCCCCCTCCTCTAACTCCAGTCCGTACTTCTGGTCTTCACCCCAACACAGGTTAAACTGCTGCTTGCTCTCAGGCCTCCTTCGGCTCCTTATAGTATTCACCAGCATCATAACCCTGGATGCTTCCTTAAGCTTGATGGGCGGAGAGCCTTGTTTGGAGTAGTATCCTCTGCCACAGTGCCTAGTGTGAAATATGTGATAAGTAATGTTTCTCAAATGAATTTCTTGAAATACTTTATTTCACTTGGCTTTGTAGACTCTAGCTGGTATCAGTGGGTCTTTCATTAGTGTAGAGTGGTCATAGCTTGGATATCACATGGGGGTCAGTGGCTGAATTAAGTGACTCTGAGTTCCTGCTAACATGCAATAGTCTTAACTTCTTAAATTTTAGGATGAATCCCTATCCCCGTGTCTGAGATGCTTCCTAGGGAAACAGTCACTGTTGCTGACCCAGGTTTTCTGTTGAGCACAGGAATTGAGGGCACTTCAACAGAAGACAGTCATTCATAAGACTCCGTGGCGAGACCAGGACCAGAGCTACTCATGGCTTCTTCCTCCCTTCTTCTTTAGGCCTTTGTACTGTTATGGGGTTGAATTATGGTTTTTTTCATTTCTTACTTGTAAAGCTTAAAATAAAAAGCTTTTATATAAGGATTCAGAATATTTAGGTGAGTTTAAAAATGAAGATGTACACACATTTAATTAAGCACTTTGTCTTGGTACTGGAGAGATGGTTCAGTGATTAAGAACACTTGTTTCTCCTACAAAGGAACCAGGTTCATAGCTGGGTGTGGTGGCACATGCCTTTAATCCCAGTACTAAGGAGGCATAGGCCAGCATAGGAAGTTCTAGATCAGCCAGGTCTTCGTAGAGAGACCCTGTCTGGAAAAACAAAGAAGAACCAGGTTCAATTCATTGCATCAACATGGTGGCTCACAACCTCAGTAACTCACTCCAGTTCCAAGGAATCTGACACCCTCTTCTGACTTCCTGTCTCCTGCATGCATATGGCACATATATACATTAAATGCATAAATATTGAGCAATCTGTCTTCACTGGTTTTCTAAGAACTGAGTTATTGTGTGTCTGTGATGCATGTGCTGCTAAGTAGAGAAGAAAGAGTTTCTAATACAATGAGTTTATTTAATGCTTGGGGACTTTTTTTGCAGTTCAAGCGATACGTCAGTAAGCTTCGAAGCAAGAGCACAGTTTTCAAAAAGAAGCATCAGATAATAGCTGAATTTAAGGCGGAATTCGGTCTCTTGCAGAGGACAGAAGAACTCCTTAAGCAACGTCAGGAAGCCATTCAGCATCAACTGGTAATACAGCTTTATTTTGGGTGTGAAAAATACAAACACTAGGAGGCTTATGGCTTGTAACTTTATGCTGAGGTCATTGTTTTTACTGGAAAATCATACACTTATTACTTTACTTTGATTAATTACTGAGATGTCATATAAGCTGATTCATTTGTTTTTTAATGCAGCAGTAAGCACTGCCTTTTTAAAATATGTGTGCTAACTTTGGGGTTATTAATAGAAGTTAGAAGTCCAAGTAGGTTTTTCTTTTGGTTAGCTAGTTAATATGAGTAAAATTATCATACCAAATGAGTGACTGTAAAACAGTTATTTATCAATGCCTAAGCATGCACTTCCAAGGAGCTTTGCAAAGAGACATCCAGGGAAGGCACCGTGTGGAAGCTTTCCTGCAGGCTTGTTCCCTGTGTTTTTGGTATGGTTGGCAGGTAAGAGTTGAAGCTTTGCTGTTGAGCATTGAATGCCAGGTCCCTGCAGTTCTCTCAGTGTGACATTTTCTCTCCTTTTCCCCATGGGGGAAGCTGTTTCATCAGGGTGCTGCTGTGATCCAGCCATCCTGGTAGAGGTCAAGGGCATTTCACCCTTTGCTGAAGAACTTTTCAGTTTCATGATGATGAATAATCTGCTTTTAGGGAATTTAATACTGAAAATTTACTGTGAACTAAAGATGGATCCTAACAATACTAGTTTTAAGTTGACAGCAGTAACTTCATTATTGATCCTAATTATTGATTCCTAATTTCCACGTGATTCCTTTGGCCTTGACTTACAATCAAACATTTGGAGATTTTCAGGTTCTCTTCTGCTGTGAACTTTTAATTCCACTGTAGCTAATCAGTTATCAGTCTGTCTCCCTCTCTTCTCTTTTACTTGGGCTCCAGTTACATCTATGCTAGCCTTAGTCACCATTCCCTATGTTTCTTTCTTATTGTTATTACATTTGTTTGTTTGTTTGTTTGTTTATTGTGTGTGTTTGTATGCATGTGCATGTGTCACGGCACATGTGGAGGTCGGAGGACAGCTTTCAGAAATCTGTTCCCTCCTTTCAGTACGTGAGTTCCAGGGATCAGACTCAGCCCATCAGGCTTTGCAGCACATGTCCTTACCCCTGAACCATCTCATTGGTCCCTATATTTTTCTTATTGGTTATGTCTGTCTTTTTTATTTCCTTCCTTCCTTTTTTCCTTCCTTCCTTCCTTCCATATTATTGTTTCCCACAGTGATTCACTTTGGATTGTTTTATTGTTTTGTGTTTTGCTACCTTCGTTTTACATTTATTTATTTTTATTTTATGTGTATAAGTCATTGGCTTGCATATATGTATATGTATCTTATTTGTGCCTGGTGCCCTCAGAAGTCAGAAGAAGGCATCAGATCCCCTGGAACTGGAGTTACAGATGATTGTGAGCTCCTATGTGGGTGCTAGGAACCAAACCTGGGTCCTCTGTAAGAGAAACAAGTGTTTTTAACTGCTGAGCCTCCTCTCCAGGCCTGTTTTCTACCTCCTAGTTAATAAAGTGTGTGTGTGTGTGTGTGTGTGTGTGTGCGCGCGCGCGCGTGTCCCTGTGTTTATGTATGTGTGCTTAGTTTGCTGTTTAATTCATTGAATTCTTAATATCAATTATTTTATTTCCCCATATTAGAATTCCAGTTTATTCTATTTTACAGATCCTAGCTCTTTGTAATATCCTCAAACTTTTTTTTTTGACTTTGTTAATCAGTTAATCAGTTGTTTCAAAATTCCTGCCTAATAAGTTTACACAAGCATCCGTTTCTCGTGTCTGTTTCCTTTTCTCTGTTTTCTGTGATTTTGCCGTTACTTTACTTATTTGTAATTTTTATTGGATCACATGTGATCCATCACATGTGATCATAGTTTCAAGGCCTTGGTTACATTAATTTCATCCAAAGGAGGATTTTTTTTTCTTGCAGATCACTTTAATCCAATTGAGGGGTGCTGTTAGAGCTGGGGTTTTTAGTTTTCACTTACTCACAAGGATACAGTCCTTATACCTCTAGCAGGGACTCACTCCTCCGAATTGGAGGTTACTGTTGGGCCTCGCTCTGACTCTCAGGTTACCTAGACCTCTAAGGCACAGCCCTTCTGAGGCACAGCTGGAAGCCACGCATTCACCAGTGCCCCCATGTGTTGACAAGGCCTTGAGTTGCTGCCTTTGTCTCCCTAGAACTGTGAAGATGCTGAAATCTCTGTATGTCTTAAACAATCATATTCCAATTTCCACTCAGTTTCTGAGTATCTTCCTCTGCTGTGCACAGCTTAGGATTTTGAGTATGCCTGCAGAGGAAATTGCATATAGAACTGTGAACTAATTTTCTGTGATTCCTTCTTCTTTTTTATATCTGATCCTGTCAGCAGCCCAGAAATCCAACCCTTTTGAATATTCTTCTATGTTATTTTTTTACTCTTCTTTGAGACAGGGTCTTATTCTATAGGCTAGGCTGCCATGAAACTCACTATGCCATCCAAGTTTGCCTTGAACTCTTGATCCTCCTACCTCTATCTTTGGAGTGTTGTCATTACAGGCATGTGCCACCATGCCTGCCTTCCAATAATATTTTAAACTTACCATTGCACAGAAACTTCTCATTAGATCACAAGGACCTTCGTTTTTAGTCCTTTTTACTCAGCCCCTTAGCAGCATTTAACACAGTTGCCCATTCCTTCTCCTGTGTTACATTTTCTACAGGCACTAGGGAGATGGCTCAGTCAGTAAAGTGCTTGCCATGTAAGCAAGAGAACCTGAGATCAATGCTCATGTAAAAGTCAGGTATACCAGTGCAAGCCTGTCATCCTGACACCAGGGCAGCACAGACAAGATGATCACCGGGGCTTACTGGCAAGTCAGTCTAGCCAAATGGATGAGTTCCAGGTTCAATGATAAACACTATCTCAAAAAAAATATGGTGGAGAACAATTGAGAAAGATACCTGGGGTCGGTCTCTGGCCTCCACAGGTAGACAGCCTCACACACATGTGCATACATGCACACATTTTTCCACTTGTCTTCTAGGATTTTACACTCTGATGTCCACACTCATGCTTCCATCAGAGCTGGGCTCTGCCACTCTCTTTCTGTAACAACCTCATGATTTAAGTTTCCAAATTTATTCTCACCTCGAATGTATTCCACTTACTTACTTTTGTATTATGTGTTTATTCCCACTAGAAATAAGCTTTTTGAGGGAAAAGAGCCCCTCCTTTTTGTTCACTGCTGTGTACTGGTTCCTGAACTGTGCTCCAAGTAGATAGCATATAAGAAGTACCAGCAAGTGAATGAATACAACTTGTCACTTATTAAGGCATTCATTCACCAAATATTTACTGAGTGCATCATGTGTTTTAGGTTCTACATTAAGTTTATAACATTATTTGAGAGTCTGAAATTAGATATACTTCCTAGGCATCTGAAGATAGCATGGCAACTTTGAGTATAGGTTTAAAGTGTATGAAGACGTGTTCCTGAATGAAATAGTAATTGAAGTGACTGCAGATTATCTGTTAGGATTCTAAACAAATTCGTTATTCGTAACTTTTAAACAAAAATAGGAAGTATAGGCATCTGCTAGATGTCAATACTCATGGCTTTTTCAATTCTTCTAGCGAACTATTGAAGAGAAAAAAGGCATATCTGGATACAGTTACACCCAAGAAGAGCTAGAAAGGGTGTCGGCCCTGAAGAGTGAGGTTGATGAGATGAAAGGCCGAACCTTGGACGACATGTCTGAAATGGTGACACCTCTGTCTTACTGAGTTTATTGACTTCTCTGCTTAGAAGGCAGTTTTTGTGTTTAATTTTTAGTTAAACATCTCAATATTAATCTCTATACAGTGTCTACTTTGAGTTCTTTTGCTACATCCTTGCGTATTCCACGGTTCACTGAACTAACTGGGGCAGTGAGGGGATGAAGACAGGACAGACACATAGGCACGTGGACAAAAATGCTGGGATGGGTGTGGTCTGGGCTCTTGGGTGCTTAGCTGTTTATCATATACAGTTGAACAAGGGGGCAGGCTTAGCGATCCTCATAGGTGCAGTCTCTGTAAGGGAGCAGTCTCTGTAAGGGAGCAGTCTCTGTAAGGGAGTAGTCTGCAGGCCATAAACGTGTACTGGGAGAAAGCTATGGTGGATGTTTTCTGCACACACTGTCAACATTCACACTCAGACCAGAAGAAGGGTATACCTGGGGAAGGTTTTGCCACCCCCTTGGGACTCAGGCATCGGTCCTCGACATGGCTGCCCATGTCAGCACACTTTCACTCAAGATTTCACTCATTCCCTATATTCTTTCAACTATTCATTTTTTTATCAATCTCCTGAATTTTTTCATTGTAATATGATTGTTCAACTTAGAACAGTATATATTTGTATCCTAGAGTAATGTTAAAGAAGTATTCATGGTAAAAATAAGTACTAAAATTATTTCATCTTTGTGTTTGTCCTTGATGTTCCAGATTCAGGGCTGCTGTCCCACAACTGCAGTGGGTCATTTTCATCACTGTATTATTGAATTCATAATATTGAAATCTTTCCTTATTCATTGATAATTACTTGCTACCTCAAACTCAAAGACTACCCTTGGTGTTATCCTAGAACTTATAGAAGAGGCCTCCAGGACCTTTGTTCTGTCGGGCCATTCAGATTAAATATATTGAAAATCACTATTTGTGTATATTTTACATGACCTCCAGAGTTGTATGTCTTGCAGACTATAGCATTATAGTGGTATACCGGTAACTTGTAGTTGCTTTATGCATTCAGTGTTAGGTTACAAACATTTCCTCATAATGGTGTGCAATCATGATAATTGACATTTGGAATCAATAAGTGGTACTTCACCTTGCTAAGAAATTCACTTCTACTAGCCAGGCATAGTGGCACACACGTTTAGTCCCAAAACTTGGGAGGCAGAGGCAAGCAGAACAACAGAGACAAGTCTGTGAGTTCCAGGACAGCCAGGGCTATATAGTAAGACCTGTCACCGCTCTCCCCTCACCTGCCCCAAAATAGAAAACAAGGGGAAAAAAAAAGAACATTTGCTAAATCCCTTTCCTATTGTTTAACACTGAAGTAATTTACAGGTTTGTTGTTGTTGGTTTTTTCTTTTTTTAAATCTTTGTTTAACTGCAATAATATTCTTATGTATGTGGCATTTTCTTCATTTTTTTAGATGTCATGATTTTTACTTTTAATGACAGGTAAAAAAACTGAATTCCCTGGTATCAGAAAAGAAGTCAGCTCTTGCTCCTGTTATAAAAGAGCTACGACAGTTGCGTCAGAAATGTCAAGTAAGTGTGACTTTGGATAGTTCTAGCTCATCTTGCTCAGATGCACCAGGTAGACTCCAGATATTTGTTTGGGAGATAACGGAAAGGAAGCTATTGTTACTGCATTATGTGACAGAAGTCAGTGATAACATGGCCTGCAAAGGTTTTGATGGATTTATGCTACTTAACCTTGTCATACATTAGTGATGGGTGGGGAAGAGGAGAAGGAATTCAAACTGAAATACAAAAATGCAGCCAGATGAAATCATTTGCATTTTCGAGCTGTAAATATTAAGTCCCAGTCTTCTGTGGCCAGGTCAAGGCAGAGTATTACAGTCCTGGCAAATCGGCCTTAGATGGATGAGCTTACTGCTGGCAGGTGGAGGGTGGGGTGGGCAAATTATAGTAGGATAAGCACAAGTACCGTTACTTGGAAGCTAATTCTAACCACTGCTTTAAAGATGAACTGTCAGAAGGCAAGTGCCCTCCAGAGCAGAATCCATTTGGCATTAGCAGTTGCTGCTTCATCATTCTCTGTAGTAATTGTAAGTTTGAGTGTGAGCCATCTTGTGTATGCCTGAGGATGGAACTGGAAAACCAGTTCTACATGAATACCATCTGTCAGAGTCAATCCCAGAGTCGAAAATCACATAGATTTTTAAATCAGTTAGACATACTTTTCTTTTTATAGAAAATATTGTGCAGTCCAAGATAGGTTTAGTAGCTTATCCAGACAGACAAATGGGAGACAAAAGTAGGGTCTGACTCACAAGCCTGCAAATTAACTTTTTTTTTTTTTTAAGACAGGGTTTTTCTCTCCTGTTATGTAGCCCTGGCTGTCTTGGAACTCTGTAAACCAGGCTAGCCTTGAATTCACAGAAATCCTCATGCCTCTGCCTCCCAAGTGCTGGGACTGAAGGTATGCATCTCAATGCCTAGCCTAAATTGTCTTATTTTATCTGCTCATCTCTTTATACATTGCTGTTAGTACAGAGAGATAAAGAAGGCAAGTCTCTGCTCTCTAGGGTTTATCCTGTAAGTAATATGGTGCCTGTATTTATGGAAATAGGACACATCTAAAAACACATCTAAATAAATAAAACACATCTAGAAAACAAGTAATGTGTATATTACTTATGTATATTGTGGAGCTGGTCAGAGGGACTCTAAGAAAGTTTTGAACCAGAGAAGCTATCGGAGCATTAGCAGTGGGGACTTATGTGTAATGCTGGTGAATTTGATGTTAACGATATTTATTAAGCACTAGCTATGTATAGCCTTTTACTTTGACATTTCTTATTTGGGCCTCACAACAACCCACAGAGACAGGGACTTACTTCATAGAAAATAAGGAAGGAACAAAGAAAGGCAGATAGGCAGGCAGGCAGGCAGGAGACTAGGGACTGGTCCAAGATCCTGTGGTAGCCAACAGCAGAGCAAGTGTCTGTATTATACTGTACTCGTAATGCAGTGTGGCTCTGAATCTCTTGGGCATCTTCCTTTGTTTCTGCCATCCGTCAGCCTTTTCACTGCCATTTCTTTTTTTCATCTCCTTTCTGGTCTCCCCTCCTTTTGTGGGGGGCTAGTTATGCCTTGTATCCTCAGCTCCCACTACCCTATTGTCCGTATCTCACACTGTGGCCTTTCTACTCCTGTTATGCCAAAATGATCACTACCGGCTTCCCTGTTTTCCTTGATTTTGTGTTTTACGGTTCAAGAATGGAATCCAGGGCCTTTCACTTGCTACCAGTAAGCCATACCCTGGCCTTTCAAAGTTTTATTACTGTTACGGTGTTGCAGATAGAATCCAGTGTTTCATACATGCCAGGCAAAGTGTTCCAGCAGTGAGCCACATCCCCACCTCCTAAAAACCATCATTGAAATTCATTTTTTGTTGTTCTTTGCGAGAGTATCTCCCTAGTATCCAGAACTCTTGGGCTAAGGGAATCTCTCAACCTTTATGTTGTGCCTTTTTATTTTGTTTTATTTTGTTTTGTTTCAATTTGTCTTAAGACAAGATCTTACTTTGTAGTCCTGGCTGACCAGGACGTCACTGTGTAAACCAAGCTGGCCTTAAACTCATAAAAATTATCCTGCCTTGGGATTAAAGGTGTTTGCTGTCATGCCTGGTAACACTAGCATACGTTTAAAGATGAAGAATATTTTAAACTATTATATACTTTTAACTTTAATGAGCTATCCTCAAATATTTAGGGAATTTTACAATTAACTATTGCACTTGGAATGCATTCTAAAGTTGAATATTACAACTATTTAAAATCAAGAGTATGACCAACTCAAGATTTACAACTTAACATTTATCTAAATTTTTGTAATCATCTGTAACTAGAGCAACATCTTGAAAAGCTTATTTTCTTAGAGACAGTTCTCTAGCTATGCAATTAAATGGAATGGGTACATGTAATTGCTAACATTTCAGCTTAGAGTGTATAATCTGATAGGTTTTTTTAACACTTTTTATTGATTGATTGCTTTTTTCTTATAAAAATAAAACTAAGCTGGATATGGTAGAGCTAGAAGGATCAGCGGTCCAAGGTCATCCTTGATTACAGCTACATATTAAGCTTGAAGTCATCATGGGCTCCATGAGATCCTGTACCTAATTCAAGCTGTACAGGACTGTTGAAGGGAAAGAACAGAAGGGCTAGGGATGTAGAGCTCGATCGGTAGCATGCTTGCCTACGTTTACTCTCAGCACCTCATAAAGCTGGACCTGTGGCAAGCACCTGTAATCCCGCTCCTGGGGTAGAGTGGGCATGGACGGGAACTGAGATCACCTTTGGTCACAGATGCTGCTGCTGTAGAGGATATAGCCACACGCCTCCGCAGTTTCTCTCCATCCTAGGCCTAAGGATGGCCTTACATCCCATCTAGTACCTTCACTGAGCTGCTAAATTCCTAGTACACAGAAACCCCAAATTACCTTATTGTGGCCTTACCTCTAGACTGAGACTTTTCCCTTTAAAAATCTAAAAAATGGACAGGGAGATGGCTCAGAGACTTAGGACAGTTGCTGCTTCTTCAGAAATCCGAGTTTGGATCACAGTCCCCACACAGGGTGGCTTACAACCACTTGTAACTCCAGCTCCAGGGGATCTGATACCTTTTTCTGGACTCCATGGGCATGTGTGTTTTAGGGAACTTTACCCAAGGCCTTTCACATGCTACATACAAGCTTTATTACTGACCTACATCCCTAGCCCCTAAAAATAATCAGATTTTTAGAAAATAAATATATGTAGAACAAATTTAAGGTAGCCATTAAATGACTACTTAGAGTCTGAAAGAAAAGAGATGGCTCATAGGTTAAGAGTGGTCACTGCTCTTACAGAGGACCTGAGTTCAGATCTTAGCACCTGCACTGGGCAGATCACACCTGTCTGTTACTCTAGATCCAGGGGAACCAAAGACTTCTAGCACCCTCAGTCCTCCACTCCTGCCTGCCACATGGCATGTATACACACACACACACACACACACACCTCAAAAACAATGACTGACTGACATGGTCAGATTTTTTTTACACTTGTCTGCTATATATTTCTGCCTTCTTATACTTTACGCATTTTTAGACAAATCTTAAATCAGTTTTTTTTTTTTTTTTTTTTTTTTTGCTGTGTGATATACTCTGAAAGGTTCATTTTAACAGATACTCTGTTAACAGCTCATTACTGTTTATTGACATACAGACGTGTTGAGTCTAAGTGGTATCATTTTGTGTCTGGCTTTTGATTTTAAAGCCTATACAAAATCTCTGCTTTTGGCTCTGTGTGTGTGTGCGCAAGTGACTCTATGCTCCAACCTGCAGTTTTGTTCTAGCTATTGTGTGTCTACCTTTACCATTAATCACCCATTTCATTAGATAGTATCTATGAATTCTATGAATATCTCCCACCATGAAATGTGAGGAAATTGGTTTGGTTTGGTTTGGTTTTGTGGTCTTTTTAACTTTTTCCCAGCCACCTCCACGGGCAGCAGATTTAGTTTCCTGCTCTCTTTCTCAGTGTTTGCCTTTGTGCTTTGCTTTGTTTGTGCTGTGATGCTCATACAGCTTCTGTGCTGGAAAAGATAGCCCTCAACTTTCTCACTCTCTCCTAGCAATTTTTTTAAAACAAGAAAATCAGCATCCTTGTTCTGTCTTCCACCTTCTCTCTCCTCCCCTTTCAGGTGTTAGGCCATTCTGAACTCATCAGGGCATGCAGCATTTAGTGTTGTTCTGTGGCCCCAGTTCCTATTTTGTTTTTAGCTCTTATGTCTGTAACTACAGATCCGGTACTCTTTCCCAGTCCTGTCTCTGTCCTTGTCTCCCTTCTCTTTGTAACTTGTTCTCTAATGGAGGCCTCAGAAGAGCAGTGACCCACCTTGAGTTCTTATGTGTTGTGGAGTTTTAGGGTTGGTTTGCATATTTTCACAACAGCTTGGTAGACCATACTTTCTTTCCTTGAGTATTTTATAAAGTAGTTCTGCATACTCAGGGCTTAAATGTGGCTGCAAAGAGATGCAAGGCCAGCCTAACTTTTAGGAACCTGATCATAAAAAGAATGTGACTTCCTAATTGTTGGGTGCAGGGTTCACCGAATGATCAGGCTTCTTAGAAGTGCTGACAACCCCTGGTGAATGGAAGTTGTGTTTAGTAGATAAAGTCTCCCTGAAACTTTTCTAGGTACAAAGAGTTCCTGAGATGTGTGTTGGTCACAGTTGCACAACACTGTGATGTACTTAATGTCATGAATTACACACTTAAAGTTGGAAAGATGAAGCAGGATCACGCCACCTCCTTGTAATCCTAACATTCAGGAGGCAGAGGCAGGAGGATCATGGCAAGTTCAGGCCACCTTGATCTATAATAGTAAGTCTCAGGCTAGCCAAGATTATGGGATAATAAGATCCTGTCTCCAGGGGGATGAAGAATGGGAATGTTAGAGCCAAGTGTGGTGGTACATATCTATAAATCCCATTGTTTAGGAGATTGAAGCTAGAGGACTATGGGTTAGAGGCCAGCCTATACTTCATAAAACAAAATAGAAACAAAACAGTAAAGATGATAAACTTCATGTGAGCTGTGTTTTACCATACCTAAAAGCTTTCCTTGTAAAATCAAGCAAACAAAAAACTTTTCCTGGTAAATTATGTTTTATCTTTATTTTTCCTACCTTTATTCTGGTGATGCTTTTTGCCTAGAAGGATTATTTTATCTGCTAGTGAAGCAGTTAAGCCAGGTTTCTTGTTGCTTGGTGCATCCTTTTATTTCTTCTCTCTCAGTTTTCTGTGCCCTTGGTTTTGTCCTATGTATGTCTCATACATAGCAGATATGCTAGGCTTTGTGTGGGTATGGTTCCATGCATTTACTCAGATTTTGGATGTATCTGGACTTTTTTCTTTTATGTATCCTTTTTTAATGCTTTATTTATTTATTCATGTATTTATTTATGAGTGTTCTGTCTGCATGTACAACTGCATGCCAGAAGAAGGCATTGGACCCCATCGCAGATGGTTGTGAGTCACCATGTGGATGCTGGGAATTGAACTCAGGTCCTCTGGAAGAGCAGCCAGTGCTCTTAACCGCTGAGCCATCTCTTCAGCCCTCTTTTGTGTATGTATGTATATACTGTTCTGTTTCTTTGCTTAATGTCTTCCTACTCATCTTCTATTCCATGAGCTGGTTTTTCTTATTTCCTTCCTTTTTGTCCTTTTCTATCTTCTGCATTAATTATAATTTCCTCTTTTTCACACATATTATTGATGTAATAAAGACTAAGGTTAATACTGTTCACCAGTGCACAGACTTTAGAATAGTTTAATACTCCCCTCCCACACATGCACACATGGGTATTGCCATCCTCTAGCATTTTATTTTCTTATTTAGCCATCTCCAAGAGTAGCTGTCATGGTGTTTTTACTGTTATAATTCCTACTTTATACAGTCATGT
The DNA here is from genome assembly GCA_026225945.1 of Cricetomys ansorgei. Classification (NCBI taxonomy): domain Eukaryota; kingdom Metazoa; phylum Chordata; class Mammalia; order Rodentia; family Nesomyidae; genus Cricetomys; species Cricetomys ansorgei. The sequence continues at coordinate 11,804,246 of JAMJFZ010001012.1, forward strand.
CCAGTTTAGATTCACCCCATGGTTAGCAGTGTTCACCATTGCTGCCTGTATTTTAAGCCTTCCTTCCAACCAGCCACTCTTCCTGAAAGTCCTTCATTCGTTCATTCATTTGTGTGTTTATTTGTTTGTATGGGGGCTCATAGAGGCCAGAAGAGGGCATTAGATTTCCTGGAGCTGGAGTTAAAGAGCTTCTGAGCCTCATGACATGGGTCCTGGTAACCAAACACAGGTCCTCTGGAAGAGCGGGAAGTGCTCTTAGCTGCCGCTCGTCTCGCCGGGCCTCAAATTCCTGTTTTGGATTTATTGATTATATTTTATTTACCATATGTGTGCACACAGCGTCTGCCTCTCTGTCACTGTGTATAACAGGGTATGACCATGTGACTCACAACCTCCTCTTCTCCAAGCCCCTAAAAGCCAGGGTACAGGCACGTGCCACCATGCCCAGTGGATTTTTTGTCTCTTGAATCCTGGCAGCAGGTGGTGGTTATTCAGTTATTCTGCCTCGTGTTTTAGATTGTCATAAGCTAGGAGCTAGTTTTGAGCTAATACCTCAGCTTGCAAGTTCTTAGAACCACATAGGTAGGGAAATTTAAATCTCAAGTCGGCCTGAGTTCAAGCACCCATGGCAGCCAGGCTATAGTTTGATTGATTTGGATTTCAGATTCACAGGTCAAGAAAAAAAAGAAGGAAGGAAGGGAGGGAGGAGGGGGAAAAAAAACTGTCATCAGCACTCAAAAGGCAGAGGGCAGAAGGATCTCTGTGAGTTCAAGACCAGTCTGGTCTACATAATAAATTTAAGTTTCAGACCAGCCAGAACTGCATAGTGATACCCTGATTTTGTTGTTGCTGTTTGTTTTGCTTTAAAGACTCTGTCATCAACTGTAGCAAATTCATCTTATTAAGAATCTTTCTAAGTACATGCAGCTGCTGCCTTTCTCCCACTTAAGGGATTGTTATAGTCATTTATTTATTGTGGGGATGGTGTCTGTGTCTGTGTGCGTACATGTGTGCATGCATGCATGTGTGCATGTACATGCATGGAAGTCAGAGGACAACTTGTGAGAGTCAATTCTTTCCCACTATGTGGGTCCCGGGGATCGAACCTGGATGTCAGACTTGTCAACAAGTGCCATTACTCTGAACCAACTCACTGGCCTCCCCTTTACCTCACTTTACTACATAAGGCCACAGCTCCTCTCCAAGTCTAAACTTGGCCCCAAGCCATACGTAGTTCCTTACAACAGAGACAGCACATACAAGATTACTCATCCACAGTAATTCTCCTGTGTCCAAGGGTGCTATTATATGAAACTAAAGACATTTTCAGGCTGATTTTTACCCTTAACCCTTTGGAAATTCCCAGATTGAGAGCAGCTTGGGTCTACTATAGGGTCCTCAGTTCCAACTCCCCACCCTAGATGTCCCAGTGGTTTCTCCTACCCTGTGGATTTACTGTCTCTTTGCTCTCCAGACTCTTTTTCCCCAAGAGAGCCACTGTCAGTCTCTTGTTTCTAATCCTGAAGATTCTACTTCCTTGGCAGTTCAATTCAGCTCTGGATTTTAACAGACATTTGCTCTTCCTTAGCAAGCATTTGTAGATACTTAGCACCTCTGTGTATTTGCAGCAGATTTCCGTATTATCTCCTTCAAAATATCTGAATAAACTTTGGATCTTATACTAAAGGAGCCCGAATTCACTCTGGCTCAGCCCTTTATAGCAGTATAATCTTTGGCAAGGTACCCGGCTTTTCTGAATGTTCTCTAAGCATCATATGGAGATAACAGTCCCTCCTTCAGGATATTGTTGTAAGATTTAACTATTGTACAGTGTCCTAACAGGATTCACAGAGTTCTTATCATGCCCTAACATACATCTTCTTCCTCCTCTCTCGGATTCCCCAGACCCACTCCAATAATGGACTACTTATATGTTCCTGAATTTTTCTTCTCCTTTGCTTTCAATCCTTTACACACAGTGTTTCTTTTTAAAAAAAAAAACCAAAAAACAAATAAAATAAAACAAAACAAAACCTGTTCCCCTTATTCACCTTCCTAACCATTCTTACTAATCCCTCATTCTCAGCTTAGATACCCGTTTCTCCAGGAAGTTGTCCCCAACTGATCCCAAGCCTGGATTAGGTCTGAGAGTCCTGTGTGATCCTGTCCCAGTGGCATTCGTCCACTGAAGCTCTTACAACCTGTGTACTCTGAGCAATGCTGTTTTGTTCGATGTTGTATCCCTAGCTCCTAAGAAAGAGCCTGGCACACACATCAGTACATGGTGGCTGTTATTCTTATCAACACCTCCATCTGTCATAATTCTCAAATGTCCAGTTGTTGTATAAATAACTCGTAAGTATGCCAAGAAGCTTAGAGTTAAGTTACAAGACTGACAAGGGCATGCATTGTTTTGGAGCCACATTTTATGCCTTTGTTTTTCACTTAATCATTTGCCCTTTCAAACTAGGAACTAACCCAGGAGTGTGATGAAAAGAAAGCCCAGTACGATAGCTGTGCAGCAGGCCTTGAAAGCAATCGGTCCAAATTAGAACAGGTAAGAGGGAAGAATTTCTATTTGAACAGTTTTGCAAAAAGCTACCTGTGTGTGCGCATTTTTACTCCCTCAGAGTCACAAGATTCTTGCATCTTTATCCTTGTCTCCTAGCCCGCCTACTAAGCACCAGAAATCTTTATTCCTTTAAACTTTATATGGACACACTGAATTTTTTCATCTGAACCACTACCACAGAAGCCTAAGTCTTGCCCAGACTCCCACAGTAACCATCTATCTGCTCTTGTTGTCCTACATTTAATCTCCTAGAGCAGACAAAGAAAGTTGGCTTCCCATTGCACTTGAAGTACATCCTAACTCCAGATTCTGTTGTCCTGGGCTCCACCTGCCTTGTCACGGTCATGTCTGTTGCCCTGCAGTCCTCCTCCTTGTCCAGCACACTGGCCTTGTATCTGAACTCCAAACTGGCCAAGTTGGTTATACCTCCAGGCTTTTGTATGCATTCTTCTCTCTGCCTGGGACACTTAGTGTCTTCTTTCCCCTTTTATTTTCATCCCATAGATGTCAGCCTGAAAGTCAGCTCCTCCTCAAGGGCTTCTCTGGTCACCTTACCCAGCATTCCCCATTCTCCTCACCAGTCTGGCGCCCCTTATTGCACCATGTACCCCTGCTGAGCTTTCCACATAAACTTGTACCCATTAGGAATATTTTTCATTCCTGTGTCCTTGTTAATGAGAGCAAGGATCGAATGTCATCTTCACTGCTGTGTCCCTAGGTCTTACAAGACCACTAGACACACAGTAGGACTTAATAAATGGGTAACTGTGCCTTCAGGTTAGAAAGGGATAGGAGTAGTCTCTGGACCAATGGTACACTGTTATGGAAAATGAGCTTATGGTGGGAGATGGTTCCAATAGTCACTCTTGTGCATTTAAAGCCAACTTCTCTTTTATCCTTCCAGTAGCTTGTTGCTCACTTAACATTATATATTGTAGGAAGTGCGAGGACTCCGTGAAGAATGTCTTCAAGAAGAAAGTAAATATCATTATACAAACTGTATGATCAAGGTAAGACAAAGAATGTGGGTCAGAAGCTTTTCTGAAAACATTTTTAAATTGTCATTTCTTTCTTTTTTGTTTTTGTTTTGCTTTGTTTTTCGAGACAGGGTTTCTCTATGTAGTTCTGGCTATCCTGAAACTTACTATGTAGACCAAGCTGACCTCAAATTAAAAGAGTTCCACTGCCTCTGCTTTCTGAGGGCTGGGTTCAAAGGTGTGACTAAGAATTGTTATTTCATTGATTGACTGATTGCGCGTGTTCGTGTACACCATGTGCCCTGGTACGTCGTGGAGGTCAGAGAACAACTTACAGGACACAGTTCTCTCCTTCCACCATATGGGTCCTGGGAATGGAACTCAGGTCATCAGACTTTGGTGCAAGTGCCTTTACCCTCTGAGCCGTTTTGTAGGCCCTCTCTGAAATTTTCCCCAGTACTAAAGGCTTCCTGATCTTGTATTTGCATTTAGAACCTAGAAGTTCAGCTTCGTCGAGCTACTGACGAGATGAAGGCGTATGTCTCTTCTGATCAACAAGAAAAGAGGAAAGCAATCAGGCACGTAATTTTTATTCTTATACTGATTTATTCAATATTTTCACCTATAGAAGGTTTATAAATAAAATAGAAGCATATAGATCATTTCAGTTATCAGATGCTAAGCTACTGTTGAAGACTGAATCTTAGTATATTCTAGCCCTCCTAATCAGTGGGAACATGTATAATTGCATCATTTCATGTAGTGTGTGTGTGTGTGTGTGTGTGTGTGTGTGTGTGTGTGTATGTGTTTATATGAAATTTGACACTTTAGCCATTATTTTTTTTCAGTTTTTTGAGACAGGATTTCTCTGTTATAACTCTGGCTGTCCTGGAACTCACTCTGTAGACCAGGCTGGCCTCGAACTCACAGCAATCTACCTGCCTCTGCCTCCCAAGTGCTGGGGTTAAAGGTGTGTGCCACCACCACCTGGCCACTTTAGCCACTTCTAAGCATTCAATTAGTGGCACTGATTACATTCACAATGCTGAGCGTCACCACTATCTGGTTCCAAACCTTTTCACGTTCCATTAATCATTAACCCCGCCTCCCACCCCCAGGAAGATGTGCACTCTTGTATCTGCTCTCTATAAGCATTAATGTTTTAATGTCGTGTCTTTAAGTACACATGGCTGGGACTCTGGTCATCTGCCTGCTTATTGTGTGGTGTGGCGACTGCCTTTTAGCTAGAAACCATGTGACTGCAGTATGCCAGCCTTTAAAATGAGAACGGTGTGTAAATACGGCTTAGTCCTTAAGTGGTGACTTTTTGTATCTCAACTTGTGGCATACTGTAATGAATCAACTCTTGCCTTAAAATACATTTACAGCTAAATTGCAAGTTGTTATAAGATGCAGTAATAGACCTTTTTTGCCCATGATCACAGTCTAATTTTTTTTTTACTATCCAGTAAGAACACAAAAGGGTAGGAGTCACATTTGTTGGAGATTGCAGTTGAGATTTGAGTGGCCATGCATTAGTGTTACCAGAAGGGACCTAGGAAGTAGTCTGTTGCAGTCTGTGTGGTCACTGGAAGGCAAGCCAGACTAGAGATCCCCATAAACAGAGAGACTTTAATACATGCTCTCACGTATAAACTATAAAAGTCTTCGTTCAGATGCTGTCAAAGAAGGTAAACTTTGCTCTTATAGTCTATATTGTCAGTGGTAAGAAATGAGAATTGTTGATTTGCTCTTAAAAAATAGACATTTTAGAAATTTAGTCCACTTCTTCAAGATTGTCAGTATAAAAACAGAAAAAGGAAATAATTGCTTCTGAGCTGTTAAATGTCTGATCTTTTTTGACAAGATGGGGCCAGAAAGATGGCTCAGACGGCTTACTGCCAACCTGATAACTGAGTTTAATCACCAAAACCCACAGAAGGGAAGAAGAATGAGTTCCACAAGTTTTCTGACCCCCACACGTGTGCTATGGCACAGCATTTGGGTGTGCATACACACACAGGATAAGTAACTGGAAAATAGTTTTTATTTAAAACGAAGCCAGGATAGCTGGGAGGTGGTTCCATGAGTAAAGTGCTCACCGGGGAGCATGGGAACCTGAATTTGAATCTCCAGCACCCACATAAAGAGCAGATATGATGGCATGTGCCTGTAACCCCAACACTGGTGGTCAGACAGGTGTTTCTCAGGGCCTCACTTGCCAGCCATTCTAGCCAAAAGAGCAAGCTGCGAGCTCAATGAGAGAGACGCTTCACTGTGAGGAAGAGAAGTGAGTGAGGCAGATAGCTGAAGTCAGCCTTTGGCCTCTACATAACCCTCGTGGGTGCGTGTGCCTGCTTACGTGCATATGACACACACAACCATTATAAACTTTCATGTGTCCCTGGTTTTCCTATAGAAAAGTATTGTGCCATGATTACAGCAGAGCATACAAATATTGTAAAAAGGGGCCAGAAAATGACTCAAAGGGTACAGTGCTTGCTGCCAAACCCAACAACCTGAATAAAATCCCCGGGACCCATGCTGTAGAAGGTGAGGGCACACTCCTGCAAGTATGCATATGTGCATGTTCACATGTACACAAATAATTAAAAAATCGAAATTAAAAAATAATCCTGAAGAATAATATGAAAAATGATTTTGGTTACATTCTATACTCATGAATACAAATTTAAAATATTACAGAGACAAGTTTTATTCTTATTCTATTTTCAATATTCTGGTTCTTTTTAATTAGTCCAAAGGTTTAAGAAATAGTCTGGGTTGTTGGGGTTTTTTTTTTTAAATCCCACCACCACCACCAAGGCCACCTCACCATGGTACCAGGTACAAACCCAGGGCCTTGTGCATGCCAGGTTGTGGCCAGCACACTACTATACTGAGCCTGTTGGCTTCCTAAGAAAATTTTATATAAATGGAAATGCTGAAACAATCTGGACAAGTTTCAGACCTAAGATACTAGTGAATTCCTTAAAGCGGACTGAGCTATGGCCATACTTTTTTCTTAGACAGCGTCTCACTGTGTTAACCCTAGCTGGCCTGGAATGTGCTATGTAAACCAGGTTAGCCTTGCACTCACAGAGCTCCTCTTGCCTCTGCCTCCTGAGTGTGCATTGACATGCCCCGCTCCATACATTCTTCTTGGGTCACTGTGTCATTTAACTCCTCCAAGCAGTTCTTTGGAGAACAAAGAAAGCAAGCAGTTGGACCTCGTGTTTCATGAGTTCTAAGAGCAGAATGAAGGCTCATGGGATTGTGGACCCTTTCTACCCTTGTTCCTGTGTGCATCTCTGAGAGGACCCTGGGTGCTTTCTGTGCCGTTCTCCCTGTCCTATTTCCTGTTCCCTCATACTACACAGGTGTGTGTCTCCTCTGCTGATGCTGCTGGGTTCTCTCCTCTGTGGTTTATGATATCTTACATTCTCTATTTTATCTTGCTTATTTCTTCTAATAGTACAATTTAAGTTTACACAGAAAAACAAAAATGTTGGCATTTAAATATAAGATCTAGCAGGGTGTGGTGGCACATGCCTTTAACCCAGCACTTAGGGAGGCAGAGGCAGGTGAATGAATATCAGTGAGTTACACAGAAAACCCTGTATTGAAAACCCAAGTAAATAAACAAACAAACAAATTTAAGATCTAAAGTCTCCTCCCATATTCCTTGCTTAGTTTAGGGTTTTTATTGCTATGATAAAACACCATTGACCAAAGTCAATTTGGGAAGGAAATTATTTCGGTCGTAAGTATTGGGAAGTCAGGGCAGGAACTCAAATAAGACAGGAACCTGGAGGCAGGAGCTGATGCAGAAGCCATGTAGAGGTGCTGTCACTGGCTTGCTCACCATTGCTTGCTCAGCCTGCTTTCTTAGAGCGCATAGGACCACCGCCCTGGAGTGGTACCACCTACAGTGAGCAGGCCCACTTACATCCATTACTGATAAAGAAATACACTGCAGACTTGCCTACAGCCTGATCTGATCTTATGGAAGCATTTTCTCAATTGAGAGTCCTTTTCCTAAATGGCTCTAGCCAATGTCAAGTTGGCAAAAACTAGTCCAGACACTTGCCATCTGTTCCTAATCTCTTTTTGGCCTCAACATTTCACCTGCTTTAAAGCTCAGTTTTTTTGTTTTTTGTTTGTTTGTTTGTTTTTTTACACAGCATTACAATGTAATTATACTTTGACTTTTAAATACATTCAAGTTTTTTACTTTGAAATGAAGTTTTTAGCTTAAAAAATATTTGTAAAACCAAAAAGTAATCATTATGAAGGACCGTACATAGAAATTGAGTGCTTTCAGGATGAACATGGTGACACATACTTGTAATCTCAGCACTTGAGAGGCTGAGATTAGAGGATTATGGGTTTAAGACTGGCCTGAGACACATGAGTTGAAGCCAGCCTGAGATAAAGGGTGAGACCTTGCCAAAGGTGGTGCATGTGGTGCACACCTTTAATCCCAGCACTCTGGAGGCAGAGGCAGACAGATTTCTCTGGGCTTAAGGCCAGCCAGGTCTACCTAGGTGAATTCAGGACCAGCCATATACCTAGGAAGACCCTGGGGGTGGGGGAGAGAAATTAAGAGCATGGTGGCACATCCCTGTAAACCCCAGCACTTGAGAGGTGAAGGCAGGAGCATCAGTGTGAAGCCACACTGGACTACATGAGATCTTACACATACACAAAAGGGAAGGGGATAGGGTGGGTGGGTGAAGGGACAACTTAGGGCTTAGAGGTTAAGAGCACTGGCTGTTCTTCTGGAGGACCTAGGTTTGATTCCCAGCATCCACATGGTAACTCACAGCCACCTGTAACTTCAGTTCCAGGGGATTTAGCACCTTCTTCTGGCCTCATAAACACCAGACATACATATGGTATACAGACATACAGGCAGAAAAAACACCCAAACACATGAAATAAAATTTAAATATTTTTTTAAAAGATGCACCCCATATTGACATGCCTCAAGCTTTAACAAAGTCTACTATTAATGCTTCAGTGTTCATTGTTCCATATTCAGCCATGCAACTGCTAATACATCTGTATGTGTATATATTAGCAAATGCATGGAAAATAAGTGTACGTAAATATGTGTATTAAATTATCTTAACAATTTGTTTAGAATTTTTTCCACTTCAGTATGTGTAGATTCATCTCACTTTTTTCACAACTCTGTATTATTCCTTTGAGTAGATATACTATGATCTACTTAAACATTTCTCCATCCACATGCGTTTAGTCTGTCAGCTTTCAGTGCTCTGTGCGCTGGTAAAGTAAATAGCATTTGCTCTTATGTTTGTTAAGTCATGAGTGAGTTCCTGGAGGTAGAGTTGCAGCATCAGACACTGCTCAGTGTTTGTTTAATGTGTGCCTCTTCTCTGCAGACTTTAAAAGGCAATGTATAATTTAAGCAAATGGGTTTCCATTATTTTAAGGGTAGATTAACCAGAAATAATACTTAACACCTCAATTTTCTTAATTTAATTTCCTCATTATGCTTTGCCCCTTTCCCCCTTTAAATTACTGTTTACTGGAAGAAATAATTAAGCATGAGAAATAATAAAGTATTTGATGATGAATTTCATTCTGATCTGGCCCTAAGCTGGAAATGTATATAGATATGCTAATTTATAATTTACTTGTGCGATTAAATCAATTCAGGTAAATTAAAATTAAATCATTGTGTTGACTCCCTAGGGAACAGTATACCAAAAATATTACTGAACAAGAAAACCTTGGTAAGGTAAGAACTATTTTTTTAAACTTTCTAATGCAGACTTTTTATTTTATGGCTCTGACATTGTCATTCTTTTTTGAAGGCTACAGTTTCGGGGGACTTGTTAATTCCTTTCTTAAGAATTTAAGGGAACCAGTGAGATGGCTGCAAATGTTAGAGTGTGCCGTCAAGCCTGAGGACCTGAGTCCCATCTCTAGAACACATGAGAGACGCACTAGCAGTCCTCTGGCTACAAACACAACACACACACACACACACACACACACACACACAAACTTAGAAGTTCAATACCTGATTCCTTTATAGTGTGATAGACTGTATCTAAAAAGAAGAAGAGTTGGAATTTTCATGTTAGCAATTAATGTATCTGAATTAATTTATATAAACATGCATTTGTAAAATGCACTAACAATAGATTATCTAATTTTTAGAAGTTAGTATGATTGTCAGTAGACTTTCCATGTTATGTTAATAAGAAACTATACCCCTGTTTCTCTTGTTTAGAAAAGTACTGGTCGGGGCATGTAGAAAGATGGCTGAGGTTAAGAGCACTGGCTGCTCTTCCAGAGGACCAGGTTCAATACCCAGCACCACATGGTGACTCACAAATCTCTGGAACTCCAATTCCAAGGGATCCAATGTCCCTTTCTGGCCTCTGTGCACCAGGCATGCATGTGCTGCACAAATATGCATGCAGTCAAAACACTCATCTCTCTCTCTCTCTCTCTCACACACACACACACACACACACACACTCTCTCTCTCTCTCTCTCTCTTTTTAAATTAAAAACAGAATCTGGATGGGTGCTAAGGTATACAGAAATGTTTCTGAAACTTTAAATCCCTTTAAGGACTCAAGCTTAATTTCTAAATCCAGTTAAAGATTGTTCTTGGTCTGGGTGAAGCTCTGTGGTCATGCACATACTTAGCATGTACAAGGACCTGGCTTCAGTCTCCAGCACCAAGAAAACATCCCTGCTCCTTCTAGTATAATGTTTTACTTAAGAAAGATCTCTGGGAAAGCTGTAGGAGCAGTGAGATATGAAGTATTTTTAAGCAGAATGAGCCAGTGAATGACCCATAACACAATTAGCACGCTCCTCACTCTTCTCATTTCTAGAGTGGATCTAAATTTTCAGGCCCAGAGTAAAGCTAGCTTTTCCAAGTGTGTGCTGGCAGAGGCCAAAGACCCAAGAGTGTTATCTCCTATTGCTCTCCACCGATTCCCTCGAGACAAGGGCTCATACTGAACTGTCAACCCCCCCAGGTTCCCCCAGGGATTCTCCTGTGTCTGTCCCAATGTTAAAGGGTGTAGGTGATGGGGATCCAAGCTCAGGTCCTCATGTCTGAGCAGCAAGCACTTTTACCCAAGGAGCCATCTCCTCCACCTACTGTAGTTGGTTCTTTAAATAATATTTATAGGGTGTTAGCACAGAAGATGTGCTAACATATTATAGCTATATTATAACATAATATAGCTCCAGTAATATAAGAAAAGTGTAGTTTAGGGTTATCATATCTGAAAATGTCATGCTCAGAACTCTTAAAATTCTTCGTGTATTTTAATGGTCTTTCCAAATACTTTTACCTTGTGAGTATAAAGACGTATGTGATGAGACACATTACTCACATTGCACACTTATGCACACTAAGTATGTGCTCTTTGTATTACATCAAAAATAAATGGTCACATTACAACTGTATTTCAAAAGTCTCCTGTGCGTTCTCTCGCTGTTTCCTACTACATTTGCTTTCAGTATCCATAACTGGGTGGGCAGTATTTAATCAGTAGTTTAAATCTCACCATCCTAGTTTATCCTCTTATTTGGGCAAGCATCAGCCACCAGCCCTCTCATTTGTCCTGAGCCGCAGTAGATGAGCCGTATCCTAAAAGAGGAAAGATGAGTGTGTTCCTGTGCAGTTGCTGCTCTGTGCTTGCTCGCCTTTTTCCCTCCTGATGATTTTCTGATCAGTGTCTATTGGGGTTCCTGTCACACTGTGTTCCCGTATAAGTACTCTGCCACTGCTACCCTCGATTCTCTCTGAGGAAGATACGCTTGTGGCTTGATAATTGGAATTTACATAGAATGTACATGATTTCAGGGTAGAATGTAACATTTAATGATAATAACATATACAACACAATGTAGTTTATCAAGTATTTCCATCTCTGTTATCACACGACGGCACATACTTTTGTTGTTCCCTGTTATTTGCTACAGTTGGCACTTGAGAAAACTGAGGTCCAGGGAACCGTGCTTGTCACTAGTGCCCGAACCACAGCCGGACCTCAGCCCTTGCCTTCGTCTGCGTTCTGTGCTGTCAGACCAGTCTGCTCCCCTGATTCCTTTGTTTTTTCCCTTCCCTTCCCTTCATGATTGTCTCATGATTTTTTTTGTTTCTTACACTTGATCTTAACCAAAAGGCCTAGAAGCAATATGTTTGCTTATGTGTAGGACTGTTTCCTGTATGTATGTAAGTGTACCATATGAATGCAGCAGATCCCCTGACTGCAGTTACAGATGGTTGTGAGCCACCATGTGGGTACCGAGAATCAAACCTGAGTCCTCTGCAAGAGTAACAAGTACTCTTAACTTCTGACCATCTCTCTAGTCTCCTTTTCTGATCTTTTTAACTTCAGGTTGTTCAACATGTACCTTAAATTTAGTTAACTTTTTAAATATTCTCAGTATAAATGTTTTAGAGGAGAGCATAGTTGCTTAACTATCATCCATGAAATGAACAAAACATACCATATTCCTTTACCTCATGAGGACAGAAGTAAATCCCTTTAACCAATAGTTTATTATTCATGTTTTTTGTTTTGTTTTTTATAGAAACTCCGGGAAAAACAAAAAGCTGTACGAGAAAGTCACGGTCCAAATATGAAGCAAGCAAAGATGTGGCGCGATCTTGAACAGCTGATGGAATGTAAAAAACAGTGCTTTCTAAAGCAACAAAACCAAACTTGCATCGGTCAGGTAATTCAGGAGGGCGGAGAGGACCGGCTGGTGCTCTGAGCCCGGTGCTGAGGGTTTAGCCTGTCACTGGCTGTGAGCGCATTATCAGCATAACGTGCTTCCTTCTCGGAAGTGACTTGTTCATCCTTTTGCTTTCAGACTAGCCATTCTTTCTAAGGTTGTCTTGGAAAACGAAGTGAAGGCAGATTAGGTTTTAGCAGGCTTTTCAACATGAAGAAGAGGCTTTCGTTGTTTGTTTAGTTTAGACATCGAGTAGTGTCTCCTGGGTTTTATGAGAAAGAGACTAAGCTTGCTATCTGTAAATGTAAACACATGTCCATTAAGAACCATGTAGTTTTTAAAGCTGTAATAACTGATGGATTAATGTTTTTCTCAATATTTTTTTCTGACTTTAGAGGACTCTTTTAGGAACTAGTATCTCTTGTTTTGAAGAAACATTTGTCTGAAGTCAGCAGTCCCTCCAGTTTCACTTCAGTTCCTTAGTCTTCTGTAAAATGCAAACCAGTTTCATATTTTGAAAAGCATCTGTTATGTTCATATGATGTAAAAGCAAATAAAGCTTGGTACATGTCATGGCTGTTGATCTCAAATAACATAGTTGCGTCAAATTTTTCTTTCAAAAGTATTTTATAATATTCTCTTCTCATCTCAAAGGATTACTACTTGTTTTCACCAAACATTGAATGTGGTTTAATAATATAATCATTTGATTTGTCCTGAGGACTGTTGTTATAAAAGTTGTTATAGGGTATAGATGCTGTGTGGGCTAGAAAGCTGACACAGGGTCCCTAGTAAAACTTAGGGATCCGGAATGCTACCAGCCTGGCTTCCTTTGGGCTAGACGCTGGAAGATTCCTATGGTTTTCTTTAGAGGAAGACATTCAATTCGTATGCTCTCTGTCACTTCATTTTGATTTCAATCTGTCTTTCAAAATATCTTGTCTTTAGATTTGAAAACGCAGGCTTTAAATTGTTAGTATGTCCTTCCTAGCTCATTCTTTTTAACTACACTTAAAAAAATGTAGTGAAAATTTGTGTTGTGTAAAATATACAGGCATGATCTCTTTGTCCCAAGTTTGATCTACTCTTTAATATTTGTTTGAAAGCTTGTCTATTAGTAATCAGAATCTTAGTGTCAGCCTGTGTCCCACACATGGGTACACAGGGAATGCATTCACACACAGGCACACACAGGCACGTGTGCATACACGTGTGCACACACACACATTCACATGCTCACAAAGAAAAAGGAAGAAGATGAGCATTCCAGTGTTGATGGTTGAGTCTGGTCCTCAGTTTATTTGCCATCTTACATAGGCAAGTGTCAGCAACCAGCATTCTCTTTCCTTCCTTTGATAGATCAGAAGCTAAAAGGCGAAAAGCTGTGTGTAGTGTGGAAGGAAATCCTCTGAACTCAGTGATCAGTGTTGGACACTGAGATAGAGTATTTATGCCAGGTTGGCTGTAGGCTCAGTGTGTTTTCAGTAGTCTATAATGTTCTGTTACCCAGGATGTGGATTCTAAAGCAAATACTTGAAAGACTAGATGACTGTTACAGAAACCACAGTTTATTCCCCAGTGGTAATCTCACAAGATCATTATACCCAGAGACCAATCTGTGTTTTATCCCTACACCCTCCCTGCTTCTCTTAAGTTTTGGAATTGTGAACAACAGCCCAAGTCTGCCCCAGTTCTGATTGGTTACCACCCGCCATCTTTACTCTCATAGAACAAGTGTGTGGTTACACACAAAAGCAGCTCCAAAATTGCTTTATTAATTGAAGCAGAACCTCATTATTACTTCAAGAAAAGCAAATTGAAAGAAACTCTAAAAGAACAAGTTATTTATAGCTTTTATGTAACATTGGACATTTACTAATGCGGCTTAATGGGCTTCACGCAGATCTCCTTCCACTCGTCCATGTTTGATTGGAACATTAGCAAGCTTTGACTAACACTGATGGCTTTTGACAGCTGGCACTTAGTAAAGAAGAGCTTACTCCATTTTTTCCTTCAAGGTTAATATTCTAACCGGCTAATTGATGAGAGTACTTAATCATTTTAGAAAATAATGTGTCTTTCACGTGATGGCCCAAATAAAGGAGAAAAATGTAGCCCGTGCATCTGCCTCTGTAGTCAGATTTCCTCCTCCGTGGCTGGCTGCCAGCTCTGTGGGGACTGTCAACTGTAACTCCCTCTCACTCACTATTGGTTCAGGAAATAATCCTGTAAAAGATGCCCTTTAAGAAGAATCTAGACGTAGGATGTTCTTCCTGTTACAATCTATTGGCAGCTGAATTCAAGGTCACATTTTCCAGAGCTGGGGAGCAGGCTAGAGGGCTTCAGAGCACTGTGAATGGAAAAGCAAATGAAAATCAGATCAGAACTGAACCCTCTACCTTTTCCTTCAGGCTGATGCTTCTTACAATGTTGCTTCAGTTCAGCAGGCAGCACTTTTAAAAGAAGTCATTGGATCAATTGCATTTGCCTTTATTTGATGTTTGTCATTTCTGCCAAATTCTTAGCATGCATGGCATTTATATATTTTTTGGGAAATTTTAAGCTCTGTACACTTTCCAAATATACTTCTTAAGTTTTTAATGCTAAGATGATACCAAGCATTTTAAAAAATAATTTGAGTAAAGTAAGAGGCTATATATGCACGCAAACTAAAAATGTGTAAATTGGCAGGATTCTTTGGATTTGAATTTGAGAAAGAATACATCATGAGTAATGCAGATGAAACTGTCTTTACAAAGGCAGAGTTTATATTGAAAAATAACTGTGGAGGGGTGTGTCTCCGGGAACCCTCCTCTTACATAGGTACTCACCCAACACTGGTGCCTGATGAGTGAGTAAAAGAGTTCTAGGCCCTTACATCATACCTCTGGCTTGGCAGGAAGCAGTTTGCCTCCCAGAGCAGGTAATGGGCGCCCTGCTGATTAGTCCACCCTGAGCTTGCTTGCCCACAGTTTCTCCGTGTTGTGGTGAGGCAGGTCTGGAGCATAAGTACCATGCCGTCTTTCAGACGGTCTACAGCAGCCAGAAAGGAACAGATCTGCACCTTATCACAGACATAATTATCTCTCACCTTAGGCTGGCTGAGTCCCTCCTCCCCTCCCTTAAATGAGGACAGTCTAATTAGAGCTGTTTGCCGTGGCAGCCGGGCATGAGGTGAGTGTTTTGTCTGGGGAGGGTAGAGAAGGATCATTAAAGGTGAGCCATGTGTTTTGACATTCACCCTTCTGTGTTAAGACAGTCTTTAAAAAAGAAAAAAAAAAGTAGATTCACTGTGTAAGAATATGGTTTATTCTTGCCCAGTCCTTGCAAAAGAAATAAAAAAATAAAACACAGAGTCCAAATAAGTAGTTTTTGAGAGGCCTGGACAAACACATGCTTTCTGCTCCCATACTCCCTCTCTTGGCAAACTGGAAGTACTTTCTTGGTCACTGGTAATTTCACAATTTCCTTTCTAAAGTCAGAGAACCTTGCGTCACTAAGCTGGTTTACTGTTATGGAAATTCACTATTCAGAACATGGGAAGAAATGAAGGATTTCTGTTTCCCTGAATTTCCACTTCAGTTCAGGATATAACAGCTGGTCCCTGGCCATGAGCTGCTTAATGCCACACTTGGTAGATAGCATAGAATCAGCAGAGGACAGAGCCTGAGAATGACTCACACTGATGTTTGTTAGAGGGACCTCTGAAGGAGCCCTGCCAGCCAGTGCAAATCCTGCTGCTGCCCTTGCAGCAGATCGCTTTCTAGCTCTCTAGAGTAGCCACAGTGTGCTCCCCCTTCACAAGGGAACCTGTTCCCTCCTGAAAGAGCTCAAGCACATTGCTGTAGTGTCAGCGGATGGACTTGGTTAAAACATTAGTTAAACAAAGCAACAAATTAACAGATTTTATCTCCCGAAGCTCTGTAATCTTGACGATAAAGAGGAAGTACTTGAATCATTACTCAGTGCTGGGTATGTGCCAGGCACAGGTCCCAGAAGCTTCTGTGCGGGAACCAAGGTGATTCTCACAGTGAGGTAGGACAGTTATCGCTGTTTATAGATGAGGAAGCTGGAGCACAGAGAGACTTCTACAGTATGGAGAGGTGGCGTCCAAAACCTGCACTCTAAACTGCTGCCTTGGTGTGTGAGCCATTGTATATACAGGGTGTTTATTTGTAAACAAGTTGGGTCTGTTTCCGAACTACTGTGTGCAATGTTTGGCTTAGTGCTGCTTATAAACTTAGAGTACCTTTTATTCTTCCATTTCTTATTTATTTATTTATCTATTTATTTTTGGTTTTTTTCAAGACAGGGTTTCTCTTTGTAGCCCTGGCTGTCCTGGAACTCACTCTGTAGACCAGGCTGGCCTCAAACTCACAGATCCACCTGCCTCTGCCTCCCGAGCACCAGAATTAAAGGCATGCGCTGTCACCACCACTCAGCTTAAAGTACCTTTTTTAAAAAAATGGATTTGGGGACTGGAGAAATGGCTCAGTAGTTAGGCGCATTGACGACTCAAGCCATCGGTAACTCCAGTTCCAGGGCATATGATACCTGTTGTGGCCTCCAGGCATCAGGCATACACACAGTGCACAGGCATACATACAGCAAAACACCCATGTGTATAATAATTTAAAATAAAAACTGGTTTGCTCACTGTATTAGATTTAACCTAATGCTTGAAATGAGCTATGTCATGGGCTTATACAAAAGACTGATGTCAGTGAACCCATGCAAGCAATGGCTAGTGACCCAGAAAGAGTGAAACCCCGCAGGGTACCACGTAAGTCTGTCTTGCTGAAGTGGTAAACTGTTATAGTTCACTATATAGTTGTACTATACTTATAGTAAATTGTTATAGGGAAGAACAGGTTTTTTATTTGTGAAAATACTGCAGGGAAACACAAAAACTTAAATACGAAAAAAAACACACACTAAGCAAGACTAAAAATATGCTTAAATTTATTAAATGCAAAATTATTTTGACTGTTTTATAAACAAACTTTTTTCTATAAAATTGCTTCTTTCTAAACTAGAGGTATTTGTAAGGTATTTTATTAATTGGAGAATGAAATTTAATTTATTTACATGCAAATAACCTGGATTTTGTTCTAAAAACCTCGTAGCCAGACTGGCAAGATGGCTTAGCAGGAAGGAAAAGGTGCTTGCCACCAAGCCTGGTGATCTGAGTTAACCTTGAAGTCTATATGGATATGAAAGTTGTCCTCTGACCACCCACGTGTGCACAGTATTCAAATACCACATAGAAAAGTAATGCTATACACGTTATCTTGAAATGGGCTGAGGAATGACTAAAAGGAGATGAGACATGTCTAGATTCACAAGGATGAGTTAAGATTCTATGGGTACAAAGAAAATGGAAGATATAAAGTCATTTAAGGAGCTGCAGAGACAGACGCTCACTGTTAAGAGCACTGGCTGCTCTTGCAGAGGACCTGGGTTGGGTTCCCCGCACCCATATGGAGGCTCTTAACTGCCTGTAACTCTAGCTCCATGGGAACCAATTTCCTTTTTCTGGTCTCCTGGAGCACTGCGCGCGCGCGCACACACACACACACACACACACACACACACACATTAGATAAGTAAGCGTAAAAATCACTTAAGGACTGGCGTGTTCAGGAAATGACAGGAGGTCTCAGTTAGTAGCCCAGTTGCATAGGGAGAGGAAGGAAAACCCGCGATGTGTGAAGCTCTCTGTCTGGACACCAGCCCCTCCTGAACCACAGATTTGCTTTTTGATGCTTCAGTTACCTTTAATCAACTGTACGCCAAATGAAAAATTTCATAAATAATTCATAAGCTTTAAGTAATGTTTATCATAGAATATGATTTTAATCATATTTTATTGTTGCTGCTATTAAGTTAAAATTTACCATACATATGAATATGTAGGAAAAGCATAGTGTACAATAAAAAGGATGATTTGGCACTGTCTCTGTCTTCAAGTCTCCCCTGGGGGTCCTCAGCTAGACTCTGTGAAAAGGCGTGTGAAAATAAAAGGTCTGCTGCTGGCATTAACCAGACTTACAATACATTAAGCAACAGTAAACATTCAGACCTGATAACCAGGTGTTAAATATGCTGGTGCTGTGGAAGGTCAGCCAAAGCAGGGGTCTAGAGCATTCTTTCCTAAGCCCCTCCCACTCTGGGGAGTTCTTTCTCACTTTTCCTAAATAAATCCATGCTCGTTCTTTTAAAAAAAAAAAGTCAGGGATCTGGATCTGGTACAGTGGCTCATGCCTACTGTCCTGGTTCTTAGAAGTGAAAACAAGTGACACAGTAGCTCAGGAGTTCAATACCAGCCTAGCAATAATGGGATAAAAAGGAGTGGAGATGTGGGGAAGATACAAAAAGAAAAAAGAAAACCAGGGATCTGGGGAAGATCAGAAGATGAAGGAAAAGCCAAGGAGGCTTCATCAAAGAGGTGGATTTTGACTTGGGCCTGGAGGAAGAGTAAGATAATGACAGGACAGCTGGAGCTGATGTACTGGGGACGTGGCTGCCCACAGCTCCTAGCCGGCCCTGCTCGAAGCCTCAGGAGCAGGCAGAGTGAAGTCTAGTCACCAATGTGAGCAACATAGCCAACCAACAATAAAACCAGTTTATAGTGCTTGTTTAGCCAATAAGCAGAACTACCTCAGATCTTCTGAGTACTTCAAGATATCAAAGTTCATTACAGACAGCAGAACTCTATTGGACTTCCGGACACTCATTTTGTGACTTAGTTTATTTCCTTTATGTCATGTGGAGGGCGCTGCAATCCTGTGGAGGTTTAAGATCTCTAAAAGATCAATTCAGAATTCAAAAGGAAGAAAGCCCTTTTGGCTGAGCAATCTAGGCCAGCCCAATGAAGAGCGACACCCGTGTTTCCGCCTCTTCTGGAAGCAAGTGTAGAATCTGGCTTGGAGAGGAGCTGGGGCTCCATGGGGAGTATGAAACCTCCAGAAGAGAATGCCCTGGGGTACAAGCCAGTACCTACTGGGGATGAGGGAGGGGCCGCTGGAGAACAGATTGTGAAGGTTCTGCACTGCTGCGGTGATGAGCTGTTGTTACTGTCTAATGGTCTTGGTTCTCTATACTGTCCCAGCATCCTGTGACTGTTGATTAGATGAGAGGTTCACTATGTGGAGAAGAACACATTGATCATCTGTGGGCTTAATTGGGGATAGGAAGGAGCAGTATACACAATAAGTTAATTTTTTTTAATTATGGGGGATATTTTCACACAAATACAAAGATAATATCATCTACACTTCGAAAAAAATTACATGCAACATTTTGGATTTGTGAAAAAAGATTTGATAATTCTAAAGAATTAAGCTGAGGAACAGAATATCTTAAACGGATATTTTTGTTGCAAGAGACTTTTATAAGTTTGTATGATTTCCTATGTTTAAAAAAAAAAATCAAAGCTGGTGTTTCACAGTGCTTGATTTCTTTCCCTTGGGAGTCAGGAGAGTTTTCATTGGAACAATCACCTCATTGCCAGGGAGAGCCTCAGCCATCAAGAAGACCACTTGCCAGGGACTTGGCCATGTCAAACAAATGTTCAGCTTTTATTCTGACACTTCTCGAAGAATTTGATTGAAACTATGTGTGTCCAGATAACACTCAGCAAAGTGCCCTTCTTACATTTGTTTCAAGATATATTTGGAAACAAGAGAGATGACCTTGGGCTCAGCTGCTTTTCCAATTTAGGACTTCTCCCTGGGTCTACCGCAGGGTACTCCCCAACACTGCAGATTCACCAAATGGAAAACATTTTACTTACTCTGTGCCGTAAGTCCTGGGATAGAAGACCTTTCCCCCTAGCAATGTGTTCTGCCTTTAAAGAAGGGATATATTTAGCCGAAAACTCTATATTAGCTTCCTAGCCATCTACTTCAAAATACAGTCAGGAACACATTTGCTTTTCATCAGAGCATCTTTTTGTATTCTAAATTGAGCTGTCCCTGGTTTCTAAAATATTTTAGCTTCTAAGAAATAAAAAACCTTAACCCTTTGCCTTTGCTTTCTGGCATTCAAATTTTGGTTTGAAGCCAGAGTTCATTGCAGTTTGATGTAAGATCTAAAAGAAGATTTTGGAGACACCAACGTCCCCTTCTAAGGTTATTGACACTTGTCCCAGATGACAGTACAAGTCCTGTTGGCCCAACCTCTAGCCTGAATGCCAGAGTGAACTTCCAGCTATGTCTGTAGTTAGCCTGTGGATTTGGACGGTTTAGACTGTCATTTATGGCCACATCCTTTCAGATGCTATTTTGCATATTTGAAGGCAATTGTATTTTTAATTTGCTGTCATGGCCTTTAAAAAATTTTAGATGTATTTTATGTGTTTCATAAACACATATGTGTTTTGCCTGCACACATGTCTGTGTACCACACAAATGCCTGGTGCCACAGTGATCAGATGAGATTGTTGGATCTCCTGGTATTGGGGATTATAAACCACCATGTGAGTGCTGGGAACTGAACCCAGGTCCTCTCCAAGAGCACTTAGCCACTGAGCCATCTCTCCAGGCCCCTATTGTGTTTTAGTACATGATGTAGATAGCCTCCCTGATAAGGTGTTATTTACTTTTAAGCAGAAGAGTTACAATCTGATTACTGTTTTATCTTACTTAGCATATCACCAGTGACGTATCATCTATTTTCATATGGTTTCCTAATGTTACAGAGCATTTACAGAGATGGTTCTGTTGTGAGCAACAGTCTCCAGCACACACAGTACATTAATTTCCACTAAGATGTGTGTGCTATGCACACCCATACCACACGTGGAAATTAAAACGCTATTTTATAATACTTTAAGGATAGCTTGTTCTCAAGAATTCCCTGTTGTTTGCTCTGGAACCAAGCTTTACGTCAGTTGGTGGCCACAAGGTAAATGCTCTTGACCAAATATAAAGTCAATACAAAACTCATACCTAAGGCTCTTTTAAAGATGACCCTGCCCATCTGACAGACTCATGCAAAATGTCTAATTATTACGTACCATTACACCAGTATTACTTTGTAATTTCCTAACTCAAACGCTGAAAACTTGTTTGGTCCTTTACTCCTTTATAAAAACAGGCTTTGCATGGTGGCTGCCTTGTGTACATTTCCATTATTGTGTTGGTGTTGAACGAGGACAGTTGCTAAAGCCACTACACTGACCCAGTTTAGCAAATATGAGCTCGTGGTGCCCGAGCTGATTGATTTTTTACAGGATAAGCAGTAACGTTTGCTTTTCCTGGTTCGAGAGACTCCTCCGATTGCATAACTTTTGAACTGCGATTTTAGCGATACGGAAGAGAAAAGAAAAGATGCTCTACAAAATGTTCCCAAGGTCCTAAAGGAAAAGTTTCATGAGGAGAATGCCTCCAAAGGAAGGATAAGGGTGTTATTTTAAGTCAGAAAAATGTGAATTTGCCAAATGTTCTCAGAAGTCACCGTTTTCAGACGTGCTTTTCCTCACTGAACCCAGGCCTCACCTGCTAGGCAAGTGCTCTCCAGTCCGAGCCGCATCCTCAGGCCTGCTCATCCTTCTTCCACAACATGCGCAGGGCTGAGGATGTGGCTTGGGGGCGAGTGCATGCTGTAATGCCCAAGGTCCTGGGTTCCATCCCCGGCAAAGGGATAAACAAAAACACAGAACCTTACACCTAGGACTGAGAACATGCCTGGCTGGTTTGTGCTTAAGAAGTTTGTTTCAAGGGCGCTTTTGCCCAGCTCTCCTCCTCTTCTCAGGTTCTCTAGGCCCAGTAGGTATTACAATGTTTAGAGAGTACTTGTTGCTTGAGAACCTTGCTTGTCACCCTTCTTATATTAGATTTTCCAGAAAGGAGAGATTAGCATGTGTCTCTAAATTCTTTTAATCTGTCTTCCAGAGATGGAACCCATCCAGTCATCTATAGATAACGTAGAATCTAGTTCACCTAAATATTCAAAGCCTTCCCTAATCAATGGTTTCTAAAATTTGTTTTTAGATTTGTTCTATTTTATTTTATGTGTGTGAGTGTTTTGCCTGCATGTGTGTGCATCATGTGTGTACCTGGTGCCTTCAGAGGTCAGACGAGGGCATTGGATGATTGTGAGTCACGATTGGATCCTGGGAACCAGAACCCAGTCCTCTGGAAGAGCAACACATGCTCCTGACCACTGAGCTGTTTTCTAGAGCCCAAAGGTTTCTTTTTCTTTTTTTCACCATGCCTGTTTATCTTATCTCAATCTTTTGATACAAAGTCCATATTTGTTTATTTAAGAAGGCAGACCTAGCGTGTTCATTTAAAAACCCCTTTTCTAACCCTTTGCATCTTTTTTTTCTTAATTGTAAGGGTGGGTATAGGTGTGTCCATGTGGGGAGGGTGGTGCACATGTGTGTCGGAGTGCACATGTGCCCGTGTGCATGTAAGTTGAGGCCAGAGGTCAGCTTCAGATGTCTCCTCAGGAACCATCTACCCTATATTGTGAGATAAGGGTTTCTTGGTGGGGCCTGGGACTCCGCATTTTCAGGCTAGGCTGGCTGACTAGGGAGGCCCAGGGATCTGCCTGCCTCTCCCCAGATGATGAAATTACAAGAATGTACCAGCATGCTCTGCTGTTTACGTGAGTGCTGACCAAACTCGGGTCCTCAGGCTTGTGGTGCAAGCACGCTACTGATAGAGCAATCTCTTGGCCAGAGCATCACTTCTGTTGTTGTTTGCTCTTCTATTTTCCCTCCCTTTCCATGTGTATCAGATGACCCTTATCATTCAAACTTTCCCAATCTTCTCCCATGTACAGTTTCTTACTGCCACTAAATGACTTTGGAAAATATCTCAAAAATGTTTTCTATTTTTAAAAATGTAGAAGCCATATATGGTGGTGTATACCTGTAAGCCCAGCACTGGGGAGACTGACACAGACGGCTTACCATTTTGAGACCAGCATGAGCTACGTAACACGGCAAGAGCACGTCTCGAAAACAACCTCTGAAAGGAACAGAATCCCTGAGGATGCCTGTGCAGCTCTGAGTACTCTGAAGACTGTAGCATGTGTGCACATTTCCAGCCACTTTCAAGGGTGAGTCCTGGGAGGTAAATAAAACTGTTAAAAATACATGTTCAGTGTAACGAAGTTCAGAGAGCAAAGAATATTCTATTAAAAAAATTAGGCCATATAACAGGTGTGGTAGCACATGCCTTTTTTATTCCCAGCGCTCAGGAGGTGGAGGGAGGAGGATTTCTGAATTTGAGGCCAGCCTGGTCTACAGAGTGAGTTCTAGGACAGCCAGGGCTCTGAAGAAAGACGATTTCTTTAAAAAAAAAAAAAACCCTAGCCAGAAACATGGCTGAGCGTATGAGTGTTTGACAGCAAGCCCAGCACCTGCGTTGGATCCCCAGAACTAATGTGAAGATACCAGAGGCCTGACTGCACACTTGTCTTCTCGCCGCCATAGTGAGCAGCACTCATGTGCACACACACACGATAGCTAAAATTTAAAATGTAACCGGGCAGTTACATGCCTGTAACTGAGAGGTGCGGCAGGCGGATCATGGATTCCAGAACATCTGTTTGGAGGGGTAGGGAAGGGGAGACGCATCTGGATAGAGTTGGAGGAGGGTATGTGTGGAGGTCGTATGGTCAGACAGGTATGTGATTCTCAAAGAACTAATAAAAAGATTTGAAAAGTAGCATCCTGTCTCAAAAATAAAAATAACAGATAAATAAATAGGGCCAAACTGCCACTTGGAGAGCTGGTGCCGATTTGCATTTCCACCGAGTACGACAGTGCGCCGTCAGCTGGCCTAGCCAAGGTGTCATAACGATACACTATCTTTGTTAGTATCGCAGACCTTGTAAGTAGCCAAGTGTGGCGGAGCACGCCTTTAATCCCAGCACGAGGGAGGCAGAGGCCAGCCTTGATCTACATGGTCAGTTTCAGGCCAGCCATGGCTGCACAGTGAGACTTATCTCAAACAAGGAAACAGCAAATCTCCTTACTCAGAAATTATCACCATTTGCAGTTTCACTCCCCTTATTCTTCCTATGAAATTTATTTTTAACAAATAATGAAAGTAAGTAGAGGTATTGTTTTTTCTAAATAATGTATTTTTTATAATATTTTAAGGATGAAGGTACAGCTGTCAGTAGTAACAGGTGCTTAGCATCGTGTGAGGCCTTAAATTTGATCCCAAGCACCAAAGGGAGAAAGAAGATTACAATAGAACTACTTGGTGAGCTCTTTTGATCAGGGTGCTATATAAATATCCAGTGGACTTGACTCCCTCTGCCAAGCTTATGAGATCAGCCACTGGAAAAAGCATTAACATTCCTTCCCTCACCATCCTTTCAGTCCCAGGTCTCAGATTGGACAAGGTTCCCAAGGGGCCAGCAGGTCCCTAGGAGGGAGTGGGACTGTGGGACTCTAGGGGTACGTGGAAGATAGAGGACCCTGCACCTTATCACGTATTTCCTGTTACGTGTGTCATACACAGTCATTATACAGACACATACGCACGCACTCAGGCACACATGAACACACGCGCGCACACACACACATACACACTACGTGCCTCCACAACAGTAAATGAGTGAGTCAGGACTGGGCCATACATGCAATTGAGTGACCTAGGGAACAGTCAATAGGTGAACATGAGGTCAGCGATTCCAAGTCCTGTCCTTATGGTGACTGCATGTTTCCTTAGCTGACCCGCGTCTTGAATTTTAAGCACAATGAAACATAGAATTGCATTCCCAGATTGGCATAGGCGGATGGGCCGAGTTAGTCAATAAATATTGGTAAAATGAAAGTACACAGTCCTCTTGAGCAAATTGCTTCGTTGTTTCTTGCTATGACCAAAGAGTCACTGAAAAGGATTAGATCAGGTACCGTATGATTGTGGTGGATGAGACTGGGAGCCCTGGCCGAGCTAACTGTCTCCTCATCATTCTTATGTAGCTGAACACAGTGCCTACTCCCTTCCTGGTCAGTGAGACCTTACTGTGTACCACTCCCAACAAGCAGTTTCTTGGCTAACCTGATGGAAAATAAATGTAAGGTAACTTTATAATTATAAATAATCATTTCTAGTCTTTTTTTTTTTCTTCCCTGTATAAGCAGGGCACTCTCATGTAGCCTTGAACCACTATGACCTTGAGTTTTCCCCCTGCCTCCACCTCCCAAGTGCTTAGATTGCAGGCATGCACCACCCCGCCTGGTTTGTGTGCCAGGGATGCAGCCCAGGGCTTCATACATGCTCAGTAAGCACTCTGTCAGCTGAGCTACATCGGCAGCCCAGTCTCTTCCATACAGAGAGGCAGCCAGGGGCCTTACTGCAAAATTTACCAGAAAACAATTGAAGAGACTGTGATTGTCGCTGTGGTGAGGTCTGATGGTATGTCCTGTGAACTTTGAAATCCTTGTCACGGCTTCTTAACATTCAGGAATACGTAACTCTGGGCAAGAGCCCATATTGCTTTGTGGAGGAGCCAAGTTTGGTTCCCAACACCTGCATCGGGTGCCTCACAACCTTCTGTAACTGCAGCTCTGAGAGACCCTCTGCCCTCTTCTAGCCTCTGCAGGCACCTGCACACACGTGCGCATACAGACACATGAGCATACACATGACTAAAAGTAAAATATTTAAAAAATAAATGCAATCTAACACTAGAACATCCACTAGGTTTAGGAGAAAGTTTATGGGAAACGGATGTTATGGTATCTTTAAGACCCTTAGCAATGTGTAGATGCTTATTGTTCAAAGGCAGAGATGATAACTCAGAAATCTCATGGTGTGTCTGTATATGAGACAGCAGGTGGCTGTTCCGAGCTGACTTCTGCCTCTGAGTCATAGGAATATCTGACTTTTTACATATATCTGAATCAAGTACTTTGGGGAAATGGTTGCATTTTGGAGTCAATGTGACTTTTTTTTTTAATCTTTGTGTGTTACTCAAGATGGATTCTGTGACCTTTTAGATTTGTTGAAAGGGTAAGAATGGTTCAAATAATACATCTGAAGTACAAAAAAGTGTCGACTCTCAGATCTGAAAGACAATATCTTACCTAATTGGGAGCGTTCCCCTACCCCAACCCCCGCCTCTGGTTAAATTTACTTAAAGAGAATTTTTTAATGGAAGCATCATATAGGCCTGAGCATGGTGGTACTCACCTATAAGCCCAGAACCTGAGAGGCTGAGACAGGAGGATTGCCTCAGCTTCTAGTCCTGGCTGGGCTATGGAAGGCCAGCCAGACTACATAGGGACATCTTGTCAAAAAATACCTTGGTGTGGGAGCTGGAGATTGCCCTGCCACTGGGAGCACTTGCTACTCTTGCAAAGGATCCAAGTTTAGTTCCCAGAAGCCACATCAGGTGGCTCACTGCTGCCTGTAACAGCAGTTCCAGGGCATGCAATGGCCTTTGACCTCGGGGTGTATTTGCACACATGTGGCATGTATAACATCATGCAGGCACAGGCACACATAAATATTTTTTTAATCTTGATATAAGTGGAAACATTTCTCATTTCTATTTAGTGCAGTACTGTGAAAATAGCAGATCGGCACATGAACTTTTCCTTTTTTTCCATTTGTAACCCCCAGAGTTGCATAATCGGGCAGGAATCAGGAAGTAAAAATAATCACAAAATTAAACCAAGTGGCCTGTTTCCATAACTCTATCATGAGTAAAAAAAATATATATTTAAGAAGATAAACACATCAGCAGATTCATCACATTTAAGAATTCTTTCCACGGCAGTCATAATGACAATAAAGTGAAGTCATTACTCAGGCTCTTAGCTCAGTGCTGAACTCTAGGTCTTCTTAAAATATGGCAGAAACAAAAGGGCCCAGGCTGGCCTCAAACTCAGCCTCTCGAGTGCTGAGATCAGCAGCTCCCCAGCCATGCAGTATTCAGTTCAGCAGGGTTGGTGGTGGGCATGTTGCCACAAGTCAGCCCTCCAAACCAAAGCAGTTTTTCTCAGCTATGCTGCAACCCTTTAATACAATTCCTCGTGTTATGCTGACCCCCCGCCATAAAATTATTGTCCTTGCTACTTCATAACTGTAATTTTGCTACTGTTATGAATTGTGATGTAAATATCTGGTAGGCAGATGCTCTTAGGCGACCCCTGTGCGAGGGTTGCTTGACTCCAAATGGGTCACGACCCACAGGTTGAGAACCGCCGCTCCAACCCTTTCATCTTCCGAGAGCAAAACTCCCCTTACCTTCTGGCACCTACCTGGCTGGTTTCTTCCTGGTGCTGAACAAGGCACCTTGTAGGTAGGGTCACATATCTTTTCCTGACTGCCTTCCTTCTTGCAACATCCTCCAGGTTCATCCGAGCTCATCTGCGTGGACGCCGTCCTCCCGCCCGCCCTCTCTGTCTAGTCTATCCGTAAACCCTTTACACTCAAGCCCCAGTGCTCTGAAAGTGAATGTTCCAAAGATCATACCTATCGTAGTGTCCTAGCGTGTAATTAAATTCTGGAAAAACAAATCAAAAGGCACATATGAGTTCCCAGGAATCAAGAGAGACTGACTTATAAAGGGATGGACAGTGTAGAACTCCCTCATGTCAGAAACAGCTCTCTGGCCTCAGAAGCCCTTGGCGGCCCTGATAGTAAAGGTTTTTAGTTGCTTTCTGCACGGGGCTTGGCTAGTCACCTGTTCTGAAGCTCCTCATACCACGTCTGTGAATGGGTGTTTTCCCTTCTGCAGCTGCTCTTCTAAGCATTTCAGCTGAGGTTACTTCATTCCTGTTTGTGGAGAACACGCTTCTCTCTGTCACAGCAAGAGCCCCAGTGTTCCAGTCTTCATCAAGAGAGGAAGACGCCAGCCTGACAGTAACAACTGTTCAAAAAGAAGCAGACTTCGTCCTTCTGTGGGCCTCCTTCCTTAACCCCAAGTGTATAAGCCAATGAGGCTTTTTCTTTCATTTACGTATTTTCTGTGAGGGATGGCCATGTGTGCGGTGGCACTGCCGGGGGCCCAGAGGACAGTTTCGGTTCTCTTCTTCCACCGTGTAGTCTCCAGGGACCCTGAGTTCAGCACGAGCACTCTTATCTGCTGATCCGTCTAGTTGGCCCCCAATCTGTTGAATGTTGTGCAAGCATCGCTTACATTCACTTTTGGAACATTTCACCACCCTCGAAAAAAGTCCACACCCAGTAGCAATCCTTCCTACTTTTCCCAGTTCCCCCAGTGCTAAGCAACCACTCACTTTTTGTCTGTATAGCTTGGCCTATTCCAAACATTTAAATACCATTAAATCAAGATGTATATGTGTAAGTGCAGGTTTGCACATGCCACAGTGCGTGTTTGGAGGTCAGAGGATTGCTGTGCCGAGCCAGTTCTCCCCTTCCACCTTTATGTGGGTTATTTTATTTTATTCTTTGAGACAGAGTCTCTCTATGAAGCTCTGGCTGGCCTCGAAATTACCAAGACCTTCCTGCCTCTGCCTCCCGCGTGCTGGGATTAAAGGCGTGCTCCGCCACACTTGGCTACTTACAAGGTCTGCGATACTAACAAAGATATTGTATCGTTATGACATCTTGGCTAGGCCAGCTGACGGCAGACGAGCCACTGTCATACTCAGTTGGTGGAAATGCAAATCGGCACCAGCTCTCCAAGTGGCGGTTTGGCCCTATTTATTTATCTGTTATTTTTATTTTTGAGACAGGATGCTCCTTTTCAAATCTTTTTATTAGTTCTTTGAGAATCACATACCTGTCTGACCATACAACCTCCACAATACCCTCCTCCAACTCTATCCAGATGCGTCTCCCCTTCCCTACCCCTCCAAACAGATGTTCTGGAATCCATGATCCGCCTGCCGTGCCTCTCAGGTGAGGACCAGGCATGGACCACCATACTCAACTGCCTCTGCCTCCTGAGTGGTATCAAAAGCATGCACCGCCATGCCTGGCCCCTTAGCTACTGTGAAGTCCACATTTCACTGCAGTGCACTGGTTACAGCTCAGTGCTGTGCACTTTTATTGTGCAGTTCAGACATCTTCTCTTGCAGAAACTGTGTGACCATTGAGAAACAAATCCCCACCTTCCTCTGACTGTCGCCCTCTCTCTCTGAGTAAGTGTGGTCACTATAGGTATCTTGCATAGGTGATATCTCAACAGCATTTGCCCTTTCCTAACTGGCTTATTTCAGTTAGCAG
This sequence comes from Cricetomys ansorgei, assembly GCA_026225945.1. Taxonomy (NCBI): domain Eukaryota; kingdom Metazoa; phylum Chordata; class Mammalia; order Rodentia; family Nesomyidae; genus Cricetomys; species Cricetomys ansorgei. The sequence continues at coordinate 11,833,705 of JAMJFZ010001012.1, forward strand.
GTTGCTCTCTAGAACTTTGACATCCGTGTCATAATCTAGGACAGTGGTTCTCAATGTTCCTAATACTGAGACCCTTTAATACAGCTCCTCATGCTGTGGTGACCCCCAATCATAAAATTATCTTCATAACTGTAATGTTGCTTCTGTTATGAATTGTAATGTAAATATCTGATATGTAGATGGTCTTAAATAACCCTGTGAAAGGGTCGTTCGACCCCCAAAGGGGTCACAACCCACAGGTTGAGAACCTCTGCTGCAGGACATGTCAGGGCTCCCTTCCTGCTTCCTTTCTGTGGCTGAGCGTTCCATTGTGTGGTTTTACTACAATTTGTCTCCTCACCAGCTGACAGCCATTTGAGTTGTTCCTACTTTTTGACTACCATGAAGAACGTTGCTACAAACACTAAGTTTCTATGTGACCATGTTTTCAGTTCTCCTGAGTGTATACCCCAGGCGTGGAATTCGAGTCATATGATAATGCCATATTCAACTTCTCAAAGAGTTGAAAACTGTTTTCAAAGACACCCTCTGTCAGTGAAGCATTGAACAAAGACTCCCGTTTCTTCACATTGTTGCTGGCACGTGCTGTGTTTTATTTATGTTTAGGTTTTGCTATTTGGGCTTGGGTTTCTGTTTGTTTTGTTTTCCAGACAAAGTCTCATTTAGTGCAGGTTAGCTTTGAGCTGACTGTGGATGTCAGAACTTCCTGCCTCTACCTTGGGATCGCAGGATGAGGCCGCCAGCCCGGGTGTCGGCATTTGTTACTGTCGGTCTCTTCACTGGTGGACAGTCAGGGAGGAGCCTTGTGTCTTGTGCCTTGTGCCTTGTGCCTTTACATCTCCCTGAGGGCTAGCTTCCTTATTTTCTTTTTCTTGCCCAGGCTTGAACCTGCGGAACAATGTCACACAGAAGTTTTGACTTTGGGCATCCTTGTTCATCTCCCCCTATTAACTATGATGTGCCCGGTGTGTGTTTAGTAGACGCTTTTTATCAGACTGGGAATCACCCTTCCATTTCTTCTTTTTCTTCCTTTTTTTAATTAATTAATTTATTTATTTTCGGTTTTTTTGAGACAGTGTTTTTCTGTTGTAACTCTAGCAGCCCTGTTACTCACTCTGGAGACCAGACTGGCCTCGAACTCACAGAGATCTACCTACCTCTGCTTCCTAAGTACTGGGGTAAAAGGCATGGGCCACTGCCTGGCTCCTTCTATTTCCTGAGAGTCTCTCTCCTAAAAGGCTATTGGATTTTTGTCCGGGGTTTTTTCTGCATCTATTGATTTATTCTGTTATTGAGTGTGTGCATGCATTGTGTATGTATGTGTGTGTGCCTGTGTGTGTAAGAGAGAAAGACAGACAGACAGAATTGCTTTGTTGCCCAGGCTGGCCTCAAACTGTGGTCCTCAGCTTCCCAAGTGCTGTGATTACAGCATGTGGTGCTGTGGCCAGCTTCCTACCTTGTCTTTGATCCTGGTCTGTCCCTTTGAAATACTAGCTACACGAAACGGGTGTATTTCTCACTCCTTATTCAGCAGCTTCTATGGGATACAAGGCGTATGGTAGACCTGCCTGTAGGCACTGAAGGCCTGTATAGAAGGGTAGAGTCCTCTATTGCTCTAGAGTGAACTCTCAAGTGCAACAGACAGGAAGTGATCAAACAAGGTGACAGTCATCATAGTAAGTCCCCCTTCTCCCTTCTGTTCACTTTAGATGAGATACACATGGAAAGTTTCTCTGAAAATGAATCGTTTAAACCTAGACATAAGTTACAAGGAAAAGCCAGAACAGACAGATCTGTAGGTTGAGAACGAGGGCATGTTCTATTTAGTGCAGAGGCTTTGAAGTTGGAGGAAGTTCTCTGTGTGTAAGGACAAGCAAATGTCCACGGTGGCCAAGGTAGAGTCCAGATTATGACGGATGAAGCTAGAGAAAGGAAATACTATTCATAGGGAAAGGAGGTCGTAGCACCTCATTGTGTAGCCCAAGCTGGCCTCGAACTCATGGTAATCCGCCTGTCTCTTGGGTGCTGGGATTATAAGCATGAGCCACCACACCTGACTTGCATTTATTCTTAACATACTGGGAAGATAGTAAATGCTACTAAGCCAGGGAGATGGCATGATCTGGTTTGGATTTTATTTTATATTTTTTTCTTATTTTCTGATTTATTTTATTCTATGAGTATGGTGTTTTGCCTCATACACACAGTGAATGTGCACTATATGTGCTCCTGGTGCTGTTGGAGGTCAGAAGAAAGTGTCGTGGAGTTCAGGATGGTTGCGAGCCATCACGTGGATGCTAGGAACCAAACCCAGGTCTTCTGCAAAAGCAGCAATCTCCTGTAACCACTGAGCCATCTGACTAGCCCCCTCTTAGCCAAATTTAAAAGAAAAGCCTTGCAGATCTGAAAACTGGATCATACGATGGGAAATATTTGTGTCTGGTCCCCAATTTTCTGTTATCCAGGGATATCATCAACTAAATACCTAGTTGATAATCAGAAACCTTTAAGAGAGCCCAAAAAGTCACTGAAGACTCCAGATGAATTTTATGTCTGAGTGAGTAGGGTCCGCGTAGCTGGAAAGCTGGCCTCGAGGCTGCCTCTGTTCTGTGTGTGTGATGGCGTGTGAATTCTGTGAAATTGCTGGGGGCGGTCCCTTCATTTGTTGATAGACTTCTGTAGTCTGATGAGAGGCTGTTAAGTAAGGTGCAGTTTTCTTGGGTGGCCACAGAGGTGGGTTGTGGGGGCGCTTGTGACAGTCCTCCTGGGGAGACATGAGCTGACATCTGCTCACCCCATAGGAATCCAAGGACAAAGTAACAATACCACCAGAGCCCAACTTGGTGAACCAGGGAGTCTGCTGGAGGTTACTTACAGGACTGTGGATGACTCAGAGGCAGCTGCATCACCAAATGCTTGCCCTAACATGAGTAACAGCCAAAAAAAATCTGCAACCCTGAAGCTGCCTATCTAACACTCAGTCAGTTTGACAGGTGGGAGAGTCTCCTCACCTGACAGCCCTTGCTGCTTACACAACCTTGGGGAGGGAGAGGCCTTGAGAATCTGGTTGGTTTGGGGTACTTCCTGAGACTTGCCAATTGTTTGCATCCCTCTCAGAGGATCCCTCCTCTTGGATGGACTTTTTAATTTGCAACAAATTGCTATTGCTATTCAACAAGCATCTTGCCACAACATCCACCCAGGGATGTGAGAAAGGCAGCCCAGGAACTGGAGGCTCTCAGCCTCCTCACCTGTAAGGCCTTCAATCTGTGTCTACCACAAACCACAGTATTTTCAGAATCTTCACAGGTGTCTTCTCAGAATTCAGCCTTATAGAGAGATCCTGGGGACACTTCCCTTCTGCCCCTTGCCCCAGTCCCCATCTTTCCTCCCATGCCCACTTCTTTATGTACGGATATGTGTACAGCATTTCAAGGGCATTCAGGGGCATTTTTAGTTTAGGACCAGTAAAACTTCAGGGTGGGTCACTAAACCTGAGCCCACGCCCACTGGCAGCTCAGATGTTAAAAAGCGTGAAAAGAGCTGTCAGCTCTTCCTTTTGCATCTTGGCATCACCTTTCTCCATTCAGGTTTTCCCTTGTCAGCTGCTGGTTTCTACCTCTACTCAATGGGACACAGGGACTGCAGTGCAACTCCGAGCCCTTTACAGTGGTACCTAACAGCTCAGGTGAGCTTTCTGTATCCATGTGTACACAACAGCCCCCTTGGGTGACTGCTACACCTGTAAACCCTTCTGACCCACAGTGTCTTTTGAAACCAAATCTTCCATCCTCTTTTACAGGAAACAATTTGGGGGCATCTTTTTGTGAGAGTCAGAAAGAAGGGTGTCCCCATGGAGCCTGTCTCTGTGGAAGGTCTGCAGACTGGTGGCTGTGAGCTGAGCTGCTCAGCCCTTGAGCTGGGCTGCAAGTGCTGGTTGCTCTGGTTGCAGAGGCTCAGCAGCTATTCAGTCTTAGCCAGCTCAGGTCTTGGCAACGACTTTGGGGAGTCTATTAGCACTGCTCCCGAAGTTAGATTCCAGGATCTCTCAGAAGAATGGTGGAGGAAGAAAAGCCAGGAGATGCCTGAGAGATAAACTAGGAAGGGAGCTGTGTTGATGGTGTGGAGCTCTTGTGGGTTTATGTTAGTGTATAGAGCACACATATCTTGACCTGACAGTTGTTTAGTATATCGTCCCTCCTTCCCTGGCTACCTTCCAAATACACACACACACACACACACACAACCAGACACAGCACTGTAGAGCCATCCCTGGTCTGTTTCTCCTGGGACATCAGTTGCTTGCCTTGTAACAACAGATTTCATGGTTTTATATCTCTGCATTCCACTGGGACCACCTACCCAGAGGACACACCTCACTGACCTGCATAATCAAAGCCCAAGACTAAGCCTGAGAACACCTGGGGCCATGTGGAGCCAGGAGAGCTGCCTTCTGCTTTGGCTCAGAGACTTGCTATGGCCATGTTACTCACCCATTCCATAATCCAGGGCTCCAAATTATAAAATAGGCCTGATGGTTCTCGTCTCCTAGCAATGTAGGGAGAACAAAGTAAATTATGGTCTTCAAGTGCTTATGCATCGGGAGACAGGGGACTCTAGAAATCCCGTGTTTTCCTCTTGCTTTGGTTGAGATGGTGAGGATTTTATGAGCTCTCTTATGCAAGTCTTTAGGAGGCATTTAATCAGAGAACAGACTGAGGAAAAGCCAGCCTGTTCACAAAAGAGAGGGCCTGCAAGTCTGCCTTCCATGGCTCCTTCCAGAGGCCTGGAGAATCTGCAGGGACTGCTGGCCAGCAAGCCTGCCGTGGAGGTGGGGCTGACTAGGTGACTTGTTTGCTAACTTCTGGTTTCCTTTCCAGCCGATCTGTTTCTGGGTCACTAGTTGGACCGGTCACAAGTTATGGGAGAAAATACAACATCTCAGCTGCTGAAGGCTGGCAGTTGAACAATCTATTGACCAGCCTGCCCTGCCAGCAGGTGAGACGGGGAGCAGGGAGCATAGCCTTTTTATGAGGCACAGGATGCAGAGGGCAAGTTTGGGTTGCCTAGTATGTCTCCCTACGGTCCTGGAAGTCACGTACTGAAGAATGACCTGTGGGTTTCTTGTCTTCATCGGAGTGCCTCAGGTTCTACTTTTAATGTTGTATTTGTCTCCTGATGTTACATATACCTGATGGTTTAGAACACAAATGTGTTGCCTTAAGCTTCGACAGGCCAGAGATCCAACGTGGCATGATCAGCCAGGAGTTGTGGTCTCTACCTGACTGTGTTCCTTCCAGGGGCTCCGAAGGGTCCATCTGCTTTCCCAGCTTTTCCAAAGGCTCCCACATCCTCCAGGCCCCTCTTCCTCCATCCTTGAAATGCAAGGGCCACTGCTCCTCCCTTACCTGAGCTCCTGCCTTGGCCGTGTGATGAGTCACGGTGAGGTTTGGCCCCAGCATGTCTTACCCTCTGTTCCCTGTCCTGCTTGGGTTTCTTTCCTGTATTTTTTCTTTTTGAACTTTGTATTTTGTTTTTGTTTTAGCGTCTGTAGATCTCACTGTGTAACTCCAGGCCAGCCTCAAAGCAGTGTCCCTCAGAGACCCCTTCCTGAGCGCTGACATCACAGGCCTGTGTCCCTGTGCCCAGCTGTCTTCCTAGCCCTCCTCCAAGGGACTTCTTGGGGATAGGAGATTATGTCAAGGCAAGAGCCTCTGGACAAGTACATACAACTCTCCCTAGAACAGAGGAGGATCTTAGTATGGGGGTGTGGCCACTGGAAAGGCAGAGAACCCAGGAATAGAAAGGACCCAATGTGCCTGGGCTATATGAGACACACAGTAAGGGGGTAAGTGGCTCCCACGCTGACGTGACCTCAGGGTCTGCTTGGCAACCTTCCCCTTCACCCTGACTGCAGAGTGACTTCACCAGAGCACCGCCATGCTTCCCATGCCTTCATGCTTTTATTTTTAGTTTGGGGTATTTTCTATTGTTTGAAGGTTGCCTTGCAACCCGTTTGCCTGGAGGCTTTAAACAATATAGAGTTTCTTTGCTGAGCAGCAACAGTAGCCAAGAGAGACCGAATATAAACTTTTATGTCTCTTTTCTCAGAGTTTGTACATCAGTGATGGCTTTAAACAGGGGAGCATGTGCCCCCGGCTCGGCTTGCTTCTCCCAGGGGAGGGCAGAGGGTGGCTGATGGAGAACACTGTGCGTCCTCTTATCGTTTGTGCTAGCACAGGGCCCAGCACCAGGGAAGGAAAACAAGGCATCTGCTATTAATACACCCAAGTCCTCAGCACATGGGCTGGGGTGGATTATTTGTGAAAGGGAAAGATGCCCCCTCTGACCTTCCAGAGCTCCCTTGCCAGCTGAGACAGAGCTGGCACAGGCAGCGCCTTCCATGGTGCGAAGGGAATGGGAACTGAGGCCTGCCTAGCTTTGGGCAGGAAAGAGAAGCCTTCAGACTTGTCCCAAGAGAAATGGTTTGCCCCTGCTCAATGCGTCTGAAGCCCTGGCAGCTTCATTTGGAATTAAGAAAGAAGAGGGGAAAAAAAAAAAGGCTCAGGCAGAAAGCTAGATAGGGAGAGAGCCAGAAAACCCCACCTCCCACCTCAGACAGGCAACTCCAGGAACCAGAGACCCAGGCAGCCTCTCCAGCATCCTCAACACAACCACTTACTTGACAGTGAGCAAGGCTAAATGAGGTCAGAGCTGGGAAGGGACAAGAACTTCTGTGTGGAACAGATGCAGGGTCCCCCTCAGCCATCACCCTCCCAGTGACAGGTGTCCAGGTTGGCAGGGGGTGCCTAGATGACCAGTTAATGATAAGCCTTCAGCTGGCAAAGAGCCCTGGGAAAGGGACTTGGTTCGGGGACAGGAGCACACACAACATCTAGTCCGGTGCTTGCTGTGTCACCACAGAGGTTCCATAGTGCCCTTTAACTGCCTGAAGAGGTCTCTGCTTGTGACCCACCAAAGTCAGGCTGCCTTGGACCCAGAGGACATTTGGGCAGCCAAGAGCACCAGGCAGACACTAGGAGAAGAGGGCAGTGCTAGCAGGGCCAGCCCTCCCCAAGAGCAAACAGGACAAAGGTCTCTGTGCTCACAGCTGCCTCTCCCATCCTGCCCGGCTGCTGTGCCACAGGCCCAGGTGGACCTGGCATTGCTACACTAGACAGAAACCTGCCATTTTCGTGCCTGTTGATCACCCCGGATCTTACTCCCCAGTAGGACACAGAGCCATCCTAGTCAGATCATCTGAAAACAGGGAAGCCATCGGGTCTGAACCTGCTCAGCTGGGAAGCCATACTTGTTTGTGACATGTTTTGATGCGACCCTGGGAATACGTATGAGAGGAAAGAGGTTGTTTTTTTGTTTTTGTTTTTGTTTTTTTAACAAAAGCTAGCTCTCTGGCCCGCCTGCAAAAGGAGCTCTCTGTGGGAACAAGGCTCTGTAGACACTCTTAGAATCTGAACTGACTGACAGTCTTCCACTGCCATCCAGGCAGGCTTGAATTTGTCTCTCTTCCAGCAGAACCAAGTGTCCATTGGGCTTCCCTCTGAGAATTCAAATAAGTTGGAGGCCACAGAGTTTGCCAGGAGTGGTCAGGCCTGGAACTAGGTAGCCACAGAGAGAGTAAGAGAAAGAAGGCTTAGGTGTTATGAATCGCTGAGGTCCTGGGCCACAGCCTTCTTGTGGGGTTGTGTATCAGGAGAGTTGTAGCTTTTCCTTATTTGTCTGAGGATGACCTTTAGCCCCTGAAATGACAGGCATCTAGCCACTAATACCAAATACTGCACAGAGCACAACATGTGAATTCGAACTTCATTTTGTTGTCATTTTGTTTCACTTGTTTTTGAGAAAGGGTCTCATGTAGCCCAGGCTAGCCTCAAACTCACCATGTAGCTGAAGTTAACCTTGAACTCCTGGTTCTCCATCTCCCAAGTGCTGGAATTCCAGATGTGCCCCATCATGTCCAGGGTGTCACCTCGTTTAACTTCCACCTGATATCTGCGAGTTAGGCTCAGCACTAACCCACTTCCCAGTGAGGACTGAGGCTCAGAGAAGTTGGTCAGTTGTGTGTGCGCATGCGCTAATACGTGGCAACTGTGACTTAGCCCCTACTCTTCAAGGGCAGGAGGGAAGAATGGAGGGACCAGTGTTGCTGTGGGCTGCGGTTGTATGCAAGCTCCTTAGAAGCTACAGCTCCGGGTTTACACTCCTCAAAGCTGTCTGAGGAAGTTGTTTAGCTTCTGAGGTGATAGATGAGGGCTGGGTCTCCTGTTTGCAGAGCATGGGGTGGAGGGTAAGTCAGGACAGTCTCTCCTCTAGTTCCTGTGGGCTCCACGGGCTGGCTGCTGGCTCAATGTTTACATCATCATTTTTAAAGCACTAGTGCTTTAAGCACAGCCACCCTAAGCTCTCTCTTCCTCCAGCCACCCTTCCCGTGGAGAAAAGCCAGCTGGGAGCATTTCCCACCCATTCCCTTGACACAACTGGTACCAGCTAGAAACTCAAGACCCAGCTGAAGCCTGGCTAACACATGTTTCTGTAGACACAGATACCTGTGGCCATACCACCTTGGGCTCAGGGGTGCTCTGCATCCCTGAGGAGCCAGCTGGCTGATGTATTCTGCAGATGGGGACAGCCATGGCAGCTTGCAGAATGGGGTGAGGGAGCCCGGGGTCGGAGCATTTGTGTTCAGGGCCTTTTCTTTAAAACTCTCCTTAGAGAAGGAGGAGGCAGAGGAGTTTCTACGGATCAGGGAAGAGCCTCCCTGATGTACAGCTCTGAGGGAAATTTCAACCCAGTACCTCATCCCCATCAGTGAGCATGCCACCAGCTGTCCCAGAGCCACTCAGGATGTCCTTGTCCTCTTGTGGGCAGGGCTGATGGAGGACCGGGTTTCCCTGGCCGTCCCCAGGAGCCACAAGACCACAGGGTAATGTCCCAGCTGGCCTGTCAGCCTTGCCCGAGCTGCTGAGTTATGCTCACTGGCCGTGGGCCCCAGATCTCCTGTCCCTGTGCCCTGGTCTCCTCTGGTTAATAAGCAGCTCACACAAAGACACGGAGGACTCTTGGAGAGACAGAGAAAGTCTGCGGTTCCCTGAGTGCAGGCCAAGAAGCCTTGGACTCAGCCCAGGTTCTCCGGGACTCGTTTGTGTTCCCTGCCTTCTGTAGCCTTCCTTGTGGGCTCCAGAGGATCCCCACCCAAAAGCCACAGCAGACAGCTAGGTAGGCAGTGAGGTCGTTATTAACCATGTGGAGGCATGCTACAGCCTGAGTCCCTTCCTGGAGGAGCCTCAGTCCTCCTTCCTGAGAGGTCGGGCAGTTCAAGCGCTGACCTCACCCCTTCCTCTTCTCCAGGGAACTGCCCTGATGTCTTCCCTCCCACCCACTCGTGCTCATCTTCTGTGCTGTTTAACCCCAGGATTTTTGGATGTGACCTTGAGATGTCCCTGTGGAAGGGAACACTGGGGAATGTGCGCCAGACAACCCCCTCGTGGCCACTTGGTCTAAATCCAACTCCATAAGGGGAGTCGGAACCCCTCCCAGGACTTGCCCATTTTCAAGCCCTTGGTCACCTTTGATACCTCCTGCAGGGATCCCCATTGCCAACGAACCATTTTCTTGTTGTTGTTTTGTTTTGTTTTGTTTATTGGGTTGTTTTTTTTTCTTAGGCCCAGCAATGTGACAGGTTGAACTTGAGATCTCTACAAATGCTTCTCACTTAATCCTCTCTGAGTTGGCCTCAGGTTGCTTGGCCAAATTTATCGGACACCATTTGAGCCTGCAGGAAACATTGCCTTTGTTCCAGGCATTGTGTTTGGATGTAGAGTCCAGGGTAGACAAGGTGAAGCTCTGTCCTTGAGGACAGACTGTTGGGAGAGAGGATATAAAACAGAGGGCCCCTCTCCGAACACTCCCTCCCCACGCTTCTCCCTATACCCCCTCCCCACTCTGTCATCCACCCCTGCCCTCCACACCTTCCTCTCATATCACTGCCCCTTGGAACTTCTAGACTCGTTGCTAATCTACAAAAGAGGGTTACTGGAGTCAGAGGTGGTAACTCAGGCCTGGAAAAACAGCTCTCTGGAGGTAGAGGAAGGAAGAACCATGAGTTCAAGCCCAGCCTAAGCTAGAGAGAATAGACCATGAGACCTTACTGCAGAACTGAATCAAAAAGAGAGCTGGCAAGACACTTGCTGCCAAGCCTGAGCATTGAGCTCAGCCCTCTAAGCCCACAGGGGGAGGGGGAGGGGGAGGGGGAAGGGGAGGGGGAGGAGGAGAAGGAAGGAGGAGGAGGAGAGAGGAGAAGGAGAAGAAGAAGAAGAAGAAGAAGAAGAGGAGGAGGAGGAGGAGGAGGAGGAGGAGGAGGAGGAGGAGGAGGAGGAGGAAGAGTAGTAAGTTGGAGAGATGGCTCAGTGGTTAAGAACACTGGCTGCTCTTCCAGAGGACCCAGGTTCAATTCCTAGCACCCACATGGTGACTCACAGCCACCTGTAACTGCAGTAACAAGGGACCCAACACCCTTTTCTGGCCTCCACCAGCACTGCACACATGTGGTGCACAGACATCCAGGCAGGCAGAGCACCCATATATAAAAATAAGAAGCTAAAAGAAAGAAAGAAAAAGAGAGAAAGAAATGGAGGAAGGGAAAAAATAGAAAAAGAAATGAGGCTATTACTGGTGCCTGATTTATAGATGTAACAATGAAAGATTAGTGGCAGGGTCTCACCATGTAGCCCTGGCTGACCTAGAACTCACTATGTAGACCAGACCAGAGAGCCACCTCCTGAGTGCTGAGATTAAAGGCATGTGCCACCTTCCTGGCTGAGATATGGCAGAGCCTGGCACATAAGGCTGGGCCCGTGGTGACTGCATTTGTTTTCTCAGGAGGACAGCATTTGCCAGGGAGACCAGTGGACTGGTGATGTAACATGGGGTCCTGGTTCTTATATGTACGAACAGCTGTTTACTTTTGGCCAAAATACGTCCTCAAGCATCATCTTCATGGGTAAGGATAATTCACTTAAAAGAATAAGTTTACTCAAGGCTGGGCAGAAGCTCAGTTGGTAGAGCGCTCTCCTAGCATGCATATAAAGAACCCATTCAGATTCTGGGCCCTTGAGATGGCTCAGAGGGTAATGGTGCTTGCCACCAAGCATGACGGCCTGAGTTCAATACCCAGGGCCTGTCTACGATGGAAGGAGAGAACCAACTTCTGAAGTTGTCTTCTAGCCTCCATGCATGCACCGTGGCAAATGCCTGTACATAAACACATGTAAATGTAATAAGGAAAAACATGTAAGACCAGGGTTTGATACCCAGCACTGCATAAACTAGATGTGGTAGCTCCCACACATGGTCCCAGCCCTCAGGAGGTGAAGGCAGGAAGCTCGAGGTCATTCTCAGTTACATAGCAAGGTGGAGGCCTACTTGGGATGTATAAGACACTGCCCCATAAATAAATAAACAGACTGATAGGTAAATAAGTTTTATAAGAACAGAGTTGTGGCTCAGTAGTAGATCACTGGCCTACAATGCATGAGGCTCTGAATCCCATCTCCAGCACCATAAAGAAAGACAGAGGTTGAGAGAGCAGATGAATAAATTAATTAAATGAGTTGGTAGCTACTAAAGCCTGAGACTCAGCAAGAGTTCAAAATGTGCAGCCTCTGGGAAGCCTTGAAGCCTGAAGACCCTGAAGTTCCAGGAAGGCAGGGACTGGGTAAGGGCTAGCCTGCCCTTCATTAGTAAGGGACCCTGCTGCCCCAGTTAATCCTTGAAGCTTGACCCTTCCTGGCTTGGCTCACATTCTCTGGGAGAGAAGAGCATTCCCTGATAAAATGTTCCCTCCCTCGTGCACTGTGCCTCTTTATGGAGTGCCAGGAGGCACTGGGGCTGTCCACACTTAAGCCTCACCTGCCTGAGATGGGCATTCAGCTCCCCTAATCACTCTCCACAGCTCAGCCACCTGCTCCCCGCCCCACCCCACCCATCTCTAGGTTTGTTCCCTCGGCTCCTTAATCAAATTAAGGGAAAGGAGAGGGTTTAGATAGGGTTACTAAATATATTTCTGTTTAGGGGCTAGAGAAAAAGAAGAGCTGAGGAGGAGGGAAAGTGTGAAATTCCTTAGTGGAATGTGTCCTGAGCCTCCTCTCCCTAGAACCACCCTGCCTGGATCACCTCTCCCGGCAAAGTGCTTGTACGTCCATTATCTCCTGGAGATATGGTAGGTGGCATAGTGCCCACCCAGGGAAAGGTCTGCTGAGGCCATCGGACCCTGTGAGCTGGTCTGACCCTGGTCTATATATTTCACAGGACACCCTGGCCCCTGCAGGGTAACTGGACTTTCTGTGGGGTGACACCAACAGAGGACTGTCACAGCTGGAGGGCACAGTTCACTTGGTCTGCTCTTCCCACACCAGACACTAGGTCTTTAAAATTTTTTTTTAACTGTTTCAAGTATACAGGGGAAAAGAAAAGCCACCATCCGCTACATAGCCTCTGGTAAGCTTTGGAGGTCGGACCTTAAACCATCTGTGAAATGCCTTTTTATGCAATAAGCGGGCTCGGATATGCACACTGCCTTTATATTTTATATTTACCTTACAACTTTTGTGTTTCTGTTCCTCAACAATCTTTGGAAATATCTCTTTCTAATGTTTGGTTTACATTGATTTGAGGGTGGGGGGGTCCACTCCACAGTGAATGTGTGGAGGCCAGAGGACAGCTTGAGGGTGTCGGTCCCCCCCCCCCCCCCCCCCCACCGGGCCCAGGGCATCAAACTCAAGCTGGGAAGAAAGTGCCTTTGCCTGCTGAGCCACTTTGCCAGGCCCCAGAAATAATTTCTAAAAGCCATAATTTGAATCTGTCCCTTATTTTAAAAGGTGTATCAACACTGAGATACACAATCTCACACAATCTAGTCTCAGAAGCCAGGGACTCTTAAGAATGTTAGGTACCATGTGACATTAATTCTTGAGGTGACTCCTGTTAAAGGTGAGGATGTTGAGGCCCAGTGGGGTGAAGGAATTTGCCCTCATGCCCTGGGATCCTACAGTATGGGCACAAACATTTTTTGGAAGCTTTTATCTACTTCCTGGTGGCTTTTTTTGTTTTGTTTTGTTTTCCCCAGTGCTGGGGATGGAACCCAGACCTCTTGCATGTCTGGTGAGAGCTGTACTGTGAAGCTGTGTCCCCAGCCTCTGGTGGCCCCCTTTGATATCTGAGTTAGATTCTTTATTAATTCATCATGGGTAACTCTCCCTTTGTTGGACATCCGAGGCCCCCCAACACTTGCCTTTCTGTCCCCCACTACTACGATTGTCTTAGCTTTAAGCCACCGTGGTTCACATCTCTTGCTATTTCGTCACAATCATTTCCTAGAAGTGAAAAGACTGAATCACCCCTTTAACAGCCTCGTTGTGTATTGCCAAGTGACTTTCCAAAACGCCAGCATGCACGCCCACCAGCACTCTTTTTAAAAGGAATCCCATTTGGTAGGCGGAAGTCCCCCTCCCCCATGTGGTTTGCATCTCCTTGATCACTGGTGAAGCTGAGCTTGCCTTTGCCTTATTAGTCAGCAACATATCCACGAGTACTTGCCACAGGGCAGCTTTGTCACTCGGCTGGCTCTCCTTCCTTTCAGCCTGCACCCAGTCACTGTAGGGAGGCCTCTGTGACCAGAGTCTGTTTTCACATCCGTACCCTGTAGGACTTTGATCGTAATATGAATGCGTGCCTCCGTTTAGACCCCTTGTGCTTTCCCCCTCCCCTCAGCCACACCTGCCTCACTTTGGGGCAACACCCGCCACACCTCAGAGACAGAAAGGTCAGAGTGCAAGATTTCCCTTCAACCTAATCTGCTATATGGGGCCATTCTGTAGGGAGGATCTCTCTCTACAGGAAGTAGGCTAGAGCCAGCAGGCCTGTGCCCTCAGCTTTCTCTTCCCAGGAAACTTAAATTCCTCTTGCTCTCTAGGGAGGTGAGAGAGCAATGAGGCCAAAGAAAGGAGCTCACTTTCTCATGAGCCTTTGGCCTCGGCTGCCCGGCCTCCCTCCTGAGGTCCTGATGGGTTCTCCTCTTCCATGAGGCCTGCCATCCTTCGCACTAGAAGAGCACGTGTCGTTGTCTGCCGTGGATGTGTGAGCCCCTTCCTCCGGCTGAAGCACAGTGGGTACAGAAGATGACATGCTCAGGGTCCTGAAGAACACTGGCAGGAACGCCCCCCTAGCTCCACCTGTGTGTCTGGCAGTGTGCCCTGTGGTGGCTCCTAAGGACAGGCACGCAGTCCTGCCTGCTGCACCTAGGATTGCCTCAAGATGTATGGCCTCCTCAACCTCCATGGGCTACAGAAATCTCGCCTCATCAGTTCCTTAGGTAGAGTCTGGGTTCAAAAGCCCCCTTCTGTTATCCTAGCATGTCCCAGCCTCAGAAGATGCAGGGTGTTGGGGGATGTTACATGCCATGAAAATGTCAGTTTGGGAGGGACAGGATTCACAGCATGACTCGGAAAGCTCTAAAGGGCGCTATTATGCCAGCTCAGCAGCAATAGCATCATACACCCGAGTCTGATCTCTGACAAAGCAGCAGTTCCACATTAAGGAAACAAAGGCTTAGAGGCCACATCCTGACCCTCAGAGAGCCACACAGGACAAAGTTGAGGTGAAGGGCAAATGAGTGGTCACACAGCATTGTGTACACATCACACCCTGCTGTGCGATGCAGACCAGGGAATTCAGGCCCACACAAAGTGGCTGAGAAGCCTCACAGAGTCAGCTCCAGCAGCTGGAACCTGAAGGCAAGGACGTAAGACATGAGGGAGACTAGTGGGTCTAGATGTCCCCAGGGCCATCTAGAGTCCCAAAGAACAGAGTTCCAAAGGTGGAAATGCAGCAGTCACAGTCAGGGGTCGCTGGATCCTTCAAGCTACTAACGAACACATGTGCAAGGAGCCCGAGATAGGCAGGAACCTATTGGTGGGCCAGCCAGAGACCGGAGATCAAGAGTTATGGTAAACCATTGGCTCATGTAATCCTGGGAGCTGGCTGGGAACATCTTATCTGCAGGCTAGCCTGGGAGCTCCCAGAAGCTGCATCTCAGGGAAGTCTTGGCTTGATGTCAGATTAGCTAGAATAAGCTCATAGTCAAGTGCTAATTGACATTAATCATCTACAAATACTGCACAACAACAGCAGATTATCAGTTTGAGGCAAACACGAACTACAGAAATCTTGGAAGAGAGCAGGGAGGAAGAAGGAAAATCTCACATAAAGTTGGAGCAGGTCGGTGGTGCATGCCTTTAATCCCTGCACTGGGAGGCAGAGGCAGGCAGATCTCTGAGATGTAGGCCAGCCTGGTCTACAGAGAGAGTTCCAGAACAGCCAAGGCTACACAGAGAAAACCTGTCTGGATGAAAGAGAGAGGAGAGAGAAAGTTGGTAGTAGGGCACAACAGGTAAGGCAAATAGAGAGTCTAAGGCAACAGAATTACAGGGCAAAGGCAGGAAGACAGGATGTGGGGATGGAAGACATGTTCAAGCCACATCATAGTAAACGAGGGCCATTTCAGTTTTTGTCCCCACTTTTGTTATCTGTGAGGATTTCTATTCTAGACACTTATTAAAATATAGATGAAGCTGGCAGGAAGTAAATAGGGATAAATCAAGAGAGAGAAATCCAGTCAGAGCGTTAGAACTGTAGTGTGAGCTGGGTGGTGGCGGCGCAGGCCTTTAATCCCAGCACTGGGAGGCAGAGGCAGAGGCAGGGGGATCTCTGTGAGTTTGAGGCTACCCTGGTACTGCGGAGGCACCTGTTGCCTTCCCATAGTCCGTCAGTCTCCACCTGGGGTTGGTAATGTAACTCAAAATGGTTGAGTGCTTGCCTGGAACGCACAGAGCCAGACTCGATACATTATACATCTCTTCCCCAACACACGCACCCCTGAACCACATAAACAAGATGGTGGCACATGTCATCCCAGCAATCCTGAGTTACCGGCGGGAGAATTGGAAGTTCAAGGTAATCCTAAACTCCTAGACTCGGATCTAAAGCAATAGAGAGCACCAAACTCTGCAATTGGATGTCTCTGTCTTAACCTTGGGAGCCAGGTAGGGAAATGGGTTTGTCATAGGTTTCTTTTGGAGTGACACCTCATTTCCCCAAGGCTGATTCAGGACAGGTCAGTTTGTAGACAGGCCCCAGCCTGCCCCTGCGTCACAGCAGACACAGCGTCAACCAGCTGGAGAGTCCTTGGGCTGAGAGGAAGACTGGGGCATCTAGAACTTCTCTCCTCCTACCTCATTCTGTCACTAAAACTACAAGGTAAACTTCTAGAGGGAGAAAAGCAATGGCTGAAGGTCTTTGTGGCTCCTTCCAGGCCTGTCCTTGTTCCAGTAAGCACCAGTGGACCCCAGAGAATACTCATAGGTCTAATCCCTGGATTAATAAGATGATCCCGGTTGTAGCTGGGGAAGCTACAGGCGCTGGACTGACCCTGTAGGAAAATGAACTGGGAGCATCAGCCGAGGGACTAGCAATGAGCCCGCTTGTCTGTCGGTGGAGACATTGGAAAGCAAAGGGCTTCTAACTTTCTGGTCTAATGTGATCCACAAAGGGAAGGCCTGACCTTGTCCTATGACCTGAAGTGTGTGTGACACTGTAGACTTTTCCCTGGAAGAGTGAGGCGACCCTGAGCAAAGAAAAAAAAAGAAAAAAGAAAAAAAAACAACAGGAAGCTTCCGCAAAAGATCTAGATTCTGTGCTCTGTGCACCTGCTCCCAGCAGAGCCAGTTTCATCCCTTCAGTGGCCCCAAGAGCGGAATGACAGAATGAGGTCGATGACTCCTCCTGACAGTCAAATCTCCTTCCTGAGGAGCAAGAGGAGGAAAATACAAAAAAGAGAAAGAAAAAAAAATGGCAGAATTCTGCCACTGTGTTAGGGAGTTGAAAACAGCCAGCCCAGGATTGGAGATGGTTCAGACAGTAGACTTCCAGCCTGAGCCTGAGCCTGAGCCCTGGAGCCCCAGAGCCCGGAGCCTGAGCCCCAGAGCCTGTGCCTGAGCCTGAGCCTGAGAGCCTGTGCCTGAGCCTGAGCCTGAGTCGCAACCTGGAGCCTGAGCCTGAGCCTGAGCCTGAGCCTGAGAGTCTGAGAGTCTGAGAGTCTGAGAGCCTGTGCCTGAGCCTGTGCCGGAGCCGGAGCCGGAGCCTGGAGCCTGGAGCCTGGAGCCTGGAGCCTGGAGCCTGGAGCCTGAGCCTGGAGCCTGAGCCTGAGAGCCTGTGCCTGAGAGTCTGAGAGCCTGTGCCTGAGAGCCTGTGCCTGAGCCTGAGCCTGAGCCTGAGCCTGGAGCCTGGAGCCTGAACCTGAGCCTGAGGCTGAGCCTGGACCCTGGACCCTGGACCCTGGACCCTGGACCCTGGACCCTGGAGCCTGAGCCTGAGCCTGAGCCTGAGCCTGAGAGTCTGAGAGCCTGTGCCTGAGAGCCTGAGAGCCTGTGCCTGAGCCTGAGCCTGAGCCTGAGCCTGAGCCTGAGCCTGAGCCTGAGAGTCTGAGAGCCTGTGCCTGAGAGCCTGAGAGCCTGTGCCTGAGCCTGAGCCTGAGCCTGAGCCTGAGCCTGAGCCTGAGAGTCTGAGAGTCTGAGAGCCTGTGCCTGAGAGCCTGAGAGCCTGTGCCTGAGAGTCTGAGAGCCTGTGCCTGAGAGCCTGTGCCTGAGCCTGAGCCTGAGCCTGAGCCTGAGAGTCTGAGAGCCTGTGCCTGAGAGCCTGTGCCTGAGCCTGAGCCTGAGCCTGAGCCTGAGCCTGAGAGTCTGAGAGCCTGTGCCTGAGAGCCTGAGAGCCTGTGCCTGAGCCTGAGCCTGAGCCTGAGCCTGAGCCTGAGCCTGAGCCTGAGAGTCTGAGAGCCTGTGCCTGAGAGCCTGAGAGCCTGTGCCTGAGCCTGAGCCTGAGCCTGAGCCTGAGCCTGAGCCTGAGAGTCTGAGAGTCTGAGAGCCTGTGCCTGAGAGCCTGAGAGCCTGTGCCTGAGCCTGAGCCTGAGCCTGAGCCTGAGCCTGAGCCTGAGCCTGAGCCTGAGCCTGTGCCTGAGCCTGGAGCCTGGAGCCTGAACCTGAGCCTGAGGCTGAGCCTGGACCCTGGACCCTGGACCCTGGACCCTGGACCCTGGACCCTGGAGCCTGAGCCTGAGCCTGAGCCTGAGCCTGAGCCTGAGCCTGAGCCTGGCTGCATCTGGAAACATCCTGAGAGGCCAAGTGAGAGGATGAGCAGGGTGGGGCTGCCAAGTCCAGGGCATTCCAAGGAGCCAGAGTTGAATTGCAGGAAAGGTGGGTTCACCCAGGTGGTGGGGGGTAAAGGTTAAAGGCAAGGCTTATAGCAAAGGGTGGGGTGCCGTGCTAGAAGTTAAGAAACGTCGGCTGGTGGCTCAGACCTATAATTCCAGCTACTTAGAGGCTGAGGCAGGAGAATCACAAATTCAAGGTTAGCTCTGGGAACTTTGTGAGAACCTGTCTCAAAACATTAAGAAACAGGGTTGGGCTACAGGTTAATGGTAGAGCACTTGTCTAACGTATGTGAGGACCAAGGTTGGGTACCCAGTAATAAAAAATATTAATATATACACATGCATACATGGAACATCTCATCTAGCAAACCCATAACTGCATGCTTGGGCCGAGAACCCCAAAGAATGCACACTGTCTCGGAAAGGTCTGCCAGCACTGTTCACCATAGCTCAGAGGTACAAGCAATGTTGACACCTATCAACAGAAGAACAAGGGAGATTCCCTCAGTTACCCCAGGAAAACGTGAAGTTGATTCTGTTAGCTACTTTTTGGGGATAGGTGCTGAGGGCGGAACCCAGAGCCATACTCCAGCCTCTTGTTCCCTATTTTTTTATGTATGTATGTATGCATATGTATTTTTGAGACAGGGTCTCTCTCTGTAACTAAGGCTGTCCTGGAACTCCCTGTGTAGACCAGGCTAGCCTCAAAGTCACATGAGTCTGCCTGCCTCCGCCTCTCTAGCACCACCATACTAGGCTTAAAAGATTTATTTTTAATTATTTTGTGTGTATGTGTGACACAGGTCAGAGGACAATTTTTCTGTCCTCTCCTTCCATGTTGTTTTTAAGGCAGGGTCTCTTATCAGTGGCGAGGCTGCACAATTGAGCTTCTAGAGCATTCTCCTGCTTTGACTCCCATCTCACCTAGGAGTGCTAGGATTACAGACACAAGCTACTACATCTGGCCCTTTTGCGTGGGCTCTGGGAATCGAACTCAGGTGGGCTCTCAGGGTTGCTCCACAGTTGCTTTTTTTTTTTTTTTAATTGTTGTTGTTCTTTTTAATCTGCTGAGCTATCTCAGCACTTTTGACTAATGAGAAAGGGTGAACTCGGTTTAAGTAGCTTCGATGAGGATCACACAGTCAATATCTGATGATTGCAATTCTCTTGCTTTGTTTTTCTAGTCTCCGAAAGGTGACAGTTTGACATTAAATCACACTGCTGAAGAGTAGATAAATCACAAGATCAAATGTTCCTCTGTATGGGACGTCCTCTCTTGAGGATCTCATTAGCCTGCTCTTGTTCTGGTGCACGAAGCCTTTCCCCTCCTTTCCACCGCTTTCTAGTTGGCATTTAGCTATCAGCTGTATTTCTTCTGATCCCTCGCACCTAGGGCCCCTGTTGTGGGGTCTGGAGGAGGTAGGCCTCCCCTTTCTTGGATGCCTACCAGTTTCTCATTAAGGTATTGTTCCTGGGTACAATGGGCTCCTCGCTCACACCTTGGTGCACTTCCCTTTCCGTGTGTGTGCGCAGAGCTGGCGGGGCATTCATCATACCTCTTTCCCATTGTCCCTGGAGAGGAGGTAATCAGACTCTCCACTTTAAACCTTGGGTGAGCCAAGGTCAGCAAGATGTGTGGCACTGAGATGCCACCCCACGGAGGAAAATGACTCCATGGCGGCTCACCTTGTTTGGGGCCTTGTTTGCGTTGCTGTGCAGTTGTAATGGAAAACGAATAAAAATAAAAATCCCAGGGCTCTTTTTGGCCAGTGCTTGGGAAGTTAATCCCATTGTCCTGGCCAAATGCCAGCTCAGGTCCCTGCATTCAATTGGCCCCCTTTGCAGTTCGCTGGGGATCTCACTCGCCCCTTTCCCACCCCCACCCCCAGCTGTGACTAGAACAACTGTCCCTGCCCCACCCTGGAAGAGGCTGCATTTCAGCAGGATCCAAAGGGGCCCTCTCGCCCTTGGCCGCTCCGGGAGGAGGGACAGACCTGGGATCAGGAAATTAAACTGCTCTTTGCTGCAGGGGAGATCAGTGTGTGAGCCTGTCTGGGCACTTTCACACACACCACAGTCACTGGCTTCTGTCGTGAAAATGGCTTTCAGGAATCGCTAATGTCTTCCCAGAACTCTGCATAGAGTTCCTCCATTGTTTTAGGCAGATTTAAACTGTTTTCGTATCTGAAGTACTTCAAATTTATCTCCCCTCTGCACGGGCGGGCATGCCGTTGCTGCTTCCTCTAGTTGCCTCCCCTGACAGTTAGCTCTCTTTCTAGGATATTTAGTGCGTTTTGAGACGTGAGGGGTGGAACCATACAGTGCCGCGCACACAACATCCTGGGCTCCAGGCAATGCAGCAGCCTTGGGCGGAGACTGGTTTCTTTTCCTCGCTAACAAATATTTACCTATTTTTATTTTATGTGTATGGGTTTTTGCTCGCACGTATGTCTGCTTGCCACATACTTGCTTGGTGCAGAGTCCAGAAGAGGTTATGGGATCCCCTGGAACTGAAGTTACAGATGGATGTGGGTGCTGGGAAGGGAGCCTGGGTCCTCTGCCAGAGCAGCAAGTTCTCAACCACTGAGCCATCTGTCCCTCCAACACCCAGCCCTCCTCCCTGTTTTAAAACCCGGTCTAACTCTGTAGCCCAGGATGGCTCAGTACGTAGTGTGTAGTGTAAACGGGCCTCAAACTCACTGCAGTCACCCTGCCTTATCCTCTTGAATGCTGTGACTACAAGTGTGGCCCACACCACCACACCGGGCTTGTGAGCAGTGATTTGTAAGTATGGGACTTCAACAGATGACTTTTGTAGTTGTGTGCTGCTGTGGCAGCCCAGCAAGGGCGTGGCACAGGAGGCATATTCATATGTGCAAACTCCTCCAGACCTCACCATCATGGCCAGCGCCATACTCAATCGACAGTGAAACCCCGAGTGTCTGAGCTCAGGTGTTTTTACTGATTCAGAATTCAGGTGTTCTACTGATAGCACATGCAGATCATCACCAATCAACATCCCCCACATAAACCCAACACCTGCACCCAACAGTGCACAAAACAATTGTTTTTACATAACTAAAAATAAACTTCCACAACAGACAACCTCTCTAGGAACCAGTTATAAGGTTGGAGGAGGGCGGGTAGAAATGACAATGACACCTGATAGACAGCCTTGTTCTAAGGATGGAAGCAACACGTGACCCTGAGCACACTGCATGCATGGCAAGTATGTCAAAGATAACTTCTATATTCTCTTTTCCTTCTTCCTTCCTTCCTTCCTTTATTTCTCTCTTTCCTGTCTCTTCTTCTTTTTTAGTTTTCTTGAGACAAGGTTTCTCTGTGTAGCCCCGGCTGTCCTGGAACTCAGTCTATAAACTAGGCTGGCCTCAAACTCAGAGATCTGCCTGCAGGGACTAAAGGTGTGCTCCGCCGCCACCCCACCCCCTAATGGTTTCTAGTTCCGGTTTTATATTGAGAAGCCAGTAACTTAAAAGGATAGGGTGGCATGGGGAAATAGTTCAGTTGGTGAGGTTCTTGCCTAGCAGGTTCGGTTCCCAGCACTGTTTAAACTGGGCATGGTATTGTACACTTGTAATGCCAGCACTGGGGAGATGGAAGCACAAGGACCAGAAGTTCAAGGTCATCCTCAGTGCCCCCAGCATTCGCATTTGGGAGGCAGAGGCAGGGGGATCTCTGCGAGTTCAAAGCCATCCTGGTCTACAGAGTGAGTTCCAGGACAGCCAGGGTTACAACAGACAAACCCTATCTCAGAAAAAAAAAAAAAAAAAGTCATCTTCAGCTACATAGTCAATTCAAAACTAGCCTGAGCTACATGAGATCTTGTCTCAAAATAGTCAAAGAAATGTATACATAAGATAGGACTGGGGAAGAGGGAGGCAGGCATTTTTCTGGAAAACACTCCTTACATTAGCAAATGCTTATGGACCTGGGGATGTGCCTCCACCTCCCCCTTCCCCTCTTGCCTTTCCTTGGGTCAGAGAAGCCTCTTCCCAGCTGTCCTGTGGCCGCAAAACATCCCCTCCCTCAAGTTGCCATGGCCCATCTCTTGGGGCATGTGTGTGTGTGTGTGTGTGTGTGTGTGTGTGTGTGTGTGTGTGTGTCTGTGTGTGTGTGTGTGTGTCTGTGTGTGTGTGTGTTGGAGGATATCTGAGTTTTGAAGCAAAAGCTCCATGTGAGAGCTGTTTACTTTTTGGGGTGGGAGTGGGGGGGGGTGGAGTTGGCCTTGGGTTTGCAGCCTTCCAGGAAGAAGGAGGGACTCTGCTCTCTTCTGATGAGTCATGGGAGAGAAACTTCCAATGTTTGCAAACATCCCCAGCCAAGCCTCTGCTTCCTGCAGCTCTGCCTAGCCCCTGCCAGGGCTCGCTGGGCCCACCTGAGAAGACTTCAGCTGGAAGTTCAACGGAATGAGAGGTTTTGCCGCCACCTGAGGTGGAAAGCAACCAAGAGAAGGGAGCAGTTTTATGTCTAGGGACTCCTGGCATGTGAAGCACAAGAGAGGACCTTCATCAGGGAATTCTGCCTACATACCAGGTCATACTCTTGATGGTACCAGAAGGTCAGGGACAGGAAGCATCATGCTTTTGCAGCTAGGAGGCAGCTCAGTTGGTGAAGCATCCGAAACCCTCGAA
The DNA here is from genome assembly GCA_026225945.1 of Cricetomys ansorgei. Classification (NCBI taxonomy): domain Eukaryota; kingdom Metazoa; phylum Chordata; class Mammalia; order Rodentia; family Nesomyidae; genus Cricetomys; species Cricetomys ansorgei. Next base: position 11,856,637 of record JAMJFZ010001012.1, read on the forward strand.
GTTGGATCCCCAGCACCATAAATCAAACCCACAAATTACCCTACACTTTCCCTAGAGGCCTGCCCTCTGCAGAGGGTCCCCAGTGAACCCCAGACCCTAAACTGAATATCCAGACCATGGGTTAAGGGTACTGCAGAAGAGAAGACAGGGCCCAGAGGAGAAGTCTGCAGGGGCTTTCCTCTCTAGGAGAGATGAAGGAAAGGCATGCTGGAGAGAGCTGGAGCTGGTGGTTTGATGGGATCTGCCGGAGTCTCAGCTCAGCAGACTGCTGGAGCCAGATGGGGCTTATGATGCATGCTCCCAGATGGAATGGATCAGGCATGTCAGACACACTTCCCTCAGGATACACAGTGTTCCCCTCCTTCCCCTTAGCCAAAATGAGGAATCACAAGGTGACTCAGGCAGGCGAACAGCCATACCCTGGGATCAGTGGAGAGCTATCAGGTGGCTAGAGCGGGATCACAATAGACTTCTAAATGTGCTCACGGGTCTGCCAACCACCCTCTCCTCTATTGTGGGACACCAAGGGAGCAAGCTGGTCAGCCTTGGGAACAAAGATCCTGTTCTAGGAATTTGTCCACAGCAACAGTATCTGCTGCTTGCGTTGTCTGTCCTTGGATTCTTGCCAGCCTGAAACTCTACCTGTTCCCTGCTGCTACCCCTCCTGGGAGCAGGGCCTTGGCATTAAGCAGGGCCCTGAGCCTCTAGCCTACCTTGGAGAGTCTCATCATTCTCCAGTGAGAATGTGTTCGATCTCACCTCATTTCTGTTGGGCTGGGAGACTCCGTCCTTCCTGCTTAAAGACTTTCACCATTTAAAGTCTAAGCACCTTGGAGGAGCTGGTGGGGAAGGGGAACAGAGGAGAGAAACTTGAGTAATGTTTCCACAGAAATCAAAGAGCAAGCCGATGGGAGGGGCAAATCACTGATGTATTTAAAGTGCATTCCCCCTTGGGGAGCCATGGCTTTGAAGGCCATCCCACAACACTTTGCTTTGCACTGCTATATGGCTTTCGGTCTCTCTCTTTCCTTTTTTTTTTTTTTTTTTTTTCTTAAGATGGTAACGCTTCAGTTTCCTTCCAGAGCAGCAGCTACAAAGAAAGAAAGGGTCTTGTTAATTAATTCGATATGTGCTGGCACCTGCGGTAGGATGGTCATCGTGCTAGGCGCTAGGGACACCCGTGAGGAGGGCTGAGGCGTCTCAGAGCAAATGATTATCACGATCATCACACGTTTGTCCAGCCGCTTGGTACTACTTGAAGATCCCGCTCTCCCGGGGCTTCTAATTTGTTGTAAGAAGGCAGGTGACTGTGAGTGGTATACCCTGTTGTTATTCGCGTATGTTTGCCCATTTGTTACTCCTTCCACCTGAACTTCTTGGCCCTGGATATCCCGTATCATCCATGGCCGCTTTCTCAAAAGGACATGACCACTCACTGACCCTCCTCTTGTCACCCTCAGACGGTAGCCCCTGGCTTGGATGGGTGGAGATGTAGGCTGCCAGCTGAGTTTGTCAGTCTGGACATGGAAATGTGTGCGCCATGCATGTGTGGGTTAAAGCAATAGGTGAAAGGCAAGATCGAAGATAGGGAAGAATGGCAAGTCCTGGGCCTTGGGACACCCAAGGTTCAGAGCTGTGTAGAAAGAGGGGCTGGAGAGATGGCTCAGTGGTTAAGAGCACTGGCTGCTCTTCCACAGGACTCAGGTTCAGTTCCCAGCGCCCATATGGCAGCTCACAGCTGTCTGTAACTCCTGTTCCAGGGGATCCAACACCCTCTGTACATGCAAGCAAAACACCAATGTACTTAAAATTTAAAAAAAATTTTTTTAAAAGAGAGAGAGGAGCATGGGAAGAGGTTGAAAAGGAGCAGAAGGGAGGCTGAGTTACTGTGCTGGCATGAATACTGTGTGAGGGCTTCGTGAGCACTGAGCTGCAGCACCCACGACTGTGCAAGCAGAGCTCTATGAGTTGAGGCCAGCCTGGTCTACATAGTGAGTTCTAGGACAGCCAAGGCTACACAGAAAGACCTTTTCTTAAAAACAGATAAAGACAACTTGTTAACCTGGTGGGTTATAGACTGGAGTTGCTGGGGACCACATTTGCTCCCAGCTGGAACAGTCAGGATGTGGAGGAGTTTTGCTTGAGTAGCTGATTAGCCACTGTTAGTCTGGAGTCTACTCCCAGGAAGTCCCTGGTTGACAAGCATCAGCTAAGAGTTGGAGATTTGAAAACTCGGCCACGAGAAGGACACGTACTGTCGTGGGGCTGTGGGGGCGTGGGGGAAGAGTCTAGAAAAGATGTTGTGTTAAGTTGTTCAGATTTCTTGGATGTTAGTTTTATAGAAACGTGATGGTCACAAAGTGCTAGTGTGTGTTCAGTGACACAAGTCAGGCTGGAGCGAATGTGTCTCCACACAAAGACTGAGGAAACAGAGACTTGGAGCCTGTTGTGGACAAGGACTCCAGAGCATAGCTCTCCCATTAAATTCTTACGGACAGCCAAGAATGGTGGTGCACACCTGTGCGCACCTGTGCACACTGAGCACTCAGGAGCCTGGGGCAGAAACCAGCATTTCAATAGTGTGGCCTTTTCAGCCATCATTGCATCTGACAAGCACACATCCAGAGCAAGCAAGAGGTGGCAGATGGACTCCTGTCCGGTCTTGGCTCCTTCTGCTGCTCAGTGTAAGCATGTCACGATGCCAAGTCTGGTCCTGGTGTTTAAATGGGTATTTCTCGCAGTACATGACTTTCCAGCCAGTCAGACTAGGTCAACCAAAGGAAGGGTGACGTGCCGACACTATGAGACAAACTGTCAGGGAATAAGTAGGTGGGAACACCCTTCAAGAGCTTTACTTTCCTGACTTTGGAACTTCTTTGGTCAAGAAGATTTATAACAGTTGAAGAATCCACTCAGTCCATAAGTTATTTCCAGTCTGGAATAAGTCACTAAAAATCCCATTGGATAGTGACATAGACATCCTGCTTGTCAAATTGTGTGCAAATCTGGGATGTATCACTCCAACTGTTTGGGGCTGGAGAAAAGGTTCAGTGGTAGAGAGCACTTGTTGCTGCAGAGGACCTGGGTTCAGTTCCCAGCATCCACAGGGTGAGACCATTTGTAATTCCAGTTCCAGGAGGTCTGATGCCTTCTTTTGGCCTCTGAGGGCACTAAGCATGCATGTAGTGCACACATATATATATAAAAGTTGACAGTCATACACATAAATCTATTTTTTCCCTTTTTTGAAAATAGATTCTTTTCTCATACAAGATATCCTGATTATAGTTTCCTCTCCCTCTATTCTTTCCAGTTCCTCCTCCCCTTCCCTCCCCTCCGGATCTACTCCCTTTCTCTCTCTCATTAGAAAAGAACAGACTTCTGAGTGATAACAAGCAAACATGTCAAAATGAAATAAAATAAAGTAAAAACTATCATAAAAATATGGAACACTTCACAAATTTGCATTATCATCCTTGTTCATGGGCCATGCTAATCTTTATATCGTTCTAATTTTAGTATATGTGTTGCTGAAGTGAGCATAGATCTAAATGTTTTAAAGAGAGAAAGAAGAAAGAGAAAGAGAGGGGGGGTGGGAAGGAACTTAATGCTCTTGCAAGATTGGAGTTGGTTTCCCAGCACCCACGTAGGATGGCTCACAATGACCTACAACTCCAGCTCCAGGGGATCTGATGCCCTCTTCTGGCCTCCTAGGTACCTGCACTCATATGCACATACCCCACACAGATACACACACAAACACATAGTTGAAGTAAATCTGGGGGCTAGAGAGATGGATGACTCAGTGGTTAAGAGCACTGGCTGCTCTTCCAGAGAACCCCGATTCTATTCTCAGTCTCACAACCATCTGTGACTCCAGTTCCAAGGGATCTGATGCTGTCTTCTAGCCTCTAACGGCACCAGGCACACAGTGGCGTATAGGCATACATGCAAGCAGAACATAAAGGAGTAAAATCTTGAAGATAAAGACTCAAAAAGGTCATAATAAGCCCCAAAACATTAAATTATAGGCAGGGTTCAATGCCTAGGACACACAAAAATCAACAGCCTAAGTATACCATAAATAGATTCAACAGGGCTATGGTTTGCATGTAAAGACTTGGTTTGACTTCACTGCTAACACTAACAGTGTGTAAGTGGAAGGACTCAGCACAGAGGTAGGTCATGCTCACACAGTGTGCTCAGTATTGGGCATGTCCAGAGATGTTGAGGGGCTGAGATCCAGGCTATAGGGAAACATCCCGGCCACCCTGCTGCTCTTTTTAGTTAGGAAAGGCAACATGGATGCAATAAAGATCTTGAGATCCTCAAAGGGATCACACGAAAGAGAGCTAAATAAGAAGAGAAGGTGGATTCTCTTAGCCCAGAATGGGGCTGCTTTAATGATTAGAGCTGAACAAACATGGAGCAGATTGCCTCTTGTGGCCTCTGCCACCTCACAGGAGGCCTGCAGAGGGCTGAGAACTGGCCAGGCCTCTCTTGCAAGTCACCTCCTGGCTTTTCTATCTGGATAGCTTTTGAAACTAACCTGCCTTTTCTTAGCTAGTGTCCTCTTTTATTGATGCCTCTGAAGGTCTTTGCTCACACGTCATCTTTCTGCTTCATGATCTCTCTTCTTTCCCTTTCCTTCCTGTCTTTGAGCCTTCCTGGAAGGCGGAGGAAGCAAAGAAGAAGCAAGTATGGCACTGTACAAAAACAAACTCAGCCCCAATAGACTGACTCTCTCTCTCTCTCTCTCTTTCTCTCTCTAAATGCAGGTTCTATGTAGCCTGGACTAGCCTAGAACTCACTCTGTAGACCAGGCTAATCTCAAACTCGTATCTGCCTGCCTCTGCCTGCAGATTGCTGGGATTGAAGGTGTAGACCACCACACCCTGCCTGTTTCTTCTTTTTAACTGGGAAAAACTGTTCGTTTATTTATATTTCTCCCAACATTATTTCTACATAAGAATAATCAACAATTCTGCCTTTGGGAGTCTGGGTTCATGATCAGTGTTGCTCAGAGATACCCACAGGCTGAGGAAACAGAGTCCTATTTGGTATGACAATAAGCCTGGGATGCTGAGCTACGAATAGTACTATTATAGTACTATTCATTTAAGGGAGCATTCCAGCCTTCAGTAAAAACAAACAAACAAAAAACTTGCAAAAAACATTCCAGAAGGGCACTGGTTTGTGGTAACAGTACCCATGAGAATATGGACCAATCTCATCTCTGACAGTCCTATAAAGGCAATTTTGCCTTCTTTTTGTTTTAAACCCAAGTTTCACAGCCATGCTCATAAGGTAAGCTGTGCAGAGGCCATCCAGCATATTCATGAATGGAGACCAATGAACTAGAGAGTACAGCAAACATTTGCTGAGGCCTTGGAGTTGGCACAGCCCTTTGCAAGTTACTAATGGGTTGAGAAGGGTGGGACTCTCATTCACTCAAACTGAGGTGTTCAATAAATGAGGAGATACCAGGGACTGTGCTCGGTGTTGAGGGTAGACAAGATAGACAAGCTGTGTTCTCTTGGAGCTCATATCTGGGTCCCCTACAAGACACCAGGAGACAGGCAGTGAACAGCTAAATAAACAAAGAAAAAGACAGTGTATTTTCCATAGATAAGTGCTGGGGGAGGGGAGGACCTCGCATACTGTGAGGGTGCACTGGGGAGGGGAGCAGCTTTAGATAATAAAAACATCTTTCAGGAGGATACATATAAATGAAGAAGCTGCCCTGAGGGCAGAACCAGGAACTCTGGCTATATGATACACCTAAGAGAGGAAGCTACCAAGACCCCGTGAACGTCTCAATTTCCATCTGAGAAAGGTCACAATCTTCCTCCTCAGTGCCTCCTGCTGTTGGTGTGGAAAGCAGGACACCAGGCAGAACTGGACCACAGCTGGGTGGGTGTAAGACCCACCAGCTCCCCATCACCACACCCCCACTCGCAGGCAGTCACCTGATCCTCCCAAAGAGTCTGTGGCCTAACCAGTTTCTACCTTGCTTCTAGGGAGCGCATTCCTATACACTAGAAATTTTATTTGTTTCGTGTAGGGTTCTGTTGGTCCTTTTCCAAGTATCAATCAGAACTGCATGCCAGCCTCCACTCCTTGGAAATAATTAAATGAAATGACGTACTTGATTTTTTTTTCAGTCGGGTAATGCATCGCGATTTGCATCTGCTGAAGGAATCTATCTTAAGTCTTGGGGCGGAGCCGTGTGGGACGACTCAAGTGACTGAGGGGTGGGGCGTTGCTAAACACTCAAGTGGACGAAATGGTTTATTTTGCAACCTATTCCCTTCAGGAAGCTGCTCTTTGTGAAAATATTCGTGAATTCACTGCAAAGGTTCCCCCTGTCCCCTGTTTAGTATGGCTTCCCACCTTCCTCTGCTTTTTAAATGTATTTTTAATTTCTTAGACAAGGTCCAACATCGAGGGCTGGTTCTAAGCTCCTTGAGTGTCCGAGGATGACCTTGAACTCTTGATCCCATTGCTTCCTCCACTGTGAGCTGGGATCGCAGGCGGGCCTCTTTATATTGGCAAAATTACCTTTCACACTAGGCTCTGAACAGCCTTCCTGACAGAGCAGGTTTGGGATTGAAGGTTTCTCTCCCATTGGGGGAAGTGAAGTCTATATAGCAGCCTTCATCCTAAAGCCAAAGCCAAGCACACGGGTAGCTGCTATAGCATAACCCGTGACGTCTATGCAGACGTGTGTCAAAGGCTGTTGTGGGCTATTAAAAACGAAATAAAACTTCCTCCTCCTCCCCTAAGAGTGGGATTCCCTGCCGGGCCCAGAACCCGCAGGGGAAGGAAGGGCTGGTGGTGCCATGCGACGGAGATGAGGCTCTCGGCTGGGGGTGTGGGATGCGGTGTTCCCGAGGCGACAGATGAGCGATTCTGGCTGTGTGGGAAGGGAACTGCGGAATTCCTCCCCTTGATTGCCGAGGGGGGCTCTGACAGGCATTAGGATGCAGAGCACGCCTCGCGCTGCCCAGGGCGCGGAGGCGAGCCAAGGACACCCGTCCGAGCGCGCCCCGAGCGCGCCCCGGCCGCCCGCGTCCCGGAGCCTCCCCGCCACCACGCGACCCCAGGCAGTCGCCCCATAGGCGGGGAGACGAGCTCCGCGCCCTGCTCCCGCGCGCGTACGACACGCGAAAGCCGCGGCCGAGGAAGGTCGGGCGCGCCCTCCGCATGCGCCGGTCCACAGCGAGCACAGCTCGGACACCGAGGCGGCCTGCGCGCACGCGCGCGCGGCCTCGATCCGGGTTACTGGAGGCGGCGCGCGGGAGGGGGCGGGGCCTGCCGGCGGCGTGGGCGCGCAGCGCGCTCGAGGGAGGGCGACGGGGGAGGGGGCGGGGCCGCGCCGCCCGCGCCGCGCTGGGCGCTCTCGGCCAATGAGCGGCGTCCACATGCCGCGGCGGCGGCGAGAGGGGAGGCAGCGGCGGATAAATGCTATTAGAGCAGCCGCCGCGGAGCCGTCCCCGACGCCACCTCCGCCGCAGTTTCCTCCGCCGCTGTCGGGGGTGCAGAGCTAAGGAGCTCGGGCAGGCGTGCCGCGCAGCTTCTCTTCGGTCGCCTGCTTCGCTCTCCTCCGCGCCGAGGGCTCGGTCGGGCTCCCCTCCTCAACCGCACCGGGTCTCCTCAGCGCAGCGCCGCGGCCTGCGCTGCCCGCGGCCGGCTGGCGGCTGAGGCGACGCACACCCGCGGCGCGGCGGGAGGCTCGCAGCCCCTCGGGCGGTCTCGGCGAGGCCGGGCCGCGTGCGGCCGTTTCTGGGGGAGGGGGCTCGGGTGATTCAGCGCCCGGCCAGGCGGAAGCGGCCGCCGCGGCTGAGGAGGCGAAGGAGGAGGGGACAGCTGTCCGCGCCCGGGCGCCCGCGGTGGCACGAGCCCGCGGCCCGAGTGCGAGGCGGAGGCGAGGAGGCCGCGGGGACGCGAGGCGAGGCCGGCCGGGGCCCCCGCAGCCATGGAGAACGCTCACACAAAGACGGTGGAGGAGGTGCTGGGCCACTTTGGCGTCAACGAGAGCACGGGGCTGAGCCTGGAGCAGGTCAAGAAGCTCAAGGAGAGATGGGGCTCCAACGGTAGGTGCGGGGCGCCGGGGCTGCAGCGGCGCGGCGCGGGCCCGAGCACCAAGGAAGATGGCTGACCCGGCTCCACCTCGTGGGGCTCGGCTCGGCTCTGCGCCCGACGGCTGCGAGAGGCCGGGCAGTCCGCGCGCGGGTCCGGGCCTCCCCCGACCTCCAGGGGTCTCGAGCTGGTGACCTTGCCAGCGCTCAGGGAGCCAGGGGAAGGGAGGGAAGAGGAGGCTCCTGCGGCTGGACTGAGTCCCCGCCGATTTAAGAGGCGTCGATGTAGTTGAGAAACCCTCCGGCCGTTTCTTGTACTCCCCAAAGTTACACATCTGGCAGAAGTGATGATCCAGCTGAAACGACTGCGTGCTCCTGGAGGCCCGAGTGAGCTTACAGGCAGGACCGTGGCCATTGATTATGGGAACTGCATATTTTTCTCGGGGTACCAAAGTGTATCGAGAAAGATTGAACGTTCATATACCCACATCTTCCTTTCAGACAACGATGGTGGTGAATTTAGGTTTTTACAAAAGCCTAATAAGATGTCTTTATTTTTCTTTCTCCCTTCCTCCTGACACGTTGCCTGGCGAATTTCGGCGTTCTAGAATTACCGGCTGAAGAAGGTAAATAATCTGAACATGTTATTTTGGAGAGATGGTTTGTGTGTGTGCGCGCACGCGGGCGCAGACTGATTGATAATGGACAATTACAACAAATACGTTTTTTCCTAACAGGAAAAACCTTGTTGGAACTTGTGATTGAGCAGTTTGAAGACTTACTAGTTAGAATTTTATTGTTGGCAGCATGTATATCTTTTGTAAGTATTAAAAAATATATTTATCTACCCATAAAAGCTGAAAGTATTTCATTGGTATACCAGAAAATAACAAAAAAGGCCATTCTGTGTTTAAAAAGATCCAAAATAACCAAAGTATTAAAGACAAAAGAAATGCTAGAAACTGTTTTGTTCAGAAAATTCAGTGCAGTGAGAAATGGCTCCTGACTGCAGGGTCTCTGAAATTCTTTTGTATCAGTTTTTAGTATCAGAAAGTTTCTCATCAAAAGGCCTTTTCTGTTGGGGTTCTTCCATTTGTTATCACGTTGTAAGATCATACTAAGATGATGTTGGGCACTTTGTAAATAGAATGTACAAAGGAAATATTCCAGTTGCTTTGCCTTCCTGGTAGTGGCAAGGTGACAGTTGTTTCTGACAGTGACAAGAATGATGACGGCAGTGATGGCACCACTGTTGACCAAATTTGGTCACTGACCTTTAGGGTGGCATCTAACCTGGACCCCTGTCTTGAGTGGTTCCTAGGTTGAGAGAACAAAGTTCAGTACTCTTAGTTCTAAACATTAAAGAGGGACTGAAGGTAGAAGTTTTTTGTTTTTGTTTTTTTCCTTGTTCTGTATGTGCTTGAGCCCTGTGTGATTGCTAAGTGTGCAGAGACCCGCCTAAGGAGAACTAATGGAGGTGGCAAGGGTATTTCTAGGATATTGACATTTTTCTCTTTGGGTTTTTTTTTTTTTTTTCCACTACATTCTTTCTTCTGGGCAGTGGACTTCTTTCCAGTTTCCTTAAAATAGTGCTGCTGATGTACAGATGCTCATAACCTCGGCACATACTGCTTTATGTTCTACAACATTGTATTCTTATACTATAATAGGAAGCAAAGTCATTCAGTTCTTGGTTCAGGTTTCACAAAACTGACAGCAGTAAGGATTCATGTCTTAACATGTAAGTCTGACCCAGGGTTACTGTGATCATGGCCTCTGTGAAAGCACTAGCATAGAGGATTGTTCAGGTGAGGGAAAGAGTAATTTTTAGCTATTTTTAAAATAAATATTGGTGGCAAAGGTGACCTTTAGAAGCAATTGTGTGCATGAATTTTGCCATGAAACTTTAGTATACTATGTTAGCTAAATGTTGTGTGGCCATTACTGGTTCAGTTCTCAAGAATCTTACCTGTGGTTTTCATTGCATAAAATTTAGACTCCCATAGCAAACAGCTCAGTATACTACTGAGTCATTCACTCTACCTCTTATGTATCTTGTGATTAATTTTTTAAAATTTTACCCTGTGAATGGCTGCTTCATCAGTAACCAAGATAAATGGGTAGAATTGTTTGACTAGTTTGAGCATGCTGCTATGAGGTATAGTAAATGATGTATTTGGGAATTGTTTAGACTATATAATTCTGATAGTCTCTGCTTTGGCAGTTAAATGCTAGCTTTGACCAAGGTCATCAGGGATTTAGAAGTTAACTAGCTGACAGATACAAGCCATAGACAAAATGCATTCTTACTGGTTCCTTTCCATATTATAATTTGAAGCGATCTTGAAATAGTGCCTCTTGTCAAAGAACAAGGTACTGGCTATGGATCTCAGTGGGTTTCCAAATCATGAGTGGTCAGTTTGTCTCTTTAGCAAAAAGAATTAATGATTGTAGATGTATTTTACTCTGGAGTAATTATGAAATTATTCTAATCATTTTCATATTGTAAGTGCTTAACAGTTTTTGTAATAGAGGCCGTTGCCTTTCAGTGCTGTGTTTGTAGCTGAAATGTGAGTTCATTTTCAGTAACTACTTGGGATTTTTGTTCAGGAAACTAACTTTTGTATTTTTATATTACGGGTTGTAATGGCTAAAGAGTAAGCGTTTAGGAAGTGCTTTTTATAGAATTCACTTAATTTGACTAAAATTGTGGGTAGATTACAAAACTTTTCAGAGGTCACTTTAAAGCCTGTACCTACTCTAGAATGTGTTACTGACCTTTAGTGTCCATGTTTAAGTCTATATTAAAATCTTTGAAAATAAGCTCCCAAGGTTGCTTTGTTTCAATAGAAAAAGTTCAGGAAGGTGAGGCAGCAGGACAGCCTGGGCTAGAGTAAGACATCACCTCAAAATTTATAAAAATGGAAAAAGAAAAGTTGGGTTTTATTGATGATCTTTATGGAAGGGTTGATGGTCTGTGTGGTACTTGATCTGTTCTTTTTATTTCTGTTATTGTCTGTGTATGGGTGTCTAGTGTAGGTAAGTGCATGTTTGTTCAGGTGTGTGGGTGCACCTGTGTGAATGTGTGTGCAGAGGCCAGAAGTTGTCACTTGGTGTCTTCCTTAATGACTCTCCATCTTATATATTAGGCAGGATTTCTGGATCAAACCCAGAGCTCACTGATTTCAGCTAGTTTAGCTGGCTAGCTTGCCCCAGGGATCCTTCTCTGCCTCTCCAGTGCTGTGATTATAGGCAGGCTACCACCCTGTCTGGCCTTTATGTGAACACCTGAGATCTAAAGTCAGGACCTTAAGTTTATGTGGTAAGCACTGGCTGCTCAGCCATTTTTAGTCCCTGTTTTGTTTTTTGTCTTATTTTAAGACAGGTCTTACTATATCTTAGACTGGTCTCAAACTTATTCTGTGTACCCAGGCTTAAGAGATCCTCTTTCCTTACTCAGCTTCTTAGTGCCAGGATTTACAAACTTGTGCCACTAACTTCAGAGTAATTATTTTCATAGCTTCCAAATGAGAGAACTGACTTATTGGTGGAAGTAAGTATATTTGTACTGGCTTAACAGGAAAAATGGCAGAATACTCAATTTCTTTTGCAGAAGTGAATAGGTAGCTCTCATAAATCATCAGATTCTCAGGTTAGAAAGATATTAATGATTTATTTCAAATATGAAACTAGTAAACTGTTAACTATAGTTAATATTTTGCTCTGGCCAACAAAAAAAAAAAAAGAAAGAAAAAATAGGAAGCTGCATTAATGTTTCACATTTCTGACTTGTGGGGACAGTTTAATTTGTTGTATTCACCAAGATTGTTTCTTTTAAAAAGGTCAATTCAGGGCCAGGCAGTGCTGACGTACACCTTTGATCCCAGCACTTGGGAAGCAGAGAGGCAGGCGGATCTCTATGAGTTCCAGGACAGCCAGAGTTAGAATAGAGAAGCCCTGTCTTGAAAGCCCAAAAATAAATAAATGACTATAAATAAATAGGTCAATTCAAATATGGTGGTACATACCTGCAATCTCAGTATTTAGAAGCTAGTAGGTGGGTTAGAAGTTCAAGACCATCCTTGGCTATAGAGTGGCTTTGAGATTAACCTGAAGTCCATAAGACCCAGTCTCAGCAAAAATCATCTCCCTTTGTAAATGGACATTAGAATTTCTTTAATTTGACATGATTCACTATTTTTGTTTCATTAGGGTTTCTAGTCTCTCAGGTTACTAACTTCACCTTAAATATACTGCATCATATGGTTGCCTAACTGGAATGTCTGCCCACTCCTCCCCACCCCCAATCCAACACCTGCCTCAGACACTAGGGATATAATAGGGAACATGGGGTCTGTTACCTTGAAAAGTGCTGTTGAGAAAAGTAAAGCATTAAGGTAGTTGGCTATAGGCAAGAAGAGTGCAGGCTTTTTGTTGTTTTTTTAAGACAGTTTCTCAACGTTTGGGTCATGACCCCTTTGACGATAGAACAATCCTTCCACAGGATCTCCTAAGACCATCCTACCGTCAGATATTTACATTACAATTCACTATAGTAGCAGTGACAGTTTTGAAGTAGTGATGAGAATGATTTTATGGCTGGGGGTCACCACAACATGAAGAACTGTGTTAAAAAGCTTTAGGAAGGTTGAGAACCACTGATCTAGATCATACTGCTACTGATAATGAAAGTCTGCATAGGCTTCTTTACTTTTTGCCCAATTTCCTATTTTACACTACTTAGATCAATTCTAAAGTACCTTTTTTTGTTATGTTTTTGAGACAGTCTTTCTTCAATCCTGGTTGTCCTAGAGACCTGGACTATGTAGACCATGCTGACCTTGAACTCTTGATCCTCTTGCCCCAGCCTCCTGTGTGCTGGGATTACAGGTGTGTATTGCCTTGCCTCGCCTCGCTCTGGTATGTAATTTTTTGAAGTGTTTTGCATAAACTCTGTACTTGATCAGAAGAGAATGAATTTTAATTCTTATTTGTTTAGTTGTTTGCTTGCTTGTTTTTGACTGAGGGAATTTTTGTTTGCCACCCAAGATACTTAGTGTATCACTTATTGGTAATCTTTTATTTTGTTTTTGTAAAGTTCTTAATTTCTGTTTTTAATAAAATTCTTAATGTAAATTTCATTTATTGGTCTAGTATCTAAATGTCCAAAGGTATACTGCAAGTTTCTCAAGGCACAAGTAAGATAAAATAGCACTTCGGATCTTTCTTACACGTTTAGGCAGGTGGTGCTGGCACTGAACCTGGGCCCCTCACATACTGTGCATTCATTCTACCACTAATCTATACTCCAGCTTCTTTGCTTTCTGGGTGGTCTTGATTGTTTAGCCCTAGCTAGGAGTGTAGATCTCTGAGTTCTACATAGCACCAGGCCAGCCAGCCAGTCAGCCAGCCAGCCAAGGATATAGAGTGCCAAGATAAGTGTGATGACCATGAGACAGCATCTGTCCAGTTTTCCTCTTAGACCTCCCCATCAGTCATTTGTCAGCACTGTTCCTTTTGTATAACCTAATAGGATTTCTTATCAATAGAACAAACCCACGAAGGACTGAAAAACACAATCTGAGCATAGATTGGTTTTTATCAGTTAAATGTGATTGATCTCCAATTTGAGGTATAGGATTTGAGTCTCTAGGTTATTTATTTTGAGAGAGACTTTATCGTTCTTAAAAATTTTTAGATGAATATTTTTTGTGTATATGTGTATGTTTGTATGACTATATGCCACATGTGGGTAGATGGGTGCCTGTGGAGGCAAGTAAATGTCTGCTCCCCTAAAGTTGGACTTATAGGCAAGTTTAAGCTGCCTGATTTGGCTACTAGGAACTGAACTCAGGTCCCAGAAAAGCAGCAGGAGGCTTTTAGCCACTGAACCGTCTCTTTAGTTAGCTTCAAACACTTTTTTTCAAGTACTCAAACTGCTGTGGAATACCCCTTATCCCTTGTACTAGGGACTGAACCCAGGTCCTAGCACATGCTAAGCAAGAGCTCTAGCCACTGAACTATCTTTCCAAACCTAAATGGATGGTTTTTAAATTTTATATAGGTTTGGATGCTGTTCTTCCACCTTAGCAGATTTGGCCACTAGTTTCTTACCCAACAGTAATCTGTAGAACCTTCAAGTGTTGGTAAGCCTTCATTTTTTTAATCAACAGATCACACAGAAGGCAAGTTTAGTACACTGGTCAAATTAGGATTCTTATATTTGATCAATATTAGTCATGAGATCAGTGTGCATTTTGACTACTAGTTTTGTTTTGCTGTGGTAATTCTGATACTGCTCACCCTTTCCTTTGCTCCAGCTGTTAAGGGATGTTGCCCTAAGTTGTCCCCAGGCTTGGCTGCCAAGAAGGAAATTCATACCCACTTTAACAAGGTGTGAAGCTTATCTTAGAGTCGCTAATGCCTCACTGACCTTTTGGAAAGGGCCCTACTCAGTCATGAAGTTGAGCAATTTTTCTTCTCTAAGAGCTAATTAAATTTCTTATTTTTGATATGCTCCTTGGCAAATGTTTGGAAGGTTATATTAGCAGCTGTGATCCTGCATCTATCAAAATTTATAACTTCCTAGAGAAGTTTTCATTCTGGCGGAGGTCCTGGTCTCAGCACTGAGAGTGCCCTGTTGGAAGCTTCTAGTATTTATCACATTCATTCTGATTTCCTCCTGCCTTTCTTGTCAGTGGGAATTGGCATGTGTCAGCCTGGGTACTTTCTGTTGGTTTTTCTTTGATCTGATTCTTTGCTAGTTTACTGTTATTCCTCTTTAGAGTTTCATATTGCCTTAATTGCTTTTTTGTCCTTTGCTGTTTGTATAAATTTTAAAAAAAAAAGCTCAATGAGTATAAATAGTATGTGGGTTCATAACTTGCGCAGTGTTTTTTACTAAGTGTTCTTTTAAACTTTACTAATTTTACTTACAACAGTGTGAGTGTGTGTGTGTGTGTGTGTGTGTGTGTGTTTTGAGATTGGGTCTCTATTATGTAGCTCCAGCTTTCCTAGAACTCAAAATGTAGGCCAGGCTGGCCTCGAACTCAGAGATTTACCTGCCCCTGCTTCCTGAGTGCTAGGATTAAATGTTTTGGGGTGTGTGTGTGTGTGTGTGTCTGTCTGTCTGTGTGCATGTGCATGTACACAGAGGTCAGATAACAACTTTGTGGAGTTGGTTCTTTCCTCCCACTTTTATGAGGGTTCCAGGGATTGAATTCAGGTTGTCAGGCTTGTAGAGTGTCTTATCCTGATAAGCCATCTTGCTAGTTCCTAGGTGATGTTTTAAAGAAAGAGACTTTATTGTGAAATGTGTTCAAAGCAACATAGCCCTCCCCACCCCTGAGAAAGCAAAGCCTGTCTCCTAGATCCAAACAGTCAGGTTGACAGGTGTCTGATAAAATTGCCACTGACATTTGTCAAGATCTGGCCCTGGATTATGTGCACATGTGACATGGACTTTGTGTGGAGGTCAGGGGACAACTTTCAGGAGTCAGTTGTCAAATCCTTCCACTGTGAGTTCCAGGATTGAACTCAACTCAGATCATCAGGCTTGCACAGCAAGTACTTTCACCCACTCATCCATCTCGTTTGCCCTCCTGGTTAACTTTTAACTACTTAGATGCTTTTAACCAAGTTCATATTACTCACGGTGTTTTCTTTTTATCACCTTCATAGTATCTTGGCTTTAAATTGTAGTTGGTTGGGGTGAAGGCAGGGATCTTGTCACATTGCCTCAAACTGGCAGTCATCCTGCCTTGCCTCCCTCAGCATAAGATTAGTTGTAATTACATTTTGATTTAGAGTGTGTGTATGTGTGTGTGTGACATACATGCCTTTTTGAGAGCCATTTCCTTCTACAACTCAATTGAATTTAGATTATCAGGTCTTCTGCAACTTGATTGAATTTAGATTATCAAGCTTGGCAGCAGGTACTATCTAATAGGTCATCTCTCTGGCCTAGTTTATTTCATTTATTTGGAGGGGAATTTCTTTAATTTCTGAAGTGCAGTATTGCAATACTAGGTGCTATGTAGTGACTAGTCTTCAAAATACATTCCCAATCTCAGAACAACCTCGTAATTCTGATGTGACCTTTACTATCACTGAGAAGTTAGGAAGATTAAGTTGGCCTACGTTGAATTTGAGTTAATGGTCAGTTTTTCTTTCAAATTTTTGTTTTTGTTTTTTACTATAAATTTAGGCCATATATGTCTATGACTTGATGTGAATTTTTAAAATATTATTAGGTGTGTTTAGGTGTTTTTACCTGCATGTACATCTGTGTACCACATGCGTTTAGGGCCCTAGAGGCTAGAAGAAAACATTAAACTCCCTGCTACTGAGTATAGATGATTGTAAGCCCCCTTGTGGGTGCTAAGGATAGAACCTGATCCTCTAGAAAAGCAACCAATGCTCTTAACCTGAGTCATCTATCCAGCCCCAATGTGAAGATTAACTAAATCAGGGTAGCTGTTGGTGCTTACCTGTTCATCTTTTACAAGAATTTTAAGTTTTATTTGAAATATGCACATATGAAATGGATGAGATTCCCCGCCCCCCACACAAACCACTTTATTTGTGCTCTAGGTGGCATTAAAAAGTAAACTAGTAAACTAACTAGCTTAATGAGAATTGTGTAAGAAGTTGGGTAATCTTAGTTAAGAACAGGACATAAGTCAGTTATTTCCGTTTCTATGTATTTTGTCTGTTTCTAGAGATGTAAAAAGGTTTTTTTCTACCATAATTTCTATAACATGAGCCTCTATTACTATAAAAGTAGCTATGTCTAAAAACCACATTAGCAGATCTAACGAGTGCCATTTTTCTTTTAGGTTTTGGCTTGGTTTGAAGAAGGTGAAGAGACAATAACAGCCTTTGTAGAACCTTTTGTAATTCTGCTTATATTAGTAGCCAATGCAATTGTGGGTGTGTGGCAGGTAAGCAAAAAGTTTCTGTAGCAATGTTAAGTGTAGTTATTATGTAAATTCAAACATTAGCCTGTTTTGTTTTGTTTGTTTGTTTTGGAGGGGAGAGTGGGAAACAGACTTTCTTTACATAGCTCTGGCAGGCCTGAAACTAACTCAATATGTAGACCAGGGTGGCCTGGAACTCAAAAAGGTTCGCTCTAGAGGGACTTTGCCAAGAAGTTTTTTGTACTGTGCAGCCTTTCTTATGGTTATGTGCCTCTTGGACTTCTGGGAACAGCTTGGGAGCTCTATTTAAGAGAGTGTTGTCAATTGGACAGTGACAGTTCCAGAGGATGAAGATGGGAAGGCAGGCAGGAACTAGGCTCAGATAAAAGATAGTAGTATCAGAGAATGCTGCTGGGAAGGAAGGCAGACAGTTGCTGGCCAGCTCAGACAGAGGAGAGTTACATTTTAAGAAAAGATATAATTGACCCCCAAACAAAGAAGGCTTCGAGACAGCTACAACATCAGAAATCAGTTACATTTTAAGAATTCAATTACAATCCACCTGCTTCTCTTGTGTAATGGAATTAAAGGTTTGTGCTTCCATGTCCAGCTAAACTACATTGGGTAAAAATACATCTATGGAATGTTATAAAAGATTGCTTATTTAGCTGGGGATGGTGGCTCACTTCTAGCAGTTGAGAGTCTAAGGCAGGAAATTGGGAGAAGTTTGAGGCCAACCTGGGCTAGAATAGACCCTGTCTTGTCTCCCTCTCCCCAAAATCAGTTAACTTTCATAGTAACAAACAATTAAGAAAGAAATTAAGAATGGGAAAGTCTAAGAATGTAAGTAGTAAAGTGCTCACTTAACACAGAGGAAACTGGTTCCATGCCTAATATTAGGAGGGAGGGGAAAGAACAGGAATGAACATGGCTGAGAAGCTGGCGTGGTAGATCTTGCCTTGTAGTATAGTACTTGAAAGTCTGAGGCAGGATCTTTTGAAACCAGTCTGGTCAACAATAGCAAGACCCCATTTCAGTAAAAGAAGAAAGAAAATTGATAATGGAAAGCTATTTCAGGAAATCTTAGATTGTGGGGCTGGAGTGGTTGGCTATAAACATTCTTAGAACCTAAATTGTTAAATTGTTTTCAAGTTGCTCCTGTTTCCTCTACATTATTCAGGCTTTGCCTGCACACAGATGAAAGCTTATTTACCATAGAACAGAAATGGCACCCTTCAAAATTACTCTACAGAGATCTGCCTGATAACTGTTTTGCTTTTTGCTTAGAGTTTGACAGACACTTAGATTAATGTTTCAAATTCATTTTTCAAGTTCTTTTTTCCCTTTCAGGTGTTTGATGCCACCACTTTAGGACTGAAATAGAATATACTTGACATTCTTTGGTTGCTTTTTAAGTTTTTTTATTTTTTTGGTAACACAGCATCTGACTGTAGCCCAGGCTGGCAGCAAACTCAAGCCCCTTCTGTCTCAGCCTCCCAAGTATTTGGGATTAACAGTGAGCATTGCAGTGCTCTGATCACCATCAGACACACTTTACAAAGCCCTCATGGGATGACTTGTCTGTGACCCCAGCTCTTAGGAGGTACAGAGAGAAGGAGCAGTTAGTTCAGCCTCTGTTACAACAACTCACCACCTCACCCCCCTTTTTTCCTTCCCTGTTACAAGTTTTGAGGCAGACCTGTGCCATCAGACTTTGATTTGAAATTTTAATTCTTTTGCTCTTTCTCTTTTGGATGGCATGAAGGACTAAGGGATATTTTCTGTTGTGTTTTTGAGGAAGTGTCTCATAATGTAGCACAGGGAGGCGTCTAACCACAACTTTCCTGCTTCAAATTCTAAACTGTAAGGATTACAGGCATGCATCACCACACCAAATTTACTTTTGGGACAGGGCCTTGCTAGGTAGCCGTGCTAGGCCAGGGATTCAAAGAGGACCAAATACCTCTGCCTCCTGAATACTGGGTTAAATTAAAGGTGTGCAGTGCCACACCTGGCCTAGCTCTTTACTCTTAATACAGAAGTATAAGTGTCCTTGTAAATATTTTTGTATTAAAAGTCAATTGCTTAATGAGAATGTCATTAATGTGCTTTTTATATTAAAATTCTAAAGTTTTAATTCCTAATCTAGACATGTTTAAGGAGATAGGCAGGCTGGTTTACCATACTTTGGTTTTTCATACAGGAAAGAAATGCTGAAAACGCAATAGAAGCTCTTAAGGAGTATGAGCCTGAAATGGGCAAAGTGTATCGACAGGACAGAAAGAGTGTGCAGCGAATTAAAGCTAAAGACATAGTTCCCGGGGATATTGTAGAAATTGCTGGTGAGTTGAGTTTACCATTTTTCTTTTTTCCTAGATGGTATTTCTAAGTAAGATCTATTTCTCAAGGTTCAGAATTGTATTTGGCCTTTTGTGTTTAAAGTAATTTATGACTATGGATGATTTTGCCTGCATGATGTTTGTGTACTGCACGTGTGCCTAGTGCCTACAGAGTCCTGAAGAGGGTATCAGATTCCTGGGAACTGAAGTAACAGATGGTTGTAAGCAGACATGTTGGTGCTGGGAATTGAACTCAGGTCCTCCTGAAGAGCAAGCCAGTTCTCTTAACCACTAAGCCATCTCTCTAGCCCTATTTTTTTTTCATAACTTAAAATGATTTTTTTTTCTCTTTAGTTTATCAGTTATATTATACCATTTCAGTGCTTTTTTTGAAGTGTTTCAGCACCTCCCTTCAGGTATGTTTGAGGCTTGTTTTTTGAGATGGAGTTTCATTCACTATGTTGCTGAGTCTCGTCTTTAACGCCCAGATTGAAGTTATCCTCCTGCTTCAGCCTCCTGAAAAGCTTTTTGTTTTGGACAAGGTATTTGAGGTATTATAGTTTAGTTGTAGTTACCAGTTGTAGAACACTAGTGCTGGATGTGGATCTCAATGTTCAGTTGACAATTAGTTGTAGTGATCAATTGGTTAAAGCTGGTAAGTAGCTACCTGCTTTTTTAAGCAGGTTCTCAACTCAGGTCTTCATATTAGTGTGGCGCATACTTCATTGGCTAAGCTATCTCTCTAGCTCTCCTTTTTTCTTATTTGATTATGGATTGTTTGTTTTGGACTTTTAGGACAGGGTCTTATTGTGTATTCCTGGCTGGTCTCAAACTCAGAGATTCTTCTGACTCTGCCTTCTGAGTGCTGGGGTAAAGCGCATGCAGAACCATGCCTGACAGCCATTTTGTATTTTGAAACAAGATTTATGTAATTCAAGTTGGCATTTAACTCACTCACTAATTATCCTTGAACTCCTGAACCTACACCTCTTAGGTCCTAGGATTGTTGGTATGTGTCACTATCCTGGTTTTGGCACAAATGTTAAATTCATACTTCTAACAAACTGAGTTGTTATTTCATTTTTGATTGCTTCATTGGTAGAGTGAAAAGTTACTACAGAGGATTTTTACATCTTTTTTGAGTCCAGATTTGTTTGTTTTTATATAGTGCCTTGTAATTAATCCTTTTCTATCAATTCAGGGAAGGTGGACTTTATTAATTATTGACTTATTAATTAAAAGTTTTAAAAATTTCATCTTATACCTGTGCTCTACAGCTCTTATGCCAGAAAGGAATTTGACTTTTCCTGGATGTACTATTCTAGATAAAGGAATAATTTGGATATGTACCAATAAGTTGTATTTGAAACTGTAAATTTATGTGTATAAAAAACTTTAAGAATACTGTTAGGGTCATGGATGGTTGAGTGGATAGAAGCTCTTACCATGCAAGCCTGGCTTTGACCTTACTTTGATCTCTTTTTCCCAAATTGGAAGAAAAGAACCAACTCCTGGAAGTTATCCTCTGACCTGCACACATTTGGCAATGCATACTTACTATGTGTGTGCGTGAGCATTGGTTATTGACATTTTAAAAACCTTTCTAGAGGATGGAGAATGGCTTGGTAGTAAGAGTGTTGCTTTTGCAGAGGACTCAAATTCTGTTCCTGGTACTCAAGTCAGTTGGGTCACAACGTCCTCCATCTCCAGGGAATCTATCTATCGCCCTCTTCTGACTCCAAAGGAATCCATGTGCACATACACATGCATACATACAAGTAGATTAAAAATTTTTGACATAATTTCAGTTACATGTTAAGCCCTAGCCAGTATTTTCTGTTCCAGATGTTAATCTTTTATTACATGTGTTTCAACTTATGTACATACTTTTTTTTTTTCTGATTTGTTAGTAGATTTTACTCTATATACCTAACAACTTAAAATATTTTGTTTTGTGGGGCTTCTGTGTTAGGCAAGTGTTCTTTGAATTGTCAAATTAAAATTATTTTGTTACCATACAAGGTAATGGATTTATTTCATTATGGAATTTACTTTTATTAAGATATTTATTTATGAATATGTACGAATGTGCACATCCCAGATGTGTGTATTGAAGTCAGAGGACAACTTGTAGGGGTTTTTCCTTATATCATGTGGGTGCCTAGGATCAAACTTATGTCATCAGGCTTACTTGCTGAGCCATCTCACCAGCCCCACTGGTATTTTCGTATGTATGTCATTATATTTTGTTCTAATTTGTCCTTCTGTCAGCTGCTTCTTTTGTTGTTCTGTTTTGTTTTTTAAGATAGTGTTTCTCTGTAACAGCCCTGGCTCTTCTGGAACTTGCTTTATAGATCAGGCTGGCCTCAAACTCATAGAGTTCCACTTGTCTCTGCCCACCAAGTGCTGAGATTAAAGATGTGTGCCACCACTGCCTGGCCTGTCAGCTTTCTTAATAGCGAAAAGTGTGATGTACAAGAAGAAAATTGTTGTGTAGAAAATAGGTCAAACTAGGGACAGATAGAGTTGAGGCTATTTTAATGGTCTGTGCAAGAAACAAGAAGTGTAGTAACATTAACAGTAATCCAGGAAGAGTTTATGAATGGATGTTCTTTGCAGGGTGCACATCAGAATCCTCTGCAGCCACCAGACCTCTGCACAAATAGAAACTGTTTGGTGTGGAATTGCCTTATATGCAAAGGAGTAGAGTTTTTTTAAAGATTTGTTTTCCCTAGTGCTGGGTATTGCCGGTGCTAAGCAAGGGCATTAGCAGTGAATTATACCCCTGGCCAAGGATTGGGTTTGATTGCAAAATTACTATAGGAGAGCAGAATGTGAAATAAAAAATAGTGGCAGGATTTCTGGCTTAAATGATCTGTAATTGAGGTGGAAAACATCAAAGGAAGATAGTTCAGTCTTTTTCCAGATTTCATGTGTGAGATTCTTTTGACCTCTACACTGATCATATCTTCAGTGTTATCTGTAAATAGTGTACTGTCACTTCTCTAAAGAACAGTGTAAATTGTGCTAGTTGGGTTACTTCAGTATTCTGGGTCTACACAAATACTTAGCCCCCAGAGTGTTTTATCATTGTGCTTCAGTACAAGACAGTGGCAGTCAACTAAAGCTCTGGCCTCCTACAAACCCTCATCCATTTTGCAGAAATTAACTAGGCTAGCTCCTCTTCAATGTTGATGCTTTCAGTTTCTTTTGAGTTCAGGTTCTTACCAGATTTTTTTGTTTGTTTGTTTGTTGTTTTAATATTTATGGGTATCTGCCTGCATGTATGTCTGTGCCTCAGATGTGTGCAGTGCCCATCAGAAGAGAGCATGGTATCTTTAGGGATTGGTGCTTTGATTGCTATGAGCAACCAGGTAGGTATAGGGAACTGAACCTGGCTCCTCAGCAAGAGCAGAGGGCAGGTAGGTTGGTAGGTAGGTAGATGGATGGAGTAGTTCGTTTGGTTTTTTGAGACAGGGTTTAGCTGTAGACTAGATGGTCCTCGAACTCAGAGATCCACCTGCGTCTGCCTCTGCCTCCTGAGTGCTGGGATTCAAGGCATGCCCTACCACTGTCCTGCTGTATGTATGTGTGTGGCTGTCCAGGCTGGCTTCAAACTCAGAGGTCCACCTGCTTCTGCCTCCCAAGTGCTGGGATTGAAGGCGTGAGGCACCACCGTCCAGCTAAATATTTTTAATATTTAAAAAATAGCAAGTTAAGTACTCAAAAAACTTAAGTTAATATTCAAAAAAGATGAGCTTTAAGTTTTAGTTGAATAAATATAGTCAGTAGTCAATACCTACATGTAAATCTATGTCCGTTTGACTTGTTTCTGAGTCCTTCATGAGCATTGTTAATGTGCTGTTAGCTACTTGGGAAAGCAGTGCTTTGTTTGACCTTGTGCTAATGCTTGCTTCTTGGATTTTGAACATTCTGAAATGTACAGAACAGAGGTAATGATTCGTTTTTAGATATTTTGTTAAAGACTCTTGTACTCCTTTCTTTCTAGGCACTAAGTACTCTGTAATATTGACCAAAACATGAACTCAAAAGCATGGGGAAGATGCAGCTAATAAACATCCTTATTATAGAGTTTGCTCTGTAGAACAGATTATGAAAGAGGTGTGAAAGTGTTCGGGTATAGGAACTTAAAGTGAGTGGATTGCAACAACCTTACAAATCTTTGGTTAATAGCTGCCAGCCACTGTAAATATGTCCTGTTCACCTAATCTGCTTGAGGAAAATGAATCACTAATTTATTGCCTCTGCACTGAACTTAGTTTTTTGACAGTATATACATGCTAAAGGTATACATGGTATGGATATGAGTCCATTCTAATTTGTTGATGGCCCAAGGTCACCGACTTTTTAGCATCTCACTGATAAATAGTTTAGTGTCATACAACCTTCCCTTCCAAATTACACAGTTTTAGCCTGTTCATAGAGTTGTGTGACCATCATTAATTCCAGGTTTTCATTCTCAGAGAAACCCAACTCTATTAGCAATTGTTCCCTATCTTCATCTCATTCCATAACCTAATAACTTATTTGGATTTTTATGGATTTACCTACTGTAGAAATTGCACACAATATATGGCACTTTGACATCTAGACATATATATACATAAAAGTAAAAATAAAACTTTAAAAAAAATTAAGATGGGCAGTGGTGACTCATGCCTTTAATCATAGTACTCAGGCGGCAGAGTACTATCCACTACAGGTGTATCTTCCAGTTAGATGACAGCCTGGTCTATGAAATGAGTTCCAGGACAGCCTCCCTGTCTCAAATACACACACACACACACACATGAATATTTAATGATTAGGTAATAACCGTTCTAAGGAGAGATTTATGAACATTGCAGATGGTTATATGAACCTTTGAACTGTCTAGAATACTGGAGTTATGTTAAGTTGACTTGGCAAAAAGAAAGGTAGCGATAGTAACTCATCATATTCATCTTCTGAATCCACAGGAATTTTACATTATTTTTAATGCCAGAAAAATATTTCTGGATAGATGGAAACAAAGTAGTAAGGTTGTGCATAATCTTAGAGTAAGTGGTTTTCTGCATTGTCTTGTTAATTTTACAAATGTGAATTGAGCTTTAATAGAAGAGTCTGCTTTTAGATTTAACATGGCTTTAGTGTCTGTCCTGGGGACTTGCTTATTCAAGGGCTCTTGTTTTAAGCAGATGCTGTGTATCTTGGTGACAGCTGACAATAGAACAGGGCATAAATATGCTCCTGTCCTATAGCATTCTCTGAGATGAGTCCTATTTTAAGGTTATGCAAGTGATGGTAATGATACAATCTTAACATAAAATTGCTTTTACATTTCCTAAAATGAAGACGTTCAGCATTAGAATCAGGATTTTTTAGATGTATTCAGTAATAAAAGAGGAATAGTTCTTAAAATCTGGTGACTATTTAAAGGAAGAAAAGTTTATAGTAAGGAGATGTAGTAATATAAAGTTAGCCTGGTTAGCTTGGTGTGAGGTGTCACATACCTTTAGTCCCAGCACTTGCAAGGCAGAGGCAGGAGGATCTCTGAGTTCATAGGATAGCATGGTCTACAGAATGAGTTCAAGGACAGCCAGGGCTATGTAGAGAGACCCTATCTCAAACCTCCCTGTCTGCTCCCTCCACCCCCCCCAAAAGGGGGTGGGGGGAAACCACAACACATAAATGTATGCATATATTTTGCCAGGCAGTTGAGTACAAGGCAAGGATATGGAAAAGATGACCCAATTCTTTTAAGAAAACCAGCATTAGCTGGGCAGTGGTGGCTCACACACTTTTAATCCCAACACTCAGGAGGCAGAGGCAAGCGGATCTCTGTGAGTTCTAGGCCATCCTGGTCTACAGAGTGAGTTCCAAGACAGCCAGAGTTATATCAGAGAAACCCTGTCTTGGGAAGTGGGGTGGAGGAAAAAAAAATAGCATCGAGGCTCATCTTTGTAATCCAAACATTTGGAAGTTTACCACTAGTTAGTGTTTGGGAGTAATTTTTGTTTGTTTTTTCAGACAAGGTCTCTCATATAACCCTGGCTCTTTTAGAACTCTTTGTAGACTAGGCTGGCCTCTAACTCACAGAGATCCTCCTGTCTCTGCCTCCCCAGTGTTGGAATTAATGGTGTGTACTACCATATCCTGCCTGTTGTCTATTTTCAAGTTATGGGTGTTTTGTGTGCATATATGTCTGTGCACTACATGCATCTTCGGTGCTTTCAGAAGCCAGAAGAGCATATTGGATCCCTTAATCCAACTTAATCCCTTAATCCAAGTTTAAGGACTGGAATAACATGGTGTGAGTCTCTATGTCGGTACTAGGGATTAAACCTGGGTCCTCAGGAAGAGCAGTGTTCTTAACCTCTGAGCCATCTCTCCAGCCCTGTTTTTGTTACAAAAGCCGTTTAGTTTTGTTTAGAGCAAAACCTAACTTTACGTGCAGTTTGATGACGTAAGTCTGAAATGGAGCTCAGTAATTTTACATTTCTAAAAGTTCCTAGAAGTCTGCTCCAGGATATACTGTTTGGTTTTAAAAATATAGTATAGGGAGCTGGGGAGCTGGCAGCTCACAACTCCAGTTCCATGGGTTCCTCTGACCTTCCAGTGCATATAAATTCAGACTGGCACAGGTGAGTGTACACACAGGAACACAAGTTTTTTTTTTTTCTTCTCCAAGACAAGATCTCAACTGTTTAGTCCTGGTTGGCTTAGAACTCACAGATTATCTGCCTCTTCCAGAGTGCTGGAATTAAGGGTGTACCACCATACAGATTAAATTAAAATTTGAAGTATGGTTAAAACAGTAACTACTATTTGGTTTAAGCAATTTGCAGTGGTAATGAGATAATATTAGGTTTTTGTGTGTTCATAAAAAGTCAAACTGGGGGAGATGGCTCAGTGGATAAAGCACTTGGCATGCAAGGGTGAGGACAGTTCAGATCACCACATATAAAACATGGGAATGCATGGCCACTACCTCTAATCCCCTCACTCCAGGAGGTATGACAAAGGAATCCCAGGGCAGGTCAGGGAGCTACGCTAGTTAAAGTGGGCTCTGGGTTCAGCAGGGATTCTATTCTCTCTCAGTAAATAAAGTGGAGAATGGTTAAGGAAGACATCTGATGTCAACCTCAGGCCTCCACACATGCACCCAGGTGTCCTGTCTCCTAATTTTTTTAAAAAGTCAAACTGATATTAAAAAGCAATAGATAGGACCAAATAAAATGTTGAGCGTGTTTGTTCTCCACCTTTTCCATCTGTGAAGTAGTTTCTTCACAGGGATGTGAGAGAACGGGTAGCTAGAGATAAAGGCTTGGGTGTCTATGTCCAGGGAACACCAGAAATAATCATTTTGTTTGTTCCTGAAAATCGAGTCATAAATTCTTCATGTTCACTTGTATTTTAAGAAAAGCAAAGGACTGTAGATCAGCTTGGTGGTTAAGAGCAGGTACTATTGCAGAAGACCCAAGGTAATGTCCAGCACCCAGTTCAGGCATTTTGCAACTTCTAGGAGATCCCATACCGCTGGCCTCCTCAATCATCTGCACTCAACATAATTAATAATTAATGATATAATTAAATCTCTTTAAAAAAACAAAACAGGAACTTCCAGTTAAGAGCATTGGCTGCTTTTGCAGAGGTTCACTTCCCAACAACCACATGGTGGCTCAGAAAAGTCTGTAACTTCAGTTCCAGGGGATTCTTGGCCTCTGCAGACAACAGACACACATGAGGTTCACAAACATATATACACGCAGGCAAAAACACCCATTCACATAAAATAAATGTAAATCTCTTTTCAAAGAGCAAGATACTTTTTAAAAATGAGTGTAGCTATGTTAAGCAGAATATTTTGAGATTGAGAATCTTTTAGCACAGTGGTTTTCTTTTTCTTTCTTTTCTTTTCTCTCTCTCTCTCTCTCTCTCTCTCTCTCTCTCTTTTTTGTTTTGTTTTCCGAGATAGGGTTTGTCTGTTGTAAGTAACTATGGCCTTCTGAGTGCTGGGGTTAAAGGTGTGCACCACCACTGGCTAGCACAGTGATTTTCAGCCTGTGTGTCATGACCATTTTGGGGATTGAACAGCCCTTTCACAGGGGTTGCCAAAGACCATCAGATATTTACATTACCATTCATAACAGTAACAAAATTACAGTTAATGACCTAGCAATGAGAATAATTTTATGGTTGGGAGGTCACCGCAACATGAGAAACTGTATTAAAGGTTTGCATCATTAGGAAGGTTGAGGACCACTGCATTAGAACTATGAGGATAGCACATAAGCCACTGAGGTGAGGGATTCTGGGAGGGAAGTCTCCCCCCACCTTCAGACCATGACAGACCAGTTGATCTTGAAGCTTGACCTGATTACACAGGGCTGGCATTTCCTGATTTCCTGTAATCACCTCCTCCCTATGGCATGACTCAATGGTAGTTATAGTGTCAGTCTTTCCATTCTTGCCACTGAGATTAAGGTTTTGAAAAAAAGTAAAAGAAACCACAGGGGTGGGGTCACTTTTCCTAAGATACTGTGATTTTTGAAAAAGACAGTGTTCAGCTTTGCTTGTGCTGAGACATTTAGAAGACTGGGATTTGGGGGAAAATGGCAGGGATATGAGAGTGGAATGGTAGATCCTGCTTCCATGAATTTGTCCTCTGGAATTGAAAGATGTACATAGATGTGTTTTACTCTGTAACACTGGAAACACCACCATCATAGTTGGGGATAAAAATGGAGACTGGCTCAATCTCTGTATAGCTGTGAAGTGCCATGACCTTGAAGAGCACCTTTTATAAACAGGGAATGAAGACAATAGCTTGTTTCTTGTGAAGAGTTAGGAAGGATGAATTAGTGACCTACATAGCCCTTGCAACACTACCTGGTATAAAAAGTGCCTTCTTAGGTAGGAAAGATGGCTCAGCAGATAAAGGTCCTTGCTGCCAACCCTGACAACCTGAGTTCAGTCCCCAGGACCCACATGGTTAAAGGAGAGAACCAACTCCCTACAAGTTGTCCTCTGACTTCCATTTCCATTTCCCTTTTCCTTGGTATGTGTGTGCAGCCCCTCCTCCAGAAAAATGTAACCTATTTTTTAAAAAAAAGCATTCTATGGTCATGCTGATATATGTCTTTAATCTCAGCAGGCAGATAGTAAGTTTGAGACCAGCTTGATCTTCTACATAGCAAGTTTCAGGCTAACCAGTGCTACTAGTGAGACCCTGTCTCAAACAGAAAACAAACAATCCCAGCGGTCTTCCAGGTGTTAGTAGTGGTTATTATTATGCAGCCAGTAGAGTGGTAACAGATCTGTAAAAGCTAATGTAAAGATCTGATTTTTTTGTTTTAATGAAGTTTAAGTGTGTTGTATACAAAATTATAGAAAGCAAATACTGTTAACTAAGTGAATTGTTGAATGGAGAGGGATAGGGTTTCGCCTTTAGAAGTTTATTTTATAATAAAAGGAAGTCTTGTCTGGAGAGGTGGCTCAGTGGTTAAGAGTGCATGTTGCTCTTACAGAGAATCAGGTTTGGGTGTCTTGCATCCACACGGTGACTCACAGCTGTCCTAACTCAAGTTCCAGGGGATCTGATGCCTTCTTTCTCAGCCTCCTGAGTTGGCGGTATTTATTACCAATTTGTACCACCACCAGGCTGGGCTTCTGGGAGTCTCTTAAATGTGTTAGTGTTTATGTTTTATTCATCAATAAATCCTTTGTTTAGCTTCTACTGGGTGCCATGTGTTGTTAGGCAATAGAATTTGATGTATAGTAAGAAGTTATTATAATATTTTTATAAAGATATTATTTCATATTTGTATTTTTAAAAGAAAACTTCCCGAAAGCCATAGTTGAAAACAAGTGTGTAGTGCTTGAGTACGTCATAATATTTCCTGCTCACCCTGAGAATTAAGTAAGTAGGGCTTCCAAGTAAAAAAAATTCCATTCATTCTGCATAATGACAAAGTTTAAGAAATATACATTCATATTATTATATCTTATTTCAAAAACCATTTAAAGTAAAAATAAAAACATGAGTAATGTTTATAAAACAGTTTCTGATCTAATTTTTTTTTTCTTTGAAAAAGAACTTGTTGAAGTCTTTTTTTAACGAACATAATATTGATGAATAAAGCTTTGGTGCTAGAGAGACAGAGATAGAGACCTTTTTCTGTAAAGGTTCCTGCTGCCAAGCCTGAGAACCTAGTTAGATGTCTGGGGTATGGTAGAAGGAGAGACCTGATTTCTGCAAGTTGTCACCTGACCTCCACTTAAAGACTATGGCATGGCACACAGCTAAGTAATGAATATGTAGTTAAAATAAAAATACTTTTCATTCACCCACATACATATATATTTAAAAACTATTTTCCTTGAGTATATCAGTATTTATATGTAACTAAGTAGAAAAAGATGTTTAAGTATCACTACTTAAATGCATCTTGTAAGGTAACTTGTAAAATATGGCAAAATAATTTTTTAACTGACTCTTCACTGTATTCTTGGTAGCCTAACCTTTAAATTGTATTTTTGTTCAAAGTGAAATCAGTATTGTGATAGAAAAGAAAGGGCTAAAAACCGAAGGCCCCAAGAACTACATGTGGGCACTGTCAGGTGTTAAGCAAATGAGAGGTGGTTTATAACAGATACTCTTTTGATTCTTCCTGCCACAACCCAAAGAGACAGGAAAAAAAAAAAGTGGAGGAAAAAATTGCAGAGCACTCCCTTGGCAAGAATAAGAACTTTCCACTACCACTTGCCCTCGGGCACTGACAAGCCCATCAGGGAAACATGACTAGGTGTGAGCCACAGAACTGCTTTGCCTGCTTCCCAGGGGCAGCCCTGTCTGAAACTCACAGAAGCCTGTGGGGTAAAGGAAATTGTCATTATTCCTTTGAAAAATACTAGATGGGTCTTTACTCTCATGGATTTTTAAATTTCTTAATAGAAACTACTTCCTGATGTGCCAATCCAATA
Source organism: Cricetomys ansorgei (assembly GCA_026225945.1). Taxonomy (NCBI): domain Eukaryota; kingdom Metazoa; phylum Chordata; class Mammalia; order Rodentia; family Nesomyidae; genus Cricetomys; species Cricetomys ansorgei. The sequence goes on from JAMJFZ010001012.1 coordinate 11,886,961, forward strand.
GATGCCTAACAAAAGAAGTGAAGCAGTCAGTCATAACAAGTTAAAGGAAGTCTTTCATTAATTGACCTTCCTGAAGCAAAACTCTTTACTTTCAGGCCTGTCTGTAAAACAAGGTCTTGGGTTGGCCAAGATGATACAGAGGTTCTGCTAAGAGAATGTTAGAGCATGGTGGGTTATAAAAACTAACTTGGGCAGCTGTCTTTGTGTCTTTCCACAAAGAAGTGCTCTTATAATGGGAGCAGAATTATCATACAACTTTAAGATAGCCACTTCCAAAGTGCTAAGCTGTTGGACTCTTCACTCTGGAGCTCATATTTCTGGTATGCTATGCAAGAAACATAATAGAGGCTGTTCTAAACAAGCCTTTTGCAGAATCAGTGAACCTGTGGTTGAGTATTTTCCTTATATTAGATTTTTTACATTTTGTGTGTGTGCGTGCACCAAAGTTTAGAGAATAAGTTCATTGTCTTCTACAGTGTGGGTCCTGGGGACTGGACTTTGGCTGTCAGGCTTGGTGGCAAGTGAGTTTTAACTGCTGAGTCATTTTGCTAGCCTGCCTTGTATTAAATTTTTATACTTGATCTTAGCCAAAAGGCTGAGAAGTGATGTAAGAAATAAGTCAGCAGAGGAAGATGAAAGAATAGACTCAGTTCAGCCTCAAAACAGCAAAAGCAGACTTTATTGGTCTGAGAGGTTGGTGCTCCCAAACCCTGCAGCTAGTACCCTAGAGTTCAGGAGAAAATGTATCTGAGAATCAGTTTCTATAGTGAGAGGCAAGAAACTGCTTGCTATATTTTGTAAGCTAGTGAGTGGGCAATAAGTCATATTGGCAGGTTTGGGACCTCCAGACTCCAGAGTGTGTGGTGGAGATTGGCTGCTTTCTGGAATTCCAAGGGTGGCAGGATTTTTGGAGACTTTGGCCTGTTTTTATGGTCCTGGTTTTTGGGTGAGGGATTTCCTTTTGTCTGTTTTCTGTTTGGCTACTTCCTGCTGGCAGAGGGAGTATTGTTTGGGAGTTTGGGGGTCTAGAGTGACTCTAAGAGGAGCATTGTTGTTGTTTGTTTGCTTTTCAGACAAGGTCTTTGTGTAGGCCAGGCTGTCTTTGAACTCAAAACAGTGTGTGCCTCTGCCTCTCAGGTGTGCACCACCACACTTGGAAAGGAATGTTGTTTTTACTTCATCTTGTGTGATGGATCAAGTGATGACAGTGATTTGATCCAAAAGGCTCTTCTGTCAACAGTTTAAAAGACATGGTAAAAACATAAATCAGACTCAAGAAAAACTGATGCCTGGTCTGGTGGCACACACCTTTAATCCCAACACTAGGGAGGCAGAGGCAGGCAGATCTCTGAGTTTGAGGCTACATGAGAGACCCTGGGGATAGGGTGGGGGGATTGAAATACATGGGAGCTTTTGTAAGAGGAATCAGTTCATGTCAGCATGTAACTGACAATTTAAAAGAGATAGAAACCTATTGGATCTTTTTATAGGTTTGTCTAACACCAAAGACACCATTTGGATAGTCTGAATAATTTTTCCAAACCTCAGAGTTTAAGAAGGTATCTGGTAGTTTCCTTTAATTAGGGAATGTGGGTGATTTGAGTGTAGAAAGACATACTGGCATTTTAAAAAGATACGGTTGTTTTCAGCTGTAGGTAGTTCACTGCAGTGTTGAACCTATGCCAAAGTCATTTTCTATGTATATATAGGAAATTTTGTTTTATTTATTTACTTTTTGAGACAGGGTTTCTCTGTTATAACTCTGGCTGTCCTGGAACTCGTGATCTGCCTGCTGCTGGGATTAAAGACATACACAGCCACCAACCAGCAGGAAACTCTTTTTAAATTAAGAATATAATCATTAATGAGACAGAGTTATAGAAAGTATAATAGTTGAGGACTAGTCATTAAACATACTGACCATTTTATTACTCATCATACTGGCTGTTTTTTTTGGGGGGTGGGCTGTCAAGGCCACTGCTCCATATCTTTCCCAGCAGCAATGTTTACACCCTAGGGAAAAGCAGAGAAAAACTGGTCATAAGATCAACACCACATCCCAGCTTACATACTGACCAATATACTGACTGGATTCCGCATAGTACCTATTCACCCAATGGGACAACAGTTCTCCACAACATGGAACTAAGCCTACAAAGTACTCCACTTTATGTGATTTCAAATCCATGCAGCTCTCAGCGCTATGTACTCTGGCTCCTTTAGGCTTTCTTTTACCAGTTAGTCCATCTATATGAGGATAAGTCAAAGGCCTTGCTTGGCACTTGTTTCACTGGGAAGTGTGGAAGGAATTTTCTGTTGTTGACCCTCTTCTTGTAGATTGGACATTGATTAGAATTCACCACATGAGGTCTCCCTGAACACCAGAACAGGTGACTCCCTGTGGTTACAGAACATTCCAAGGGATGTTCCATAATACCCTTGGACTTACCTGGCTTTGGAGAGCAAGGATGAAAATACTCTTTTTCATCCCTCTGACCACATTAGTATAGGCTTCCAAGTGGAATTGAACATCCTGAAAGTCAGTTATAGTAGTCTGGTACTTTTAAATAAACTTTGAATAGACATACCAATTATTATTACTGTTGATCTTTGACCTTAGAAACTTTGATACCATGTACATCATCCCTAAATTTCATCCTTTATGTACCTTAAATAACTTACTCAGAGCTTCATAACTTGCATAAGCTTTCTAGTCTTTTCCATTCTGGAAACATGCTCTGTGTGTGTGTGTATTCTCCATTAAAAAAGTGTTTTTAACATTTACTGGTTTTCTTAATAGCATAAGATATAATAGCATTAAGTGATTTCACTATCATTTTATTTTTGAGAATTTTCCTGGAAGGGAGTGACTAAGCAATATCTATCCTTAAAAGACTCTAGTGACAAACCAAAGTTCAAGTTCATCAGAGTTCACTCTGGGGAACCAACGAGTTTATTAGGCTTGCTTACAAAGAATTGACCAAGGGTTACCAAGAGAAGTATGGGTGGCCCAAAAGCAGTTACACAGAAAAGTCTTTACCCAGTATGCATCAGGGCTTTCCCATACCACATTTGTAGTAGATCTCCCTTTGTCTAATCTTACACTGGTTCCTCCATAAGACCTTGAAGCCTCATGTAGTTAAGGAAGGGCCCTGTCCATCTCCTTTCTGTAAAGAAGTGTGACATTTAACCTGCACGGTTGGAGTCATGAAGATGCAGTTGTTTTAACTTAGAGCAGAAGCCCTGCATTCTAAGAAATAGACATTAGTTTGCTTTTTAAACTTATCTGTAGGACAAATCAAGGTAAAAAGCACCTGCTATTGATAGAACTTTTTTTTAAGCTATATAATGGCTTGGGTTTCCTTGTTTGGCAGTAATGTAAACCAAAATAACCTCTCACCTCATTTAGAGGGGAGTAGGTCCCTAGTGCATCCAGAATAGTAGCTAAAGGAGTGAACTCGATGAGAAAACGTCGGGCCTTTTCTGAAAATTTCCAAGTTTCTGGCAGGTCTGGATGGCTAGGGAAGATGCATAGTGCTCCAGGGGAGATAGAAAGGGACAGACAATTCCTCTGCCTTAGGGTTTGTTTGCTCTTTATTAAGTGTGTGTGTGTGTGTGTGTGTGTGTGTGTGTGTGTGTGTGAGAGAGAGAGAGAGAGAGAAGAGGGGGGGAGAAATTTAGGTACAAAGCATGCATTAAACACACAATGTTACTTTTTCTTTTTTGGGGGGTAGATGGGGCATTGGGGAAGAAGTGTATAGAGAGAAGCAGGATGGAAGAAGTTTGATAGGGAGGGGCTGTGTGTTCCTGTAGAATGCCTCATTGGAGGCATTCTGTCTTCAGCATTGTTTGGTCAACAAGTCAGTGATTGCAATGTATGAATACAGCAGAGTGACAACCTTCATATATTAACTAGATCTTTGGGGGAAGAGTAGTTGGCTTTATAATGCCAGCATAAAATGTTTTTCATTTATCATGTATATGTAGGTGTTAGTTCTACCTTACTTTAATGTTGACTTGTGTTGTTCAAAAATTTTAACTTGTGCATTTATTGCTGGGTGTGGAGGAACAGGCCCATAATCCCAGCATTCAGGAGGTGAACAAGAGAATCTGAACCATGTACTAAGACCTTGTTTCAAAAAAAAAAAGCAAGGATCTGTAGTGAGCAGTACTCAGTACTGAGCTCAGTAGTGAGCAGTAGCACATATGTATGGCCTTGGGTTCAGTCTTCACTATTACAAAGGAGGGATGGAGCTGCTCTAGCAAAAGACCAGAGTTTGGGTCCTAGCACCTTTGTTGGGCAGCTCCAACCAGCTGGAATTCCTCTTTTGGGTTCTATGAGCCCAGACATACATAAGAGCATAAATACACACACCCCATTTCTCCCCCAACCCCTTGGTGTGAGGTTGAGGAGACAGCCTCACTATGTAATCTTGGCTGTCCTTGAACTCACTATGAGGAACAAGTTGACCTTGAACTTAGATCCACCTGCCTTTGCTTCCTGAGTGCTAAGGCTTAAGGAATGCACCTTTATTTTTGTTTTTGAGACAGGGTTTCTCTGTAACTCTGGCTGTCCTGGAACTCACTCTGTAGACCAGGCTGGCTAAACTTACAGAGATCTGCTGCTTCTGCCTCCGGAGTGCTGGTATTAAAAGTTTGTACCACCACTGACTTGCAGATGTGTGGTGTTGTATTTGGCTCTTTTTTTATTGTGATGTGTGTGTATGTAGTGGCTCAGTGTGCTACAGAGTGTGGAGGTTAGTTCTCTTTCCACATAAATCATCTCAGACATCAAAGGGGCATTTGAAAATTTTCCATTTAGAGTTATAATACTCTATAATACCGTTGACTTTGTACTCATTTCATAATGTTGAAAGGCATGAGGAATATGACATGCAGATATAATACAGTTAAGACAGTGTGGCGGTGGCATAGCACTAGGCACTTGGACTGAGCAGGAGGACTGCCACAAGTTCAAAGCTAGCAAAAACTTGTCTGAAAAAACTAGCACCATACATTCCAGGGCAAGCCACATGCCCAAGAGAAGTTGGCCAACACAAAACCAACTCATTGGTATTTTATGTGGTGTTTTTTTATTTTTGTGTTTGGAAAGGAGCTAGGGAGGATCTGGAAGGAGAAACTATGATAGGAATATATTATGGAAAATTATTTAGTTAAAAACAAAAAAGCAAAACTAGGGCCAGCAGGTTGGATCCGCAGGTAAAGGTGCCTCCTGCCAGTCCTGATGACCTGAATTCAATCCCTGGGACCCACATGCTAGGAGACAACTCTGAAAGATAACTTCTGACCTTCATTCATACTGGCATGTCCACACATACACAAAATAAGTAAAAATTTAAAAAACTAAAACAAAAAATAGTACAGTTAAAATTTTTTTGTAATCTAGTGGGGTGTTTTGTTTTTGCTTTGAGACAGGATTTCACTACTTAGACCTGACTTGCCTGAAATTCAGAGATCTACTTCTGCCTCCAGGATACTGGTATTAAAGTAATGCACCATCACACCTGGTCTTAACCTTTTTTTCATTTTTATTTTTGTTTTAATGTCTTAATCATTTGGGTGTACTCCCTTCGGTATACCAGGAGCAGAATTACATGAAGTGGAAGGTTTGTTTTATTCGGTTGGAATATTGCTGTTGGTTGCGTAAGCATTGCCAGTAGGAATTCTATCTTCAAGTGTGCGTCCCTGTAGTCAAGTGCAGGGATGATCTATGTCCCTGGAGATTTTGGGACCTTACTAGCTCTTTCTGTGCTGCCTTGCTTTTGTTGGGTTGTTTCATGCACTCAAGTTTTTAAAAAAGTAAGCTGTATTCTCTTAGTAAAGGTTCTGAAGGACAGAGAATTGAATTAAATTGAAAATTTTAACAAGTGCAGAGTCTACTTCTTTGTCTTTTACTGGCTGTATTATAGCATTTTGCTTTATACACATCAGGCTAAACTAGGAGTCCTTTATTTAGGACTATTAAAGGAAGCCTTTTGGAGGGGGAACAGTGACTATGACAAACTGTTGACTGAAAGATTTTCAGGTTACTGCAAGAGATTTATTCACTTACTTGATAGTTTAAAAAGTACCAAAGGTTATAAGGTGAAATGTCTCTCCACTGTGGCCTGGAAACCCAGTGTTGTTCAAGTGTTAAACCTTACACCACTAGCTCTGTGTATGTGGTTGATCTCTTGTGATTTCCCACCTAATACACAGGTATCTTAGGAAATTTTCACTATAGTTTGAATATAAAGTTGTCACAGCTTTCAATACTTACAAAAATGTTGGAGCAAAATCGTAAGAATAAGCTCTGTAAAGTCTATAAAAATAAGAATTTATGGGATCAGAGGAGTGTATGTTGCAGCTTTCAGAGTGCACGAACTATGTCCAAAAGTCCTGTCTATGTGTCAGTTACCTTGTATTCTGTATTACAGTGTCTGGAAGCCCAGGTGAACTATGATAATAAATAAGCTAGTCATATTATGTGACAACAGAATATTGGGTGATAATATTACCCTTTTTGGCACTGTGAGAATTTTCATTGATTTCTGCAAATGTCTGATCATATTTGCCTCCGGCTTTTTACATTTTTATTTGGAGGGCGACGGACAACTTAAGGCAATCTGTTCTCTCCTTTCATGTGGAGCTCCCAGTGATAAAACTCAGGTCCTCAGTTTTGTCTTCAAGTGCCTTCACCCTCTGAACCATCTCACCCACCCACCTCTGGTTTTTTGCTTAATTTTTAAGGTTTTGTGGGGGTAAAGGAGAATAAATGGGAAGGGGCAACTTTGTGGAGTTGATTTCTTCTTTTCATGGGTTATGAGAATTGAACTCAGGTTTCTAGGCTTGCATGGCTTGCTTTAACCAATGACCAGTCTCCAGCCTTTTTTTCCCCCCTACTAAAACTGGCAGATATTCAGATCTTGTGATAAAGGAATCTTATTTCCATGTATCTTTGTTGACTCAGGTATATTTTATTTCTTGCTACTTTAAAAATTAAAATAGCATTTCTACTGTTTTGTAATTTGTGTTGTAAAGTAATTGATCATCTTTTAAGAACCATTTATCTCTTGCTAATACTGTTGCTTTCTGGTGGAATGAATATGGCCTTGGATCCCATGGCTATGTGGTCAGTGTATTGCTGAGTGTTCAGAGTAAAAGCTTGGAAGCCTGTGTGTACACATGAAAAAGTACTTTTTAGAATGATACAGGTTTAGGTTTTCCCAAGCATCATTACTTATCTTCCTGTACATTTCACATCTATTCAGAGGGGATGTGAGAAAGAGAAGGGAGAGAGAGTGTTTGGCTTCAGATTCATTGTATAGCTGAGGATGACCTTGAAGTCTTGATCTCTGCTGGGAATTACCTATGTGTGTGCGATAGGCAGCCAATCAGTCCTAGGGACCCCAACCTCGGCCCTGTGCTGCTAAGTAAGCACTTGACCACTCGAGCCCTAGCCCCCATCTAGCTTGCTTTAAATGGAATCTATATTGCATTGTACACTGGCAGTATTCCACCCTTACTCTGTTCACCCTGCTCAAAAATAGAAAAGTATTCTGTTGAATTGTATGCAGGAGATTTGTTTTTTAAAATGTGGTTTGATTTGGGAACATCTTTAACTGTAGATGTTGCTCACTTTTCCTGCCTTTGTTCTTTTTTATACTGTTAATTAGTTGGTGACAAAGTTCCTGCTGATATAAGATTAACTTCCATCAAGTCTACAACTCTAAGAGTTGACCAGTCAATTCTTACAGGTGAGTATAACATTGGAAAATCACTCAGGTTTTGAAGCCTCTCCAGCTATATGTGTCAGTGGCCTCGTCCTTTATAGCACCTACCCATTCCCTCTCCAGGATGCTTAATTTCTTAGTTATCTGTTAGACCTTTTGTCAGTATAGCTTTAAAATTATTATTCAAAAGTAATGCAGTGCAAACTTGGCTTCTATCAAAAAGTTGCCCATTTATCCTTAAGATTTTTTTTTTAATTGGTTTTGAGCTGAAACAATGGCTCAACAGTTAAGAGCACTTGCTGTTTGTACAGAATATCCAGGTTCAATTCCCTGCACCCACATAGTGTGGCATGCAACTGTTCATAACTCCAGTTCTAGGCACTAGGCATGTGCTTGGTATGCAGTCATGCATTCAGATCAGACATATATTCAGAATACTCATACAAATTTTTTAAAGTTTTTAATATTGAAAAAAAATTTTGAGGGGAGGAGAAAATGACTGCAGATTCCTTCATTAGCATAAGTAATTATTATGTTTTTGTTTGTTTTGGTTTTTTGAGACAGGGTTTCTCTGTTGTAATTCTGGTTGGCCTTAAACTCACAGAGATCCACCTGTCGCTGCCTCCTGAGTGCTGGGATTATTTTTGGAGTAAATATGCAGTTATCAAAAGTTATCTGGAAAGAGTGGCATACTTCCTAGAGTTTGTATTCATGGATTTGGCATTGTTTGGAACATTTCCCTGGGTTAGTGTGATGCAGGCATGATCTAGGGTTGAAGGGTTTCTGGAAGCAAGGTTGTCAGGTTAACTTTAAAAACAGTGCCATGGCTTACTTGGGTAAAAGAAAAGATGCTTGCCCAAGCCTGACAGCTGCATCCGATTCCCAGGACTTTGTGGTGGAAGGAAAAGAGTTCTGAAAGTCATCCTCTGGCCTCTACACAACACACACACACAAATTTTAAGTGCTAACTGGAATGAAATAGCAAGTAAATATAAATTTTAAAAGCTACCAAGGTTTATTTGTGTGTCGGTTTTGAAAGTAACTGTTCATAATAAATATGGTAGGTACAAGTCACTGGGGCTTTAACACTTGCTTGTATATGAACTAGTAAAATTCTCTTTAGCAGCATCAGCTTCAAGCCATTAAAGCCATAAAATGTTAAGGAAATGATTGAGTTATATATGTGAAATCTTCAGGGTGTGTCTAGGAATAAACAAGAGAACTGAAAAGGTCATCAGTCTTGAAGGTCTTGTTTTCCTCTTGACTTTGCCTTGAAGCCGTCTCCTGTAGCCCAGGTTGCCCTCAAACTTGGTATATAGTGGAGAATAATCTTGAACTACTTGTTCTAGTCTACTTCCTAGCTACTGGACTTAAAAGCTTGTGCCCCCACGCCCAGATTTATATGGTGCTGGAGATTGAACCTATGTTTTTGAATGCTAAGCAAGCACTCTACCATCTCAGCTACATTTCCAGCCCAATTGAATGTCATACTACGGATTGTAGGTTAATGAGAAACCGTGTCTTTTGTCAACCAATTATTTGACTATTCCAAAATATAAAAGGTAATAGAGTGGGTTATCATTTCAAATTTAATCTTTATTTTAGAATTACAGTTTGTAATCCTTTACTCTGACATTAATTTCCATCACCAAATTTTCCTAGTTTGCCTCCTTTGAATAAATTGAGCCCTTTGCTCCTTTTCCCATACTGGGAATGAGTGAGTATGCACCTTTTTTTTTTTTTTTTTTTGAGACTTGGTCTCACTGTAGCTCGTCCTTCAGACTGGATATATAGCACGTGGATATGTAGCCTTGAACTTGGAAAGCTCCCTGCCTCAGAAGTGGGAATGGATTAGTGTGGGTGAGGGTTACCAAGATTGGGTATGCCTCAAACAGAGCTAACCATCCTGTCTCATAACCTGCTTAGGTGAATCTGTTTCAGTCATCAAACACACCGACCCTGTCCCTGACCCACGAGCTGTCAATCAAGATAAAAAGAACATGCTCTTTTCTGTGAGTACTTTTACCAGTATTAGGAGTGGAGTTGCTCAGGGTTGAACCCAGAACCTCACACATGCTGGGCCCTAGCTTGTCTAAACTCTGCTACCAAGCTTCACCTTTATCTAAGAATGTACTTTAATTTGGAAGAAGTCCCAGAGTTCTGAAAATTAAGACTTTTTACTGGCTACTTTGAGTGGTCAGACTTCAGAAAATAATTGGTTATTCTAAAAAAAATAATTACATTCTTTACTGTGATGTTTAGTGTGCTAAAGGCCCTGGTTTGGTCACTAGCAACAAAGCAAATAAACAAAGCCAGGAACTTCATAAAACCCTGGCATGTGTGACATAGATATTGTTTGTTTTGGTTGCCAGCTAATGAAATGATTAAGGCAGACATATTTAAAACTCAGTACGTAACAGTTACGTGACTTTTCCAAAAAGTCTTGAAATTTATAAAGCAGCAGCTCTCAATCTCCCTATTATTTTTGTGCTACTTCATAACTAATTTTGCTATTGTTATGAATTATAAATATCTGATATGCAAGATAGTCTTGGGTAGCTCCTGTGAAAGGTCATTGAAACCTCCCCCCACCCCCCAAAGGGTTCTAGACCCACAAGTTGAGAACCACTGCCTTTTGGGAGTACTGCTAAGCTCAGAGCAGGTCTGTAGACCAGGTTCCATGTTGTGGAGAGCTGTCCTATTGGGTGAATAGGTACTATGTGGAGTCTGTTGGAATTCTGGTCAGTATTTAAGCTGGGATGTGGTGTTGATCTTATGACCAGTTTTTCTCTGCTTCTCCCTAGGGTACAAACATTGCTGCTGGGAAAGCTATGGGAGTGGTGGTGGCAACTGGAGTCAATACTGAAATTGGAAAGATCCGGGATGAAATGGTTGCAACAGAACAGGAGAGAACCCCCCTACAGCAGAAGCTAGATGAATTTGGGGAGCAGCTTTCCAAAGTTATCTCCCTCATTTGCATTGCAGTCTGGATCATAAACATTGGACATTTCAATGATCCAGTTCATGGGGGTTCCTGGATCAGAGGTGCCATCTACTACTTTAAGATTGCAGTGGCCCTGGCTGTTGCTGCTATCCCTGAGGGTCTGCCTGCTGTCATCACCACCTGCTTGGCTCTTGGAACTCGTAGGATGGCTAAGAAAAATGCCATTGTTCGAAGTCTGCCTTCTGTGGAAACCCTTGGTTGTACCTCTGTTATCTGCTCAGACAAGACAGGCACACTTACCACAAACCAGATGTCAGTCTGCAGGGTAAGTAAGGAGCGTCTTTTGTGACTCTTTGGTACTTCTAGGCTCCTCATTAGACTATGCCTTTATACCATCAAAATCTTTGATTTGCTACTGTGGGTTTTTTGAGGCCTGAGCGAAGTGTCTCACTACTTCAGAGAAATTAATCATTTAGTCACCAAACTGGGTCTGATGAGAAGGCTCAAAGGCTAAAAGCACTTGCTGCCAAGCCTAATGAGCTATGTTCAGTCTGTGGGGTAGAAGGAGAGAACCGACTCTTGAAAGTTATCCTCTGACCTCTGCGTGCACCCCTGACACACAAATACACTTTAAAAAAAAAACAAAACAATTATCAAACTCTCTTGCAAAATATGGATAGCTATAAGGCTTATATATTTCTATCAAAGAAATAACTGGAGGCTGTCTCCTGTCTCTAGATGTGTGTTCCAGAGGAAACAGCTAGTTAACTTTCTTATTTGAACATCATTTGAAGTAAAATAAGAAACCTTTGAATGTACTCCTAGAATAGTGACCTGCTTGTGGAGGCAGCAAGAGCAGGAAGTTAAGATTATTCTTGGCTACACAGTGAGTTTGAGGCTAACCTTGGCTAAATGAGACACTGTCATATTTAAAGAAGAAAGCAAAGGAATTGAGAAGAAGCTAGGTGCGATGGTATATGCCTACCAGAAGCTGAAACAATATAACCTCATGATATGTGAGGTCCAAATTTTTAAAAGGTGAAATTAGTTTCTCATTTTAAAAATTTATTTATTTCCTCAAGGTAAGATTTCTCTGTGTATCCTTGGCTGTCCTGGAACTCAATGTGTAGATGGAACTGGCATTGAACTCAAAGGTCTTCCTGTCCCTGCCTCCCAGGGATTAAAGGTGTGCACCACTACACACAGCAAAGTTAGATTTTCTTACAGAAAAGATTGGCAATTAACCCATGCTTCACTGTTCCACTTAGTAATTGCGTAATCTTGACTGAACCTGGTTTTTCTTATGCTTTTCTATAAGAATGATTCAAATCTCCCATCCCCTGACAGTGTGGTATTACACACTTTTAATCCCAACACTGGGGAGGCAGAGACAAGCAGATTGCTGTGAGTTTAGGGCCAGCTTACATAGTGAGACCCTGTCTCAAAAAAGAAGAAAGGAGAAAGAAAGCAGCTCATGCATTGATATAAGCTAGTTTGGCCAGCCCTGGGTGAGGAGAGGAGAGCATCATTTCATTTTGCCCACAGCTTGACTTCACTGTATTACTGTTTGGAGAGTTGGGTTGAGGACCATCTAAGCAGTAAGGAGCAGTGCTAGGAGCCTCCGTGAGCATCGTTCAGACCACCTTAAATAACATGGTTTTCATTGCATTGTTTGTGTGATCTTTCAAGGACTTTCATTCTGTATTTCCTTACAGATGTTCATTCTGGACAAAGTTGAAGGTGATACTTGTTCCCTTAATGAGTTTACTATAACTGGATCAACATATGCACCCATTGGAGAAGTGTGAGTGAAGAACTTTCATCATCTGCAGACTGTTTCATTGTAGTAACTCGGGGTCTAGAAATCTGATGTCAGCAGAGGTGTAATTAGTGGTAGAACACTTGCCTAGCATACCTAAAGCCCTTGCTTTGATCCTCAGCACCACTGACTAAACAGTGGGGTGTGGTGACGGACACTGGCAGGTCAGGAGGTAACAGCCAGCCTGGGCTCTGTGTGTATGTGTGTGTGTAGGGGGGGACGACGTGGAGAATATGAAAGAGAGGGAACTATAGCTAAGATTGCTGGGTATGGTTCAAGTTAGTACCTTTTATAAACAAAGTTGATATACCAGGAATTTTCTGGTCTCATTAGATTTCAGAGTGCTGTCACTCAAATTCTTTTGAATATGTTCCAATCCTTTCTCCCCAAACTTATTTTCATCATTGGAGGGCTGTGGTAATGTTGTGTGCCTGTCTTTCCCAGTAATTGTGAGTTACAGACAGGAATAAGAGTTCAGGGATATGAAGTGAGATCTTGTTTCAAACAAATGGCAGGTTGAGTATAAAAGCACTTTCCTGTAGGCCTGACAATGGGAGTTCCACCTACACGGTAGAAGGAGAGACCCTTCCACACGATGTGCCCCCACCTCTATTATACATATGTGCTACATGGTGGTAAACAGCCTCAACCCTTCACACAAAGAAATGTTTTACTTGGTTTTTTGTTCGTTTTAATTTAAACTGAGTCAAGCCCTGATCCAAAAATGCTGCCTTCTCTTTTGACAGGCATAAAGATGATAAGCCAGTGAAATGCCACCAGTATGACGGGCTTGTGGAGTTAGCAACAATCTGTGCTCTGTGTAATGACTCTGCTCTAGATTATAATGAGGTAAGACTCCGTAAATGAAAGGCTGGTCCCTGACTCAAGGGTAGGGTGAGTGGAATAAAACCATCTTCCTTTGAAAACAAAAGTTTCTGATTTTATTTCCCATTTTTATTCAGTGTGACCTGGCTGATAAAAGCCAAGTGCCTTTCATAGATCTGAGGCTGGGCACTGTAATTGTTTTTACTGAGATGAAGTGTCTTGGGATGTGACCACTGATTGCATCCTTACTTTAAAAGGGACAAAACTCAGAGCATGAAGGTGATGATTTTAAACATGGATTGCCATGTATCCTCAAGGACAGTCTGAAGCTTATGGGATTGCTTGGTGGGTGTAAGTTAAATAGTGAGGTTAATCAATTTGCTTTCTTTCCGAAAGGCTAGGCCTTCCCTGTCAGAAAATGTTAACTCATCAGAATAGCAATGGCCTGGAATTAACAAATAACACATTAATAAGCTCATGGTTGTACCTTGAGTGTCTTTTCTTACATGGAATAGGAGGACAGACTGTCTTTCTGACATTGGCTTCTTTAAACAATCCAGGCGAAGGGTGTGTATGAAAAAGTTGGAGAAGCTACGGAGACTGCTCTCACTTGCCTGGTAGAGAAGATGAATGTATTTGATACCGAACTGAAGGGACTTTCTAAAATAGAACGTGCAAATGCCTGCAACTCGGTCAGTATTTGATCTCAGTGTTTGTGTCTTAGCTATACCATATACATTCACTGTCCTTGCCTTTACTTCCTCCTTGGCCTCTGCACATCAGGTACAGTCAGGTAAAGGGACCTCTCATACTTGTAATCCTAGCACTCAGGATGCTAAGACCATGAGGATTGCCACAAATTGTAGAGTTAGGGTCTCTCATTAGACAAACAAAACTAAAAAACAAAAACTCAGCAATCATTAAATAGTCACAAGGGCTGCCTTCTCCAGGGATGGATGAGTGAACTATCATGGACCTGGCATACCCCAGCCTCTCTAGCTTGCGTTTTAGTTCCTGTCTCAGCTGGCTCTTCAGCAGCATAGAAAATAAATTTTTTTTTTTTGGTGATAAGGTTTCTCTGTTGTAACTCTAGCAATCCTAGAACTCACTCTATAGACCAGGCTGGCCTTGAACTCTCCTGAGTGCTGGGATTAAAGGCATGTGTCACCACCGCCCAGCTAATTTTATGCTTTTTAAACTTAGAACTGTCCTTTGCCCTAATTTTCATTGACATACCATTTAACTCAATGAGAATAACTGTTAGGTTATCTTTTTTCACTCCTGTTTTTTAGAATCCATTCCAATCAAGTTCTTGCCTTCACCAGTCAATCAAAACCTGTTTTGAGGCACTTATAACCAGGTGCTAAATCCAATGGTTATTGTTTATAATTGTTAAATGTAACAGAGCAGACAAGTCACCAATTAGAGGTGTGGATTTTGGCACGGGAGAGATAGCTCTGTGGTTAGAGCACTGGTTTCTTGTTTTAGAGGACCTGGATTTGATTCCCAGGATCCACATAGTAGCTAAGAACTGTTTATATCTCCTGTTCAGAGGATCAGAGGTCCTCTTCTGTCTTCCATGCACAAGGTACACATGTAAGCAGACACCCATACACACACAAAAAGGAGGAGAGGGAACTCAGGTTCACTTCCCAGCACCTGCATGGCAACTCATCACTAACTCCAGTTCCAGGGGATTAGGCACTGGCACACGGACACACATGCAGACAAAATACATAAAATAAGTAAATCATTAAAAAACATTTTAATACATCCCAGAAATCAACCTAATGACTACTCAGATATATGGAAAAATCACCAATGATTCAAAACATTTGAACAAAGCACCAAAACTGTTTTAGTTTGGTTTGGTTTTGCATGACATTGTTTCTCTGTGTAGCCCTGGCTCTCCCAAACTGAAAAAGTTTTGGGACTTTTGCCATTTTCAAATACATACAGATCATTCAAGAATACAAAATACTGCTGGTCCACAAAGCAAGGCTAATAAATTAATTACAAAAGCTTAAAATCATGCAGACTACAAGAATAAAAATCAACTAAACTTGATGAGATTAAAGTGGGTATTGATCAAGTCCTCCAAGTATTTAGAATGTTTCATGGAGGAAAAAGAAATAGCAGCATGCCTACTGTGGTTATGCTCAGCAGCTTGTCACAGCTTACAATCACTTGGGAAGGGAATGTCAATGGATATTCTAGATTAGATTGGCATTTAGGGAATTCTCTTGAATTAATTGAAATGGAAAAACCGTTCCATAGGAAAGAATTCTGATCTGTAGAAAGAGGGAATTAAGAACTAATGTATATGCATTGATTTTTCTGCTCTTGACTGTGGATGTAATGTAACTAGCTCTCAGGCTCCTGCCATGGTGATTTTCCTGCCAGATGAGCTGTGACTTGCCACAGATAAACTTCCTCTTTTAAGTTGCCATTGTACACCTGTAATCCCAGTATGTGGTGGGGGGGCTTTTGAGTTCAAGGCCATCCTTACCTGGGCTACTTAGTTAATTAGCAAGACTGTATCTCAGAGAGGTGATTAAAAGTTAAAAATACTACTACCAGTTTTTATCTGAAGAATTTCAAAAATCAAAAACTAATGATTTCAGGGCTAATGATATAGTGCTGGGTGTGTTTTAGTAAGCATGCACAGCGCTCCCCCCTCCCCAAGCAGTTTTGATCAACTTTATATCAATGAATTCAACAGCTGAAAAGAAGTTGACAGGTCTTCAACTCAACTTTCTAAACTGACATAAGAAAATTTTAATATTCTTTATTAGAGGCATTGAGTCTGTAAAGTATCTATTAAGTTCTCAACTCATTTGATCTGTATACTCCTAATGCCAAAGGTTAGTCAGTCAGTGCAAAGAATGCAGAAAGTAGCCCTGAGTGTTATGCCCCTACCTGTTAGCCTGGAACAGAGCCATAAGTTGGCATCAGCATAGGCAAACCCTAGCTGTCCAGGAGCCAGTGTTTGTTGTACACACCTGGACCCTCATACTAGAGCTGTCTTCCTACCCTCTTCTCAGCTTTCTGTGGCCTCATGAGACACATTATGTCTGAAGTTGAGTAAAACAGTCTGGCTGCTGGCAGACATTGGCCACCTAGTCATTCTCTAGCATCAGGGTCTCTATAGACTGACCGATGGATTCTACCTGTCACACTGCTTGGCTCAGAACCTTAACTAGGGGTTAGGAAGTAGCTCAGTGGTAGCGTGCTTGCCTAGCATGCACAGGCCCTTCCTTATTTGAGTCCCTAGCACCAGGAAAAAAAAGAACACTTAAGCAGATAGACCTGAACCATCATCCTGCTCAGGTAGCGGGGGTTTACTTGAATGAGAAATGGTATAGAGAGACAAGTTACAGTAGAACTTGTGTGTCATCAGGAGGCCAAGAGATAAGCTAAGAAAACTATCAGTTGCTACTCTTGCTTGATCCTGCCTTGAAGTTATGTGTCACTTAGCTCCCTGTCTTGGCCTCTCTTCCAGGGTCTCTTTGATCTCCTGGCCTACCAGGCAGCAGATACCCTATTCCTAGTCTGTGGTCATTTTGTCTCTAGTTAACTCCATGCTTCCTCTGGCAATATAATATTAAATACCTTGAATGTTCTGAGTCTGGCAGGATCACTGCTAAGCTATTTAGAATACTTAGAAGTTGCTTACTTGGCCACAGCCAGAGAAGATATTTAGCTAATGAACCTCACTGGCAGAACAATGTGACTGCAGAGTTTCAGAGCAACTCTGAACACACATCCAATGCCATTGTCCTGGTCCACTAACTGCCACTGTGATGTAGTATGTCTGTCTCCCTTTAGGAAATTCTTTGCTTTCAAATGGTTATCACTCTGTAGCTGAGGCGAGCCTTGCACTTGATATTGTCCTGCATAAGCTTCCCAGTTGCCAGCACTACTCTAGCCCTCAGACAGTTCTTAATAGCCAGTGTTTAAAGCCCTCCAGTGTCTTTCTGCACATTTTTTCCCAACTCCATGGCATTTAGTATATCTTAGTTTTACATTTCGATCTATTACCAAACTAGAGGACACTTTGAGGGTACAAGCTTGCTTTCTTATTCACTGCTGTTTAATGCTGCCAAACTCCTAAAAGAATGACATGATCTTCTCTTTGATAACCCCTTCGACGAAGGGGTTAGAGCCTGTCATGTAATGAGTCTCTGAGCAGATGAAAAACAGTGGTCTGTCT
This sequence comes from Cricetomys ansorgei, assembly GCA_026225945.1. Taxonomy (NCBI): domain Eukaryota; kingdom Metazoa; phylum Chordata; class Mammalia; order Rodentia; family Nesomyidae; genus Cricetomys; species Cricetomys ansorgei. Next base: position 11,904,495 of record JAMJFZ010001012.1, read on the forward strand.
CTGGTCACCTACAGGTCATAAAACAGCTGATGAAGAAGGAATTCACTTTAGAATTTTCACGTGATAGAAAATCAATGTCCGTCTATTGTACACCAAACAAACCAAGCCGGACATCCATGAGCAAGATGTTTGTGAAGGCAAGTACTGCACAGCTTGAGGCTTTCTTACCAGGTAAGCAGGCGGGTACAATTGCTGATCTAAGTCTTGTATTCTCAGGGTGCTCCCGAAGGTGTCATCGACAGGTGCACCCACATCCGAGTTGGAAGTACCAAGGTCCCCCTAACTTCTGGTGTCAAACAGAAGATCATGTCTGTCATTCGAGAGTGGGGCAGTGGCAGCGACACGCTGCGGTGCCTGGCTCTGGCCACCCACGACAACCCCCTAAGGAGAGAGGAGATGCACCTGGAAGATTCTGCCAACTTCATCAAATACGAGGTACCTCCACCTGCCCTGGCACAATCGCTGTCCAGCCTGTGCTGCTTCCAGAGGACAGGCAGATGTCCTGGCCAGGCCACAGGTGTCACCCTTATTTGGATTGCTGCTTCAAGCAGAAATAGTTAAGGATTTAATAAATCTGCTTGCAAAGTAGAGGAATCACGGCAAGTTCAGACAAGCCTGTAAAGCTTAATGTTCTAAACTAAGTTTTTAATGGATATTTTAAGAATATATATTCGATATTGGTAAACATGGACAAGCTGAGAGATTCATTTCCACTTCCTCCTTAGACCAGAATTTGTATGTCAGGGTTTTAACATCCAAAACAGGAACGGCTTTGCTCTGGCACTCAACTGCCAGTCTCCTCAAGAGTGCTCTTGTTCTTCAACACCCCCCACTCCCAGATAAGTTTCTTATACAAGGGGAATAATTTGATGGCAAGGATGTATGTACTCTCTTAAAATAATTGAATGAGGGTATAGCTCAGTGGTAGAACGCTGCTTAGCATGAGCAAAACCCTACATTCAGCCCCCAATTCCATGATAAAAGCGAGACATAGGGACACGTGGCAATCAGCAGGCCAACACTAGAAGACTGCTACAGAGTTTCAGAACTATAGATAGTAAGACTTTTCACTTTAAGAGAAAGTATCAAACCTATAGTCAAGCACAAATGGCCAGGATTGGAATAGTGGGATAAGCTGTGTTTGAAATCAAATTAACTCTTACTTTAGACCAACCTGACTTTCGTTGGCTGTGTGGGCATGCTGGATCCTCCCAGGATCGAAGTGGCCTCTTCTGTGAAGTTGTGCCGGCAAGCAGGCATCCGAGTCATCATGATCACAGGGGACAACAAGGGCACTGCTGTGGCCATCTGTCGCCGCATTGGCATCTTTGGACAGGATGAGGATGTGACATCAAAGGCTTTTACAGGCCGGGAGTTTGATGAGCTTAGCCCCTCTGCCCAGAGAGATGCCTGTTTGAATGCCCGCTGCTTTGCTCGAGTTGAACCTTCCCACAAGTCCAAGATCGTTGAGTTCCTTCAGTCCTTTGATGAGATCACAGCTATGGTAAGTTTTTAGACATGAGCAGTGGGTTCGTGTGGTACAAACAGCAGATCTAGATACAGTGATTGCCTCCTACCTGTAATCCTGGCACCTGGGAGGCTGAGGCAAGCCCAGGCTACCTAGTGAGACCCTATTCCTAAAAACAAAAAATGACATGTTTTATTTTCTCCCATCTATAAACTATTTAGTATTCAAGTATGTATCTGCAGTGTGTAAATGACCTTAAATTATGTGACCACACCTCAAATGGTGGTTGGGTTTTGAGTGCTGGTGTGAGGTAATACAAGCAGATGTCCAGTTCTGCCTGAAGAACTCTTTGGTAAGCTCACTTGGCAGCTTTGACATTTTCCTGGTAAAATGTTTGACACCAGCTACTGCTCTGACCCATTTCTTTCTGCTTTGCTTGTCAGTCTGCCTCTGCCCAGAGCTATGCTGCATGGGCAATGTCTAAATCAACTGGCTTCCCTTTCAGACTGGTGATGGTGTGAATGACGCGCCTGCTCTGAAGAAGTCTGAAATTGGCATCGCCATGGGTTCAGGTACTGCAGTGGCCAAGACTGCCTCTGAGATGGTCCTGGCAGATGACAACTTCTCCACAATCGTGGCTGCTGTTGAGGAGGGTCGAGCCATCTACAACAATATGAAGCAGTTTATCCGCTACCTCATCTCGTCCAACGTTGGGGAAGTGGTCTGGTAGGTGTCTGCCTGGGACTATACTGTGTCGTTGAAGACTCTGTGACCTGGGTGTTGAGCTTCCTCAGTTTGCTGCTTCTGTTGTGGCAACTTTGGTGGTTAGCCTGCATGGGGAGAGGGGCAGGGGTTACTCATGAAGTCTCATGGGGTTTGTCTGCAGCTTCCCCAGTGTGCAGAGAATATTCCTTAACACAGTGATTAGTTTACCTCGTTAAAGTCACAAAAGTCTTGATTCTCATGGCTTCCAGTCTCCAAATCACTGAGCTCTTTCTATTTTCTTGGATGGAAACAGTATTTTCCTGACGGCAGCCCTTGGGTTTCCTGAGGCTTTAATTCCTGTCCAGCTACTCTGGGTCAATCTGGTGACAGATGGTCTGCCTGCCACTGCGCTGGGGTTCAACCCTCCAGACCTGGACATCATGAACAAACCCCCCCGGAACCCAAAAGAACCACTGATCAGTGGGTGGCTCTTTTTCCGTTACCTGGCTATTGGCTGTGAGTACAGTTGTTTGTTGTTTCTGTTGGGAGGATGCCCTCTGGCAGTGCGGGTTACTGACAACCTCCTTGAAGTCCTGTCTTTCCTGGGGTTAGAGAGAAGCAGCACTTAGACATTAAGCTTTTATATTCTGCCCTCTGCACAGAGGAATTTAAATATTAAAACAGGTCTGTTATTTCCACCGAGGAAACAAGTAGAGTCCCACCAGAAGAAGCTGGTTCTGTACTTGCTGTCATAGTTAGGGAAGCGATACCCAAGAGAGGTAAAACCACTGCCCCGAAACCCACAGAAAGGCAAAGAGCACACAGTAGTCTAAAGCAGCTTGGCTCTTGGCTTGCCAGTTCCTCTGGCCTTCGTAACATCTCATGGACCAGGTGCTCTTTGGACATTAAACAGAGTATTTGGCTTTTGCAAAATTTCTCCCCTGAAGTACTATTGTAATTTTCAGGGTAGTTGGTATGTGCTTTGCAGTTGGGTAACAGAGACCACAGAGGGTGGACCAGTCTCCCTTTGTAGTAGACTTTCTGAATTATAGGTGATGAGGAATGGTCTCTGGCTTAGGCCCAGCTGTGCAACTGAAGGCTGGGTACCAGCATTGGGATGGCAGTTCCTTGGAAGGGTTCTTCTAGGCCATGAGTAGAACAAAGCAGCTCCGTAGTATCCAGTAAAGACACATCAATTTTCCTACAAATGGTGGTGTGACCTTGACCTGGTCCTCTCACACTGTGTTCTAGCTAATAGGGAGTACATGTACACCCATGGTTTTGAAGCATGCCTGCGTTGGCTGTTTAGTTCCGGCACATTATACAGAGTCTGGGTTGGGTTCAGTAGGAATTTTTCCTCACAAACTCCAAAGAGATTGCCTGGTGCCTTTAGACTAGAAACTGTCTGTGGTCAGCTGCTCTGGCCTGTGTGTTAACTTGAATGGGTAGTGCTGTCCACAGTCCCAGGTATTTTAGCAACATGATGTTTGTTCCAGGTTACGTTGGCGCTGCCACTGTGGGTGCTGCTGCATGGTGGTTCATCGCTGCCGATGGAGGTCCAAGAGTGTCCTTCTACCAGCTGGTATATAGCCACTTTTTTTCTGTGTAGTAGCATGAAATCTTGTAAGTCTTTCTGTGGTTTGGGATCATCTTTGGGTGGCCAGAGACACAGGGCTTCTGCTGAGCTATATTCATGTTGGTGCTGGGGTTTGGTGTGTGGGTTTGGATTGTATGCCTGGCTGATGGAATGCGTTTGAACTTCTGTTGCAGAGTCATTTCCTACAGTGTAAAGAGGACAACCCAGACTTTGATGGAGTGGATTGTGCAATCTTTGAATCCCCATACCCAATGACAATGGCACTTTCTGTTCTAGTAACCATAGAGATGTGTAATGCCCTCAACAGGTTAGTGAGTCATATAGGTCCTAGGGTTTGTGAGGGTCATAGCTGGTAGAAGCTCTTCCCGCCCAGAAAAAGGACAAGCATAGTTTTAACCTATTGCCTCAGGAAGTAGTAGGGGTTCTCGCTCGCCACCATGGGTTCCTGACGCGGCAGAGTAAGAGTGGGACCAGCAGTTCCAGCTATGCCTGTGCCCCAGGGAGCACAGGAAGTTCCAACTAAGCTGCTCACAAAGGGGAAGCTTCCAAATGACTTTGTCTTTGGACATTGCCAGCAGCTAGGGAGGTTGGGAATTCTAGGCCTTAGAGTTAACAGCCACAGCTGCCTTTCTAACTAAACCCTGTCCCCTTCTGTGTCACTGTGACATGGGCCTTTGCCTTTGGTGAAGTCACCCCTCTTCTTACCTGTAGCTTGTCTGAAAATCAGTCCTTGCTGAGGATGCCTCCCTGGGAGAATATCTGGCTAGTGGGCTCCATCTGCTTGTCCATGTCACTTCACTTCCTGATCCTCTATGTGGAACCTTTACCAGTGAGTCATTGTGGCGCCCGGGATGGGTCTGGGGTGGCTCCCTCTGTGGCACGTGCAGAAGCTTGATGCAGCCTTCCCTGTCTCAGCTCATCTTCCAGATCACACCGCTGAATCTGACCCAGTGGCTGATGGTGCTGAAAATCTCTTTGCCTGTGATCCTCATGGATGAGACACTCAAGTTTGTGGCCCGAAACTACCTGGAACCTGGTAAAGAGTGTGTGCAGCCTGCCACCAAATCCTCCTGCTCGCTGTCGGCATGCACCGATGGCATTTCCTGGCCGTTTGTGCTGCTCATTATGCCCCTGGTGGTCTGGGTCTACAGCACAGACACTAACTTTAGCGATATGTTCTGGTCTTGACTGACAGCGCTACATACAGAAGATGTTTAACTTAATCAATTAATTTTTTATTGTTTAAAGCAACTGTCTATTTCTGCTGAATTTTCACATGAACATATTGGCTGGTGAAGGAGGTTTCATATTCTAGATTTGTTTTGCTTTTCTGACTCCACTGGGACAAGATTTTCCTTTTTTTTATACACATAATTAAAGTGTCCATTGACATGTACAGAGAACTAACACTATTTTATGCAGATATTTTTTTGTAGATGAAAAAGCATGTACAGTGTTCTGTTTAATACTCATACTTGTACAAAGATAGTTGAGCCAGCAGACATTGTCAGCAAATTAATTGGCAGCAGACTTTAGGAAATGAATGTGTGTGGTTTTTAAAAGAAAAAAAAAAAAACTAAAAAGCATGTATTGTGTCTTTTGCATGATTCTCTGGATTTAATTTGATATCACAGTCTAATTTTTATTCATAAGCCAATTTTTCTGCACTGAGCAGAGTCCTGCTACCTCAGTCAGTATTTTTGGTTTGCCACTTCCTGCACCCTCAGCCTCTGTCACCCCTAGCCCGCCCTGCCCCAGCCTGCTCAGCTTCTCTGTAGGTCTGATGGTTCTGTTTACATCCGTCTTCATGAGAGGTTTGCCTGTCTCGCTTGTGCAGAAAACATTGCTCCAGATTCAATCGACTGGGTTTCTGTCCCTTTGCCTAGTTTCAAGGTTATTTATTTAAATGTCTAATGTATTTTATTGTAACAGACATTGTTTTTGCCAACATTGCCTATTCAGTGGCACTTCACAATCTAGTTTAAAAGAAAAATAAAACATTTTAAATGGACAGAGAAAAATAACTGTCTTGTTCTTAATGACCTACCTTGAACTATCTATAATCAGTTCAAATTTCTCTGAGGTTCTCAGCTTAGAACCTTAGTTTCCTGTTCTTGAAGGAAAGGATCCTGTTCTGCTGTGTAGGTAGTCTTGGGGGTGGGGGCGGGGTGTTTGTAATGTATAGGCAAGATCTGTCATGTGATACACATTTATGCAAGTTTCTGCTGACCTGTTGTATGTAGCCTGGTGTAAAGGCAAAAGAGTGTGTGTATGTGTGTATGTTTTGTAAAATCTGTAAATAGCACATGACCAAATGAACATATTGTATAGAACTATTTTTATTTGAATGTGGCACTAACCACCACAACTCTGATGAACGTTTGCGCATGTTCAAGGTCAGTCTTAATGGCAGTGTGAGTCATTAACAGTCCTAACTGTGGTGTTTTCCTCCAATGCCTTCCAACATCCATCAACTAACGTGAGTATCTTCCCTATGGGAATGGGTGCCACTGAATGAGATGGCGTCTGTGCCCACCAGGCGGCCACTTCCTAAGGAAACAGGGATGTCAGCTGCTCACTATACGGAGACTCCAGTGTTGACATTGCCCAGGATAGTGATGCTTGGGAGGTTGGGATGGGGTGGGGGCCTCTTTGTGACCTGGCTGACTTCAGGCTGAAGAAGCTCTGTCACTCTGGTGCCAAACTGAGACCTCATGTCCCAAGGCTGTGGATCTCACTGGCTGCAGGAAGCTAGTAATGATGCTATATAGGAAAATTTTGTCACCTTTTTAGGACATGTCTTAGTGTGAGCATCTAGCGCATGGCCATTAGAACAACTTTCTGGTGTGCAAAGGCCTGGTGGCTGCTAGCTCCATCAGTTGCAAAAGTGCCAGGTTCAGAGGGAGCTCAGCAACTGACCCTTGACTTTGAGGCTTCCATGTGCTGCAGGAAGCATTCTGGGATGTCCTAAGTGTTAAAGATGGAGTCAAAGGTGCAGCTGAGCTATAGACCTTGTTACATGTTGGGCCATACACCATGCCCTGAGACTAAACCAGTCAGCTGTTTCTGACTTGCTTCCTTGGATCATTAGTTCAGTGGCCTCTTCAAATAAGTGACCCACTAGAGATTCTCATCCCTGATGGTGCCATGGGCCCTGAACACCCACAGAGGCTATTTGGGCACCAGTTCAACAAATGAAGCAGACTAGATCACTAAAGAAGGCTGGCACGTCCTCCCTGGCCCATATAGACTAAAGCCAACAGCGTAGTCCAGCCACAGGCCTCTTGCAGGTACTCAGTCCTGCCCTCACCCAGCACCCTCAAGAAGGGACAGCAGTACATGGATGGGCAGTCGAGCCTGGAGCTCAGCCTTGGGGTTTTCCTTAGTGGCCGCTTCAGTGCAAATGATGCATTCCCCAGCAAGCTAGGTGTGCTACCAAGGCCGGGGAAGGCCAGCCACCTCATGGCAACTGCTACCATGACACCCTCAAACTAGGGTCTCAGCCCCACAAATGGCACAGACCTCAGAAACATCCAAGACCACAGCACTGGCTCGGTGTCTGTGGTGCCCATAAGCCAAGAGGCATGGTTACCCTTTGCCATGAGCTGCCAAATTCCATCAAGACCAGCCCCTGCAATTAGGAAGCCTTTCAGGCAGAGCTGAGTGAAGAGTCTAGGACTGGCTGCCATAGAGAGTGGGGGTTGGGGGAGGCAGGACAAGGAAGATCTTCCCTCCCTGGTGCCCTGCCACTCACTGCACCACCTGCCTCACCCTCTGCATGGCCACTGAGATCTCCCTTTCACTGCCTTGTATCTGACCCTGACATGCCTTCTAGCTTCTTCCTCATGGGGCTTTGTTAGGAGCTGGCAGCAGCAGGATGCACAAGGGCAGTTACCAAACCACTGCTTCTAGATGTGATTGGGCAGCACCTCAGGACACTTAGTCAGAAATGCTGGCCTTGCATCTAGACCAAATACAGTGTCCTTTCCGTCTGTCCCTGTCTTGGTGTGTCTTGGGAAATTGTTCTAACATTGCTCTGTTTCAAGAAGCTGATTTCCTCTCTCTTTCCTTTTCAGCAATACTGGAGTAACCGCTTCCTAAACCATTTGCAGAAATGTAAGGGTATTCGGGTGCGTGCATGTGCGTTGTTAGCAACACATCTACCAGCCCTCTGCATGACTGATGTTGGGGAAAAGAAAAATAGAAACAGTTCCCAACTCACTGTGTGATGTGGAGGAAATGTGTATTACCAGTGGGGTTTTAGCTGTTCAATCAAAATATAACAAACGTACAATTTAGCATAATGAATCAGAAAGCTTCTCCAGAGAAGTTTGGTTTCTTTGCTGCAAGAGGAACGGGGTTCTTCTGAAACCTTATCCGAGAACAGAAGCCATCAGCCAAGTCTCCACATTTCTCTGCAAAATGTCATAGCTTCTATAACTGTATGATACTTAATTGTAATGCATGCCTTCAGTTGTAAGCAGCCAGATTGCTCTACAGTGACATTGAAACATGCTTTCTAATTGGCCCTGTACAGTTTGCTTATTTATAAATTCACTTAAAACATTACAGCTGTTGAATGGTTACGATGTAGGCCTTCGGTCCTAAAGTCATTTGTTTTTTGGGTGTGCAGCCAGCTGTTTCACACTGTATTAATGTAACTTATTTATAAATGAAGTCAGAAGCAGTAGACAGATGTTGGTGCAATACAAGTATTGTGTGCATTTATCATAATAAAGCGCTCAGCGTCAGTTTCTCACAGCTTCTTACAGCATGTTTGACTATAGACTGTAAATAGAGGTCAGTTTCTCTCTGTGCTGGTAACAGGTATTGCACAGACATGATTTCAGGTAAATAAATCTATTCTACGATAAACCCTCAGCGTATCAGTGGCTGTTTTACAGGAGGGTGGGGATGGGCACCGAGGCCCCATTTGGTTACAGGGGTGGGAAAACAGAGCTGAGGTTCCTCCTGTGAGACTAGTTTAGTGCCCAAACAGGAGGGAAGCAGACTGAGTGTCACCAGTGGCCCTTCAGCAGAAAACAGGTCTCATTGCTCAGTAGATAGAAGATTCCACACATGAAAAGCCTGGAGACCACCCTCAGAGTTGCCTGACTGCTCAGATGCAAAGCAACCATGCTGTTTTCTGTTGGTGATGCCACAGATGAAGTAGACCTGAACAGATTCTGAATTCATCCCACAACTGCTATCTGGCCTTGCTTGTCAGAGATGGGCTTGGGGTCAGTCTCTGCATTCCCTGAAATAGTCTTTGCTCATTCAGTATTTCTGAGTCCTGGCAGCTCCTGTCATACAGGAGCCCTTGACAACACCACTAGGGCCAGCAGGTGTTTGCCCTGGAAACCTGGAAGCCTGGGTTTGATTCCCAGAACACATGGTAGAAATACCTGACTTCCATCCACCAAGTTGTCCTCTGACTTCCACACATGCCCACGTTCAGTCAGAATAGTGAAATTAGAAATCTTCGTAAGTCACACTTCAGAATTACAAGATCACTGTTACCACCAATTCAACTCAGACTTGAGAAATTTCTCACAGTGAACGAAGAAGGTTTCACTATGCAGACCAGGCTGGCCTTGGAGCTCCACCAGCCTCTTAGTAACATTTAATAATTCCAACGAATGGGTAAGAATGGTTATAATCTAATAGGTTCATTCTAACTTGGGGACGAGGAGGCGTGCCAAGCAGCTACTGTGCTGCCACTTGAGCTCAGTGTGTGGTTGGCAGGAAGAAACACTTCTATATCCTTAGACCCAATGTAGTGCAAATGGGCAAAAAGGTTTGAAAGTCCAAACTACACTCTGGGAGAGAACACCTCACAGGTGTGCACGGATGCCGTTCCTGTGTCAGCTCTGCCCTTGCATAGCTGGTGGGGGTGTGGTGACCCTTGCAGAACGACTGGATAGCACCCAGCAGACCCACTCTAGGCACCCAGGGAAGCCTCACACAAAGCCACAGCACAGTCTGCATAAGAGACTGCAGAGGGCACAACTGCAGGAAGCGCGACTGCTTGGAGCATCCAAGTCAGAGTGAGTGGGAGCTCAGGGACAACGGCCCCCAGACTACTAGGATCTCAGCATGTGCTCCAGGCAAGGCCTCACCATGGAGCCCCTTACCATCATAAGGTTCTAAACACAAGGAAGAAACTTGGCCTTTCTTGGCATGACCTGGAACCCTGGGAGAGAGACTGACGACATAAAGACAAAATCTGTACACTTCATCCTCGCCTAAAGGCAGAGGTGATCAGAATCTTGACGCTACACACCAGAATCCAGAAAGCTATTTTCTCATCCACAGCAGAACCAGTCTCCATGCTGGTATTACAGGTATGTGCTACATCTGACCAATCTTTAGAGGTTTTCCTTATCTCTGTATCCTGCCCTTTTTTGTTTCATACTGTAGTTCTGGCTGCCCTGAAACTCACTTGAAACCAGACTGCCCCTGTCTCTTGAGAGCTGGAATTAGAGGCCTGCACCACCATGCCTCTGATCTATTTTAATACCCACACCCTTTTAACCAACATTTTCATGCAGTTTCCAGATAGGTTCAGACAAAAAAAGAATACCCATTTTGGTATTTTAGGTAGGGTCTTATAGCCCAGGCTAGCTCTGACTCAAACTCATTATATAGCTGAACCTGCCCTTGAACTAACTGACCTCCCAGGTAGGCTGGCTTCCCACTACACTATTGACTTGCAAAAAAAGTCATTTCACTACTACTTCATAACTGTAATTTTGCTATTGTTGTGGATTATAATGTAAATATCTAATATGCAGATGGTCTTAGCGAAGGGCTGTTCAACACACACCCAGGGGGTCGAGACCCACAGGTTGAGAACTGCTTTTCTAGACTATCAATCATGGGGAAAACAGCAGCTGAGTATATCTTCAAGGAACAGTGAATGGTGTATATTCTGCCTAAAAAGGGCTCAGTGCAGAAGGCTGGTTGCACCATTCAGGAGTCACATGCGCTGCACCATTTCCAGGCCAGCTTGGGCTACAGAATGAGACCCTGCCTCAAAAAGCCAAACCAAAGGGAAAAGTAAAAAATGGGCTGACAAAAATGGCTCAGCTGGTAAAGGTGACCACAGCCAGGACTGACAACCTGAGTTTGACCCCCAGACCCCACATGGTAGGAGAGACTGACTCAGTTGTCCTCAACCACACTCACACTAGATTTTTTTTTTTTTTTTTTTTTTAAAGAAGAGTAAAGTGATGGCTCAGTGGTTAAGAGCACTTGCTGCTCTTGCAGAGGACCTGGGTTGAATTCCCAGCACCCACAACGGTGGCTCACAATGCCAGGTGATCCAACACCCTCTTCTGGCTTCCATGGGCACTGCACACATATGGGGCACTGTCATGCATGCAAGCATTGCATCTTTTTTAAAGGAAGCAAAAATAAGTTAATTTCCAGCCTTGCTGGTTGTGAACAGTGAACTCCAGGAGCAGGTGGCAGGCTACAACGGCAGCAGGGGTCAGAACCACGTCATGAACTGAGTGGGCATGGGTGCATTGCTTAGCCCCACCCACTGTAGCAGGGTGAGACTCCTTCCGGAGACCCCTTCCCAAACAGGACATGCCTCCTGCCTCAAGTCAGGCAGTGCTCAGCGCACTACGGGGGGGGGGGGGGGGGGGAGGAGGGGCGTATCAAAGCCAATCACACTGTAGAGTGCCAAAGCCTGGAGATAGCCTCAAGTGTAAAATAACCACAAGTTGGCATTTGTGTGAGCAAAGGGTTAAAAAGGGCAGGGCAGGAGCTGCAATCAGATTCACCCTTCTACAGGCTCAGCAGTGAAGCTGCCAACCTCACCCCCACCCCACCCCCGCCCTCCCAAAGGAGGCTGCACAGTGGGCAGGGAAGGCCTCAGAGCACAGACCACCACAGTGGAGCAAGCAAGTTAAACACAGGTCAGCGGTGCCATCCTGAGGCAGGCACCTTTGGGCCTCTAGAACATTTTACACCGCAGACCAGATACCAGGCGAACATTTGAAAAGACTCCGAAGAAGAACCCCTGATGGTCACCCCTAAACCTCAAAATTCGAAGAATGAAAAAAGGTGCTCACCCAAACCACAGAACTGATGGTGGGGTGGCATTACAGACACTAAGCAGAATGAGGCGGGGACCACAGGGACAGCTGGGTGCAGGTGACAGCATCAAACACTTCCGTGTCTCTTCAGAACAGTCTGAAAGACTACTTTGAACAGATAGTGACTGAGAATGTTCCAGAGCTGATAGAAGACCGTGATCCATAACAAGAAGAATCTTTACTTGCAAACAGGACAGGAAAACAGGCACAGTAAACTGCAAAACAGAAAATCTTTCACAGCTGGGGGCAGTTTTTTTGTTTTTTTGGGTTTTTTTTGCCAGGGGGACTTCCTGCAACCTGGAGAGACCACAGAGTTTAAAGAATCGAGGTGACAAGGCATTCAGAACCCGAAATGGACAATTCTAGCTGGGACAGGAGCAGATGAACTTGAGGCAAGCCTGAGCCCTCTGTCATCCAGGACAAGGAGACAATTTCAGGTCTGGACATCTGAGTGTGCTGCTGTCCCCGGGGAGCTGCTGAGCGACCAGAAGCAGATGTAGCCATGGATGCAGCAGCAGGAGAGATCTAGGGAAACCTGAGCAAATGATGAGGATGGAGGTTTCCATCTGACATGGGGGAGTCACTGTACCCCGTGGAAAGTGGCAAGCCTGTCGTTACTCTACCTACCAGCATGCCACTCAACTGTTTCTGTGCCAAGTCCCCAGCTCTACTTCTTGAAAGGCCAGCTATGCTCCAGAAGGGCAGGGAGAAGAGCTTCTGTGAGTGCCCATAGCTCCCACCCCTGTGTAGAATGATTTTTTTTCTCCATGAAAGTTAGCAGCGATTATGTTTCAGTGGAAGCATCCCCAAGTGCTTGATCTGAAACCACTGCACAGCTTGATCTTTATATTTCTTTCCTATGTACAAAAGATAGAGTTAAGAATCAGGGTTGGTGGTCAGGTGTGGTGGTGCACACCTTTAATCCCAGCACTCAGCAAACAGAGGCAGGAAGATCTCTCTAGGTTTGAGGCCAGCCTGATACACATGGTGAGTTCCAGGACAGCCAGGGCTATGTTTAGAGACTTTGTCTCAGAAAACAACAAATATATACATGAGAATATGAGCGTGGCTGTTCCCAGAGTCACAGAAGATACCCAAGTGAGGGTAGGGACTCCTGTATCCCAGGATGCTCTCAGATCTGCTGTATAGCTGAGGATGACCTTGAATTCTGATCCCCTTCTCCCTCCCAAATACTGAGAATTACAAGTACCTCACTTGACTATGTTTTCATTTAAAGAATAAGAAAACATTGTACACCCCCAGGAAATACTAGGCCTGGACTCGCTGACAGGGCGCTGCCCCACAGCCTTGAGCTTGCGGGTAACAGGCCCAAACTGCTCTCCAACAACAGACGGTAAGAGTGGTGCCCTCTGTTCTGGCACTATCTTCTGGAGTCTATCGGGACAGTTTGTTTTCTGGTTCCCACTCAACCCTGCTGTCTGTGGGCTGACAGAAAACACTTTGTGCTGAGGGTTGGTAGGAGCTGATACAAAACGCACAGGTTCTGCAGGCCTTGGGTCTGGCTACAACAAGCAGTACTGTGAGGTACAAAGGGATAGCTGAGCCTATGCTAAAGCAGGCCTGGCCTATAAATGTGAGGCAATTGTGTCCACAGGGAGGCAAAACCCAAAGGACCAGTTATATGCTCTAGCCTAGTACTCCGGGGTGTGCTGGTGCACCTGGGTCAGGCAGAGGAGACACAGAGCATAAGGCCCTGGCAGGGACACCACAGGAAGGAGGAGCCTCGCTTCCCTTCCCCCCACAGAAACAGATCCAGCAGTCACCCCTCAAACTTCAGACAAGGTGGTTTAACTTCAACACAGGGAATGAGTTTCGCCAAGGCAGAGCTGGGCACGAGGAAGTGTCCTGAACCCACAGGTCTGAGAAAACAGTCACCACCTGCCCCCAGCTCCAGTGAGGAGTGGCTGGCCATTTCAGACAGGGTCCTGATTCACTCCTAATCTAAAGCTCAAGAAAGAGTACCTAGGGGGAGATGGGACAGTTGGAGAGGGAAGGAAGGGGACAGGGCCAGCCTGGGCTAGACATTTAGAGAGGACAGTTGGCCAGCTCCCTGCAAAGTTCCAAGAAGTATCACTCCACTCTCTCTGCAATGTTCTGCTAGGGATTTACCCAAAGAAGGAAAAGCGGGGAGATGAGAGAAGCCGCCAGAGGGCTGTTTATAAAGGCAGACTCTGGGAGATCTAAGCAGCAGGAGAACCGGTCTCAGGGTGACACCACTCTGGCCAGACTGGCTGCCGCCTGAGTGCAGCAAGGCTGAGCCTGAGGACTGTTCAGAGGACAAAGCCAGAGCACCCAGGCGCTGCAGGATTTGGGTCAGCTCGAGGACGACAGCCGTGGGTCAGAGGACACTCTGCTCAAGGAGCCTAAGTGTGTGACCTCAGGGTTGAGCTGCAATGTGATACCAAAGAGGGCTGACCGGTGCCAGGCCAGAAGCCCACATAGCCACACAAGCCATCTGGCATGGGAGATGTGGCCAGACATCAAATGCCTGGTGAAACAGGGCAGGCGGGGTTGGGCCAGGTCAGCAAGGGTTCTAAGCTGTCACCTGAGAGTGACTGCCAACATCCACGATGACCTCATGGAGTTCACTAGCCCACAAGAATGTGACCTTCTTGTGTCCTGGAAGTGTTAAATCAGAAAGTGTCTCTAACATCACAGACACAGATCAGACTGAAGACAAGCATCCAACCACAGCAGCGGGCCACACCAGGCTCTGCACACCACACGACCAAGAGACCTAGGCTTAGTAGAGCCTGGGTTTTCATTTCATGAAGCACATGCTAGGCACAGACGTTTTCATTTCACAGGTTGCATTCATGGTTTAGCTGGCGGATCACAGGATCTCCTTATACAATTAGGAATAAACTATCCAATTTACTCTTTTAATTAGCATGAACCATATTCTTCTGTACCAGCATTCCCAGCTGCAGCTCCCCCTGCCCAGCTTGAGGAATTTGACTCTCCAGGTGCTTGAGAGGAACAGAAATATTGTACTATTTGTTCTTTTGTGACTGGCTTTCCTTCCTGTTTGTTTTGTTTTTTCGAGACAGGGTTTCTCTGTTGTAACTCTGGCTGTCATGGAACTCACTCTGTAGACCAGGCTGGCCTTGAACTCATGAGATAGCCGGCCTCTACCTCCCAAGTGCTGGGATTAAAGGCATGCGCCAACACCACCGGAGAAGACTGGTCTCTTTAATCTAGCATAACATTCTCAAAGTGCCTTTGTGTTTTCAGTTTTGTGGCTACACGAAAATCTCACCTGCTCAGTACCTGACCACATTCTGTGTATGCATCCTTTACTGGACACCTGGGTTGTTCCCACCTCTTGTGAACGCAGGGGTGCAGACCCTGTCGGAGCCCCCACTCTCATTCCTTTAGGTATCTACCCAGAAATGGAATGGTGGATCAGAGGTGTTGAAACTCGGGGTCCACCAGACTTTTCCACTTTTATATTCTACCACAGACTGGCACCATTACTGAAAATTTAACATTTTTCTATTGATAGCCACTAAGCAAGGCAATCTGTAGGGTTCTGGACTCTTCCTAACCTTGTAGGTGCTGTGTGGTTTGTAAGATAAACTCTCTGTTCGGCTAATGACAAACCTGTCCCTTAACAGCCTAGGAAAACCCCATCCCTGGCCCTGACCAGGTGCCCAGGGCACGTCTTGATGCCAGCCGCCAGCCCTTTGTGCCCCTCCACTTCCCCAGGAGAGAGGTAGAAGCTGACACCCGCCCTCTGCCTCCGGGGAGGGAGGCTCCTATGTTAAGGTGGAAGCCTGAGCAAGCCGCTTACCTCAAAGCATCCTCAGAGGCTGTGGTGAGGTGTGTCCAGGCTAGCCTTCATGCCTGTCATCAGCAGATGAGGTGGCCATCTCAGCAGAGCCTGCAGCGAGCACGTGGAGTTTGCGCTGGCAGAAGCCGTGTGCTGCTACCGGCCCAGGCCTGCCCCAGGTGAGCTGGGTTTAGTCTGTTAAGACCCAGATGCCAGGGTAAGGCCAGTTAAGGCCCACTCTTCCCACTCACAGGTGGCTACAGGGTGGAGTCTGAGACCTCTCTGAAGTCAGGCTCAAGTCCAGGAAGCCTGCAGAGAACAGGAGCCAAGGTGCCCAGGCCCCACTCCAGGGTCCTAGACCTAGAAGGCTGCAGCGCTGAGAACTGTGCCCAAGTGAGGCTGGCTAGGCAAGGCAGCTGAAGCTGGTTTTGAGCTCCTAAGGAAGGCTCAAAAACAGGTGTGGCCTGGAGTCCTGGGGAAGAATCACCAGGCCCCTGGGCCCCGCAATGATGAGCAGCCCATTGGAAGGGCAGGGCTACAAACGGCGCCAGGGAGGACTAGCGGTTATTATGCCTGTGGTGGTTTGAATGACACCCATAGGCTCATATATCTGAACGCTTAGTCACCAGGGAGCGGCACTATCTGGAAGGATTAGGATTAGGTGTGGCCTTGTTGGAGAAAGTGTTTCACTGGGGGTGGGCTCTGAGATTTCAAAAATCCATGCCAGGCCCAGGCTCGCTCTGCCTATGGATCAGGATGTAGCTCTCCAGACCTGCTGGTCTACATAGCAAGATGTCTCAAAGATACATGATAAAAATGGGCCAAATCACGTGTCTCAGTGTGAGCCCAACCTGTGCGTACTTGCCCTCGGCCATTTCTGAGGCTCCGGCAGGCTCAGCACCTGCCCGCATGCCACGTTCCTGGCCGTGCGGATAATGGACTAAACTCTGAGACCGAAAGCAATTACAGGCCCCGATTAAATGTTTTCTTTCCTAAGAGTTGCCTTGGCCAGATGTCTCTTCACAGCAATAGGACAGTGATTAAGACACTGTCAGAGCTGCACCAGGGTCTCCTGCTTGCTGAATCCTAATCCTGGGAGGGAGAAGCTGCAATGGGCACCCAGAGCAGCTGCCCCACATACCAGATGGGGAACAAGGGCTTAGCACCAACATTTCAGCCAGCCGACTTGCTAATGCCACAAGGTCTCTGTGGGAATCATGTATGTTTAAGGGTCATCTCCACTTAGGTTGCTTGGTTTTCCAGCAAGTAGTTCAAGTGACAGCCACAGGGCTGCTAGTCCTGGTGTTCTATGTGACAGCGGTGAAGTGGACATTATCACTTGAAAGAGCCAGGTGTCTTTTTGTTCCTGGGAGGTACTTCCAAACCATATAGGTTGTTGCACCTTTCCACTGCACCCTAAGGCTAGACCTGAGGGGTCCAGCCAGGTGCTGTGGGAATGGAGGGATCACACTGGCCCAGAGACTCCCAGCAGCATGACATGTCAAGAAGGGGAGGAATTCCAGGACATTAAGAGAGCTGGGGGTCCATCCTGACTTGTGGGAATCCAGCCTGACATGAAGACAAGAGGGTGGCTGGATTAATGCTGTGGCACCACCCACACACTGCCTTCAGGAGCCTCAGAATGGCTAAGGGCAGGTGTGCAGGCCAGGCTCACACTGAGACACTCTTATGCAACTTGGTCCATTTTATTTATCATGTGTCTTGAGATAGATCTTGCAAAGTAGCCTGTCTGGAACTGCCATGCCTCTGCCTCTTGAGAGCAGGAGTCTGTGTTACCACTTGGCTACCTTGGCCCACTTTTCACTGCACTGACAAGATAGTCTGAATTTGACTATGGTTCATTTGCAACGAATCTTTCACGTGCATCAAACTTCTAGCACTGTGGTCTGCATCTTGAAAGGCGTCACACGTGCAGAACCCAGGACTGAGGGTAAGGCAACCTGATCCCAGGAGCTGAGCTGGGTGACACTCCAGGCTGCTCCGGGGCAGATGCTGAAGCCAGACCCTGACCTCTTCGATGGAGACAGCCAGGCTGTCCCCATGAGGCGCGCTGAGGGCTTTTCCTCCCAATGCATGGAAGAAAAGGGGGAGGTATGTATGGCAAATGTTATAGGGCTGCACAGCTGTCTGACTAGGAGACTGAAGAGTCTGTGAAAGGGTGTCCACCGTGGCACCACGCTGAACAGTTTTATTAGTTGAACTGGCCCCATGTGTGACCATGTTCCCACCATGCTGCTTCTCAGATGTGCCCAAGCTGAGGCCGAGTGCTGCTCTGCACTCGGTGAAGCAGTCCCGGCACCGCCAGCACTCCATTACTCCTGGGGAGTGTGGCGGCCCAGAACCATGACTCCCAGGAACCAGACGCCTCTGACAGGGCCACCCATGTGTGTGCACCCTTGGGAGGATGGGCCAGTCCTGTGAACCATTCACGTAGAGAAAAAAGCATCCTCCGTTTGGTGCATCAGGACCATCCAGAGCCTGGTGGATCTGCAGCTTAGAGCACTCTCAGTCCTCAGCAAAGCAGGAAGGACAGACATCAGGCTGCAGTGTGAGGAAACGGGCAGGGAGCCCTGCTGCGAGCACACCGTCCTCCAACAGCATCTGCCAGTCTAGGAATGGCGAGCGCTGCCACCGCGCCTTACTGCATGCCGAACCACTGCTCCTGGTCAGCCCACTGGGCCGCCTCACTGTCACTGCCCTCCAAGTCCCCTTCTTCCCCACTCCCTTCCATGTCATCCACGTCCTCCTCCTGAGTGGCATCCGTGGGACTCTCCTCCTTCTCCATCTTCTGCATCCCTTCTAGAGACTTCTGGTCATTGGGGTCCAAACTAAGGAACAACAAAACAAAGGAGAGGCCTGAGTCTCTGCCTTGCTTCCAGGGACTGCTTTGCCACTAAGCTGGCCTAGCAGTTGATGAGTAGGATCAGAGATGCTGCAAACAACTGCTGCTTCCAAAGCTGAATCCAGGGAGTCCATGAGAGGTAAAAAGGGCACTGTCCTGAGCTTTGGATTTTTTTCTTGAGGGGGCTGGATAGGTGACTCAGCAGTTAAGAGTACTTGTTGCTCCTGCAGAGGACCTGGGTGCAGTTCCCAGTACCCATACGGGGATTCATGACCACCTGTGACTCCAGGTCCCAAGTATCTGATGCCCACTTCTGGCCTCTGAGGCACATACATGATACACAGACATACAAGCAGGTAAAACAGCCATACACATAAAAATTAAATAAGCAATTCATTAAAAAAGTAGCTAAAATTAAAATTCTTAATTTATGTTTTTCCTCCAGAAAGTTCTTAAACCTTCTCACAGCCATCAAGCCTTAGCATTCTGCTAGAGGCAGCACCCACACAAGGAAAAGTGGCAATATTAACCAAGAAGCTTGGTGTTTGCAGCCAAACACAGGGGCACGCACCAGTAATCCCAGCACTTGGGGGAGGAGAAGAAAGATCAGGACACCAAGGTCAGCGTTGGGTAATGAATACATGAAAGCCCCCCTCAAGGGGAAAAAGGTGATCTGTGTACTAGAATATAAAGAAGTTACTGTTCTGTGTGTTACACTGTTCCATGTTATAACATGGACTGCAGTTAACTAAAGGCAACATGCTTCAGCACGGAGCTGATGGAAGTCCTGAGACAGCCAGGACCAGGCATCTTCATTAGTAGCAGCCCCACAAAGCACAGAGCCCCAGAAGCCTCATTTATTTGGCTCCTAAAAAACATTTAAAAAAAAAAAAAAAGGAGGACTGGAGGCTAAAGCTGGGGCCTGCACACGCTGGGCAGTAAGGCCTCAGCCACTATCAGCCTTTTCTCTAGTGACTATCACCCAAGGCAGTCGGTGGGTTAGCAAATACCTGCCTGCTCACTCCAGGCCATGCTGAAGTCCTGTCCCTACTCACACAGACAGACAATAGTCTGTAACATCTCTTCTCCACCCAAACTCTCCCTGGAACTCTCGTCTACAGAGACCCCCACACTGGGGCCCACCTTTCAGCCTGCTGTAAGAGTCTGCGTACTGTCACTGAGTGCTCACAAGAGCTGCCTCAACTATCTATTGGACAGATGAACAGATGCATGGAGCATGGACGAGGACAGCTCCTTGATACACCTGAGACACACTGTCAAGCCTCAAAGAATGACTTCTGCACCAAGCAGTACAAACACTGTATTTATTACTTACCACATACCAGGCACAGTGCTAGGAGCTTTTTATTGAATACTCTGATTCCTCATTCAGCCATTTATTTATTTATTAAAAAATATAAATTTATTGTATTATTGTGTGTGTGTATGTGTGTGTGTACATGCACATTGCCATGGCTCACATGCGGACATCAGGGGACAACCTTGGAGATTCTCTCCTTTACTTGGATCTGGAAATTGAACTTGGGTCTCCAGAATTATGTGGCAAGCACCATTACTGGATGGAAATCTTGATTGTCTAATTCAGTCATTTAATACCCAACAAGATAGTATAGAGAAGGAAATTGGTTAGTATTCTGACCAAGACGGCAGGTAAAAGACATATTCAAACTTAAGAATTTAAGTCTTAATTACTTCAGCAGATAGAAACACAGAAAGATATTTAACAATACTTTGATTTAAAAAAGCAGAAAAAAACACAGTAGGTATAACTCCATGAAGACATGGGTGTGTGGGCAAGCACAGAAGGATCCGCACAGATCAGTTTGGTGTTATACTGATGTGGGCTGGTAGTGAAGCATCTCTCTAATTCTGTTAACTTGCTTTAGGAAAATATGTCAGAAGGTATGAACTCACAAATAACTCTTCGCTCATTACTATTCTTATCCTGCCTTCAACTGTGGGCACAGCATGTTTGCAGAACTGTCACACAGGCCCTGCCATCTCTACCTTCATCACTTTCCCATGGGAGGCTGAGCACCTACCTCAGTGCTATGCTGTACTGGTCCATTGCTTCTTGGTACTCGTTCACAGCTACCAGGAAGTCCCCCAGGATCCGATGCAAGACACAGTCGCTCTGATTGGCCAGAGCATTCCTCAGCAGAGCAATTCCGTCTTCATATTTCTGTTCCCTACCTACAGATAAAGACAATCTTCACTGCTCAGCTAGTGAACAAGTCATACCCACAATATGACAGCTTCCTTGCAGACACCACACCAGGGGCATGTGCACATGGTCTTTATTTCATTGGAAATGGGCATAATGAGTACTAAGTCTTTAAAAAAAATTATTACATTAAAATATGTGGAGGAGAGTCAGCATGCCACAGCACATGAGTGAAGGTCAGAGGACAATTTGTGGGAGTTGGTTCTGTCTTGTCATGTGGGTCCTGAGGACTGAACTGAGGTCCTCAGTCTTGGTGGTACCTTTACCTGAGCCACTGAGCATGTGTCCTGAATCTTTAGATATACTCTTAAACTTAACTCGAAGGAAAAAAAAGCCAAATTCAATTTTACTTGCCAAACCAGCAAAAACACAGGAGTTTATCATAAATCAGAACAAATGGTGCCCCTACTCACTCATGTGATGTCCTGTGCTGCCTCTGGATGCTGGATTCCAGCAAGAAGGCAGACGAGGCCATTGGCCCTGGCTAGAACCATAAGCCAAAAAATACCCTCTTCATAGTGCTAATATAAACACATGAATATGCCCGGAGTGAAAAAAACAAAGCTAAGGGAAGGTTAAGAGAATCTAGATAGCTTGGAACAGTTCAAACTGACTAAAATCAGTTGTATTCAGATTAAACTAGTTCAAAACTATACTAAATAGAGATGAGCTGAACAGTAGCCAGTGGTTTTAGCTGGTTTAAACCAGTCTAAGCAGTGCTGAGCCACATGTGGCGTGCTATATGTATAAAGCACTTCAAGCGGACTCAGACTGCTCAGTTGCCTCTAAGCATCAGGGACTGAAGCAGCCACCAGAGACAGAGACAGAGACAGGGTCAGGACAGTCAAGAGAGAACACAGTGGGCACTCACTGAGCAGCTCTGCTTTCTTCACCACAGCCTTGACGTAGTCCGGCCTCTGGGCCAGCGCTTTATCCAACAAAGTCTTGGCCTTCTCCTGCGTCACTGGGTCTTCCAGACACACAGTGGCTAACAAGGTAAGAGTCTGTGCGTTTGCACCTAGAGTCTTGTAAACATTGTTGGCCATCACCATTGCTTCTCGAATGCTGTTGGAAGCTAAGTAACATTCTATGAGACCTAAAAAACAAAGCAGAAATGCTGCGTTGAAGGATGGGCCACTGAGCCCATCACCCCCATCACTGAGCCGCACCCACCCCTGCAGCACCCTCCTCCATTCTAAAGCTTCAACAGGGCTGCAAAACTTGATCCAGCAAGACACTCTGACTATAAGCAGATTTTCTTTTTTCCAACTTCAAATTTTTCCTCTTCATAATTGAACTCATCTTCCTGTTACGAGATAGACTACTGAGCTTATTTTTAAATTCTTATAAAAATATGTTTTAGAGGAACAGAATCTTGTAAGAGCTATTTTAGTGTCAGTGACTCAGTCACCAAATGTTGCTAAACCTGGCATGGCTCTGCAGGGCTACAGCAACATCCTGTCTCAAAAAAATAAAAATTAAAAATTATAAAAATCAACCAATCAATCAATGTTGGAGAAACCCACTTTGGTTTTTAAAGCCACTTCCCCTGGCCCCCATAACTCTAATATACAACAGAGTCGGAAGCTCTGAGCTAACAGAACTTTCTACCTAGGTGCAGCTGTCACTACAGAGTCACATTGGCAGTTTCCAGTCTTACCTTCATAACAGTCTAAGCGACAAGGTGCGAGCCTTATAGCCTCTCGGAAATGTATTATAGCTTCCTGGACTCTGCCCATGTTCCTCAGTGCTGCTCCTTTGAGAAGTAAGGCTTGGACACTGTTGCTATTCAGTTGAATGGCCTTGGCGCCTAAGTACAGTGCCCGAGAGTAGCGCTTGCTATAGAAGCTATGGCATCTAGGGAAAAGAACACCAGACATTATTTGAGAGAAGCCTATGATGAAGCCTCAATGCCAGGCTCAGTGGCAAATTCCTGTAACTCTAGCACTTGGGAAGCTGACAGATTGTCTTTAAAAACAAACAAAAAGTTGTCCAAATGGCTCAGAGGGTTAAAAGTGCTTGCAGCCAAGCCTAATGACTTGAGTTCAGTTCCTAAGGCCTACTCAGGGAAGGAAAGAACAGCTCTTGTTAACTGTCCTATGACTTCCACACATATGTGTCAGGTGTTGACACACCCATGCACAATAAATAAAATCTAATGTTTTTAGAAAGTTTCATCCACAATCAGAGCAGGCCCTATATATGATCCGTTACAAATTATGCTTACATCTACAACCTGAACACATCAGTGAAGAGCAAACCAAACCAAACACAAACCAAGTAAGTCCTACCATCCAAAGGGGGATATGAGACAGGCCTGGACAGGCACACCACTAATCCCAGTACTTGGAAGGTGGAGTCAAGAGGTTCAGAAGTCAAAGTGCAGTGAATAAGAGATCAGAGTGCTCAACCACAAGGGTATCTATGTAATCTCCCTTTCCAGAGGCACCACTGTGGAAGAGGTAGAAAGAAGTCTAGAAGACTGGAGCAAAGCTGTGTCCTCTGGACACGACAGCGGCTGCACTCGTGAGCCCATTGTGAAGCGGGCAGAGAATCACATTCCAGCACGGAAGGCAAGGGACATGAGATCCACCCCCACGTGAGGACCTATGGACAACAGATGGCTCTGGGGAGAGGAGAGCCCATTTTTCTTTAAAGTCTGACTCCTGTAGATCAACTACACTCCAGGGAATGGCCCAGAAGTAAATGCAAGCACAAACTGTAGCCAAAGGGTTATTAAATAAAAAAAGGATGCCAAGTTGGAGATGTGTGGAGTCTGGTTAGGGGTGAATATGATCAAAATAGATGTACAAACTTCTCAAAGAATTTAAAAAAACAAAAAGGATTCGAAGTTCAAGGCCAGCTTCAGCTACACAGTAGCCAGCCTTACAGTACATGAGATTGTCTCAAAAAACAAAGGCCAGCCTGGCATGGTGACACACACCTTTAATTCCAGGACTCAGGAGGCAGAAAAGGAGGATCTATTGTGAGTTTAAGGCCAGCTTGGTCTACATATCAAGTTCTAGGACAGCCAGGGCTACACAGAGACCTTGTCTCAAAACAATAGCAGTTCTTTGGTCCCAGCGACAGAAACAAGATGATGAAAGATGATGAACATCCTCCTTTGGAAAGAGTTATGATAAGATGCACACATTGTGCAGCCGCTGTGGCAGTAAAGCCCACCACCCTCAGAAGTCAACGGCAAATGTGGCTACCCTGCTAAGCACCAAGAGAAAGAATAACTGGAGTCCAAGGCTAAGAAAGGAAATACTATAGGGAATCGGACAATGAGGTACCTAAAAACTGTCTATCACAGATTTAGACACAGACTCCATGGAGGAACAACACCTAAACCCAAGAAGACAGCTGTTACAGTATCCAGTTCATCTTGAGGATTTCAAGAGTCATAATAAAATAAATATTCTGGCTTAAAAACCAAAATAACAAAGGCCAAAACACACACACACACCACGCCAAAAAAGAACCCGACAAATCTATATATGACACAAACTATATATGACACAAATCTATATATGATCCAATAAAAATAAAAAAATAAAGGGCTGGATAGATGGCTCCACTGGCTGCTCTACCAGAGGACCCGGGTTCAATTCCCAGCATCCACATGGCAGCTCACAACTGTCTGTAACTCCAGTTCCAGGGGATCTGATACCCTCACACCAATACACATAAAATTAATTACTTTATTTTATGTGCATTGAGGTTTTGCCTGCATGTATGTCTTTGTGAGGATGTTGGATCACCTGGAACTAGAGTTACAGACAGTTGTGAGCTGCCATGTAAATGCTGGGAATTGATCCTGGGTCTTCTGGCAGAGCAACCAGTGCTCTTAACCACTGAGCCATTTCTCCAGCCCTAAATAAATTGTTTTTAAAAAAAAAAATAGTAATACAAATAAAAACGAGGTGCCAGCGAGATGGCTCAGGAGTTTGGTTCCCAGTACCCAACATGGGCAGTTTACAACCGTCTGTAACTCCAGCTCCAGGAGATGCAACACCCTTTTCTGACCTCCACAGGCACCTGCACATACATGGCACATATTCATACATATAGTTAAGTAAAAATAATGATAATTAAAAGAACAAAAAAAAAAAAAAAAAAAAAAAAAAAAAAGGGAAGGGGCTGTTCAGTGCTTAAGAGTACTTGATACTCTTGCAGAGGACCCAGGTTCGAGTCCCAGCACTCACATGGCAGCTCACAGCCATCTATAATTCCATTTCTGGTAGATCTGGCCATGTTCTCTTCTGGATATCCTCTTCTGACCTCTAGAGGCACCAGGCACTCATGTGGTACACAGACATTCAGGCAAAAACATCCATACACATAAAATAAAAATCTTAAAAAAAATTCAAAGACTCAAAGGACATCTATTTACTTATGTTGCTACCATGGTTTTATTTCCTGTTTGTGTGAAGCCAGTGCTGACTGCTCTCACCCTGAGTGAGGCCCACTAAACACAATGCATCATCCCCGTTTGTGCCCTTGAAATAGGGATCACTATCCTGTCTTCAGATGAGAAAACATACTTAGATGAGTCAATAAAGTCACAGGCACATCATGGTTTGATCCAGATCTCACGGCCTGTGGTTTCAAATTATAGTCTCTCTCCTTGTTTTAAAAGACTGGGTCTTGGAACTATGTGGTCCTGGCTGACTAAAACTTGCTATGTACAACAGGCTAGCCTGGATCTCACAGAGATCTACCTGCTTCTGCCTGCTAAGTGCTGGGATAAAAAGCGTGTGCCACCCCCGCCCAGCTCAACTTACATTCTCTTAGAGAGAGAGAGAGAGAGAGAGAGGGAGAGAGAGAGGGAGAGAGAGAGGGAGGGAGAGGGAGAGAGAAAACCTCTTTGTAAAAAAAATCTAGTGAAAATTGGGGAGAAAAGAGAATGAACAAACATACCCAGAGACTACCCAAGGCTCCGCATGCTGATCAGAAATGTTGAAAAGGCGGCAGCCAAGGTTCTCCACATCCTCTAGCCGCCCTTCTCGTGCCAGGAGGTAACCATAGACATCCATTCCTGAAAGAAAGGACATAAGAAGAGGCTCTTCTACCAAAGTCCTCAAAAAAGGCAAAGGAGAGGCGGTAAGTGTCACAGCGACAGTCACATCCAGAGAGCTGCTCCAGATGCAGAGCTTCATATGAAGAGCAGAGAGGTGCAGCCTTCAAGAGACTGACCAAGAGCTGCTTCCCAGAAGCATATTTAATGGTAGTTACACAAAAACTAATTTCAGATAAGGCCAAGTTTCTCAAACCAAAACTCATCTACATGCTGCTTGAAGGGACATACAAATCAAGCAAACTTCATCCCTTCTACTGAGCACTCAACAGAGAGACTTCCAGGTGTGCAAGGAATGTCTTGTGACCTAGGCTATGAGGGACTGCAAACTCCCTCAAAAAAACAACTCCATCAATCACAGAAAACAATCATGATCTGTAACATTGTTTCTTCAAAGCCTAAGCATGTCTAAAAACAATTTCTTCATACCTAATGATTAATCCAGATACAAAGGCTTCCTAAAATTCCCACTGCAGGGAGGAAGGAGAAGTGGCTCAGCAGTTAAGAATATTCCTTAGCCCAACGGATGGTAGCGCATGCCTTTAATCCCAGCATTCAGGAGGCAGAGGCAGGAGGATCTCTGTTGAGTTTTCCAGGCCAGCCTGGTCTACAGAGTGAGTTCTAGGACAGCCAGAATTACAACAGAGAAATCCTGTCTCAAAAAAACAAAAACAAAAACAAAAAGAATACTTCTTACAGAAGTTACAGAACTTCTTAGATTCAGTTCCCAGCTGAGATGGTGGCTCACAACCATATATTAACTCCAGTTCCAGGAGGTCTGACTTCCTTTTCTGACCTGAGGGAACCAGGCATACACACACATGCAGGCAAGTCAAAGCAGGGCCTGTCACATGTCTCAGTGTCACCAAACCTGATGAATCAAAGTTCAATCTCTAGGACCCACATGGTAGAGAGAACCACTTTCCAAAAGTTGCCTTACCTCCTATGTACATACACACATAAAAATAATTTAATTAAAAAAATTTAAATGCCTGGAAATGCAGCTCAGTTGGCATGCACAAAGCATGGGGTTCAATCACTAGCAACATATAAATTGGGATGGTGGCACAGGTCAATAATCCCAGCAGTTAGGAGCTAGAAGCAGGAGTAGCAGAAGTTCAAGGCCAACTTTAGCTACATAGCAAGCCTGAGGCCAGATTGGGCTACATGAGACCTTTAATGATTGAATGATTAAGTGAATGAACAGCAAACCCATTCAAAACAAGGCCCTCTTCTGACCTCCATGGGCTCCTGCACACACATGTTGCACATAAACTTGCAGGCACACGTCACACATCAAAGAATGAAAAACAGAGAGATGGGCAGGTAAAGGAGCAACAGGTCCTACGTCACAACTTGAAAGCCTGTCCTGTCAAGAACTATCTGTCCCTAAATCTGTACTGTGGTGAACAGAAGCCCAGAAAAGACCCAAAAAAGGCATCACATAAATGCTGTTACTCAAGAGCTTTCAGCCATTGGCACATGCTTACTATTGCTGAAAACGCCCAGTCTCAAAAAGATGGTCTATGTTCAAAAAGCTGTAGATTCACTCTCTAATGTAGTTCATTAGGAACATCACCTCTCACACTCTTAAACCCTCCCAATGCCCTTTCATTCCTCCCTCATGTTTTGCAAGTGCCCCACACTGGCTCTCACGCAGCCATTCTTACCGTTCTTCCTTATCATCTTTCACCTTCCCACTCCTCTCACGACAAGATCACAGCCACACTCCTGCTAGCCTGGGTTCGGGTGTAAGAATCCAACTCCAAGCTACCAATGACACCAGAACAGTATTTCTAAAATACTACATTTGTTTTTGTTTTTTTTTCCTCTCTTTCTTTGTTGTTGTTTTGGTTTGTTTTTCGAGACAGGGTTTCTCTGTGTAGCCCTGGTTGTCCTGGAACTCACTTTATAGTCCAATCTGGCCTTGAACTCTTGATATCCGCCGGCACCTACCTATTCCTCCTGAGTGCTGGGATTAAAGGCATGCAACACCACCACCTGCAGCACCCTTTAATGATGGGTAGGTCTGAAACAGTTTCCTGTAGGTCAAAAGGGCATTAACTTGAACCCTTGACAACTTTTGTTTTCCACCTCCCAAGTGCTGGGATTACTAGTGTGGTGTGCATAGCTTGGAGAAGGGAATAAACATCAGAGAGGGGAGACAAACACACTTTCTGAATACTCGTGAAGGTCCCTTTACACTCAGTTATCCTTTTGTTTGAGTCAGGGTCTCACTGTAGTTAGCCCTGATCTCACAATCTTGCCTCAGTCTCCTGAGTGTTAGCTATTCCTTACAAATCTAAAAGCCTGTTGATTGTCACGAGGCATATTCTTCTGATGGCCTCTGCTAGGTCTTTACAGATCTCTCTTCCCCTCTATTCCTGAGCAGTCAGCTCTTCACAAACTGCTGGGCCCCCACCAGCCTCCCAAGCCACCGTACCTTGTTCCTTCACCTGCAACTGCTTCCAGGTCAGCGGCTGTCTTGCTGTTTGCTCTGATGACACTGTAACCACCTTATCCCTTTCTTAATATCCATTCCTCTACTTCTTCATAATTATACTAAGGACACAGTAAAACTGAAGTCCTTAAAAGGATGTCAGGGTTCTGCAGATGCCATCGGTCAGCCACATCATAAATTTATAATTCATAGGGAGGTGCAACAATGCCCCGTAAAAAAAAAAAAAAAAAAAAAAAAAAGCAAAGCAATGGTGTGTGAGGAGAAAACACTTGAATTCAAGTCAAAACAATCACTCAGAATAGAATTCCCTAAGTGTTAGAGACATATGCCAAGACAGGGAAAGGACTACTACAGTGTTACAAAAGCTGTCTGGAAAAACAGCAGCAGAGCTGGGCACAACAGTGGTGCCTGCCTGTGAGCCCAGCACTTGGAAGGTAGAAGCAGGAGAATCAAAAATTCAAAGCCAGGTTCAAAGCTACACGAGACCTTCTCTTCAAAGAATAAAAACAAGTGGCTGGAGAGATGGTTCAGCAGTCAAGAGCATGTACGTCTCTTCAGATGACCTGAGCTGATTCCCAAAACCCATGTCAGATGGGTCATAACTCCAACTCCTAGGGCAATGTGATGCCTCTGCCCTCTAACGGCACCTGTACTCACGCGTACATACCCACACACAGGCACACAAACACATAATTAAAAGTAAGCCTAAAAACACAACAACAACAAAAACCAAGAAACAGCACCAGGTGCTGATGCCGCACTGTGGCTTTCCTCTTAGCTGCTCTTATGCTCTCTCCCACTCACCTTTTATCAGGTAAGGATCCAACATCTGCGCCTGTTCAAACTTGAGGACAGAGTTCTTACTGTCTCCTGCTCTGAAGTACAGGTCTGCCAAGCTCCCCAGCAGGTCCACGTTGTCTCGCAGCAAGGATTTTTTCTCTAGTGAACTTAAAAGACATTAAATACTAACCCTCAGAATCTGTTACAAATCTATTTTTAAACATTGTATCTGGGGGTGGACACATAGATGACATATTTTTCTATATGTATGACATTTTTAATGAAAAGTTTTTTGGGGGGTTTTGTTTTTTGAGGTAGGTTGGTCTTGAACTCATGATTCTCCTACCCGCATCTCCTAAGTCCTGATATTTATACCAGAACACCATAACTTCTAGAAATAACAATAATTAAAACAAACAAACTTTGCTGAGTCATCGATGGTAAGGGCAGCATTGGCCACTAAGCCTGATGATCTGAATTTGATCCCTGGGATCTACAAAAAGGGAGAACTGACTCCTCCACACACAATAAATACATGCAAATTTAATTTTAAAAATTTTAAGGGGGCTGGAGAGATGGCTCAGTGGTTAAGTGCATCAGCTGCTCCTTCAGAGAACCCAGTTCCAATTCCCAGTTTCCAGCTCTAGCATAGCAGCTTACAACTATCTGTAACTTTAGTGCCATGTAATCTTCTGGCCTCTGTACACTAGGCACACATATGGTATACAAACACACATACAGACAAAACCATACACATAAAATTAAATAAAATAGTTTAAAGTTATATAATGATAAAATACATGTCAAATATACCACTTAATATCTACAAAGAACTTTCTAGTTATGATTTCCCTTTTTTTTTGAGACAGGGTTTCACTATGTAACCCTGGGAGGCCTGCCTCTGCCTCTTAAGTATTGAGATTAAAGGTGGGTACTATCATGCCCAGCATGGTTATAGGTTTTTTTTGTTTGTTTGTTTTTGTTTTGCGGGGTGTGGGGGGGGTGGTTTTCAAGACAGAGTTTCTCTGTTGTAACTCTGGCTGTCCTGATCACTCTGTAGATCAGGCTGGCCTAGAACTCACAGAGATCTGTCTGCCTCTGTCTCCCAAACATGCACCACCACTGCCCAGCTATGGTTATAGTTTTTAAGACAATTTTAATATGATTTTTAATATGTCATTCACAAGTGACAGCTACTCATGACCAAAAACAAACAAACAAAACAAAACAAACAAACCTTTTATCCTAGGACTTTACTTGAATAGAAAGAAATCTCCAATTGCAAAGAAGTACTCTGTGTCAGGTATTACAATAAACACATCTACCAAACCAAAAGGTGTGAACATGTCATCCTCAGCAGTTTGCTCTTTAATGGTGGCCATCTTTTACATGAACACAACAGAACTCAGTCCAGCTTTTAATTTTTGCAGGTTCCAACAGTTTGTTTCATTTGTAACTATTTAGCACATTAGAAAACAAAACAGCCCAGACAACTGACTGCAATGCCAAGCAGTAAGCATCTAGCTTTTCTGCTTTACCAGAAATATATCAGATAGATCTCCAGACAAGGAAAGGATTAAGCCAGATTTAGTGGCTCATGCCAGCACATAATCCCAGCACTAGGAAAGCTGAGGCTGGAAGACTTGAGGCAAATTCAAGGAAAAACTGGGCTATGTAATAAGAACTTATATATCTCAGACTATACTTCCCACCAAAATAATTACTGAGTTAACATCCTGGCTCTCACCAGATGGTGTTGATTGCTCTTGAGTTGTCGCCAGTGTGCACAAAAGCATACGCTTTAATCCACACGGACAGCCAGTCCAGGTTGGGCACAGTCTGGATCACATTCATTGTCATTGATGCCACCTCTGCACCTTTTACAGAAAGGGATAACAAACCTAAACCCCCCAAAAGCAAGAGAAAGGTAAGGCACAGCATCTTCCTCCCACAGTGCAACAAACAACAGGCTACACAGCTGCCTTCCCTTGTCTAAGCGGATGCACACAACACAGGTCAGAGCCTCAAGTGTGCTAAGGACATGCTGTCATGAGCTGTACTCCTAATCCTAAAATGCAGTTACTCTTTATTTCATAACCGACAGTATTCAGAATGTTTTACACCTACTCAGGGGCTAAAAAATGGCTCAATGGTTAGGAGCACTTGCTGTTCTTGCAGAGGATCTGAGTTTGATTCCCAGTACTCACATGATGGTTTAAAACCATCCATAACTACAGTTCTTAGGCCTCCATGCCCTTGCCTAACCTCTACGGGCACCAGGCACACATGTGGTTCATATACATACATGTAGGCAAAACCCTCATTCACATAACATAAAAATTAAAAATCTAATAAAAAAGCCCTACTTTATTTAATGCATACTCATAACTGAGAACTATCATTTGACTGCAAATACCCCAGGCAACAGGCAAAAAATTTTCTATACCTAGAATGGCATCAAGGGCCAACGGGCACTGCCGCAGGACCTCCTTATAGCTGGTGACTGATGGGCGTTCCTGACCAGCCTTCTTGTACAGGTTTGCCAACATCATGTTTATCTATACACAAAAAAACAAAGGACAGTAAAGCAAGTATATCTGCAAAGGAAGTACTTCACCATGAACAAGCTCTGATTTTTATTCCCAACTACTATCCTGCTTTCTACTGAAAAAAATCTACCCACAACCCTGTGCAAATAGACTGATTCTGTTCCTCAAAACAAAGTACTATTATCCTTGCTTTTCCTAGTCATGTTATCCTCCCAAACAACCTCTTAATATCTGGACCAAAGATGCAGCCTCTGTGATTAACACTGACTCAAGAAATATTCCAGAACTTTAGTTACCTTGATTTTTTGCTCTTATGATGAATGGCCCCAGAAGTGATATATTTTGAGAGCTGATATATGTTAAAGTTTTTTTGATTGACTGTTTTTATTTTGAGACAGGGTTTTAACACTGTGTAGCCCTAGTTGGCCTAGAACTCATAAAGATCCACCTGCCCCTGCCTCCTGAGTGCTGGGATTAAAGGAATGTGTCACTATGACTGCCAAAGATCATTTTTAATTGTATGTATCTGTGCATGTGTATGAGCATGCATACATGAGTGTGGGTGCCCACAGATGCCAAAGGAGTTAGATGAAGCTAGAGTTGACATAGTGCTGGGAATTGAACTCAGGTCCTCTGGAAGAGCTGTGCATGCTCCTAACTGTTGAGTCATCTTTCCAGTCCAAGCTGGTGTATTTTAAATTCTTTACTAATGCATAAGAAAGAAATGTTTGGGTTTTTTTCTTCATTTTTAAAAAGGCTTTATTTTTATGTGCACAAATGTGTGTGGGTGCGTGTATAGGTGCGCATGGATGTCTCTAGAGGCCAGCAGAGGTTGAGGATATCCTGGAGCTGGAGTTACAGGTGGTTGTGAGCTATTTGTGGAGGTGCTGGAAACCAAACTCTGGCCCTAGGAAAAACAGCTAAAATGTTTAAACACTGAGCCATCTCTTGAGCCCGTTTGTTTTTGGGTTTTTATGAGACAAGATCTCAAGTAGCTCAAGCTGGCATCAAACTCACTGTGTACCTGAGGATGACCTTGAGTCCCTTATCCTCTTGCCTCTACCTCCCAAGGGCTGGAACAACAGGCATACACCAGTACATCTGGCTGATTTTTGTTTTTTGTTTTTTTTTTAATGTTTCTTATTTAGTAGTTCATCCTGATCTGGAATTCACAATGTACATCAGGCTAGCCTCAAACTTATGGCAATCTTCCAGTCTCAGCTTCCTAAGTGCATTTGTAAGTACCATAGCATTTAATAAAGCTATTTCAAAATAAACCTTTCTTTTAAAAAAACCTATTTATATGTGCGTGTGGTGGCACATGCCTGTAATCCCAGTACTTGAGAAACTAGTCTCAAAAACAAACCAAAAAAATTTCCCACATCTGGGAGCTGGAGAGATGGCTCAGTGGGTAGAACAATTGTTGTTCTCACAGAGGATGCAGATTTGTTTCCCAGCACTCATACAGTGGTTCATATCCATCTGTAGCTCCATTTACAGAGGATTTGACAACCTCTTCTGACCTCCATGGGCACCAAACACACACACATATGCAGCATGCAGGCAAAACATACACATAAAAAGAAAAAAAAAAAAAACTGAGCCAGGGAGTTGTGGCACAGTATTTTAATCCCACAACACACCTTTAATCCCAGCATTTGGGAGGCAGAGGCAGGTGGATCTGAGTTCGAGGCCAGTCTGGTCTACAGAGCAAGTTCCAGGACACCCAGAGTTACAACAGAGAAACCCTGTCTTGAAAATCAAAAATCAAAAATTAAAAAAAAAAAAAAAAAAGTACAAAGGAAGAAACTAAAAGACTACTCCAGTAGTCTTTTTTGAGGTCAATACCTCAAAAGGAAAGATTAAATCCAAGCTTCTTCCCTGACTGCTCTGTCATTAACAACCTGATGGACCACCTTTCAATAAATACCCCAACTTCCATTAAGTCACTCAACCTTTGGCTTTGTTGTGTGCGCACATGTGCATGTGAGGTCAATGTCTGGTACTTTCCGCTGCTCCCCACCTCACACATTGAGGCAGGTCTCTTGTTGAACCTGGAGCTCAGAGTTAGACAAGTTTGGAGTCAGCTTGCTCTAGGGATTCTATTTCTGCTTCCCAAGTGCTGAGCTTAAGAGGTACAATCACACGCAACCAGCTTTTATGTAGGCACTAGGGCTCTGAGCTCAGGTCCCACACTAGTACAGCAAGTGACTGTCACTTTGAAACAGTGAGTTCTAAGCACTACCCAGTAAAAAAGGACAGTTCTTCATTTAAAAAGAATCTTACCTAGAAAACTTTAGAGCCCTATTTCACTAATTATAAATATGGTCTTCAGTTCCTAAAGATGGAGTAAGAAATTGCTGGTATTTAGTTTTAAAAGTTGGAGATTTGCCAGGACACAATAATCCACTGGTATAATTTTCCTTTAAAATGTGATATATTTAATGAGATGTGTTTAAATTTACTTTATTATCCTTTACATAGATTGGGGAAGCCAGTTAACTTCCTAACAGAAAAGAACAACTCTAGATGGTTTCATTTTGAGACACATGCTTACCCTGGCACTGAAAGATATGCACATTGACAAGCACAGACTCTTAGTCCCTCTGAGAACAATGGCTAGAAACATCAAATATTAGATTCCACAAAGCTGAGGGTTTTTTGTTTGTTTTAATTTAACCAGGGTTCAGTTCTAAGGACCCATAGCAGCTCACAACATCTGTAACTCCAGTTCCAAGGGATTCAGTGCCCTCCTCTGGCTTCTGTGGGCACTAGAAACACAAGCAATACATACATGCAAGCAAAACAAAACAGTCACACAGATAAAATAAAAATACTCTTTAAAAATAAATTTTAATTTTCTTCTAAAGTGGGATTAAAAAATGAATAAACACCTAAAATACTGTTTATAGGATAGTACTTTTTTCCCCCCTCTTTTTGTAGAATAGTACTTTGAGATGGTGTTTCTCACTCAGATTGGAGCTAAACAACCTAACTACACTGGTTGGCCAGCCTGTTGCCACCCAGCATTGAGGCTATACACACATGCTGCTATGATGGGCTTTTTACTTTGGTGCTGAGGATCCAAACGCAAGCACTCAACCCATTGGGCAACCTCCCCAGCCTGAGGGGGAATCTGTAGTTTTGATTTTACAAAGAAAAAGATCAATACAATTAAATATTCCTGTCGTCAAATGAGTACATCATTAAATACAAAAAGGGAAGCTTTAACAAAATGTTTTTGCACCCACAGTGCTCTTCAGATCATTACTCCTGACAGGAGGAAGTTTTAAAGAGCAGCAGGAGGGACCACTCGGTGTTAAGAGTATGCATTGCTCTTCTAGAGAAGCTAAATTCAGTTCCCAACATCCCCATCAGGCAACTTACAACTGCCTGTAGCTCCAGATCCAGGGGGATCTGACACCCCTAGCCTCTGTAGGTGCAGGTGCAGGTACAGGTACACACCCGCACACACACACACAATAATAAAAACATGTCAGGTGGTAGAGCACATGCCTTTAATCCCAGCACTCAGGAGGCAGAGGTAGGTGGATCTCTGTGAGTTTGAGAGTAGCCTGGTCCACAGAGTGAGTTCCAGGACAGCCAGAGTTACAACAGAGAAACCCTGTCTTGAAAAACCAAAAAAAAAAAAAATTAATAATTAAGAATATTAAAAACAAATCTAACCAGACATAATGATATATACCTTTAATCCCAGCTCTTGGGAGGCAGAGGTATGTGGAGCTCCATATGTTCAAGACCAACCTGGTCTACAAAGTGAGTTCTAGGACTGCCAGAGCTACATAGTTAGACCCTGTTTTAAAAAAATAAATACAAAATTCAAAAATGTTCAGGGGGCTGAAGAGATGGCTCAGAAATGGTTAAGAGCACTTGCTGTTCATCCAGAAGATCTAAGTTTGGTTCCCAGCACTCACATGACAGCTCACATTCATCTTTAACTCTAATTTCAAGGCATCCAATGCCCTTTTATGATCTTTGCGATCATCAGGCACAAGCATGGTGCAATACATAAGTAAATACATGCATGTCCGCAGGCAAATACTCATACACATAAATTTTTTGAAATATTTATTTTTATTTCACATGCATTGGTGTTTTGCCTGCATGTATGTCTGTGTGAGGGTGTTGGATTCCCTGGAACTGAAGTTACAGATAGTTGTGAGCTACTGTGTGGATACTAGGAATTGAACCCAGCTCCTCTGAAGAGCAGCTAGTGTTCTTAACTGCTTAGCCATCTCTCCAGGTGTAAGTTTTGTTTTGTTTTGGTTTGTTTTTTAAATAAATCTTGCTGGGCAGTGGTGGCACACACTTTTAATCCCAAGTACTTGAGAGGCAGAGGCAGGTGGACCTCCATGAGTTCAAGGCCAGCCTGGTCTAGAAGAAACCCTGTCTCAAAAAACAAAAAATAAAAATCAATCTTTAAAGGCCAAAGAGATGGCTCAGTGATTAAAAGCACTAACTGCTCTTCCAGAGGACTTAAAAGTTCGATTTCCAACACCCATGTCAGATGGCTCACAACTGACCTTAACTCCAGCTCCAGGGATACGAAACCTCTGGACTCTATGAGCATCTGCACTAACATGCACATACTCTTATATGTACAGATACACACATCTTCAAAAAGAAAGAGGGTGGGCGGGCAGGCAGGCTAAGGAATAGCTGGGCCTTGTGGTATAAGCCTGTAATCTCAATTACTAGGTAGGTGGGGCAGGAATAGTCAAAGTCCAGACCAGTCTGGGTTACACAGATTAAGGACATCCAGGGTAACTTAGTGAGACTCTGTCTTCAAATTCAAATTTTAAATGAAAACAGTTGAGGTTGTAGCTTAGTGACAGAGTGCTTATCGAGCATGCCTGAGAATGGATGGATCTGCAGTACCACAAATGAATATTTTTTTTTTGTTGCTTGTTTGTTTTGAGACAGCCTTGAACTCCTGCTTTTTGCTTTTATCTCCTAAAATCTGGGATTATAGGTGAGAGTCACTATATCTGGCTGAATTCTCAGGGTTCCTTAAAGAAGCCAACCATCTACTTGTCTAAACCCCAACTCTACTACTAGGGGAGAACATAAGAACGAGAGCCATGAGAAACAATGATCAGACAGACTTCTTAAAACATGGAGAAACAGGATAAGGCAAGGTGAACAGAACTGGGGAAGAGGGAAATTCAACGTACTTTGGGAGTTCTTTGTCTTGAAGGGATCCCATCAAGTATAGCAATGGCATCTTTGTCTAGTTTCAGCATTGTATAACACTCTGCCATTTTGTATTTCACTTCAATTTCAGATGGAAGACACTGGGAGGCAACAAAAACATCTCATTAAAATATAATCTCAACAGTGTGACGGTTCTTCAAAATACTAAACACAGAGTAATCTTATATCCTAGCAATTCTGCTCCTAGATATACAATCAAGAAATGAGAACATTTCTCACCAAAATCTGAACACCAACCTTTATAGCAGCATTATTCATGGTTGACAGGTAGAAGCAACCCAATGTCCATCAATTAATAGATGAACAAAATGCAGCATGCATATACCATGGAATATTACTCAATAAGAACAAAGAGTGAAGACTGTTTCCTTCTACAACAGATCAACCCATCCCTGAAAAAGTACTTCAACTCCCCCCTCTCTCTTACACACACACACACATAAATAACACACCCACACAGAGACAGGTTGGGCAATGGTGGCACATGTCTTTAATCTCAGCACTTGGGAGACAGAGGCAGATGGATCTCTGGAGTTTGAGGCCAGCCTTGTTTACTACAGAGCAAGTTCCAGGACAGAAAGGGCTACAAAGA
The DNA here is from genome assembly GCA_026225945.1 of Cricetomys ansorgei. Lineage (NCBI taxonomy): Eukaryota > Metazoa > Chordata > Mammalia > Rodentia > Nesomyidae > Cricetomys > Cricetomys ansorgei. The sequence continues at coordinate 11,941,968 of JAMJFZ010001012.1, forward strand.
GAAACCTTGCCTTGAAAAACTGAAGAAAGAAGGTAAATAAATACATAAATGAAAATAAATCAGTTCTCTCTTAATCACCTGGCTCTGTGGAGTAGATGCAGAATTTCCAGTTGAAGGTCGTACTTTTGAAGTTTTACTTAGGGCTTTCTTTTGCTGTAAAGCCATGGTATACTTACTCACGGCATTCCGGTATTCCTTATCGTGAAAGAGAGAATCTGCGTGATACACCAAAAGCTGGTACTTCTGAGATGGGGAAAACAGCTCACTAGAACACAAAGGAAGCAAATCCTACATGAGTTATTTTGAAAATTAGAAAGAACACCTTGGTGTTTACCTAAGCCTAACACAAAGTCTTATGTCATGTTAGCTTACAAAAAGCTAACATACCTGAACTGCAAGTGGCTAAATGAGCCAGCCACACAGCGTTTGAACACCATGCAAATATGGTCAACACATCTAGTACACTGTCTTACTGTATTATGGTTTTGTACAATTTAGTGTTTTCCTAATATTGTAGCCAAATGATACCTATAAATCAAATCAAATAAGCAAATAAAGAAAACATGCTTTCCTTCTCCCTTTTAAGCTCTTCAATTCTTTTCTGGCTTTTTGAGACAATGTCTCAGTCTGTAGCCCAGGAAGCCTTGAATTAATAACAGTCCTCTTAATAAGACTTTTAATTTAGCACTGTTTTATATCCACCTATGTTACCTTAAGTTAATATTAAATTTTAAGGATAATATTGCCAAAGAATAGCAATCACTCTGACTTGACTATTACCAAAAACTCTAGAAAGGAGAAAATTTGCTACTTTGATTTCTTTTTAGAAGAACACTGAACAAAAACAAGCACCTGATAACTTCAAATACCAAAGATAAAGCCAGAAAGAGAACAGAATATGAAAGCCAAAATGGTAGAATGAAAAAGAATTAGCCTTAATAAAAGTCTTTTTTCAAAGAGTCATTACTATTACTTATTTGTGTATAGGCACACATGTATTCTGATGCCCAAGGAGGCCAGAAGAGAATATCGGATCCCTGATAGGTAAGCTGCTATGAGCCACCTGACATGGTGCTGGGAACCAAACTCAAGTCCTCTGCAAGAGCAGCAAGCATTCTTAACTATGGAGCCATCTCTCCAGGCCCTAAGTCTTTCTAATCTTACATGCAAAAAGTAAAATCGATAGCACCAGAAGCACTATTACCTTGACTAGGGGGTCTAAGGACAATGTAAAGGAACCCATATGCTTCAAACTTTCCTTTCCTTTGTTTTTTCAGTGCTTCAGATTGAACCCAAGAACTCATGAACACCAGGCAAGCTTTCTACCACAGAACTCTATCCTCTACCCTCAAAAAGACAACATTTTAACTAGTCCTCATACTCAAGGTTAAATGTATGGACACTTTTTGTCCTTCATGGGTTATCCAACCAAGGTCTCTTCATGCTAGGCAAGCATCCTGCCTACATCTCCATCTGCAACCCTGGTTACCATTCTTATTTTTATATCTTGAGCCCCACTCCTTCCAAAATTAAGTGAGGTTTATAAATTTTTCTGACAAGGTAAAAACTAGACTGAGGGGGGCTGGAGAGATGGCTAGCAGTTAAGAGCATTGGCTGCTCTTCCAGAGGACCAGGGTTCAAATCCCAGCACCTACATGGCAGCTCATAACTAACTGTCTGAAACTCCAGTTCCAGGGGATCCAACACACTCTCACAGACATACATTCAGGCAAAATACCAATATATATAAAATACAAATAAATATATGTTTTATTTATTTTATCTATTTAATAGACTATTTAATAGAATTCTACAAACAGGTATAATAAAAATAGGGGAAACAATATGTGGTGGTGTAGATCTTTAATTTATTGAGACTCAGGAGACATAAGCAGGTAAATCTTTCAGTTCAAGGCCAGCCTGGTCTATATATCAAATTCCAGGACAGTTAGGACTACATAGCAAGACCCTATCTCAAACGAACAAAACAGGGGAGAGAGATTTTTAAAAACCCTACAACTAGGTACCACTGCCAGGATGGTCATACACTCCTGTAGTCCTAGCATTTTTGGAAGCAGAGACATCCAAAGAGCTATCCTTAAATATATAATCAGTTCAAAATCAGCCTAGGCACAAAGGGGGCACAGGGGTATAGGGGATCGCTCAGTTAAAAGCATATGGGTTCTTGCAGATGATCCAAGTCTAACTCTAGCACACACATCAAGCAACTTACAACTGCCTGAAAACTCTAGCTCTGGTCTCCAAGGAATCTGATGCCCTCTTCTGGCCTCTGAAGACACCAGGCCTGGACATGGTGCATATACATATGTGCAGGTGCATACACATAAAAAACCCACAGAAACTCCAAGTCCATTAGCAGTCATTCCAAAATCCCATTTCCCTTGGCAAAACTAATCTGTGGTACCTTTTTAAAAATAAATTTTATTTTTATGTGAACTTGTATGTCTGTGTACATGCATATGCACGTACCACAAAACCAAAAACCATTCAAAAAAGTCAAGTGTGATAGAACACATGTCTACAATCTCAGAACTTGGGAGGTAGATGCAGAAGGATCAAGAGTTTAATTTAATGTCAGCCTCAGCTTCACCAAGACTCTTGTCTGAAAAGCAAAACAAAGCTAGCCACTGGGCACGGTGGCTCAAGCCTTTAATCCAACACTCTGGAGACAGAGGCAGGTGGACCTCTGAATTCAAGGCTAGCCTAATTTACAGAGTTCCAGGACAGGCAGGGCTACACAGAGAAACTGCCTTGTAAATAATGAAGACAAAAAACAAAACATTCAAACAACAGAGAAGACAGGCTGCTTCCTCAATTTTGAACCTTACGCAAACATTTTCCTTCTCCACAGTAAAAGTTAAGTTTTTCATTTGCCATTCCAGAGATACAGAACACAAACATTACTAGGAAGTATGTTACAATGTATAAATATCTGACCACTTTGTGGGCAGAGCAGTATCTTAGGTATCAAACCTAAGCCTATTTTTCAGTGTATACATTTAATCAGGCCTTGCAAGAGTTTTATTGCTTTTGGTGGTCCGAGGAACCCAAGCCTGGGTCTTGCACATGCTAGGTAGACTCTCCACATCTGAGCTACATCTCCAGCCTCCAGAAAGCTAACCATTCCAACTGCACCCCTCCTACACCACCACCACCCTTGCACCCAACACCCACTCCCGAGACTGGGTTTCTCTGTTGTAACTCTGGCTGTCCTGGAACTCACTCTGTAGTCCAGGCTGGCCTCGAACTCACAGAGATTCACCTGCCTCTGCCTCCCAAGTGCTAGGATTAAAGGCATGGGCCACCACAACCCCACCAAACTGTACCTTTCATTTCTTGAGTTTCCTATATAAGTTTATATAGTGTTTATCCAGCTTGCCCTTTTTGCATTTATTTTAGGTAGTGCTAAAGATGAAACCTAGGGCCTCAAACATTCTAGGTCAGTATTCTACCACTGAACTGCATCACCAGATCAAGGACATAACTTAAAGGTCTCCTATAGCTAAGAAACTGTCAATCTAACCTAATGTGAAAAAGCATGGGTTAGTTAAATTTAGTCTAGCTAGTGAAGGAAACTGCTTCAAGCAATGCTATAACATCATCAAGACCCAAGAGTGAAGACTAGGGCATTAATCCCCAATAAAGGAAACTGTTCGCTAAGACAAATTACTCAGATCCAGGGGAAAAGGCCCCAGAATCAACACAGAAGGCTGACAGAGACCAGTGTTCCTTATGTCATACTAAGGAGATGCATGTCTGCAGTAGTGCATTGCTGTGGTGGCTCACCAAGAGAGACAAGGAGGTATATTCTGCAAACTGTGCCAGACCTCAGCAGAGGCACCTACCATCCTGGACAGCTCCATACTCAATAGATGGAACCCCGAGCATCTGAGCTCAAGTGTTTTATTGATTCAGAACTCTTCAGGTGAATATCATAAGCAATCAAACATCCCCCACGCAACTCCAACACCTGCACACAATACAAAACGCTAAGACCTAGGCAGACCCTCACCGGGGAACAGTGCACGAAACAATATTTTAAACATAATAAAAACGAACTTCCACAACACATGTCACTAGTGAGGTCCAAAGTACAATAACAAAGTGAGTGGGGAATAATGACTGAATTACAGACCCCTAACAGTTCTTTGGCTGTCTGACATAGACTAGACCAGCTTCAGCTAAGCCAAATGCAAATGGCTGCGTAGAGTAGAAGAGTCCATTGTAATGTCATCTGGAGACACTACTGGTGGATTATAATAGAAACTATCCACAATCAGAGACAATTCAACCAGAATTCAAAAGCCCTAGCTCCTCTATGTTCTCTAGAACATAGATCATAGACAGGTCAACCTATCGGATTTTCCTATGGTAAACACATTTCTGTAATACTTTTAGTAAGTTCAAGAGTGCTTCTCACACACGGGAACTGGGCTTTTCCAACAGATGGCAAGAGTGAAGCAGAAAATCAGAATGGGAAAATTCTGGTGGTAGGAGGTCTGTTCAAGAAGCAACTGCTGGGCGGAAACCAGAACCAGGAGGCAGTTCTAAGATGAAGATTCTAAGCAGGAGCAGCAGGTCCCAATGCCTGGAGTTGAGAACCAGCTTGTGCGTTGAAGTCGCTGAAACACAACCAGAGAGAACGGCCCGCAGTGAGAGCTCGGGTATGAGAAGAACTAGAGAAAGGAATAGGTTGGCTTGCAAAGCCATGCCGGAGAGCATGATGGGGAATTTTTAAGCAGGGTCCAACAGGCACTCAAGGCTAGAACTGTCCCGTGTTTCATCTGAGACTCAGTAAACCGGGCTAGAAATGTCACTCAGTTGATAGTGCGTGCCTAGCACTCATGAAGTCTCGGGTTCGATCCTCAGAACCACACGCATGGTGGTGGTTCTGGGGTGCAAACATTTGCGACCCCAGCTTCTGAGAGGCGGGGGCGGGAGGATAAGTTCAAGATCATCCTCGGCTAGACAGCCTGTTGCAGGGCACACGAGACCCTGATTAGAAGCAACCAACAAAAACAAAGGAGTCACTACAAGGCAGCTGCTTCGGACATTTACAAAATGCCGCGAGGATTCTTTTAAAAAAAGGCGCCACTCGGCCCGCCAAAGGCGTTCTGTTTCTAGCGTTTGCCAGGGTGAAAAGGTAGGGCCGCCCCCTCCGTACCCCGGAGCGGAACCTCCACGTCCGACACTGGGTCTCTGGGAGGAAGCAGGAGGACTGCGTTGCTCTGGAAGGAGCCAGGCCTCCGAGGCCACCTCCGCGGGAAGAGGCCCTCGCCGCCCGCGCAACCTCAGCGGGACCGCACCGTCCTCCACCACCTCAGCCCCGGGTCCCAGACCGCCGCTCCCCGCCTCCACTCACGGGTTGTTATTACTCATGGTCAGCAGCAAGCTGCTGAGGAGCCGCACGTTGGAGTGCAGCCCCGCGGCTGCCATGTCCCGCACATGGTCTATCACACTCATCCTGCCCGGCGGACCGCGGCCCTGCAGCAGCTGACAGAACTCCCAAGAGCGGAGTCAAGCCTGAGGGAAGGTTCCAAAATGGCGGCGGCGCTGGGGTCCTTAGGGTCCAGGCGCGGCTCCGCCCCCGAGGATATAGGTAGCTACTGATGTGCCTGACTAAAAAGAAACGTCCGTGAAGAGAAAGGGGTTTCTCCATCATTACGTCATCGTCTTAAAGGGGAAATCTTATTGAAGACTGAAAATGCAATAGAAAGCATCCCAGTAGGAATACTGGCTTTGTTGAAATAAAGCCAGCCTTAGAAATGGAAGATTCCTTCACAAAGAAAGTAAATATAGCAGAGGCAAAAAACTGACAGTTAAAATTAAATTTTTGAATCAGGCGCCCACGGCCGACTTTTTACAACTACGCGTGCGCACCAGGTGGAGGTGCCACGCCCACTTCTCTGGTGGCTTGTGTTCCTGTCACCGCGAGCGCAAAGCATGGTTTGCCAGCTGAAGTGACCCGTTCGATCGGTGCGAATAGGTACAGGAATGGATAGGTACAGGAATGAGCTAGGGTCTCCCATAAACCCACAGTTAACATCTCCAGCCTTTAAGAACTCTACTGCATGGAATGCTCACAACCATAACGCTCAAGCCACTCCCTTAGCGACCGCAGAGCCGACTCAGCGGTAAAACTGCTTGCTCTTCTTGCAGAGAACACGAACTCGGTTCCCCACACCTGCCTAGCTGCTTACAAGCATCTGTAAGTCCAGCCACAGGGCATCTGACTCCTTCCTCTGGTCTCCATGGACATCTGTCTACATGCATGTGATGCACAGACATACACTCAGGCACGCACGATATTCATAAAAATAAGTTAAACACACACACACAAATATTTGAATTGTCATTCCCTCTTGGCCAACGAAGAAACCAGAACTTTAAAATGTAACTGAAGATGGGCAGCCTGAGAATAAAGGCACTTACCATCAAGTCTGGTGATCTTAGTCCGATCCCTTGTGTCCAACATGGTGGAAGGGGAAAACTGACTCCTTCAAGTTGTCCTCTGTTCTCCACACAGACACAGCAGCATGTGCCTCTCACCCCACAAAGTCAACAAATAAATAATATTTTAATAGTTGAAGCTGTTTGCTTAAGTTTGAGATTCGGGATCTTTCTAAAGCTTTACTTTTCTTTATTTAGGAGTGTGTGTGTGTGTGTGTGTGTGTGTGTGTGTACATGTGCCAGCCATGCACATGTCTCTACGCACCTCTTACTCCCCAGTGCTGAGATCACAAGCCTGAGCCATTTCCTTGCTTACTTATATGGCTGCTGGATTAGAACTCACATTCTCATGTTTGCAAGCTGTGGTGGTTTGAATGAGAATACCCCCCATAGGCTCATATATTTGAATGTTTGGTTCCTAGTCAGTGAACTGTTTAGGAAGGATTAGGAGGTGTGGCCTTGTTGGAGGAGGTGTGTCACTGAGTTTGAATGGGCTGTGAGGTCTCAAAAGCCCCACACCAGGTCCAGTATCTCTAGCTCTTTGCCTCCATCTTTCAGATCAGATGTAAGATCCTAGTTACTACTCCGGTGCCAGGCCTGCCTGCCTGCTTGCCCCTCTGCCCACCACCATGATGATCATGGACTCACCCTCTGAAGCTGTAAGCAAGCCCCCAATCAAATGCTTTATTTTATAAGCTGTCTTGGCCATGGTGTCCTCTCAAAGCACTAGAACAATAAAGACGCACAGCAAACACTTTACCAAGCAAGTCCTGAAACAGGCGCAAGACAAAAAAATACTCCTTATTCTGAGGAAAATCATAACAGAAACATCTTGACTCCAAACTCACGATCCTACTGCCTCATCCTTCTGAGTGCAGGACGTACACCACCACAATTGCCTGGATGCCGGGAACCTAACCTGAGTCCTCTGAAAGAGCAACAAGTGCTCTTAACCACTGAGCAATCTTTCCAGCACCTGATTAATTTTATGATTTTGAGTGTTTATTAACATTCCAGGCAATTCCAGATTATTTCTCACAGTAATTTTGTTATGGAAGAGAGAAGATTTAAAAAATGACTTTTTGAGGTCATTGACAGCATGGTTCAGCAGGTAAAGGTGGTTTGCTGCCAAGATTATGGCCTGATGGTTGAAGGAGAAAAACAACTCCAGAAACACAACTCCCACATGTTGTACACACACACACACACACACCCCCCACACACACACGAGACTTAGGGTGATTCTTCTGTACCATCATACTCAATTATCCTTGCATTGTTATTATAAAAATATTTTTTTCTTTGAGAGAGAGAGAGAGAAATGCTCTGTTCTTAGTCTCAAACATGAACCATGCCAGGCAACCACAGAATGTAACACGCTTAGAAACTGTCCACATACAGTAAGCACTATATCAATGTTTGTGGTTTTGGTTCTGGAGTTGATGGCTCATCAGTTACTAGTACTTGCTGTTATTGCAGAGGGCCCATGATCAGTTCCTAGCACCCACAAGGTGGCTCACAACTGTCTAGAATTTCAGGTCTAGGGGCCTTCTACCCTTTTCTGGCCTCCATGGGCACTGCATGCACCTGGTGTGCATACATACAGGTGTTAATAAACACTCAAAATTATAAAATTAATCAGGTGCTGGAAAGATTGCTCAGTGGTTAAATTGCTCTTTCAGAGGACTCAGGTTAGGTTCCCAGCATCCACATGGTGGTTTACAACCATCCATAACTCCAGTTCTGGGTGATCCAATACCCTCTTCTGATCCCTAGACACACACATGGTACACATATATACATGCAGGCAAAACAGTCACACACATAAAAATTAATAAATTAATCTGAAATAATAAATCTTTTAGAAAAATGTTTGCTGTTCTGCTTTTTTTCTACATTTGAAATATCTCATAATTAAAACCAAGTCTGGCCAAATATAGTGGCCCAGGCCAGTAATCCCAGAAGCAGGAAGATTTCAAGCTCAAGGACAGTCTGAGTTTCACACCAGCCTGGTGTATATATAGGAAGACCCTATGTCAAGAACAAACATGCCAGGCATAATGACAAATTCCTTTAATTCCAGGACTTGAGAACCAGAGTCAGATGGATCTCTGTGAGTTCAAAGCCAGCTTGCTCTACATACATACATGAGTTCTAGGATAGCTAGGATTACACAGTGAGACCCTTTCTCAAAAAAAAAAAAAAAAAAAAAAAAAAAAAAAAATCCAAAAACAACCCAGAAAGCAAGCAAACAAAACACATAACACATCTTAACAGCAACCAAATAATGGAAAGGTGTATTGAGCTACTGATGAAAAGTCAAAGTGACACACTCATGCAATCTAAGACTGCTGAGGGAAAAAAAACAGATCATGAAATGAGAAAAATCAGAACTCAGAAATATCATGCTAAAAATAAAATTCTCCTAGGTGAGGGAAGCCAGATGGAAAAGTGCTTGAAAACTAACTCCACTTATGTGAAGTATCAAGACACAAACAAACCCAGAGAGCCAGGAAGTCATTAATAAGAACTGGCTCTCCTGCCTGGCCCTGGACCTAGTATATGCTTCTTGTGGGAGAGCAGAAAACAGGGGAGAAGCCAGGCCTGAGACTGAGAAGGGGTGGCCAGTTAAGTGGGAAGGAAAGTGAGAGAAGCTGTGCTCTGTGTGGAGGAGGAAGACTGTGAATCCAAGAGGGTGAGAATAACAAAGTGCTGATCAGTCAAGGGAAATCAGAAGAGGATTTAGCAATAATGACCTTGGCAATGGCATCTTGGTGAGGTGGTGAAGACTAGAGATCTAGAGATGGAAGGTGAAGCAGTACAGATAGTTCCCTTTGTCGCCAGTGAGACCAAACTGAGACCGCTAGTCAGCCAGTCCCAGGGGCTCATAGGTATCAGAGAAAGGATTCAGAAACAGTACAGAGTTGGAAGGGAGTTTAGCACAGGTTAGACTCTAACTCACTATGGCGCTGAAGCTGGCTGTAAACACCTCATGCTCCTGCCTCCACCTCTCAGTGGCTTACAGGCTTGCACCAATTTTTCAGATGGATTGTGACATAAGTGCACGATAGAGTCAGGGAAATCTACAAGGTTCATGACATAGAGAAGCCATTTGTAATTAAACAGAGGACAGCAAGTGGGGTCCAACTGGTTTGGAGCGGTTTTTCAACAGCACCAGCCGTGAGCCATTGTGCAGTTCTCCCCTGTAACTATCCAGCCTACTTCACATTAAGCAGGTCTTGCTACCAAATGCTGGTCCTCCACTCGTGATGGTTTTGTCCTATCGGTGATATCTGGTAATGTTTTCTTTAAAAGGTTTCAACAAACTTGAAGATCTAATTGGTGCAGAGCAAAGTGGTACAGGTGTTTAATCCCAGCTACTCGGGAGTCTGGGACAGGAAAATGGAAAGCCCCGGGCTGCCTCTGCTACAGAGTGAGATCAAGGCCAGTCAAGACACTAAGTAAAACTCTGTATTAATTTTTTTTAAAGCAGTCCAGTTCTCTCAAGTGTTGGGACTAAAGATGTGTGCCACCACCCTTTACAAAAATAAAAATTTCAAACAAATAAATAAATTAATAAATAAATGAATGAAAGCTTGGCTAAAGTTCCAAGCTAGCTAAGGCTCCATAGGGAGAGCCTGTCTCAAAAAACCACCACCAACACAGTACAAAGAAGACTGGTGTGAACTGAAGTTCTCAGTAAAAAGCCACACCTGTAATGAATATTCTGAGGGGCTAGTTGATTGATTAGGTCTCCATGACTGTGGGGAGTTAAAATGTTGAAGATCCAGAGTCAAAATTATCTTCTTGTTGTTTTTTTAATATAGGGTCTCACTGTGTAACCTTGGTTACCTGGTAGTTTGTAACTCGCTATGTAGAAAAGTTAGTCTCAAACTCACAGACATGCACCTGCTTCTGCCTCCTGTGTGCTGGGATTAAAGGTGTGACTTTTTAAAAATGTGTATGTGTGATCCTCTGCATGCATGTCTGTGTACCACGCGCCTGCCTGGCGCCCAGGGATGCCAGCAGAGGGCATCCAATCCTCTGGACCTGGAATGACAGCTGGTTGAGTGCTATCATGTGGGTGCTGAGAACTGAACCCAGGTCCTCTGCAAAGGCAACGGCTGCTCTAAACTGCTGAGTTCTCTCTCCTGCCCCTCACCCCCATCCCGTTCTTCTTGCACAGAAAAGAGGCTTCAGGCTGGTGCCGGGGCCTGAGCCTTAGGTAAGCCACATGACAGCACACAGTGACACGGAGGAGCACAGTGGAGGAAGTCCACACGCCCCAGGCCACTCCCACATGCCCAGCATCCCCCCTAAGAACAGAAGACGCCTCTCCCAGAGGCAGTAGATGTGTTTCTCAGAGTCTTTCCTACAAGGGGAGAAACATAACATTGTAAATTGTCCTAAAGGAAACACAGCCTGACTTCTTTAAGTGTCTTCTGGCAGTGTTGGGCTTCCCACTAGTGAGGAGGTAACTTTAGGACAAGGAATTTGAACAACAACAGGAGAATAAATCCCATCACCTTTTCAACCTGCTGCTCCCTGTTCTCAAGGAAGGGGCCAGCAAGGCAGCTCTCAGGGCTTCTCGGCTGCCTGCAGTGGCAAAGGTCAAAGGACAGACAGTATTCAGAGAGAGCTCTGAGATAGGTGCCAATGTGGGACAGCTTGGCCCAGCCAGGGTCAGCTGCCATGACCCACAGCCCCCTCCAGGAAACGCTGTGGCTCCTATGCCATACCCATCAACCCTCACTTCTCAGACTTTGGTTACTTCCTCTTTCCTGAGCCCATTTGTCTCTGGGACCCAATTCTCGGGATCCATGAGACCTCCAATCTGTCAAGGCTATTTGCAATAAATAAAAGCCAACAGGATTATATGAAAGAAACTATGATAAAATACAATAACTAAGATACAAAAAGCCAAACTAAACAGAATTAGATAATTAACTTTTTTCAGATTTATTTACTTTTTATATTTTGTGTGTGTGAGTATTTTGCCTGCATGGCCTATGAAGACCAGAAGAAGTCTCAGATCTGCTGGAACTGGAGTTAAAGATGGTAGTGAGCCACCATGTGGGTGTTGAAAACAAATCCATGTCCTCTACAAGATCAACAAGTGCTCTCAACCCATCAGTCCCAGACTGAACTGTGTTCTGCTGACTTCTGGTGTGCAGATTTACGTAATTTATCCACTTTTATATGGCCCAGAGTCACCTAGGAAAAGGGATAGTCCTGCATCTGCCCCGTGAGCATCTCCTAAGGGTTAAACTGGATTTTAAAGCACAAGTGTCTGACACACTGCAGGTCGCCTGTGAACTAGAGCTGCAGAGCCACAGCAAAGTGGAAACCCACGGATGGTTTATCTCCGCACAGACACAGAGCAGATGTGGCCTGAAAAGGACACCCTAATGGATGGGTCTTTCTAACATCTGGAATCTCAGATGAAGGGGAGACAAAACAAACTGCTTTCAGTGGGAGTGCTACATTTCCTTCTGGACAGAGCCCCAGCTGTTTTCTTATTAAGGTCTTCTGTACTAATAATTTTTGGAATAAAGAAAAGTCAGCGTGAAAGAATTCAAATCAATCTTGTTCCAGCATTTCCATGCCCTGTGATCTTTCTGCCCCCGATGACAAATGACAGCAATTAGTGTCCTACTAAGACAACAAATATAAATTGGATAGTTATGAGAAAAGAATAAGGTAACCTGACAGCCCTCCCTTTTTTAATTATTAAAGGGCTGGGGATTGAACCCAGGGCCTTGAGCATGTTAGGCAAGTGTTCAACCATGTTTAACCCCAGTTTTTGTTTGTTTGGTTTTTTTTGAGACAACATCTCAAGCTGTCCCCAAACTTTCCATGTAGCCGATGACTGTAGACTTCTGATCCCCCTGCGTCCACCTCTTGAGTGATGGAATTATAGACCAGTGCTGGGAACTGGACAGCAGAGAGATGGTTGAATTATTTTCTTGTGTATATTCTTATTACTGTGCTGGATCAAGGAGATTTAATATTTAAGCATCTCACAGGGCCGGGGTCCAGTCAGCAATAGATCTGGGTTCAGTTCCCAACACACACAAATTCTGATAGCTATTGCCAAACTGTCTTCCTTTTAAGTTGTACTTTCTAGTTGGTGGCACATACCTTTAATCCCAGCGTCGTTGAGGCTGAGGCAGGTGGATTTCTATGAGTCCAAGGCCAGTCTTTTCTACATAGTGAGTTCCAGGACAGCCAGAGCTACATAGTGAGACCCTATCTCAAACAAACAAATAAACCCATGTTTGCTCTGCCAAAAAAGGGGGTTGTGTGGTTTTCTGGGACGGCTCAGCAGGTAAAGACAATTGCCACCATGCCTGATAACCTGAATTTAATCCCCAGGACTTACTTGGTGTGAGGAGAGAAATGACTCTTCAACGTATACACATAAATAACTGTAATAAAAAAATAGCATCTTAGCCGGGCAGTAGTAGTGTACACCTTTAATTCCAGCACTCACACAGGAGGCAGAGGCAGGCAGATCTGAGTTCGAGGCCAACCTGGTCTACAGAGTGAGCTTCAGGACAGCCAGGGCTACACAGAGAAACCCTGTCTCAAAACAAAAAAACAAAAACAAACAAACAAAAGAAGCTTTCTTTGTTTGTTTTTAGAGTCAGGATTTATATAACTCTGGCTGTCCTGAAACTCACTCTGTAGACCAGGTTGGTCTCTGCTCCCAAGTCCTGGGATCAAAAGCATGAGACACCATGCCTGGCTAAAACTTTATTTTATATGTATGGATGTTTTGTCCAAATGTATGTCTGTATACCACCTGCATGCAGTACCTGCAGAAGCCAGAAAAGGTCATTGGATCCTCTGGAGCTGGAGTTACACTTGTTTGTGAGCAGTTGGATATGGGTGCTGGGAATTGAATCCGGGGCCTCTGCAAAGAGCAGTAAGTGCTCTTAACCACTGAGCCTCAAGTAATAATTTTAATTGGAAAAAAAAAAAGACACCCACATATGACCCAAGAACAACACCCCTTGACTTTAAGACATATTTTTTAATATATCTACAGATATAAGTTTTTATTTACTTACTTATTTTTTCAAGACAAGGTTTCTCTGTGTAGCTTTGGCTGTCCTGGAACTTGCTCTGTAGACCAGGCTGGCCTCGAACTCAGATCCACTGCCTCTGCCGCCTGAGTGCTGGGATGAAAGGCCTGGGCCACCACAGCCCATTTTTTTGTGTTGTTTTTTTTTTTTTTCCTCTCACACTGGGCTTAAACCCAGGGCCTCACTCATGCTAAGCAACTCTATTACTAAGCCCCGTGCAGCCCCGGACCATGTGCAGCCCGGAACCACATGCACCCCTGCACCACATGCAGCCCCGGACCCTGGACCCCGGGCATGCCCTGGACCACATGCAGGCCCGGATCACGTGCAGCCATGAATCACGTGCAGCCCAGGATAGGTTTGTACACAGGTCTGTGTTCAGTTGTGTTGAAAGTGGGTCTTAACTATTGTGTGGCTCAGTGTGCAGACGCTCCAGAGCGCGGAGCGCAGGGATCCATATATACACGCAGTCAGGCATGGTAGTGCACACCTTGGATCCCAGCGCTTGGGGGATAGGAACAGGAGGATGTGGAGGAGCTCCCAGTTATCCTCGGCTCCAGTTTCAGGCCAGTGTGAATTACTTGAGACCCAGTTTCTAAGTAGATAATAAGCACATCACTTATTTAAAGCAGGTGAGATGGTTCGTGAATATCCCAGCAATGAAGTGGCTGAGGCAGGACTTTGTCAACTTCAAGGCCAGTTTGAAACCATCTCAAAAAAATAAATTACAGGGGCTGAGAAGATGGCTCTGTGGTTAACAACACTTCCAGAGGACTCAGGTTCAGTTCCCAGCACCCACATAGTGGCTGACAAGTGTCTGTAAGTTCAGTCCCAGGGAATCTGATGTCCTCTTTGGGCAGTGCAATAATATGATGCACAAACATGCAGGCAAAATATCTACATAAACTAATAAATACATCTAAAAGAAATACTATTTACAAATAAAACCAAACTAGAAATAATTTGCTCTTCAGATGTCACTGAAAACTATTTTAAATACAATTTTTAAAAAACCCAGTTCTGTTTGGTCTTCCCTTTGTCCTCAACAACATAATACAAACGATGGGGCAGCACCGTAGCTCTTTCTGGGCTCCCTTTTGGCCAGTCCCAAGTGCAAGTCACCTATGGGATGGCCTGGGAGGGCAAGGGTGACCTCTGCTGGGCACTAGGCCTCTCTCTCCACTCCCCACTTCCTGCCAACAGCAGAGACACAGGCAAGCCCTGGTGAAGGAACACGAGAGATATAGCAGGCAGGGTGGGGCTGCCCACCCCCAGGCTCAGGGAGGTCCTCCCATGGCTGCATCTGGGCCAACTTCCAGACTCAAAGGACAAAACCTGGGGGCGCAGAAGCCTGGGGTTTCTGTACTTGTGGCCAAATACTGTCCTTACAAAACCACTATAACAATTACCTGCTAAAAGCCAGGCAGGCAGAGGTGCCACATGGAGGGCAGAACAGTGATCCGCCACAAAAGGCACTTCCTGAATGCCTGCTAATCCAGGGCATACTAGGAAACATGCAGACCAGACATTCAGAACCACTCATAGCAGCTGTTTCTATCAGCCACTTCAGGGGCCTTTCCTTAAAGTTGGGACATGGGGTGGGGGTGTACACTGTGAGGTCCGAAGACAACTTGAGGGACTCAATTCTCTCTTTCCAACATGTGGGTCCTGGGGACCAAACTCAGGTGGTCAGGGTCATTTAGGTGGCTGAGGGAGAAGGGCTGACATGAGTTTGAGGCCAGCCTGGTTTTCACAGTAAATTGCAGACTAGCCAGGGTTATCGAGCGAGGTGCTGTACACACACAAAAAGAAAACAGAGCTGTTTTTTCTATTTTATTTTATTTATTAATTTTTTTGAGACAGGGTTTCTAAACTGTGTAGCCCTGGCTGTCCTGGAACTTGCTTTGTAGACCAAGCTGGCCTTGAACTCAAGAGATCCGTCCACCTGCCTCTGCCTCCTGAGTGCTGGGATTAAAGGGGTGCACCAGCACCGTCTAGCTCAATTTTACTTTTATTTTTGTGTACTGGTGGTTTGCCTGCATGTCTGTGCATTACATGCACACCTGGTGCCAGGTCAGATAAGGGCATGGCCATGAGCCACCACGTGGTGCTGGGAATTGAACTCAGGTCCTCTGGATCAGCATCCAGTGCTCTTGACCTCTGAGCACTCTCTCCAGTCCCTTTGATTTTCTTCTTAAAAACTGTAAGCCAGGTATAGTGATGCACTACTGATCACCAGCACTTGAGAGGCGGAGACAGGAGGGTCTCTGTGACTTTGAGGCCAGCTTGGTATATGTAGCAAGTTCCAGGACAGCCAGAGCTACAAACAAACGAACAAACGGATAAAAAAAGAAAAAGCCCTCAAAAATAAATAAAAATTACCTATTACTATGGGAGGTGGGCACGCAGGTGACAGGGACAACCTCTGGGAGCAGCACTGCTTCCTGAGGATCTCACTCGGGAGAAGCTTATGTACTCAGGGCTGTTCCCCACTGAGCTGTCTCACCCACCCAAAAAAACCCTTCCAAATGACAAAACTGCTCAGTTTTTCTTTCTCATTAACAGGGTCTTGTCATGGTGCCTGTGAGGGCCTGTAACTCACTGTAATCAAGACTGGCTTTGAATGTATAATCCTTCTGCCTTAGCCTCCTGAGTGCTGGGATTACAGGTATGCATCAGTCTTTTGGCTTAAACTGATCAAATACAAAACTGATTTTAATGTTACACAAGTCAGTGACCTAGATTCTAGAATAAAGCTATACATTTATGGTCAACTGATTTTGGGGTGGGATTGAAACAGGGCTTGTGTAGCCCTGGCTGGCCTCCAATTCAGAGATTCACCTGCCTCTGTCATCCTGAGCATGGGATTAAAGGCGTAGATCACAAGTCTCCACAAGGAAGTCGAGACCATTTAATAAAGAGAGCCTGCCGGGTACTGCTGAGATAACCGGTCACAGACAAGAGAGCAATTAGATCTCGCCTCTCTTCTTATACATGATCAACAGAGCACAGGGCTAGAGAGACGACTCAACCTAAGAGCACTTGTGGCCCTTGCCGAGGACCTGAGTTCAGTTCCCAGAACCTATCTCAGCCAGCTGACAACCACCTGTAACTCCGTCTCCAGGGGATCTGACGCCCACCCTCTTCCGGTCTCCCCAGGCAACTGCATTCACATGCACTGCCCTTCCCCACAGAACACATAAATAAAAAACAAACAATTTTAAGTTAACAAAATGGATTAAAGAACTACACATAAGAGCTCAGGCATAAATCGGCACAAGCAACTAAAGAAAAAATAGGCAAATGGAACCCTGTCAAAGTTTAAAATTGTGCTTAAAAGGATCTTATGAGCAAAATCCACAAAATGTGAAGTTTTGCAAATTGCATGTCTGGAAAGAATCTAGTGTTCGGAATATATAAAGAGCCCTTATAATCCAACAACAAAAAGAGCAACGGCTTAAGCCACTTGAAAAATGCAGGCCTCAACAGTTTCTCTGGAGGAGGTGCGTAAGTGGTTCCATGCAAAGCAGCTGTCCGTCTTGGAGAACTACAAATCAAACCACAGTGAGATTCCACATCACGGCCACTTGGTGAGCAAAGACGACCAAGTGCTGGTGAGATGTGCGGGAGAACGGAGCAGTCACGTGTCGCTGTGGGGATGTGAAACGGTGCAACTGCTGTGGAAAAAAACAGGCCGGCCATGTGACTCAGCAGTTCCACTCCGAGGGATATAATAAGCAAGAGGATGAAAACTGTGTCCACATTAAGAATGTGCACATGAATGTTCTTGGCAACACTGCTTAGTCAGAGCTCCAAAATAGAAACAACACAAATGTCCCCTGGATGATGAATGAATAAACATAATGTGACCTGCACCAAGTGGAGTATTATTCAGCCATAAAAAGGAACAACCTGCACATGGATGTGACACCACAAATGAATGTTGAAGATACTGTGCTAAGTGAAAGAATCCAGATGAGAGGAGAACTTGCTTGACTCCACTAACACGAGGAATGGGCGGGGGACTCGGAAGCACACTAAGAGAAAGAAGCCAGACTCAAAGGCTGGATTGTTCACTGTGGGACTCCATTATACGAAATATCCAGAATAAGCAAGTCTATGAAGACAGAGAGTGGATTAGTTCAGAAGTTGGGGGGCAGGAAGACTTTAGAGCAAAGAGGAAAGTCAATGCTAAGAGCACATCTTTTGGGGGTGATGAACGCTGTGGAATTGGATGCAGGTCATGGTTGTGACACTGTACCTATGCTCTGACAACCACCAAACTGTTCATTATTTGAAAGAGTATGACAGAGCCTGGCAGGGTGGTGGATCCCAGACATCCCAGAACAGGGAGACAAGGCAGGAAGATTTGGGGTGTAAGGTCCGCTTGGGAAACAGAATGAGTTACAGGCCAGCCTGGGCTACACAGGGAAGCTGTCTCAAAGCAGACAAATCAAACCATAAATACAAGCCTCCCACCCAAATACATACCACACACCCTTTCCCATAAAAGGTACTGTGCTTTTATCTCAAAAAATGTTTTAATTCAATGTCTAAGATGAACAGTGACATTTATTATATAGTAAGAACCAACTTAAATCTGCCAAAAACTCAAATCACCCAACACCCACCCCCAAATTCTTCATCAAGAGCTTTTCCGGCAAAGACATGCGCCCTCTCTTCATGATACAACGTTAGGAACGGACACAAAGGACTGTGTACATCTCGTTGTGATGCTGCCCACGGTGCTGCAGGCAGTGGCTGCCCAGGCTCCACTCACTGCCCAGGTCCCGAAAGACTCTTGTTCATGAATTGTCTCTTCACAAAGCAAGTCCACCACTGTCAAGGGCACAAGACAGAACGGATGCTCAGGGTCAGGGTACAACGCAACCTCAAGGGGAGGCCAGAATACCAGTTAATTTATGACAAACAACAGTTATCTAAACTAGCTTGGCATCTCTTACAGTAAATTCAAAGGTGACCCCAGCAGAGCACGTGAACGTGTTCACCTGGCCTCCATGGCACGAGGCTTGCACCCGTCCATAGGTAGAAAACATCTGGGGGAAAAGGCATGTGAGCCAGACACAGTAGCATACCTGGGTACTGATGGACTAGAGAGGCTGAGGTAGAAGGAGCTCAAGGTCACCCTTGGTTACATAGCCAGTTCAAGCCCAATTTGTGCTACTGTTCCAAAATCCTCCCCCCACCCTCCAGGAGCCCCTGCCATGTAATGAACACAGACTTTGCTCCTTATGGCTGTTCCCCTTGCGATGCCATAGAACCAACATTTACATGGCATTCACACTGTAGTATGAGTATGGGTAGCCTGGGGCATTTCAAAGCCCACAGAAGATGCACACAGGTCATATACAAATACCATACCATTTTACAGAAAGGACCAACACCCACAGACTGTGGATCCATGGCTACCAAGGAATGACTACACATCCAATACACAAACCCTGCTCATGACTGGAATCTGTTCATTACTGAGTGTGGGGGAGTGAACTCTGCACTAGGCGAGTCCTCCAGGTCAGGCAGAAGTGAATATTCTTACAATAGAAAACTTTAGTGGTTTAACAGACGACAGGGCAAAAGGCCAAGCTCCAATTAAAAAAGCAAAGGAGAGCATCTCACCTTGCTGGGTTTATCGTTCTGAGGGTCAAATACTTTCTCACAAAGCCTCAGACCAGTCTCTTGCCTCAGCTGCTGGAGGTACGCCCGCATCACCTCTGGAACACAGTGAAACTATGTTAGACTGTATGCTAAAAGCACTGCCTGCCCATCTATTCATCGATCTTGGCGAGGTATCTGTATACACGCAGACAGCTCAGGAAAGAAAGAATGGTCCAGATGGCTTTCTTTTACATACACCCCCCTCACTCTGTGTGTGTGTGTGTGTGTGTGTGTGTGTGTGTGTGTGTGTGTGTGTAAGTCAAAGAACAACTTGCAGAAGCTGGTTCTCTCCTTCCCTCCATGTGGGTCCCAGGAATCAAACTCAAAACGTCAGCTTGCAACAAGAACCTTCACTGGCTGAGCCATCTCGCTGGCTCAAAATGGTTTTATAACATATTCATTCTGGTTCAATAATTAGTCTCTGCATGCTACAGTTGTTAGCAAGTTCTTTTGTGAATAGCTAAACACCCCACTGACCATCTGAGCACCAGTCAGTGGGCTGGAGAGATGGCTCAGTGGAGAAAGAGCATGCCATACAAGTGGGAGGGCCAGAGTTTGAATCTTTAGCACCTACATAAAGGTAGGATGGACATAGTGACTAGCCTGTAATCCCAGCCCTTAGGAGCCAGAGCCAGGGGATCCCTGGAATGAGTTGGCTAGCTACATTAGCTGAATCAATGAGCTCCAGGTTCAGTGAAAGAGCCTGTCTCAATATGCAATGTTCAAAATGATCAAGGAAGACTCAACATCAATCTCTGGCCTCCACGAACACACACACACACACAATACATGCCCACAAGTGTATCCACACCACACACAATAAACGAGTATCAATCAAGGCAGGAAGAGGAAGAGGTAGAAAGTGAGACGGAGAAGCAGGGCATGGTGGCTGAGCCGTGTAATCCCAGCACTGAGGGTGCTGAGTCAGGAGGATCGTGAGTTCAAGACCAGCCTGGACTACAGAGAGAGAGACTAGGCTGTATCTATGAAACAACCAAAAAAACTATAAACCAACACCAAAACTAAGACAGAGACAGGGATGGGTGCACACACACACACACACACACACACACACACACACACACACACATGCATGCACACAGTCCTGTTCTCACCATCCTCCTGTTTGTTTGCAGGTTTGGCATAAATGGCATTGAGGGGAAAGCCAGGCTCTCCAGGAATGGGAAAGTTCGTGATTCCTAGTGTGTACATTTCTTTCTCGCCTTGGCTCTTGGAATTGCACTAAAATCAAAGGACACATTTGGTAAGAAAAAGAGTAATTCTCCAACTGCAACTGTTAGTGCAAGCAGCTGCCTAGAGTGTAACGGGGGCTCTGACTTCTGCAGTTGGGGAACATACAGCCCTGTCCAGAATATTGCTTCCGAGGAATAAAACTAGAGAAACTACTGCTGTGGAATATGGGAATTAAAACACTGAAAACCAAACTTACCATGCAGGCATGCATTTCTCTTCATAAATGCACACAATAATATCTTATTTTAGTTTTTTTGAGGCAGAGTCCTACTATATAGCCTCGGCTGTCCTGGAACTCGCTCTGTAGACTAGGCTGACCTCAAACTCAGAGAGAGAGAGAGAGAGATCCACCTGCCTCTGCCTCCTGAGTGCTGGCATTAAAAGTATGTGTCGCCTCCTCCAGGTGAGATCTTACTAGTTAAATTCTGAAGCAGTGATAAATTCGAACACATTTCAAAGTCAGCTCCAATGCAATACATGAGGACTGGGAGCCTGTAAGAGGGGAGACGCTAACATGGCTGTGTGCTACTATCCCCCACATGCTCAACACAAATGCTCAACTGTTCTAGGAGAATAAAGGGGACTCCTGTCTCCACACATAGAACACCTCACAGCCCTCTGCCTTCGTGTCAGTTCCCCTATGGAATCAGCAGAGAGACCTCTGGCTTGTCCTCGGGTCTCAGCAGACCTGGTGCTGTGAGGGATAGTCTACCCCTGTCTGTTTCCCTCAAGTGGGAAGAGCCGAGTCTCATTACCTTTTGGAGTTTCTTTAGACACTCAGAAATGTAGAGTGTGATGTAGATCAAGGTCCTGTCTGCTTCATTCTACAAGGGAAAGAAAACAACAGAATCACCACGTGAGGTGGACACTTCAGAGCACCTCTGCACTGGCTACACGTGGCAACCCGCAGAGTACGTGGTCTCCCCACACCCTGCTGTGCGGCTGCCCTGGCCAGCAGCCCCTCCCTCTGTACAAGGTGGACTGAACAGCTGGGGGTGAGGCTGGCTTATTTTTAAAAACCCTTTCTCCCTTGAATATCTCTGAGAACAGACATGTCCCTTCTTTGGCAGTGATGAAGTCACTTTACATGTGACTGATCTGGGAGAGCGCTATAGGCCTGACATCTCAACTGACCGGGAGAATCTAAAGATGGTGACCACTGATCACGTGACCTGTACCCCAGGCCCAGTCTCACAGTTATAGTCAGAAGAAAAGGTTACACATGCCTCTGCGCTTTCTGATTTCTGAGACAAGGTCTCTGTCTGCAGCCCTGGCTGGCCTCTAAGTCTCGGACAATCCTCCAGCCTCAGGCTCCTTACGGGCGAGCACTACATCCAGCGTGTCCCTAGCACACTTCTCACGAACACAACACAGGCTAGCTCTTAGCTATGGAAACATTGCTCAGTGCCGGATAAAGAGTCCGTATCCTAAGCAAGCAGAGGCTGAAGGCACACAGTTTACAACACTGTCAAGAACATTCCTTGCTCTTCTCTGTGCCTGCTTGTTGCTGTAGCTCAGGTTTTTGTTTTGTACTTCTGACCCCTTTATAGCCAGGCCCTCTACTCTCCCCTGGACCACCCTCCTCACAGGGAGAGAAGGGAGGAAGTAGTCAGGAAGGACGATTCATGTTCCCCTCCCCTCCATCCCACGTTCGACATACAGATGCAGTGGATCTCCTCTCTGAAACAACTGGGACCAGAAGTGTTCCAGATGCTGGAGGGGTCTAGATTTGGGTACCTGCACTTCACTAGTTAAACATCCCAAATCTGAAAACTTCAAGATCCAGTTTGTAGTTTATGAGTCTGGAGCATTTTAGACTTGCTTATGTTTAGAGCTGGGGAGGGAGGGCATTGTTTTCAAGTTCTTGAGACACAGTTTCGGCCTGGAACTCAACAATATTCTTGCCTCGGCTTCCCAAATGCTGGGATGAGAGCAGTTTGTTTTTAGTGTCCAACCTGCATACAAAAAAGTAATGGGCAGCAGAGGCAGGCGGATTACCCTAACTCCCAGACCAGCGTGGCCTATATAACAAGTTCCAGCCAGGACTACACAGTAAGCCCTGTCTCAAAGCTAACAAACACACAGCACGTAAGACTTTTGGCCAGTTCTCCATAAACACGGATCTGGACGGGTGCTTAATCAGTACTGAATAAACACATATGCACCTAGACCAGAGCTTGGCAAGCTCCGTCAAGGCTGGAGAGTAAGCCTTTTAGGCTCTGTGGCTATGCAACCTTTGTTGTGACTGGTCAACTGCTGTTCAGTGCGAAAGCAGTCATAGCTAATATGTAAACAAATGTTCATGGCAGTGTTCCAACAGTTTTATTTGCAAAAAGAGGCAGTGGTCATTTGGTTTGCAGAGCAGTAAAGGTTCTGAAGGGGGAAAAATAAAAACTAGCACAGGGCTGGGTGAGGGCTCGGCGGTTAACAGTAGCTGCTTTGCAGTGGGCCTCGGTGTGTTCCCAGAACACACATGGTAGCTTAGGGTCATTTCCAACTTGATTTACAGGGGATTCAACGCCCTCTTCTGGTCCCTAGGGCACTGCACATGCATTGTACACAAAATAAATAATCGTTTTTTCTGATTTTTTTTATAGTTCTCTCGATAGAATTCTGGCTGTCCTGGAACTCATTATGTAGCTGACCTTGAGTTCTCAGAGATTCACCCGCCTCTGCCTCCCAAGGGCTGGGATTAAAGGTATTTGCTATCACACCCAGCTGAACATAAATAATCTCAAAGTAGTAGTAATAATAATAATAATAATAATAATAATAATAAAAACAAACACAGCATTTCCCATCAGGCCTTGTTCTCAAATTCTAAAATCACAGGTATCAAATTTCATTTGATCCTCACTGCAACCTTGACTTCAAGGTAGATTTTTTAATCTCCATCTGAAAACTAAGCATTTCCAGCTCTGGAAGTTACCTTAATTTCATAGTTTTTGAAGAAGACATTGGCCTTGAAGTAGTAGATGGCTTCATCCACGATATCCGTGTCTTTCGCTAAGCAGGAACAAGAAGGAAGGAAGGCAGAGAATGTTACAGAAGGCAAACTGCACACCTACAGAAGCCAGAGGGAGAGGGTTCCAAGTGTAGTTACCACAAGGGCTGGAGCTGGAAAGAGTAAAGCAAGGCTGGGGCTGGCGGAGGCTTAGCTGGAAAGAGCACTGGCTGCTCTTATGGAGGACCTGGGTTTAGTTCCCAGGGAGCTGGCGCCCTCTTCCGGCCTCAGAAGGCACTAGGCAGCACACATGCAGGCAAAAACACATAAATCTTAAAAAAAAAAAAAAAAAAAAAAAAAAAGGGCTACTGAAATACAGTCTTCAGAACTATTTCTAGACTAGGATGTGGTTTGTTTTTAGCTTTACTATCTCTGTGAAAATCATATGTGCTCATTCAAAAGAGAAAATCAATTTAAATAAAGATCGCCACCTTAAGTCCTATTACCCAGAAGGAACTATTATTGCTATAGAGTGACCTCAACACACTTACAGAAATGGGCTGAGATATAGGCTAATTCCTTTCCTTTAAAATAAAACAAAAATCGTGTGTGTGCGTGTGCGTATGCATGCCATATGTGTGCAGTGCCCATGGAGGTCAGGAGAGGGCACTGTTTCCCTTGGAGCTGGAGTTACAGGTGGCTGTGAGTGCTGGGAACTGAGCTCTGTCCTCTAGGAGAGCAGAAGTACAGAAGCCACCCCTCCAAAACAGTCTAAAAAGTGCAGCTGAAACATTCAGAAGCATTCAATATAACTGTATTTGAACCTGCACGCTGTAGTTTCAGGGGAAATTATTTAGGAACACTGGGGTTCAAACACCTTTCTTTCTTCTTATGAAAACTGGCTTAAATACAGCACGAGCTGTTCTAAGCTGCCACAAACTGAGGAAAGCCAGAGCGCTCTGTGACAAACACGGATCTCATTACACAATTTCTTCGGCAATTTTTTCTCCCTTTCTCATTTTGAAAGGTCAGACTTTCCGGTGATATCCAGCAGCTGGCTGCAGCAGTGTCCTCGGCTGCTACCACTGAGCGCAGTACAATGCAGAGCTGCCCTGCAGCTGAAGCCCTGGGCAAATGGTTACATCCTAGCTCATTCCTCTGCAGAAGGACCCAGTGGAATGTTAGTCCTAGCCTCTTGTGCTCTCCGAGAGGAGATGGTGGAGGAGAAAGGACCTGGAATGGAGCCCGTCACACAAAGGCATCAAAAGCTATTTGCACAATAGAAAAGAATTTTTCTGTAGCTGAGGCTTGAACCCAGGGCTTCGTAGACACTATGCACAAGCTTTAACACAGGGCTGTCCTTCTGTCCCAGAATTCATTTCATCAATGCTAAGACACTTAGCTCACAACTCAGATATGTACTTCCAACAGTTCAGACCCTCTGGGAAGAGGAACGGGCACCCCTCATTTGTTTGGTTTCTTAGGGTCTCATTCTTCCTTGAGGATTCAAGAATTGGGAAGGTGGCTAGAATTTTCTGCATTCTGGGTTGGCTGCATCTTCTGTGCAATGTGTTATCTGTAACAATATGTAGAGGGCTCTTCCCCGCACACAGGCTTGCGTTCTTTCGTACTGCTGTTCTCAAGTCTTTTTCCATCTGCTCCTTCTCAGAACTAAGTAAAAACTGTGGTGACTCACCAGATCCATCAAGTTTACTTATGTTTCAACCAGTGTTGAAAAATTCATTTAAAAAGAGGTCATGTCAAATATTCTGGCAGAGGAAGGGCAAACTGGGAATTGTAACATGGAAACCATGAATGGAACTTGGGCCAGGCAATTTGCAGGGTCTGGGTGCTGTGTCTGAAACAACAGAAGTAACACTGTTGGCAGAACATCTCAGAACATATCAGAGTATCAGTGTTTGAAACAGAGCTTCCGACAGTGACAGAAGTGCTGGGAATTAAACTCAGGGCCTCTGGAAGACCAGCCAGTGCTCTTAACTACTGAGCCATCTCTCCAGTCCCTCTTGTTTTTAAAGATGGGGTCTCACTATGTAGCCATGACTGGCCACTACACTTTGATGGTGTTAGACTACTTCCTCTTCCTCCTCCTCGTCCTTCTTCGTGTGTGTGTGTGTGTGTGTGTGTGTGTGTGTGTAGAAAGAGAGAGAGAGAGAGACAGAGACAGACTTCTTAATGGTAGCTGTTCTGATTGGGGTGAGGTACTATCTGAAAGGAGTTTAAATTCGTGTGTCCCTGATGACCAGAGATGTTGAGTACTTTTCAAAAATAGTTACTGGCCATTTGGGTTTCTCATTTTGAAAAGTGTCTGTTCATTGGCTCATTTATTGATTGGTAGTATTTATTCTTTGTTTAATTTTTACAGTTCTTTGTGTATATTTTTATATTTTCTCTGGTTGTCTTGGAGCTAACTCTGTAGACCAGGCTGTCCTTGAACTCAGAGGTCCCCCTGCCTCTGCCTCCCAAGTGCTGGGATTAAAAACCTGCACCACCATCCCTGGCTTTATTTTGATTTTTTGACATTTGATCTCAGCTTTGTTTCCCAGTCTGGTCTGAAACTGCTGATTTGGGGGACTACACACCTTACTATTTGTTTGCTTGTTTGTTTGCTGTGTGTAGTCATCAAGATGGAATGCCCACTCTGCCCCCAGTTGCACTCCAGATCCCCCACTTCATTTCTGAGGCATTCTGAGGCATTTCTGTGGCTCTGTAATGGGATCTGATGCCCTCTTTTGGTGTGCATGAAGACAGAGCCCTCATATACATTTAATTAATTAATTAAAAACAAAACAAAACAAGAAGCTGGGTATGGTGGCACATGCCTTTAGTCCCAGCACTTGGGAGGCAGAGGTAGGTGGATCTTTTTTAGTTTGAGGCCAGCCTGGTCTACAAAGTGAGTTCCAGGATAGCTAGGGCTGTTACAGAGAAACCCTGTCTTGAAAAACCAAAAAACCAAAACAAAACAAAACAAAAAAAACCACAAACAAAAAACAACATGGGGAGATGCCTCAGCAGTTAAAAAGCACTGGCTGTTCTTCAGAGGACCCAGGTTTAGTTCCCAGCCCGTACAAGGTGGCTCACAACCATCTGTAACTCCAGTTCTAGGAAATCCAAAGCTCTCTTCTGGTCTCTATGGACACCGAACATGAATACATATATATCTAGGCAGGCAAATACTCACACACATAGAATAAACACATTAAAAAATATTTAAAAAACCAAAACCACCAGTCAGTGGTGGTGCACGCCTTTAATCCCAGCACTCAGGAGGGAGAGGTAGGCGGATCGCTGAGTTCAAGGCTAGCCTGGTATACAGAGTGAGTTCCAGGATAGCCAGAGTTACAACAGAGAAACTCTGCCTTGGAAAACAAAAAAACAAAACAAACAAACAAAAAAACCAAACACCCCCCCCCATAAAAACAAAGAAACAAAGGGTGCTCTTTAAAAAAACCTAAAATAATGTTAGAGAGGGATCAGGGGAAAGGGAGGTCTGAGCCACTGATTAATACAGCCATTATGGAAACCAATTTTTTGAAGGTTCTTCAAAAAATTAAAAATGGAATTACCATATGATCCAGCTATTTCACTCCTGGGCATACACCCAAAGGACTCCGATTCTGCCGCAGACGTATTTATGCATCCATGTTTATTGCTACTCTACTTATGATAACAAGGACAGGAAACCTAGCTAGTTGTCCATCACAGATGAACAGATAATGAAAATGTGGTCCAAACTGAAAGAACAGGTTCTCCTCAATACTTGAATCCTAGCCTACAACATGCTGGTGTGAGCAGCCCTAACCATCTACACAGGAGACCAGGAAACAGTAATATCAGGTGACAAGGAAGGACAGAATTCAGGTTCAAGAATAAGAGGACATAAAGCTATTTTTTCCATTTTCAGCTCTGGCCAGAGTAAAAGTGTAAAAGGCTAAGTGAAGCTCTCTGGCTTCAGAATGGTTGACCTGACCATGTAGAAGTTCATTGAGACACACAGTTTGAGACTGGGTGTTTGAGCGGCTTCCTTAAACCAACTGTTTCTGCTTTTGGTTTAAAAGAAAAAACAAAACAAGCCACCACCACCAAAACCAAACAAGCTAAAAAACAAACAACAAAAACAAACCACTAAGAAAGCAAAGAAATAAAACTGAGAAAAACAAAAGCCAGGGTAGAGATAACAGTGTTTCAAAGCATACGGAGGAGTTAAGATTGAAGCATGGGGCACATGCTGCTGTCTCAGCACTGGGGAAGCAGGATGCAGGAGGATCACCACAAATAAAGGCTAGCTTGGTTTGACTTCCAGGCCTGTCAGGACTTCAGAGGGAGATTTTCTTCTTACTTATCCAAACAAACGGCCTAGCACTGGGGTATGGTGAGAAATAAAGACCTCAAGAGACTGACAAAGGGCTGTGGAGGCTGCTCAGTGGGAAAAGTGCTTGCAGAGACAGCTCCAGCACCTGAGTTCGGATCCCCGGGAACGTGTGGTTTATTTATCTCACCTCCACTTGTGTGCTGTGGCACATTTGGTCCTCATACACAAACATGCATACATAATCCAAAGCTAATGACTATTTTTTAAAATTTAACAGAAGTAGTAACAGCTTTAGTTGGGAAGTGCAATTTTCCTTCTGGTTTTGGAGAGAAGGCTCACTGTGTGCGCAGGCTGGTTTTGAACTACCAGACTCTAGCCATCTTCTATCTCAGCCTCCTGGGTACAAGCACCAGGCCCACAGAATGCTTCTAGTGCTTATTTTTTTCTAGCACGGTGACAGAAGGCTGGGGACCTGACAGTCAGTTAGTATGAAATGGCTGACAGTGACTGTGGGGACTGAGCCAGCGTTAAACACGTTTCCTCTTTCTGTTTTGAGACAGGGTTTCATGTAGCCCACGGTGGCTTATAACCTGCTGAAGATGACTTTGAACTTCTGATCTTCCTGCCTCCATTTGATCTTCCTGCCTCCATTTCCTAAGTGCTAGGACTCATGTGTGTGGCCAAACACCTGGCTCTCACTGTACTAGGGATGGAACCCAGGGCCTCCTGCATGCTGGGCAAGGTCTCTACCAACGGAGCCACACCCCCAGCCCACATTTCCTCTTTCGGCTCACCCAAACATCCTGGAGGAGTTAGAAATGACAACACAGTTTCCTGTGGGGTGACACAGGCAACAGTGATATTGCGGGGCGTGAAGTGTAACACACAGCAGAGTGAAACCAACCCCAGCTAAGCTCTTCCTTGCTCTCATGTCAGCAGGACATTTTGAATGCAAACAGAAAAAACGCTGAGACTCACTCTCTCGAGGGGCAGGTCCTTTGAACTGACTTCTGATGGGCAACAGTGCCATGTTTCCGATGAGCTTGGTGTCGGGGTCCATGAGAGAAGAGTGGTAAGCCTGCAGTGGTAAGCAAGGGAAGAAAGAGAACAAGTGTCACCAGGTGTTGCAGAAGTTCATTTTTAGTTAGTTTGAAATGGTTGTTTGTGCATTGTTGGGCGAAGGGCTGCCTAGGCCTTGGCATTTGATTTATCTTCAGGTGTTGGCTTTATGTAAAAGATGTTTGATTCCTCATGAACACTCGAGGAGCTTAGGTATCAATAAAAACCCTGAGATGAGATAGATGTTCAGGGTTCCAGTGTCCAGTATGGCGCTTGCCATGACAAGTGGCCCCCTCTGCTGAGGTCTGGCAGGGTTTATACCTATGAAATGCCTCCTTGTCTTGCTTGGTGAGCTGCCACAGGAGGTGTACTGTTACAAAGGCAACAAGCCAGTCCTCCTAAGGGAAAGACCCACCGAGACCAACTCCTGGAGGAGAGGGATGACAGAAACAATGGTAGCCAGTTCCTGACTGAGACATTCTGTCACCTGGAGGTTAAGCACAGCCTTTCCCCCAAACTAAATTATATATGCAAAACAAAGGAAATTAGTACCCACCACTTCACCATTTTAAAAAAATCTCATTTTAATATTGTCTATGTTCTTTGGTTTTGTTTTTTCAAGACAGGGTCTCACTATGTAGCTCTGGCTGTCCTGGAACTCACTATAAAGACCAGGCTGGCCTCAAACCCACAGAGATCCGCCTGCCTTTGCCTCCAAGTGCTGGGATTAAAGGGATGCGCCACTACACCCGCCTTTATTATCTATGTTCTTAACATTCTCCTTTGCCAGTTACTTTGTGTGTGTGTGTCTTCCTGGATCTGGGTGCACATGTGTGTGAGTGTACATGTACATTTATGTGTAGAGGTCAGGCGCGAGCGTCAGGTGTCTTCAACTGCTTCCCCACCTTTATATTTGAACCACAAGCTTACCAAATGGCTAGACAGCAAGCCCTGCACATGCTCCTGTCTTTGCCTCCCCAGCACCTGGCTACTTTTGTGGTTTCTGGGATCGAACTCTGGGTGGCAAGCACTTTACCAACTGAACGATCTCCCTTAGTGAGACAGGATCTTACTAAGCAGCCTTGGCTGGCTGGAATTACCTATGTCAGTGGTTCTCAACCTGTGGGTCTCAACCCCTTTGGAGTTGAATAACCCTTTTACAGGGATTGCTCTAATATCATCTGCATATCAGATATTATGATTCATAACAGTAGCAAAAACACAGTTATGAAGTAGCAGTGAAAATAATTTTATGTTTGGGGGTCACGACATCATGAGTAACTGTATTAAAGGATCAAAGCATTAGGAAGGTTAAGAACCACTGCTCTAGAGAGATCAAGCTGGCCTCAAGCTTACAGAGAACTACCTGTCTCTGGCTCCTTGGATTATGTCCTTAGGCTAGTAATGACAGCTGTTTTTCCTCCAGTTCTGCGTTCAAGGACGTGATGCAAGCAGCTGGTGGGAATGTTCCCCTACAGACACCACACTAAACAGGTTTCCCACCCTCCAGCTAGCCAGGACCCCTTCCGCTTCCTGTCTTTGTGTCTCCAATCAAGACAGCATGATGCTTCCTTGAGCTTGTTTCTCCCCCAGATCCCTTCTGCCCCCTTCAACCCTGACAGGGTTCCTTGTAGCCCAGTCTGCCCTCTCACTTACTATGTAGGTGAGGATGACTTTGAACTCCTGGTCCTCCTGCCTCTACCTCCCCAGTGCTGAGATGACAGGTCTCAATAACCACAGTATTGGCGGTCAAACCTAGGGCTTGAGGCACATTAGGCAAGTGCTCTACTAACCAAGCTCTGCCCCAATTCCCACTAGCCTGCTTCTAAACTTGTGAAATAAGATACACTACACCTTAGGTGAGTAGGGATGAGCTAAAGGAGAGGGAAAATTGTTTTGAGCAATTTCATATGCTGATTCCTAGTTTGCTTTTTATGTCTCCTGTAAACAACATCAATCATTCATCAAATGATTGCTAAGCATTTTTTGTGCAAAATAGAATGAGTGACAGTGTAACTTTTTAAGATTAAAAAATATTTTATTAATTATGTATATGTGTTGTGTCTGTGTATCGAATTTTATGTGTATACAGTACCCACAGAGTCCAGAAGTAGGTGTTGGGCTCCCTGGAGCTGGAATTATAGGCAGTTGTGAGCTGCTGGAACAAAATTCCAGTGCTCTTCAGGAGCAGTGTGAGAATAGAATGTTGGGGATTTTCCCCCACCAATGGTAGCTAGTAGCCCTTCAAGAGCCCCACCTAGTAAAACTTTTATGCACATTTTAAAATCTCTCCACCTGGTAACACCTGTTAACTGGAGGCACTACTGCATTGCTGGAAGTTGACGGTCCAAGGGGCTGACCCTTCTCTCCGTTCCTGTATGAAGACTCTTTCATAAAAGACTGTGAAGTTGCCCCAGCCCATGGAAAAAAGACAGTCACTACCTGAGCCAGAATAAAAACTAAGTGAATTTCCCACACCAGTATGTTTGTTAGACTCAGTTTGGGTCCAGGTCATGGTGCATCCTTTTTTGGCCAAAAGAAACTGTCTTATCAAGTTACTTTTTCTTTGTTCATGTATTTCTTTGTGATATCTAGTATATTTGTTTCTAACAGTAGCAAGTGCTCTTAACTGCCGAGCCATCTCTCTAGGCCCCGATATGAATTTATATATATAGATATAGATATGTATATATGCATACACACACACACACATGTAATATAGGCATATCTATGCTGTTTCAGGCTATCAGAGAAAGCAGACATAAAATAATCATTTAAGTCCAGAACTTTCTGTGCCCAGCTGGAAAGAGCACAGAGCTTTTTAGTTCTGGCTTAAACTCTGGCTTTACTACTCATGAACAACACTGTACCGTCATTTAATTTCTCTGAGCCCCAGTTCCTTCAGTAAAACAGTAACAATAAGGACATCTATTTCACAGTGTCACCCTGAGAACCAAGGGCTCATTTGGACAGTAACTCTGGGTCTCCACATATATCTCAACAGTCAGTAACTATAAGACTCATAAACCTTACAAAGCTAAACATGATGATACAGGCCTGTGATCCTAGTTACTTGGGAGGCTAAGGCAGGAGGATCACAAGTTCAAGGCCAGCCTGAACAACTTTATGAAATCCTTTCTCAAAAAAAAAAAAGGTAAAAAAGGAGGTGGGGAAATAGCTCAGCAGTAGAGTATGCAGCATGCCATAAGGCCCTGGGTTCAATTCCCAGTCCTGCCAAAACACGAACACACATCTGTAACGTGTTCTCCTGCCCTCCATGTCACTAGGTACTGCTTTGGTTTTACTCTTTGCACTTTGTGTGTGTGTGTGAGGTGCATGTGTTCATGTGTGTACGCAGGTGTGCACGTGTATGTTTGCACATGAAGGCCAGAGGTCTCTTCCTTAACTGCCTTTGGGTTTACTTCTGAGACATGGAGTCTCAGAGCTTTCCGGCCTTCCCACCTCTGGGATCACAGACCGAGCTGCCTCTCCTGACTGTTAACTTGGTGCCAGGAATCCAAACTCAGGTTCTCACTCCCCTGTACTAAACACTTTACCCACTGAGCCCCCTCCTCAGCTCCCACTATTTTTTTTGAGGCAGTGTTTCAGAAGAACCCAGAACTTGCTGATTTTTGGCTAGACTGGCTGACTAATGCGCAGAGGATCTGCCTGTCTCTGCCTGCCCAGGGCTGGGGTCACATGAGTTGCTGTGCCTGACACACAAGCACAATAAGCACTTTCCCCAGCCTCTTTTTTCCCCATTTTTGGAGACAGGATTTATAGCTCTTTAACTCACTACACAGTCCACTGTGGCCTGAAATTTGCAATCATCCTGTCTCTGCCTCCAAGTGTTGGGATAACTGCCACCATGGGAGGGTAGCGTTGTCATCCATTTTCTTCATAGCATTCATTAAGATTTATATTTTACATGGTTATTGTCTACCCGTTAAAATAGTTCCTTGAGCGGGCCTTAGTCGCTGCTGTTAACAGTGCTGGCTGGCTTCACAGTGAGAGTTCAGTGAGCTTGTCCAATGTGGACTTTATTCAATCATCCCATTAATCTGCAAACCGGAACCCATGGTGGAGACGGGCGGCCAGAAGTTAAGGACTACCAAACCATCATCAGCTTCTCCTCCCTCTCGAATGCACACGAAAAAGGAAACTCCTAGAAACCAGCGCTGACTCTGTGGTGGTCTGGAGCGGGGTTGGAGCTACAGCAGGAAGGACGATGAAGGGGTCCCTCAGGGGAGAGCAGCCTGACAGGTGATGAGCAGCAGGCCGTCCCAGTCCGCGGGGCGGAGGAGGAAGTGGAACTGACAAGGAGGGGAAAAGGAGAAGCTGGACTCCAGATTTAAAAATAAATTTAAAAACCACCGTTCTTAGCTTCGGGCTCTAGGGTGGGATCCGGGAATACTGCAGGACTGGGGGAAAGCGGCGGGGCGAGGAAGGGAGCCGCGGCTGGAGGCAAAGGGCGGCTTCCCCTCTTCCCGGCCTTCTAGCGCGGGCCTCCCACCTCTCTCCGCCCTGCTGGGCTCCCCGTCCTCGGAGCTCGGAGCCTTACCGGCATCTTGGCGGTGTCCGGATTCGAGCCAGAGAAGCAGCACCCAAGTGAAGCACAGCGTTTCCGACGAGAGAGCCTGGGTGGAGTGGGCGGAAGTGAGCCGGAAGAGGCGGGCGAAATGAAGAGACACACTTCCGGGCTAGCTTCCGCCGCGGGTAACCGCCGCTACGCTGAAAGGAGGAGGACGCCAGGGGGCGTGCGAGCACTGTGGCGCATGCGTAAAACGCTCTCGGAGGAAGGATGGGTTTTGAAATTAAAGGATCTCTCAGAAGCTAATCATCTCCAAATTTACCCCTCATTCCCTGGCCGCAGTTTCAAATCCAATACAACTCAGCCCCCTGATTTACCTTTCTGCCATGTCTAGTGTTTTTTTTTTTTTTTTTTTTTTTTTTTTTTACCACAGTGCATGTGGGGAAGTTGAAGTCAGGTTTCACCTTCCACCATGGGGGCTCTGGGATTGAACTCAGGTCTTCGAGAACGCTTGTACACTGAGTCATCTCAGCGGTCTTTTTTTTTTTTTTTTTAAAGACAGTCACATGAAGTCCAGACTGGCTTCAAACGGGACATATCAAACTGGATATACCTTGACCTTATGATCCATCGGCCACCACTTGTATTCTGGCATCCTAGGTGGGTGGGAGCCCCATCACTGCTGGTTTTTTTCTTAGTTTTATGATGCCTACTTGTGGTGTTTCCGATCTTTCTTGTCCTGTTGAGATCACCATGGGGTAAAGGGCAGAAAACTCCCGCGCCTACACCTCACCTATCACCCACTAAATGTACCATTCCCACTCTTTCAAGGTAGGCTCCCCCTATCATGGCAAGGACTAAGTGGCCGTGGAAACCAAGTGTACCATAAAGGCCAGAGTGATGCCCCATGTCTGCAAGGATGAAGATAACCCACGACTGACACCTACCTTTTATAATTTTTTGAGTGTCTCACTGTGTAGACCTGACTGGCCTGGAACTTGCTTTATAGACCAGGCTGGGCTTGAACTCTGAGATCCACCTGCCTCTGCCTCCCAAGTACCTGGATTAAAGGTATATGCTACCACCACACCCAGCCAATCACTTTTTATGTTTTTGAGACAAGGTCTTGACTATGTAGTCCAGACTGGTCACACCACAAGTTTTAGGTATGTGCCACGCCTGGCTTGTACCACCATTCTCTGCGTAACAGTCGAAGAGATAGGCCCTGGGTCTGAATCCTAGTTGCAACATGGCTAGCTGTGCAACTCTGGGCAAGTTAATTCACCTCTCTGTGTTTCCGTTCCTCACCTGTATATGGAGACCAATGGACCTGTTTCCAGAGGCTGAAATGAGCTACAAGAAGTGTTTAGAATTTACATGTCTAAAACATCACATTTTAAATTACTTAGAATGTGCAAGCTTGTGTGGGGGTCAGAGGGCAACTTCTGGGAATCGGGTCTCTCCTTCCACAACACATGGTTCCCAGGGATGGAATTCAGGTTGTCAGGCTTTGCAGCAGGGCCTTTGCCTGCTGAGCTGTCTTGCCCACTCACATACCTGGAATGTAACAAGTTCAATATTAGAATGAAGAACCAACCAAGTTCATTGCTGTCTGGGAGCCGTTTCTCCTGCCTGGAATACCTGCATCTGATTTTCATTCATGTCTAACTTCACAGCAGCTTTTACAAGAAGTTATCTTTGATCAGCAGAATAAGATAGCCTCCATTTTGATACTCCCTCATTCCTTTTTCATGGTCCATGTGGCCAGACAGCACATCAGCCCCACCAGAGCTTGTAAGGATCTCCCTTCTATAGAACCCATTTGTACTGTGGGAGGGCCGCCTCCCAGGAGGCAGTAAAATCTCTGAGGTCAAGTTCTTTTAAAGCCCAATGTCCAAAGAGGACATCAGAATACTCCCCACTCAGACCCCTCCCCCAACACACGTACTGGGTTTTCTGAAAGGCAAACCAAGGACACGGAGTTACAGAAACAAAACCTGACACCTTCCCCCAAAAGGGACAGTTCCTAAGAACCTGTACACTGAGACCAGAGACCAGGATGTTTTCAGCCCTCCCATACTAGGCTACAGAAAGCCACCAGGAAGCCCAGCACTTCTCATACCAGGCCTGAAAGCACAGCTCAGTCAGTGACAGTACAGACACTTGACTCTTCTCCTGAGCCTTGGCTTTCAGGCACCAGTGATCACCAACACTGAGATTCTCACTTGAGTTTAGGAAAATGGACCAGATGCAATACTACAGACCAGCATAATAGCATCTGATCTGAGTTATTCTATTGTAGTAAGATGATTCAATGTTAAGTCACACTTTAGAAATATAGAAGGATGGTTCGGTGATGAGTCACACTTTAGCTTTGAGAAAATCTTTGTAAATATTCTGTGATCGATGTATGCTTCCTGAAACTTTAGGGTAATTGTTAGTTATGGGGTAAGACACTGGGGGAAGGACTGCAGCTCTCTGGAATGCAAGCTTGATATTTGGGGAAAAGAAAAACTGTTAATGATGGGTAACTGTTAATGATCACTTCTGGGATATAACCTGTACCTGATAGCAACTCCTAGCTGAAGCAAGTGTTGTTTAAAATACCCTGCCCCTAAATTCTTATATGCTAAAAAAACATAAAATGTTTATGATATTGCTAATGAAGAGACCTCATTGCCTCACAGCTTTCAGCAAAGGGAAGACTTAGGAACATCTTCACCCCTGGGCTTTTTTCCTGAAGTGCCCTTGGTGCCAGGTTGGCCAGCTGAGACCTCCAGCTGTATTGCTCTGTTTATTATGCAAAGCCTTTGATTCTATGGGAAAGGGTTATTAACTTTGCCTTTCAACAATAAAACATCTGAAGACAGTGGGCTCCGGATTCAGTTCTCCAAGACTGGATCCTCTGCTCTCATTGATTCAAGGTCTGCATCTTGAAGTGTCTTTTGTTCTTTATCGAACCTACTCGTGACTAAGAACAACCACATTCTCAGAGGCCTTAGCATCAGCAGGCAGATTGGTCACCAAATACCCAGAGGAGCCTTGGGCCTTGTTGCAAGGATTCAACAAAATAAATTATATAAAATGCTTTGTAATGTTATATCTGACAGGACTTAATGAGATTCAGCTTCGCTCTGCTAGAGCCTGGCTTATGAGGGATGCTGGATCAAAACCTTCCAGCTGGCCACTCCCCATGACCTGCATCACACCTGCTGCCAGTGAACTCTGAAAGCTGAACATAATTCAATGTTAGTAAGTTAAGAAAAACTATTTCTTCAGCTTTAAGGTATGCACTATTCAAGAAATATCTAAGCTTTTAAATTCTCAGACTACAAACCAGTTTTCTCTGTTTGTCTTTTTTCTCTTTTGAAACAGGGTCTCACTATATAGCCCAGACTGGCCTTAGTCTCATGGCAATCCTTCTACCTCAATCCCCAAATGCTGGGACTACAAGCATGAGCCACCATGCCTACACAGATACACACTAAATTTCTAAAGAGTCACTGCCTGCATTTGACCCTTGGGGAAATCAGCCTGTTTATGAGTTTCTCTGAAATGAGTATTTCAAAATCTACCTGGAAAACAAGAGTGTAAAGGAAGAGGACCTGTTTCTTTTCTATACATGCATTCATACATACACATCTCAAAACACAGTTATAATTTTTAATTATATAAATAATACATGTCTGATTTGGGAAAATAAGATATATGTATATCCTACCACTTTTTTTTCCACTTGGATGTGGATATGTTTTTTGTTACAATAATTTGCACCTCTCCAAAAACAAAAGTCAATCAAAAGAAAACTCAAAAAACAAAAATCCAACTGTAAAAATAAAGTTAGGCTGACCCTAGTTGTGTGTACACACACACACGCACACGTACACGTACACGATATACGTGTGTGGGTAGGTTGATTTATATTATATGTAAGTCTTTGTGCATTAATGTCTACTTTGATTTTTTTTTAAATCCACCATGATGCTGTTGGAACAAAAGCTCCTCTTGAAATAGCAGCAGTTTCAGAGCTCGGACATAACCCGGACTCAGTCCAGGAGAGCCCCATGTTCTCTGCAAGCAGCAGCTCCCCGCTGTCGCATCTTCCCAGAGAGAGCACTCTGCCGCAGCGGCCACAGCTGGACAGTCACTCCGTCAACAACTCACTCATTCTGCCGTTCTTGAAAATATTCATCAAACATGGAGGAAGATTCTTCTTCATGTTCCTGACACAAAGGAAACACACAACAGAAAATGCATTCCCTCCTCTCGGGAGACCTCGTGAGAGCTCCCATCCTGAATCCCAAGTTACCTTCGGTTCCTTAAACTCCAGGTCCTCCCCGTACTGAATGGCGAAGTCGATGTGCTGGAGCACGATGTTCATGCTCTCTTCATCCGACTGATCGTATGGCAGAAAGCGAACCATGCTGTAGTCATCGATCTACAAAGTGTGGGTTCAAAAGAGGGTCACTCTGAGGGTGTGCAGCGAACGAGTGCTACTTTAGGTCTGCGTTTTACACTCATCTATACTTCTCATTAAAAACGCATGTTCTGGGCTGGCAGGATGGCTCAGCAGGTAAAGGCCTTGTTGCCAAGCTTGACAACCTGAGTTCAATCCTTACAATCCACACGATGAAAGGAGAGAGTCAACTCCCAAGCTTATCTTCCAGGCACACAGCATGCATGCCCACTTGCAAGCTCACACATACAAATAAATGAATGTTAAAAAAAAAAAAAAAAAAACAAGTAAACAAGCAAACACACGTGCACTGAGCGGGGAAGGGTAAGCAGGAGCCAGAATAGCATCATACACAGCTGACCTTTCTGACCTTTGACCCACTAGCACATAGCTAGTTACTATGTAACCAGAAGCTGTTTCACTAGTATCTATCTCAATTCTACACTCACCTGCATGGTGGGAAGTGTGAAGGCTCAAACAGCTCTGAGCTGTCAAAGGCCTGAATAACATAGTCAGGTCCTTCTCCACCCACCTGCTTTCTGTAGGGAGCAGAGTTGGGCTGTGTTGCCCACACAGGTGGACACTAGCTAGCCACTGGCAGATACCAGAGGAGCCATTAGAGAAGGCTTAAAGGCACAAGGATGAAGCTTACCAGGCCACATACAGCTTTCGTCAACTTCTTGAATTTTTGGCTTCTTAAGTCACTTGTTGAATCTTCTAGCAAAGAGTACATGTCTGGATCTAGAAACCTTTAAAGGTGAGAAGGGGGACAAAGCAATGAGGGAAGAGACTGACAGCAGGGAGCCTGTCGGGGGGGGGGGGGGCAGAATGTCTGTCCCGCAGAGCCCTTCTGGGGACAGCTGGCCCAGAACTTACTTCTCAATTTCCTTCTTGGCCTTCTTACTCAGCAGGTCCATCTTCGTCATGATGTTAATTTGTGGGATTTCCAGAGAAATCATGGCACTCAGGGCTGCCAGGATGCCAGAAATAAACTAGAAAAGGCAAGAGAACAAAAAAGATGAGTTACTGCCAACAAAGCCTCCAGACTCACTTGAAGAATACTAGTGCATGACCCAAGACACCATCTTGCAGAGAAAGAGATGTGCTAAAAAGGTGGCAGAGCCCTGGCCCCAAAGGAGAGAAGGGAAGACGTGACCTCATCACCATGACTAGGGGAGTGGCAGGCCTTTAATCTCATCTGAGCAGGTGGAGAGTGAGTTCTGGGCCAGCCTTTGCTACACAGAAATACTGTCCCAAATCAGCAAATCACTCCATCTACCTTATAACATTTCTTGACTTTGACCATGACATTAGCCTTCTTTCCCACCTGCACCCCTCGGACTAATGAAAAAATGGACTCTATTTTGGTTTGGTTTGTTTTTTGAGACATGGTTTCTCTGTGTAGCTCTGGCTGGCCTGGAACTCTGAGAGCCACCTGCCTCTGCCTCCCCGAGTGCTGGGAGTCCAGCTCAGTATTTTGAAATAAAGTATCTAATACAATGCCCATTTGTCCCTCAGTTTTTATCTCATAAGCAGTTCCCTCAAGTCTGTTTTTTATTTGTTTTGAGACAAGGCACTCTGGCTGGCCTGGAACCTACTTTGTAGACCAAGTTGGCCTTGAACTCAGAGATCCTCATACCTCTGCCTCCTGAGTGCTGGGATTAAAGGTACGCACTACCATACTCAGCTCAAATTTTTTAAATCTATTTTTTTAGTTAAATATATATTCACATAATACTTTGATAACTGGAGATAATTAAATAACTGTAATAGCCTATGAAATGTTCAGACTCACACAGAGTGAGCAGAGACTGTTACTTGGTTTCTACTCAGAACTGAAAAATCTACAAGAGATTCATCTTCAGACCTTAAATGACTCCACCATGAACTGAGAATCAACAAGGAACACTCCGCATACTCGGAACTCCCACTGTTCAAGCTGCTGGACCAGTTGCTTCATCACAGGCAGGTGGGTGTACAGCTCAATCTGACCTGCAGGGGGAGCACCAGAAGGGCAGTCAGGAACCTGGTTACTGCACAGGGGTACACACAGGATGGTGTAAGGGGCACACAGTGGGATGATGCATGCCTAGTGTGTGTGAAGCCCTCTGTTCCATCCTCTGTACTGAAGAGAGAAGGGAGCCAGAGCCTGCTACGACACCCAGGTGCTTTGTCTTGTCTGTGGTGTGGGGGACTGAACTGTGTGGCCTTGGGCATGGTAAGCAAGAGCTCCATGACTGCCCTATCCCCTCAGACACTGTGCATTAAGGGTTTTTTCCTTGCATTTTTTTCCCTGAAAGAGCTTTATTATTTTGATTTATGTATGTCTGTTGTTTTGTTTTTTCTTCTGTTTTGAGACAGAATTTCTCTGTTGTAGCCCTGGCTGTCCTGGAACTCACTCTGTAGACCAGGCTGGCCTCGAACTCAAGAGATCCACCTGCCTCTGCCACCCTAGTGCTGGGATTAAAGGCGTCACCACCACCACCCGGCTATGTATATCTATATATCATGTGTTTGCAGGTGCCTGTGGAGGCCAGAACAAGGTGTCAGAGCTGAAGTTACAAAAGTTGTAAGCCACCCTGTTGTGGAAGTTTAGTTATGTATAAAATAATTGCTTTGTGCACTGTTGGAAAAAGGGATGCATAGGCATTATGAATTGTTTGCAGGTGTTGGATTTCTGTTGTGGGGGGTGGGGGTGGGAGATGTTTAATTGCTTATCATCTGTACCTGAGAAGTTCTGAAAGAATAAAAAAACCTGAGCTCAGATACTTAGGGTTCCACTGCTGAGTAGGCATTAGCCATGACGTTGGTTCCCTTTGCTGAGGTGTGGCAGAGTTTGCACATATGAGAATGCCTCCATGTCTTCTTGGCTGAGCCACCCAGCAGCAAACTACTACAAATGGCGTACCAACATGGAGCACGACATCGCACTCGCTAATCCGACATGGAGACAAGAAAGAAGGAGAAAGAAACTCCAGACCTTGCAGAATCTGGTAAAATACGTTCAGGGAAGCTACCAGAGGATAGAGATTAAGGTATTAATTGAAGGTTCCTGAAGGAAGAGGAGAGAAAGAAACAAACCTCTACGAAGAGAAAATTGTGAAAAGAAAGAGGAATAGAAGCCTTTCGAGAATGATGTTTTCATGGTAAAAACAAATAATTCAGCTGGGAACAGGGTTTTAAAAAGCAAGGTTTAACTGCTTTTCCTGATCATGGCGCTGATGCTTCCTTCTGCCGCTAGCAGCAGCCAGGGCATGGGAAATGGAAACCAGAGCATACTGTTCTATAAACTGAGTTTGTTGATGGCTTTTT
Source organism: Cricetomys ansorgei (assembly GCA_026225945.1). Lineage (NCBI taxonomy): Eukaryota > Metazoa > Chordata > Mammalia > Rodentia > Nesomyidae > Cricetomys > Cricetomys ansorgei. The sequence goes on from JAMJFZ010001012.1 coordinate 11,983,089, forward strand.
GTGTGTGTGAAGCCCAAGCAGGTCTTGTGTTTGAGGTCTATGAAGAAGGGTGTATGTTTCCCCGTGGTGGTGGTGAAAAAGAACTTGGGTCCTCTGGAAGGGCAGCAAGTGCTCTTAACTCTGAGCCACCCTCCACTCAGCTTTTAAGGGGCATTACAGACTCCCAGGACAATGATAAAACCTAAGGTACCGTCACCACAGGAATTCCAAGCCGACTACCAATCTTCACACTTCAGCTTTTGCTGGTGCTGGGGATGTGAGCCTGTGGCAGACTGCCTCCCTGGCATGAACTAGGCCTAGGTTCAACCCTCAGCACAGAAAAAAAAATCCAAGCACAAAAGGTGTGCAACTGGGGAATAGTCACACCCACAGGCACCTGTACACACACCTTTCTGTAGAGTCCATGTGTTCCATTAAAAGCAAGAGAGAGAAGTGAAAGCCACACATGAGCAAGGCGCCAGGCTCCGGTCCACAGTTCACACTTCACCTTACGAAGCTGGGTGGTGTTACCTACCCCTCATCAGTTCCAGAACACCTTTGCTCACTGTGCCCTAGCCACCCTGACCTCCAATCTGCTTATTGCTTCGTGTCTGAGGTCTTCTGCCTGCACATCTGTCTCTGTTTTGCCTATGGCCTAGCTTAAAGGACAACTGATCAGCAGCCTTCTGACCCACTCTTCTTCAGCACAGTCTGTGTTCTGTCTGTGAGTGCCTGCCATCAATACTAATCATAGGGAGACTTTGTCTATCCTACTTGCTTACCACTGGACCCTGAGCTCCACGGCACTGGCCCTGGCTCCTTGTTCTCAGTAAGCACCTGATAAACTCAAGGGATAAACTGGAGCCAACTGGGCTCCTCAGTGCAGTCGTTCACTACTGTCCCCTAGAGGACACAGCCATCAATTTCAGGGCAGACAGCACATTCAAGTTGCTGCATACCTGGACAGTCAAAAAGGATGTAATCGTCCTCAACGTGGCCTAGACAGTTCTCCAGCCAGTCAAAGTTGTTGGCAAAGTACTCCATGCAGAACACCAATCCTCCATTGGGACCAAACCGCAGAGAATTGTCCTCCATCACATCATCCACCTCGATCAGTTCCCGGATGTCTGGAGAGCCAGGCAGGGGCCAGGATGAGTATCCACTTGGAAGACTACTATCCTCTCTAGTAGTAATTAACAGGTGTATAAAACACACACATGGGGCTGGGAAGATGCTCAGTGACTCAGAGTGCTTGGTGCACAAGCATGAGGCCCTGGGTGTGAATGTCCAGCACCCACGTGAAGAGCTGGCGTACCATGTCTGTAACTCCAGCGCTGTGGGGCTGCTAGGGCTTGTCTCTAGGCTCTCTTGGAGAACCTGTCTCAAAGGGGTAGCTGGAAAGTGAGAGAGCAAATAAAGTCCTGCGCAGATCTAGACAGTGGAACTCTGTGCGAAATAAAAAGGGAGGGGAAGCTCTTTTTCTGTGTTTGTTTTTTTGAGACAGGGTCTCACTTTGTAGCCTTAGCTGTCCTTGAACTTGGTCTGTAAACTAGGCTGGCCTCAAACTCACTGAGATCTGCCTGCCTCTGCCTCCTGAGTGCTGGGATTAAAGGCGTGTGCCCAGCTCCCAGGTGTATCATTAAGTGGAAAACTCAAGGCACAGAGCTTCTTGTAAGAAGAAAAGGCTGCTGTTTGTGGTGGTCTGAACCTATAATCCTAGCTCTTGGGAGAGTGAGGAAAGAGGATCTACATAGCTAGGTCCTGTTTCAGGCACCCCCCAAAAAAACAAACCAAAACAAACCCCCCAAAACAAAAAAGTCAATGTCTTCATGTTACCACATCTAACAGCCACTTTCTGTCACTGTCTTACAGAACCGCTTGGCTGGACCTGATGTGAGCAACTCGAAAACTTCCCTCCTGTCCTTCTGAAGCTGTCGCTTCCTCCCACCGTACTGACGCCTCCTCCTCTAAAAGCCACCTCAGGGCTCAGCCTCAGCCCCTCTTCTCTGACAGAACACCCCCTCCCCGCCCCAATCCTGGGTCTTAATGTGCCTAGATTGCTATTGGCCCAAATATTTACATCCTCTAAGTGAGCAGTTTCTACTTGATTGAGGTTTATCATTTTTTAATGAAAAGAAATTTTGTTGTGTTTGTTTTACTGACACTGAGATTACAAGCGTGTAGCACCTCATCTGGTTTTATGTGGTGCTGAAGATCAAACCCAGGGCTTTGTGTGCCCTAGGAGAGCACTCTACCACCAAGCCATACCCTCAGCCCCAGCTTCACCTTTTTATTTAAGCTAGTATTGGTGCTGTCTGCTGCAGACAAACCATCTTGCCATGGACTAGCCCAAGCAAGACTAAGCAACAACAGGACAACAGGAAGGACAGAGAGGCAGGAACTACTCACCTTTAAGTCTCACAGCAAAGACCAAGAAAAGATGCCGTCACCACACCCACAAACACCCATCACCACATCACCCTCTGCCTCATCTTGCTCATCATGAACCCGGGGGTGAGCCTATAGGAACTAACTGTCAGTTTGTGGGCTGAGCAGCCAGCTTCCCCGTGCCTCTAAACCTTACTGTGTCTGAAGGAGGCGGCTCTGCCAGGACTTACCAGCCATCACAGGGTAGTTGAAGTGTTCTGCTGCTGGATCCAGGTTGACCACCTGCACAGAGCGGTTGAGGGCTTCACAATGCTGCACCATGGTGGAACAGTAGGTGCTCTGGAATGACACGAGGTGGGGGTGGTCAGCACATAGGGCAGCGTGACACTCTCCACACACCCGGGACTTCTCCACTGAGGCCAAAGCTGCACTTTCAGGAAAAGCACCAGGAAGGCAGTGAAAACAGAGCAACAGCTTCATGCGTGACTCCGGCTCCGGGTCCGGGTCCTCCGTTATGCTTCCCTTTTGACATATTGTTCTCTCTACCTGGGGCAACCCCTCCACGCATCAAGATGTACTGTAGTTGACAGGTCAGCTCTCTCCCTTCCCAAATAGATTACAGGCTCTGCGAGTCTCGTGTACACTTCTGGTACCCAGAACAATGTGCTTAGTAAACACTAAAGTGACAGAACACCTCTACAGACCCTAGGAATCCCCGAACATGGTATGTGATCATTATCTTTGCCTTTTCTATTGTGTTTAGCGTCTCTAATATTATTCCCTTAATGTGTATTTACAAGGAAACATTGTATCACAATTAAAAATAAAAACCAATTATGACTATATGTCTCATAATATGAAGATAACTATAAAATTCTAAGTAACTTTCCCAACATGGTGGGGTCTACCTATAATCCCAACACAAAGGAAGCTGCTTTAAGGCTACGGTAGACTACACAGTAAGACTCCGTCTCAAAAAAAAAAAAAAAACTGATTAAAAAATTGATTCAAATTAATTTTTTATTTACTTATTATTATTGTTGTTTTTTACAGTACTGGGGACTGAACTCAGGGTCTTGTGTACAATAGGCAAGCACCTACCACCAAGCTACATGCTAGCCTATGTTACAATTTTCCTCCTGATACAGCTTCCCCAAGTGCTGGGATAACAGGCATGTGGGACTCAGCCCTACATTTGGAAGATGTTTTGAGACAGGGATTCACTACATAGCCTGACTCACTATGTAGACCAAGCTGGCCTCAAACTCATAAAGATCCACCTACCTTTGCCTCTTTAGGCACTGTAATTAAAAGTGTGCACACACATTCAGCACTTCCAGAATCTCATACAGGAAGTCTACTCAGGGCAGGAGGTGCACTGTGTTCATCAACCTCCAATTCCACATCTGATTCTTACATTCTAATAACCAGCTCCTCTCCGGCCTTAATCACAGGACAAGGCACCTAACTCAGGCAATCAGAAAATTAGACTTTGTTTTTCTTTTAGAGACAGGATCTTGCCATGTAGCTCAGATTGGGTCAAACTCAAGATTCTCCTGACTTCTGTTTCCCAAGTGTTGGGATTAAATGCATACCACCACCACACCCTACTAATATTGTTGCCTGTTGAAGGAGTAGTGGTGCACACTTGCAATCCCAACACTTGAGGAGGCAGAGATAGGTAGATCCTGAGCTCAAGGCTAGATAGCATGATCTATATAATGAGTTCCAGGCAATAAAAGAGCTAGTGAGACTCTGTTTCAGAAACAACAACGAAAGACCTAAACTCCCCCTCTCACACACATATACATGAGGACAGAAAGCCAGCTATACACATTCTTTGGGGAATGGAAAGATGGCTGAGGGCTTAAGACCACTTGCTGCTCTGGCAGAAGACCTGGGTTTTCTGCAAGTGACACTCTCTTCTGGTCTCTTTGGGCAGTGCACACAGATACACACACACACGAAATATGTATTCCAATTTTCCTCCCACCCTCTTCCAGTGCTGGAATGGAACCCAAGGCCTAAACTTCTCAGCAACAGTGAAGAACAAGACCCCATTCTGGATGTGTGGCAGAGGGCCTGCTCTGGAATTAACACAAAAACGGACTCAAATTCGGCACAGAACTTAACCATTTGATTCTGAAAAGTTAACCTTTCTGCGTCTCGTTTCCTTTAATCTGTAGGCTGGGTAGAGGATCACGCTCATGGAGTGTTTATGAAAACACATGGGGCGGCCAGGGCAGTTCCTGGGGCAAAAGTATATTACTAGTAATATAATTTTAAAAGTATGCGCTGTGTGGGTGCGTGCACATGAGTGCACTGTTCATGGAGGCCTGGGCTGGAGTTACAGCTCTGAGTGGGTCCTGGGATCCGAACGCGAGTCCCCTGGAAGAGCAGAACAAGCTCTTAAGAGCTCAGCCATCTCTCGAGCCCCGCCAATCACTATTAAAGTTGCCGTTATTCCCAAAAACAAAGCACAAGCAGAGAGCGGAAGCGCATTACCCAGGGTTCCCCGGGGCCCAGCCGCCCACGAAACGCAGCTCCTGGAGACTCACCTTCCCGCTGCCCGCGGGGCCCATAACGAGCTGCGCATACCGAGGCATGCCGGCTGCCCGGGTCCCCACTGCGGTCCTCCACACTCCCTTCACCCTTCGCGCGACGCCCACTGAGTTCCGGGAGCATGGGTACGAGCCAATTGCAACCCAGATCACTCGTTCGTCATTGGTACCTCTGGGTACGGAGCGTCCCAAGGGCCAAAATCTCTGAGAAACGCGTACTGAGAAAAGCGAGGAGGCGGGGCCACAGCTTGACGCGTGCGCAGAGAGCGCTGCGGGCCGTTGTCGGTTAGCCCACAGGCTGAAGCGGTTGCCTGGGTGATAGCGGATCGTGAGTAACGCTCGCACTGGCTCTTGGGTTTGACTCACAGGGTGACAACACCAGATCTGCAGATCCGCTGAGGGTCTGGGATACAGGTGGAAGGCACCCTTTGCTTTTAGGGAGCGTGTGTATGGCCTTGTCCTGACGCGTCCCTGTCACGGAGCGATGCCAACGCGCAGAAGCCTGGTCACCTGAAGTCTCCCCGCGTCTAGCTCCAGGGTCTCGGGTCGCCCTCGGCACCGTCCCGAAGCCGCTCGGGCAGGGTCGGGGGACACAGCCGGAGACCGCGGCCTCACAGCCGGCGTGGCGAACGCGCGACGTCGGGATGCCCAGCCGTTGTCCCGGGGCTGTGGAGCCGCTCGCGTTGGCCAGGACGGAGGGCGGCGACGGGTGAGGCGCGGGAACCACTGCTGAGGTGGCAGAAGGGGGGCCTCTGGGGAGGCGGCCTCGGCGCAGGTTAGCGACTGTCCTGCTCTCGCTTTCTGCCCCAGGGAAGGCGCTGGGAACCCAGCAGGGAGCCGGGGACCGGGGTGCCGCCCCCAACCCCACCCCTACCAAACCAGTCCCTGCGGCGCTGGCCGCCTCTCTGTCGGATGGGGCTAAGGGACAGCGAGACAGTTGATCATGACTTGTTTTGGCGGGTTGGTTTCCTGATGCACATGCACACAGCTTACATCCTCCTGCCTCCACCTCCTGCGTGCTGGGATGACTGGTACGGACCACCATCCCTGGACTGGGCAGGTTTTTAACTGTCTCCAGGATGGTGAGGACAGTTAACTGCTGGTGTCACAGCTGAAGGCACTGCTTCCCCATCAAGAACAGCAGGATGTCTGGGATCCAGTCAGGTCCACAACCATGACTCTCGCTAAATCCATGCCCATGAAGTAAATATGCTAATATATTTGGTGCTAAGACTTCTTAAAGATGTGATGGGGTCCTGTTTTTCTTTTCTGTTCTTCACAATGCTTGGAGGTATGCTGGTTCAATGAACTCAGTCACTGAGAAACTGCATGAAGCAATTTAACTTTTTGAGGAAAGTAAAAAAACAAAACAAAAACAAACAAAAAACTGATACAAGATCAGAAACATTACAGGCCAATTTACTAGTTCCAGAACAACATAATTACTCTTTTCAGCACTGAAATTGCTTTATTAAAGAACAAAGATATCCTGTGGATAGTACAGAAACTACCAAATGTCTCACTGTAAGAATTTGACTAGGGGGCTGGAGAGATGGCTCAGTGGTTAAGAGCACCAACTGCTCTTCCAGAACTCCTGAGTTCCATTCCCAGCAACTACACGGTATCTCACAACCATCTATAATAGAATCTGGTGCCCTCTTCAGGAATGCAGGTGTACATGCAAATAAAGCCATCAGAAACATAAAATACATAATTTTTTTTAAAAAAGCCAGGCAGTGGTGGCATATACCTTTAATCCCAGCACTCCGGTGGCAGAGGCAGGCAAGGCCAGCCTGGTCTACAGAGTTCCAGGACAGCCAGGGTTACACCACAGAAACCCTGTCTCAAAGGAAAAAAAAAGAAAGAAAGAAAAGGAATTTGACAGGAAACTATGAGAATAAGACCGCATTTAACTAAGTCATTTCTAGTAAAGTAAAAATGGGACTGGGGATATGGCTCAGTGGTAGAGCACTTGCCTAGCATCTGGGAGCCCTAGGTTCTATCTTAATAACACTCTCATCCTAGTATAACAGTCTGACAGCTCACTCAGAAAAAGCTTAGATTCATTCTTCTTGTAGCTAAACTGGAGGAGAAAATATGCAAGGCATTGATGGCAGCAGGAACAGTAAAGTGTGAAGCTGACCTCAGATATTACATCTTCAGTGGCTTTTGAGCGACCAGCTTACATGTTGTATGTTCTTTTCTAACAGATCAGCTGGACAATCTTATCACCAGAATTCCAAAGGCACTGGTAAGCAGCATAAAGCAGGTAATGCATGTAGATCACAGACCCGAGAGAAGGCAGTTTGCCTGTAACTAATTACACAATGGAGTTTTAATGATGGACTAAAGGGCTGGCAAGATGGCTCAGCAGGTAAGGACACTTGCTGTCAAGCTGGACTACCTGAGTTCCATTCCCCAGAACCCACATGGTGGAAGGAGAGAACAGACTCTGAATTGTTCTCTGACTTCATGCTTGCCAGTTCTCTCCTCTCCCTCCCACCCCTTTCTCTCCCTCTTGCACATACAAAATGTAAAAATAGACTTTACTGCATTGAACACGGGCTTTGTGCATGCTAGACAACTACTGGGCTGTAGCCCTAAAGAGCAGACTTTAACATCCCCAGTAAACTTATGAGTTTCAAATCAGTACTTTCTCTTTTGTTAATATATAAAGATTTTAAGTACCAATGAATTCTAAAAGAACTAGGTTCAGAATTAGCATTGGTTGGAAAGCATAGGGCATACCTGTCTTTTACACATGAACTTAAGGGGAAAATCCTGCATGAACAGCTTCAAAAACAAAGTGTTTCACAGGGAGCACTTTCAAAATAATCTCTTTTCTGATGAAGTTAAAAAAAGATAAGCCCCTAAAGGCCTCTTAACTAATTGCAGGGTAAGAAGTATGGGGAGGTAGAGTTTTCTGGCCTTGGTGGCATAGAAGAGTGTGTGGTGTGTGTGTGTGTGAGAGAGAGACAGAGACAGAGAAAGAATGAATGAAGGGAATGTCAGAGGACAACTTCGTGGAGTCACTTCTCTCATTCTCTTTTACATTCCAGGGACTGAACTCAGGTTGCCAGACTTGCTGGGCAAATCCTTTACCATCTTGCTGGCCTGCATCTCATTTTTATTTGTACTGATCTGCTGATGAGTGATTCTGAGCATCTTTAAATATGCATACAGATTTTCGGAGACATGTCAATTCCAGATGTTTTGTGCTCTTAAACTTAAGGACATATTATATGTTCTCTCAAAATATAACAATGAGACTTAAAACACTCCTATAACTGCTTCAGGATAGTCACTGGTAGCCATAAATATGTATTATTAATGATCTTTGTCTCAGAAAGCCACATAATGTCTTTGCCTACAGATAGAATCAAAGAGGGACACAGAGTGTACTCACACATTGCCAAACTGCAGGAGTTATGGAAAACTACTCAAATCCAAACAATTCATATCCCTAAATCAATGACAGATGCATCCTTTCTAAAGGTAAGACCAGAATTTAAAATAAGGCTTAAATTATAGTTGTGTGTGTGAAGGTCAGAGGACAACTTGTGGGAACCAGTCTCTCCTTCCACCATGTCCATCCTAGGGATGGAACTCAGGCTGTCATGCTTAGCAGCATGCACTTTACCAGCAGAACCATGTTGCCTGCCCCAGAATTGTTTCTGAAGAATGCTGATTATTAAACCTGGGGCATCATGCATGCTAAGCAAGCAATCTAGTACCAAGTTGCAGAGCCAGAACTTGTTATTGAAGATAAAGGACTTTCATTGAGATCCTGCAGACTACATGGTATATCTAGCAAACTTCAAAGTCTGTAAAGGCAGCCTCCTGCAGAGCATGGGTTACGTACCACCGTGGAGCCTGTCTGCTTCCTTTTCTTTCTGTCTTTTCTTCTGGATCCCTGTCAGAGCCTAAGCATACTTCCCCTGGGACCCTAGGCTTTCTCATTGCTTCCCTGACCTCCATGTCTAACTTGAAATGCATGATTTTTTCTCCCATCTCCCTCCTCCTGGCAGCTGCCAGGATTTTCAGCTTGCCTGGCCTATTGTATTTTCCCTCAAGTTTAAAAACAAAACTGTCCCCAGTCTTTAAAAAACAAAAAGAGCAGGTGTGGCACAGGACTCATACCTGCCTGCAGAGGCAGGTGGTTCTGAGTTTGAGACCAGCCTGGTCCACAAAGCAAGTCTGAAACCAGCTCTGGCTACATGGTGAAACTATGTTTCAACAAACAAACAAAAATCCACCCACCCTCAATACAGTCAGTCAGTAAACATGTTGGATAAATTCATGAATAAGTACAAGGATTATAGATTCTGTCACAAGAGTTCTTCCCGGTTGATGGTACTTCAGAGCTAATGTGTTTCTATTAGGAAGCTCAAAGTGCCAATCACCAAGACACTCCAGGGATGAAATCCAAACTCAGACTTCACTCAAGGATTACAAAATTAGAAGAAGGTAAAGAAAATGATTTGTATTCCTCATTAAGGACCACAGCTTTGAGACCTAAGCATAGTGACATGTGCCTGTAATCTCAGCTGCTGGGGAGACTGAGGCAGGAGGATGGCTTGAGCCAGGAGTTTCATGGTAATGTAATGACATCTTGTTCAAACAAGCAGACAAACCAAAAATCTCAGGTGTGGTGGCTCATGGCTGTAATCCTAGCACTTGGGAAGTACAGGCAGGAAGATCAGGAATTGGGGTCAACCTTGGGCTTCATGGTTTAAGGCCAGACCAGATTACAAAATACCTTGTCTAAAACAACAACCAACCATCAAAACTTCCCATAGTTGCTTGAAGTCTTATTTCTAGATTAATGTATATTATGTGAATTCAAACTAGTAAAGATTACTGTAGACTGGTAGGTTCTTTTGGCCAACATTATTACTCTTCTTTGGATTAATAACCTATTCAATAATGTAAATTCTACGTGTATATTCATACATACGTAACTGAGTCTTGCATCTTAAGGAAGTATGTATTTCTTTAAAAAGGAAGTACCCACAGTTAAAATTAGATTAGAAAAACCTGGTTTGGTGGCACACACCTGTAATCTCAGTGTTAAGGGGGATCAGAAGTTCAGGATCATTCTTAGTTACATATCAAGTTCAAGGCCTGGGATGTATGAGACCATGTGTCAGTAAAAATAAATAAAATGTGGCTGAAGAGATGAGCACATACAACTCATACAAAGGACCTGAGTTCAGTTCCTAGCGTCTAGGTCAGGTGGCTCACCACTACCTTTAACTCCTGCTCCAGGGGATTGGATACCCTTTTCTGGACTCTGCACCTGTACTTGTGCACATACCCACAAGAGACATATACTTTTTACAAATTTAGGATGGGAACTAACTTACAGTATGTTCCATAGCAATAGCAGATAATTCTTCTGCTTCTTGAAGAGATGTTTCTTTAGTTGAGATCTAGTCAGAGTAAACTAAGCTGCTTTCAGGGACTATCTTATACCTCAAAAATCATAGTAAGAAGGCAAGAGCAGGGGAGACATCTCAGCTGGTATAGGTGCTTGACACCACATTTGAGGACCTGAGTTGGATTTCTGGGACCTGCATGGTGGAAGAAGACAACCAATAGCTGCAGGCTGTCCAACACCCTCTCCCCACAAATGAATGAATATATAAACACACTCATAAATAAGTAAATGAAGGCAAAAAAGGGCAGGGTGTCCAACTTGAAAGGTAGGTGGGGACTTAGCTTGTAGTCAGAGAGCAGAGCTTCTCCTTCCTAGTTCTACATTCTTCCCTGTGGAACTTGTTCCTTTGGTTCTCAAAGCTCAAAAGATACCTGAATTACAGTGGAATGGCAGTCAGAACCATTTGTATGTTTTAATAAATGGTCATTTCCTTCTATGGGGGTCTCTGTGACCACCAAGGCCTGAGAGTCATTATGCAGAGAGACAAGGCAGTTCAATACAACTCAGTAGCTGGTCTTGGCTCAAACTTAAGAGGTTAACCTCAAATAGTTTATTTTAGGCATATGTGATCACAACACAATTTAGAAAAATGTTTTCTAGTGATAACTCAATCCCATGTGTACAGCAAAGCTTAAGACATGACTACATCAAAACTCTTTGTAAAGTACAAGTGACACCTTCCAATAAAAATAGGTTCTATAGATTAACAGAGGAAACAGGCTCAAGATAGACAGGCTCATGATAAGGGTCTGGGGAGGATTTGGTGTTGCTTGGCCACACAGATAGCACAAAAGTCACCAAGCTATTAATCATGTCTGCTCCCACCTCTCTGGGTGCAAAACATCTTTCCCTTCCTTTGAAGAGGCGATCCCTCTACTGCTTATCTGTGAGCACAAGGACCCACCTGCCTCCTACACTACAGTCATAAACCCCTCATTCTGTCTTTCAGCATCCAGAACTCACTTCAGGCCAGAAGCGCTACCTGTGCAGCATTGCTAAGATCTGTAACTCCAGCTATCTGAGGACCTTAATGAAGAGGCAGTACATGCATATGTTTCATCATGGTTCACAAAAGCCAGGCAAGTGCACCTCCAGTTGGTTTGTCAGCTCTTATGAGAAGTGAGAGGGTCTCTTAACAGGTGATTTGTTTGACAGGTGTCCTCACTCATCACAGGAGCCGCATCAGCTCTCGCTACTCACAGAAACAGCATTCCCCCTGCACTACATGGAGACACCAACTGGAGAGAGAAGACCCTTTGAGCATTCCAGCTGCCACCCCTGAAATGATCATACACTCCCTTTGGCGACCACTGAGACACAAAGAAGGGTCTGTTTCTTGAGTTTGGAAAGGAAAAAAATAACTCCCCACTTCTGTCTGAAGGGGGTCCTCATGAGATTAAAACTCCCATTCCCTAATATGTTCACTCTGCTAAACTCAGATGAGGGAAGCCAATTCCTCTCCATTAAGATGAGTGGGGTATGACATTTCAGGGAATTTGAGTTTCTGTGACAGAGTACATAGCCCAGGTTGGCCTTGAACTTATTGTAATCCTCTTGCCTGAGCTTCCCAGGAGCTAGCAGTATAGGTGTGCCACCACACCTGGATGTAATACTTTTTTTCTTCTTCACAATTTGTGGATTCGAAAACAATCTTGATTAGGGCAAGATGGTTCAGCAGATAAAAGAATTTGCTTATACAAGCCCAACAACCTGTGTTTGATCCCTAAACCCAGGAAGGAGAGAACAGGTTCCCCCAAAGTTGTCCTCCAATCTCTACACATGCATTATAGCACACATCACCAAATTCACACACAGTAAATAATAAACAATAAAAAAAGTTCTGGAGAATTCTGCTCTTCTCAGAGTTCTCATTCAAAATCCAAATGATGCAAATGCCTCTAGAAGCAGCATGTAGTGCTCCTGCAGAGGAGAATACTATAAAGCCAGGAGAAAGGAAGAGAAAAGCTGCTATCAGCTGTTGTAGTGGCATAAGCCTGAACTCTCAGTACTTGGGAGGAACAGGAGTTAAGACCATCTTGGTCTACTTTGTGAATCCGAGGCAAGCTTGAGCTACATGAGATTGTGTTTCAACAAACAAAAAACATAGCTTACAACAACAAAAGCGTCAGCATCCAAACTGTGTGATAATGATGCTGTATTGCAGGGTTAATAAATCACAGAAGAATCTAGTGTGAAGGGTCTCTGATAATGCAACAGCTAGCAAAATTATCTTCTATGCAAGTTCAACAGCAGTGTTCACTTTGCTATCTCCAATTAAAATATTTCCCTTTATCACAGATTAAAAATTGGATATGCATCTAAAACAAGATGTAAGTCACTGAAGATTTTTAGAAGACCAGGCAGACTGTTCTTGCTACCAGGTAAATGTGGAAATAACAAGCACACACACACATATACATATATATGGAGTTATGAAGGTTTTTTTTGTTTTTAAAACAGGGTCTCATGTAGTCCAGGCTGACCTTGAACTCCTGATCCTTCTGCCTCCATCTCCCAAGTACTAGGATAGGTAGGCAGGATTACCATGCCTGCCTTGTACTTTTGAACACGTTTTTGTTTAAAGAATATTAAACCAAATACTAATTATGTCTTGATTAAAAATTTTAACTGTGATGAGCTCTACTGTTTTAAATAAAAACTAATGAGTTCCAGGACAGCTTGGTCTACATAGCAAGTTCAAGACTAGTCAGAGCTACATAGTAATACCCTATTTCAGAAACCAAACCAAAACAACTAAACATTAGTTATGCTTCCATTTAAAAAAATTCACTACTAAAGAGAGATTTAAGTTCTTTTTTTTCCTAAGTATGTGCTAAGTATGTGCTCTTCACATGGACCCACACCCCTAGTCCTTTAGGGCTTTTTGTTTTGTTTTAGATAGGATCTCACTCTGTAGAACAGATTGAGCCTGAATTTGTGATCCTTCTAGCTTAGCCTCTCAAGTGCTGAGAGTATAGGCTTGTCCTATTACAGCCAGCTTCATGTGTTTTTCAGATGCTTGTCTAGCATGTGCAAAGCCTTATCCCAAGACATAAGGGGAAGGGCAGGGAGAAGGTTAAATCTGGTGTAAGAAGGCTAGGGAAACCCTAGCAAAGGAAACACTGACAAAGTCCCCAAGCCATGAGGAAGAACTAAAGGAATATGGAGACACTGAAGATGCAACTGACTTCTTTAACTCTATCAACCAAAAGACTGAAAATCAAAGGGAATACAGTGTTTACTAAGTGTGCCATGCATTAACTGCTACAATGCAGTGCTGACTACAGTGGGGCAAGTGGGAGGGCACCTAAGTTGAAAATAGTGGGGAATTTGTCTTTGCTAAAAGCTTAGTGTAAGCTGGGTCATTTTGAAGGTAGTGCTTAGAATGTTATTTCCAGCCATGTAGGTGCACATCTTTAATCTTAGCACTCAGGGTGCAAAGGCAGGTGGATCTCTGTGAGATGGAGGACAGCCTGGCCTGACATATCAAATTCTAGGCCAGCCAGAGCTACAAAGCAAGAGTCTATCTCAAAAAATAAGTAAATGGGGCTAGAGATGGCTCAGTGGCTAAGAGCACTGGCTGCTCTTCCAGGGGACCTGCATTCACTTCCCAGCACCTACCACTCCAGTTCCAGGAGATCTGATGCCCTCCATGGACACCAGGTATAAAGTACATAGACATATCTGCAGGTGATACACATAAACTAAAAATAATGAAAAAAGAATTGTTTCTAGCATACTATAAATGCTTATCTTCAGTTTCTTCAGATGATTCTCAACCATGTGTGAATGAAGAAACAAAGGAAGAAGATCTACTGAATAAGTGCATGCAGTCCATGTCTATTCAAGAACAGGGCACATCTCACATCAACCTGACAGTATAGTCCTCCATTCAACTATTGGCTAACATCCAGATGTTGAGCCACAGGTGGACAGGGAAATGTTGTAAACCATGTATGGGATAGTCACCAGTATGTCATTTTGGTTGTTCAGATATTTACAATAGCCTTCTTGGTCCAATATACTTCTGTTTACCAATGATATGTATGCTTGTTTCTAGCTAACAATTAAAATTTTATTTGCCACAAAAAGCTGATTTTTTTTTTAATCTGGCAAATATATTATTCCTTCTTTCAGTTTATCAGTTCTAAAATAGTAATAGTTGAATATTCTATAAGGTTTTTCTTGATTAAACTATAGGAAAAACTGAAAAATATCTACACAGAATAGCATTTGTAGGTCTCAACTTGCAAAGTAGGTGCTATTTTTCTATTAAATATAAATTTTAAACCTATGGATAAGATAGTTACGGTGGCATATGCCTTTAATCCCAGCACTTGGGAAATAAGAGATTTCTGTAAGTTCCAGGCCAGCCTGGTCTACGCTGTGAGTTCTAGGTAAGCCAGGGCTACATAGTGAGACCTTGTCTCAAAAAGAAATTATTTTGAATGCAGACAAAGGCTTAAAAATCAATGCTGATCTGTTGTCAGCAGGCTACAGTGCTTAGAAGCTGCAAAGCAGGTTTCATGTTTTGACACCTGCCTAGGCCTCCTGATGCAAGGGGCTACAGGCACATGCCACCACACTAGGTACTCTTCACTCTAACACATCTGCAGTCGTATTTGGTTTTACACTTTTGTATTTGTTTTTGAGACAGTCTTCCTGTGTAGCTTTTGCTGGCTGGCACTGAGCATGTAGACCGGGCTGACATACAATTCTTAAGAGAGCTACCTGTCTTTGTCTCTTGACAAAGAGCTTTCAAGTCTATAGTTTTTAAATTAAACACAGGTTTTCAAAAAAATCTAAATGGAGGGTAAACATTTATTACCAGAGAAGAGAAAACACACATAAAAGTCTGGATTCTTTATCTTCATGCACTAGTTTTGTAATGAAGTTCAAATAGCAAGTAGGATAATATTTACAAGGATAAACTTTTCCTAACATGGCCCTATAATGTGTAGTGGACTTTTCATAGAAATCATATACCGCACACTAAATATATTCTTAACAGAGAAAACTTTAGTGCAAAATATTATAAAAGTGATACAACTGTGTGCCTCTTAAGTGTTTAATTGATTTGAACAAGGAAATGAAACAGAAAATGATCAAGTCAGGCCTGGCTTAAGATTTTTTGTATTCAATTCGTTCTACTTTCACATCATCTCCAATTAGCTGATAGACGTAAGTGACCACTGTAGAAGCCTGGATATCCATCAGCACAAATGACGGAATAATATTTCTGGAAGAAAAATAAACAATGTCAGTGTTTAGCACTGTAAATTTCAATTTAAGGTATTGAGCTCAAGGAAAAATCTGTTAACTGTGCACTAAAAGAACAACAGTAAAAAAGAATTGCTGACAAGGACTTACCTATTTATTGTGGTTTTTTGAGACAGCATCTCACTATGTAGCCCTGGCTGGCCTTGAACTCAAAATCTCCTGCCTCTACCTCTGGAGTGCTGAGATTGAAGGTATGTACCACCACATCCTATTTAAATGTTGTATTTCTCTTTATGAAATGTCACACATGGAATCACTACCTTTTCTAAAGCTCTAAATGCCTAAATTGTGGTACTTACGTTTCCAAGGCATTATATGCTCCGGTGGCAGAACCTGGGTTAATGTAGAATTTATTTTCATGCTCAAATGCTTCAAATTTGTGTGTGTGTCCTGAGATAAGAATGTCCACATCAAACTGCCTCTGCAGCAGGGCTAAGCTGGCCATGTCTCCCCATGGAATAACTTGGTGTCCATGGATCAGACCGATCTTGAACTGCCCCACAGTCACAACCTTCTGTTCTGGATAATTCAGATTCTAATATAAGAAAGAGACATAAAGAAAATACACATTTCAAAGAGAATGAAAATTTGTTTAAATATTCAACCTCATATAGGTATTTTCAGACAGCACCCTACAACAAATACATTTATAGAAAGTTTCTCCTCAGCCTGTAATACTGCAACAGTGCTTAAAATACAGTTCAGCTGATGCAAAACTGGAAGCTGCCAAGCAGCTGCTTTAGTGAGTTAATTTCTATAGAATATGGGTTTTTTAGGGTGTGCTTTAAAGAATAATTATTCCTGGGCTGGTGAGATGGTAAAGGTGCTTGCTAGTAATCCTGGATTCTATCCCTGGAACCCACATGGTGGAAAGAGAATGGACTCCCACGAACTGTTGTCCTCTGACCTCTACACAAGCACTGTGGCATACATATATACACATACAAATATTGTAATAAAAAATTTAAGATGGGCAGTGGTGGTGCACACCTTTAATCCCAGCACTTGAGAGGCAAAGGCAAGCCAATCTCAGTTCAAGGCCAGCCTGGTCTACCTAGTGAGTTCCAGGACAGCCAGAGTTACAACAGAGAAACCTTGTCTCAAAAACAAACAATAATAATAATATAATAAAATCACATGATTTAATAACTAATGGGCAAAGCTGGAATTCACTTTGTAGCTTCAGGATATGCATATAGGGTATACCGAAATGAAACAAATGAACATGATTTTTAGATTTGGTCTCATTCCTTATGTCTCACTATATATGTGCAAATGTCCCCAAATCTGGAGTGCCTAAGTCTGGAATGGTTACCCCACCTGTAATTTTATACTAGGGAGATAAAAATTGTTTGTGGTGCTGAGGACTGAACTCAGGCACCAAACTATATGTTCAGGCCCTGGGATAATTTTTGAAGAGAAGTGGGGACAATGGAAAAGTCTCAAGGATAAAGTTTGTACAAAGCAGCAAGCAAGGGGCACAGATGGATGGAAAAGGAAACGGCACCTCATCGAAGTCTCCTCTTACGATGTGGACGTCCCCGGCCAGAGTCTTGAGATAGTCATAACTCTCCTTGGTGCAAAGGTTCCCAGTGCAGAGAATGTGCTGGATTTTTCCCGGCACCAGGAGTTTTTTGAATTTAGCCGGCAGGCTGTTGCACCGGTGTGGAATGTGCAGATCTCCTAACACCAACACCAACTTTTCAGGTGTCAGGGTGAAACAAACACAGCATTAGACATGATGTCAAATAACATGATCCTCCCATGGTTACCCCTTTAAATTTGTCAGAAGTTCCAGAACCCAACAGAGCAAAGTTATTCTTATCTGTTCTAAGCCAATCTTATCTTGGCTATCAAAAGTTGTGTTATTTACTAATTAAAAAATAGAATAAAATCAAGTATCCTAAAATGATTAACTAGCCAGGTGTGGGAGCACACATCTGTAATCCAAATACTAGGAAACAGAGGCAAGAGAACCACTGCAAGTTCAAGGCCTGCCTGGTCTATATAGGGATTCTAGGTCAGCCACAGCACACAGATCCTATCTCAGAAAAAGTAAAAAAATAAAAAGGATTGATTTGGAAACCTATAAATTACATAGAATAAAACAAAAACTGCAAAATAAACAATATACTACTGGACCCTATAGCATTTGGTAGTTTTAAAGAATGACACAGTAATCCTTATTTCTGCAACTGTAATATAAAACCTATTTAACTACAAAAAGCATTGTTAAATTATCTGAAATTAAATAAGATGGTCCCAGAGAGATTAAGAGCACTGACTGTTCTTGCAGAGGACTTAGGTTCACTTCCCAGAACTCACAAGGCAGCTCAGAGCCATTTAATTCCAGTTCTAGAGGATCTGATACCTTCTGACCACCTCAGGTACTGCATGCAAGTGATGTGCTTAAATACATGCAGCAAAACATAAAATGTTCATATATTTTAAAAGTTGAATAATATGGCTAGGTATGGTGCCATTTGCCTTTAATCCTAGTACTCAGGAGGCAGAGGCAGGAGGATCTCTATGATCTGAGGACAACTTGGCTTACAAAAAGAGCTCCAGTCTAGCTTAAGCTACACAGTGAGACCTTGTCTCAAAAAGTAGAGATGGGGAGATGGGTAGGAGAGGAAGAAGGAGAAGAAGAGAGAGGGAGAGAAAATGAATATGAATATGTCAGTTATAGTGGTTCATGCCTCTAAACGCATCAGGAGACTGAAACAGGAGATCTGCTAAGAGTTCAAGGCCAGCCTGGGCTACACGGCAAGCAAGTTCCAGTTCAAGGCCAGCCAAGGCTGCAAAGTGAAACTGTCACACACAGAATATACACATATATACATACATATGTATGCATATAAATATAAAAAGTAATAGGGAAAATTAATTTTATAGTTTATGTGAATAACTCTTTGGAAAACATTAGTCAAAATTAACTGCTTTTTGTTAGTTCAAACTCTTAGTGGAATATTACAGGGGACAGAGACCCATGCTTTAGAGTCTCAGTAGATGCACATGTGCACCTATGTTGTAAGTTTTGCTATCTTCACTTTCCTTCACTAGAAACCTCCACTGACATTTCTGTATTACCTGGATTAAAAAAACTGCTTCCATCCTATCCGTATAGTTTGTAAACTTAAGAAATAACTCTCAGTCACTGATGTGCATGAGAGAAGTAAAGCAAAAAAGTCGGATAAATAAGAGAAAATTAGCAGGAGGTAGTTTATAGAGTTGCCACAAAGTCTCAGATGACAAAAATAAAATCTTCTCTGAAATATCAAAGAATAAAAAAGCCAATCCTAAACCAGGCTTGGGGTGTACACCTTTAATCCCAGCACTAGATACCTGTGGGTTCAGGGCCAGCCAGATCTATACAGTGGAATCCTGTCTAAAAAGTGGGGTGAGGGGAGCCAGTCCTTTGAAATTGTAAATTAAAAAATTTCAAGACTGAACAAAATAAAATAACAGAGTACTGTTTAAAAATTCATTTAAAGCCAGGTGGTTGGTAGCACACGCCTTTAATTCCAGCACTTACTTGGGAGGCAGGGGCAGGCAGATCTCTGTGAGTTTGAGGCTAGACTAGTCTACAGAGTGAGTTCCAGGACAGCCAGAGTTACAACAGAGAAACCTTGTCTCAAAAAACAAAAAATTTCATTTAAAGATAACACACATACCCTCCAGAGAGCAACAGAAGTCATTTTCCATGTTGATTACTATAAGCACACCTTACAGGAATTTCCTCATAGAGACTTCCCATTCATCAGTGCACTGCTTTTCAAGGCATGACTATCCCTGAACAGCGTCAAAGAAAGCATTACACGTTCAATATGATAAAGTGAATAGTTTTGCCACCCAATGTTAAAATTAATTAAAAATAGTTAATTTGGAAGGTGGAGAGTGAGTGGTTCAGCAGTTAAAAGCACTGACTGCTCTTCCAGAGGATCCAGGTTCAATCCAGCACCCCCATGGTAGACCACAAATGCCCTGACACCCCCTCTTCTGGCCTGGAAGGGCACACATGTGGTACATAGATAGAGATGTAGATAAAAGACACACTATAAAATAACTTTAAAAAATTTCAAATTAACTAAAAAAAATCAATCAAAAACCCATGTGTGAAATGAAAATGACTACTAAAATTAGTTTGATTAATCTGGCAGCAAAAAGAAAAGTGATCTCAAAGGAAAGGAACTGTTATAGAACACAGAGCAGCTGAAGTAGTGGGGTCCTGACATGAGCACACTCTGGGAAAACCTTTGAAAGCTAAAACCACTACAAAGCATACACCCTCAGTCAATGGACAAGTACCTTGACAGAACAATCTTCATTTAGAAGGGGATCCCTTCTGATTTGAGATACAGAGTTATTGTTGGATACTGACATTTGAATAAAAGAAAAAAAAATGTATTAAAAGAAGGAACTCTGAATTCCTAAAAGGGTGTATGTCTAAAATAGGCTGAAAATCTCTGGGACTGCAAATGAATTGTTCAGTCAAAATGTACCAGAAAGAACAATAGATACAGAATTGTGACATGACTGAAGGCATCAATTCTAGGAAGTGCCATCAATATCCTTGACAATCTGTGAAAGCTGTGAATGGCCACACAAGAATCCCATGGTTTTCTGCTGGAGACCAAGTTATGAGAAATAGTTACGTCACATATGTCATGAGTCTCCCTGCCTAAATTCCACAATAACAACTCAGACAAACAGTAGAGGCAGCGAAAGATCGGTAGTCTTGTTAAATTCATGTAAAGAAACAACTCAAAGCATGTGAATTTGGTTACTTCCTAGTTGATAGATCTGAAAAGGCTAAGAAACCCAGTCATCAGCCACCCAACCACCATTGTTAGTAGGAGCTGAGAGAAGAAACTTACTCTGTGCCCAGCCTTAGTGGAATGAAGAAGTTGATTGCAGACAGGGGATGAAAAAAAAAGGGTGAAACATGACCAATGTTAAAAGAAAGCAACAAAAGTTAAACGAAAAAAAAAAAAAAAAGGAAAACCCATACCAAATATGCAAAAATTGTTAATGATTTCTGAATGTTATGGAAGGGAATGTTAAAAATCAGCTGTGCTGGAAATTATTTCAAAAGAGCCACTCACTTTACTTCCAAACACAGGACAAACACACACAGCAAATTCGCCTTGTCGTTGTCATTCTGCGTTCTCTAATCTTGCTTTCCACACTGACTCCTGTCCCTTTGCTTCTCATTCTGCTTACTCTTTGTAAGATTAGATACTTATAATTTGAAGAACCCACCAGGAATAGGTTAAGGCTAACAATGATTGGTTCCTGGGGTCTCATCTCTGGAGTACACTGGCTTTTTCTTATGTCTGAAGTCAAGTTGTGAAAAACCATGCTCCAGGGTAAGTTGCTGTTTGCTGTAGAGGGTATTTCCAGCACGAGAATATTATCAAATGATGAAAATGTCAAGGAAAGATCAAGACAAAAACCAACACATGCTGAACGCACTCTAGAGACAGAGGCAGGCAGGTCGTTGTGAGTTCCAGGCCAGCCAAGGCTGCATCGTGAGAACCCGACTTCGAGAGGCTGGAAGGGATAACTCAGCAAGTTAAAAGCACTTGCAGATCTTGCAAAGGACCCAGCACCCACACAGCGTCTCACAACTGCCAGTAACTCCAGTTCCTTGGAGATCCCAAGCCCTCTGGTCTCCAGTGGCACCTGTACTTGTGTGGTACAAATAAACACACACACACACACACACACACACAAATTAAAAATATTAAAAGAAACGTGGCGCATAGCAGGGCAACTACCCTTAAAACTGTTCACCTCTCATGACTTCAGAAACATTAATGTGGAATCATGGCAGCTAATTGTTCTCCCCTGAAGGGTCTCCGAACTGCCGTAAATTAACTAGTCTACTTTAAAATGAAGTCTGTTTGGAAGCAAAAATCCTGTGAATTTAAGCATACATCTTTGGAACACTTATAAGCCACCTTTTCAAAGGTCGTTTGTACAAGAATAATCTCTGTAAAAACGCAACGGGGGCCCATCAGCCAGAGGTGCCTTCTCTTTAACCTCCACCAGCACAAACAGCAAAGATCAAGAGAAACCCTCTGCAAACTTTAGAGAGCAAAGGGTGTCTCCAAAAATCTAATTACAGGGACGTGTCTGCTCCCCAAATTTCATACAGCGAGACCGTAGGGGCAGCAGTCCACTGAAGGGGGTAGGAGGCCCGATGCAGACCGGGGGCACTAAAAGCTCTCCAAACAGCAAGCACATCTTCGCAGACTTCAAACGATCCCCACCAGTTCGCTCTAGGGGGTCGCAGCGGCCATGGGAGACAAGCAGGCGCTCTCCGGGTCCCAGTCCGGAGTGGCCCGTGCAGCGGCTACTTCGCACTCTGCACCGGGGCGAGCCCGGGAGACGCAAGAGGGAGACGTCGGGCCGCACGAACCGCCCAAGGCCTCCCCCGGCCGCAGTCAGCGGATCCCGTGACAGTACGAGCGGGCCGGGGCCGCCTCGCACGCCCTCTGGCCGCTGGACGAGGGGCGACGCCAGGCCGGGCCGCACCCTCGGCCGGCCGCGAGCCTCCTGTCCCTCCTCCGCGGCCTGCCCCGGCTCGCGCCTCGCTCACGCCCGTCCCAGCCTCCCGCATCGTCCTCGCCCCGCGACGCCGCAGCATCCCGGCCCGACCCGGTCGCCGCCGCCGCGGTGCTCACCATCCTGTCACCGGGCTCCGTTCAATCACCACGAACGCCGCCGCCCGCTTCCTCAGGCTCCTCGGTGACCCGCCCACCTCTTCCGCCACCAATGAGACGCGGAGTTTGAGAGAGACTGTCCTACGGGGCCTCGTAAGGGTCTTTCCCCGTCAGAAAGCGAAACGGTTTCATGAGGAAGTCAACACGGGCGGGGCAAGGTCGAGACTGAGCTCGCGAAAAGTGCGGGCGACATCCGGGCACCTGCAGCTGGCGCGCTTCCGTCCGCCATGCCTGCTTTCCCGGTAGCCATGCTGAAGTTTGGGATGACGGGCGGTCAGGTGAAAGGTGGAGCGGCCATTCTTGCTTTGCTACTTAGAAGAGGGAAAGGCTGACGTCTGTGAAGTGACTGCATCGTCTTCGTAGCTCCCTCTGCCATTTTTCGCCAGTACTGAGGACGCGAAGCCTGGCCACAGCGCCCCTCACCAGGGCCCCGCTGGGCTTCGAATAGCATGGCAGTGCCTTTCCTTTTATTCATGCCTAGTATTTAATTTGGTGACCATGAAATGAATCGTAGCATCGAATTGATAAGGGCTTTGTGGGGGAGAAGTTGCGGGGAAAATAATACTTGGACTACAAAAGTATTTTTGAGTCCAGGGAAAACAACCTGGTCTTGATTTGAGATTCTGCCGGGTTTTGATTTTTTAGTGTATGATCTCTTAACAAGCTACTCTGTCACTTTGAAGCTCAGTTTCCTCAACTGGTAAAATGAGCATAATATTGACACCTTTATTGATAGGGTTCTAAGCATGAACTAGAAATACGTGTTATGAGCTCTAGAGAGAAGGACAATGTGGGGAACTATATTGTACATAGGTTTGTAAAAAGAGAATGATTGGTCTGGGAACGGAGTTCGTGGGTAGACAGCTTGTCTGCCGTGTACCAGGCCCTGGGTTCCATCCTCCAGCAGAGGGGAGGAGAACCCAAAAAGAAAATGAATGTAAACATTAGCATGGCTTGCAGGGGAAACAGTTTTGTTGAATTTTATATCAATGAAGATATATTGAATCCTTACTATTTTGTAAAGTATTTATACAGTATTGCCTAATATAAATTAGTCTATAAAATTCTGTGTGGATCAGCTGAATAATTTAACTCCCAGGTGTTTCCTGAGCTTTGTTCTACCCTAAGCCTAAAAGTCAAACTTAGTCACTTAATGGAAGTTGTTCAGACATAGTCAGGGAAAAAAACCACTGTTTCCAGCTCAGTGCCTTCACATACATTTGGCCACCTTGTGGTGAATTCTTCTTATGGTGATGCATTCTGCTAGGACTTGACACAGCATCAAAACTGAGATCATTATGGTCTAACCTGGGCATGCTGGAAGCCAAGATGCTGAATGTTGTTATAGAATATTTATCCCATGAATCAAAGAGAGTGGTAAGCAGTTACTTCCCAGCCTTTTGCCCAAGATGAAGTTGGGTGTGAGTGGTAGTGCCAGGCTGAAGCAGATGGTACAGAATAGGCCTTGAAGTCTAGGTAGAATGGTTGCCAACATTTCCAGATAACTAGTACTTTGGTTGATGAGTAGTCTCTGCAATACCAAAAACTCCAAATTCCATCCCTGGAGATCTGACCCGAGCAGTAACAAAGACTCAACAGAAGAATCAGTTGAAGAGTTTGACAGCAGGGTTAAGTTGTTCAGTTGACCTCGCCTTACTTTCCAGTTTTCATTTGAGTCCTGTTCATGTAAAAGTAGTCCTGCGATTTATCTTTATTGCTAGAAAAGAATATAAACAGCACCTTTCTTTTCCTCCATAGTATTTGGGAAAGCAATACAAACTCTATCACGAGTGAGTGATGATCTGTGGCTAGACCCATCTGAGAAAGGTGTAAGTAAGAACATTTTAAAAAGCCAGATTAGGCCAGGCAATGGTGGAGCACGCCTTTAAGCCCAGCACTCAGGAGGCAGAGGCAGGTGATCTCTGAGTTCAAGGCCAGCCTGGTCTACAGAGTGAGTTCCAGGACAGCCAGAGCTACAACAGAGAAACCCTGTCTTGAAAAACCAAAAAAAAAAAAAAAAAAAAAAAAAAAAGCAGGCCAGATGTGATGGCTATAATCCCGGCTACATATTGAGTTTGAGACCAATTTGAACTATGAGAACCTGAATTAAATGCCAAAATAAATTAATTTTAAAAGACTGGTAAGTGATTGATCATATATTAAAGCAAGAGAAGATGTTTCAAACAGGCAACTCCAAGCCAGGAGTTCTAATCCCAAGCACTTAAAAATTCAGAAACCTGACAGTTGTGGGCATGCATTCCCAGAATGGCTGAACTCAGTAATAGCTTTTCCCCTTGAACAATGTACGAGATGGTCAGTTGCTCACGTCTCTTGTCTATTGCTTCCCACCGCTTCATGCATTAACATTGTGGTCTCTGTGGACATTTGCAGTTTTAGAATTTCAGATCTTAACGTTGTAGATTTTATAAATGTATGTTCAGTGTTGATACAGACATATGTGTGTGACCACGTGCAAAATCAGTATACATAGTTTCATTTGAATATATTTGTGGCATTATATTCATAATAGGATCTGATTCAGGATAGAAGTTGGCTTTCTCAGAAATAACTTTTTTTTTTCCAGCTTGCTCTGAGATCTGTGAATTCTTGCCAGTCAACCTACGGCTATGTCCTGTTCTCATCTATGTTTTTTCAACAATACCAATGGTCACCCTCAGACGGGATGAGTGATAATGGCGTACCACTACATTTAAATTGCAAATTGGCGATAAAGGTAAAAATAAGTTGCTTTTCTCTTATATGGGAGAAATACTTGTTTTGTAGGACATAACAGCTGTGTCATATTTAATAATTTCAGTGCCATTTGTGAATACACAGACCTTTCGTCTGTTGGGTTTTAGAAAGTTAATGGGACAGCCATACTAAGTCTGTGTTTAATGTTTGAAATGTATTTGTGTTGCAGTCAATTCTGCCAATCTTCAGATGTCTGAATTACCTTGAGAGAAGTGTAGAGAAGTGCAAAATAGTCACTAGATCGGATAAATGCAGAGTCGTCATTCAGTTCTTCTGCAGGCATGGTAGGTGCCACTCAAAGCAGTGTGCTTCTTTGTAATTTTATGCATACAGTATGCACTCTTACCGTGAAGTGGGGTATGTACGGTTATGGAGCATGTCAATGTGTCACCTGTCTTTGCAGGTGTACTGTAGGGTGACTGCTGTCACTCCTTCAGGACTTGCCCACAGTGCAAGCTTGTCCGAATGCAAAACAAAGCAGCCTTTAAAAATGTCCAGTTGGGGAGATGGCTCCGTTAATCTTGCAAGCACACGGATCAGAATCTGATCCCCAGAACCAATGCAAAAAAATCCAGCTGCCAGGCAGTGGTGGCACACACCTTTATTCCTAGCACTCTGGAGGCAGAGGTAGATGATTCTTTGTAAGTTCAAGGCCAGTCTGGTCTATACAGTGAGTTCCAAGAAAGCCAGGGCTACACAGAGAAACCCTATCTTGAAAAGCCAATAAAAGAAAATCAAATTTAAAAAAAAAAAACTAAGCATGGTGGCATATGCTTATAGTTTCAGTGCTGAAGAGGCAGAAACAGGGAGATTCCTGGGGCTTACTGTACAAGCAGCCTAGCCTACCTAGTGAGTTTCAGACCAGTGAGAGGCACCATCTTAAGAAAAACAAAACAAAAAACAAATGGATAGACAGGCCCTGAGGAATGGCACCTGAGGTTCTCTGATCCTGTATCACACCCCCACACACATGCATGCACACGCACACGCACAGGAGTACATGCCTTGTATATATGTATAACACAAAGGTCCAATTGATTTTAAATTTTTTTTTCTTTTTAAGCAGGATGTGATGGCACACATCTCTAAACCTAGCACTCAAGTGGCTGAGTCAGTAGGGTCACGAGTTTGAGGCAAGTGCCGCTATTAGTTTTAGACTACTCTCAGCTTTGTAGTGAGATCCTGTCTTAGAAAAATTAATTCATACTTGTAACATTGGTCCAGATCCTCTTGTTTAGGAATGGTCTTATGGAAGGTGATAATCTTTATTCACCTTCCAGAAGACTGTTAGAATCATATTTCTTAATTTTGACTTACATTTATCTTAATAATATATTTTTATCCTGGTATGTATTTATAATCCTTAAATTTTCTATAAATATCAGTGGTGTAACATTAATTCTCCTTTCTTTGAATCTAACTCCATTGTAACTTAACACAGAGTCCCAGAGCTCCACGGGACTCTGAGTCTGGCTGACTCCTGAAACTGACTCTACTCTAACAGATTCCTAACTTACAACTGATTCCTAACATGTAACACATTCCCACTGTGCCTTTTTACCCTCTAACTATAAAAGAGAAAGGAAAGATAGAAGTAAATTTTCACCTGTCTTCAAGCAGCCTTGAAAGAGAGAAAGAGAGAAAGGAAGAAATCTTCACAGCCCTTTTTGGCTGTCCTTAACTATCTGAAGGTTGAAGATCAGGAGCTGCTAAAAAACAGGGCTATCATTTATTAAATCAACCCACCAACTGCCTCCTGCCTCCTTTATGTCCTAATCAAAGTTCCCAGAAGTCCAAGAGTCATCCAATCATAAGGAAGGCTACACAAGACAAAAAACTTATCCAAAACATCCTGCTATACTCCATGTAATAGCGAACCATGTAAAGAGCACACTTAAAAGGACAGCAAGACTGAATGTTACAGAATGTAGCTGTGAATTCTGTTCCATTGCCTGTTAGCTTTGTGGACGAGCTTAGCTCCAGGACCCTTCCTTTCTGCTGTGTACACTGGGGGGGGGGGGTGGCTTTGCCCTCATGCCACAGGCTGCTATGAGGAGAAACCACGGGGAAAGGCTCAGGCACAGAGCCCGATGCAGAGTGAGTGCTCATCAGTGGGAACACTGGTGCAGTTTCCTCGTCCCTCCTTCCAGGTGGATTTCAGAGAATCAACTCTTCAGTGTCTGAAGTGTCTCAAACATGGCCCGATTAGAGATATTCTCAGTAAGCTATTCTCACCCCAAGCCCAGTGTGCATGCCTATAATCCCAGTACTTGAGGAGGCTAGCCACAGGGGGATCAGAAGTCCAAGATCATTCTCAGCTACATAGCAAGTTCCAGGCCAGCTTGGAATACATGAGCCTCTGACTTAAAACAAAAGCAAAAGTTAAAACAAAAATATTTGTGATTGGTTCATTTTAAATAGTTTTTGTGTAGTGGTTCTATTAAGATACAAAGGATAGAGTTGGGGGATCTGACAATCCAGCTCAATAACATTGCTCATGTAAGGGCGACTCTGAAGTTAGGCTGCAGGCATGGCTCAGTTCAGGCTCTCCTCCGTCTCCCTTCTTCTTCCTCCTCCTCCTCTCCTTTCCTCTCTCCCTCTTCCTCCTTTCCCCTTCCTCTTCTCCTCCCTCCTCCTCTTCTTCTCCTTCTCTTCTTCCTCCTTCCTTTTCTTCCCTCACCTCTTCATCTTTTTCTTTCCCTTCCTTCACAGGATTTGGTTCACAGTGTGCAATATCGGTACCTCCACAACAAGACTTTTAACAAAGTGACTCCTCCAGCAGCAGGGACTGCCTGCTTCCACACCAGGAGCTTCCTAAAACTTGACCTTGTGCATTCCTGGACAAAAATGCTTAATTTTGCTGTGACTAGAACAACTCAGACTCTACCTGGTAGCCAGAGGGTAGTGTTGTCATCCACTTGGCCAACTGCCATATGTGGACCACATTCTACTGTGTAGTTCATGCCAAAGAGTCCTGGAGCTGGAAGAGAGGGAGCACTCAGAGGCGGGGCCATGGGACGTGCATGCTGCCCTGGTCCTGGGATAGTTCTGTCCACGGCTGTGGTGTTTGTAGATTATGCTTGCACCTTTATGCCAGTCAGCTGATGGAGAAGCATTGTTCAAGTCCAGCAAAGAAGTAGAAGATAGTCATTTGGCTGCTGGAAATACAGGTTGGGACTCTGGGAAAAGATTTAAGAGTCAGTGAAGTCAATTTAGTTCTCTTTGTTAGTGAAAACCAATTGCCCGGACATGAGCTGCCACTCTGGAGGAAGAGGCAGGTGGATCTCAGTGAGTTGAATCTCCCTAGTCTAAATAATGCGTTCCAGTTCCAGACCAGTCAGGGTTACATAGTGAGACTTGGTCTAAAAAAAAAAAGTCATACTGCTGAGTTAGTGGTGGAATGCTCACGTGTGAGCCTGGCCCCTTGAGAGGCTGAAGCAGAAGGATCTTATGAGACCAGCCTGTCTCATAGTGAGTACTAGGGAGTCCAAGATTGCATATCGAAACCCTGTCGCACAGGCAAAAAGATGACTAATTATATCATTCCAGAGTTCAAAACTCTAAGATATCTTCTCATTTTACCCAGGGACAAGCCAGTGACCTTCAAATGGCCTACTTATACTGCTATAGTATAGGGACTGAGAGCCCTGGCGTGTCTTCTCAGATGTATATTCAGCCCCACAGTGTACCTTTTACAACTCAAACAAACAAAAAGCCTTATCGGTTTCTTAAGGTCTGAGGAGCCGGCAAGATGGCTTGGCAAGTAAAGGCTCTTACTGCCAAGTCTGACGGCCTGACTTCAGTCACTGGAGCCTACATGGCGGAGAGAATGAACTGACTCTGAAAGTTGTCATTTGACCTCCACATACATGCCATGGCACACACACCCTCATACAAAACAAACAAAAACAAATATTGAAAAAATTAGGGTTAGAGAGATAGCTCAGTGGTTAAGAGTATTTGCTGTTATTTCAGTGGACTAGTTCGTTTCCCTGCATCCACATTGGGCAGCACAAGCACCTGTAACTCCAGCTCCAGGGCTCTCTTCTAGCCTCCTCGGGCACCTACATGGACATGCACATACATACATACATACAAGTAATCACTCTTTTTCAAAAATAAAAGAGGTCTGAGAACACAGATTTTTATGTAACTTGTTCTCTGCTGGTGTTAGAGAATTAACTTACCTTCCCAGTGAGAAATCGCCCCAGAGATAAAGGAAAAACTCTTAGTAATAGCATGTGACTGGTTCTGGTTAATACACAAAAGGGAACCAGCCCTAAACAAAATTCCCATTAGCTTACTTAGTTTCATGGCCCCAACTTTGCACATTTCAACATGTCTCACGGAGACAGAAATTCCAAGGTTTTGATTAATGGAGCAATTTACAATGTGAAATATTGTCATAGTTCTCCTGGGTAAGCCAGGGCTGTCTTTCCAGGCAGTTATTACCCAAGGCCATCCTGCCTGGCTGGGAAGAACACTACTTCTGCTAAGAGAATCTGGACTTAATGGTGGCCCAGAGCCAGTGCTGCCCAGTTTTAACTACACTATAGAGGCATGCTCTTTGATACAGGAATGTGCCTAATGGCCAGCTGTGCACTAGGGATCTCTCCTTTTGTTATGGGAATATTGCCTACTTGGAAGCAATCTTCGTGAACACATTTTAGCAGAAACATATGTTCAGTAAACCTACACTTCAGTTATGTCCAAGGTACAAGTTTCTACGACGCATGGTCAGTACTGCTCATCCTTGAGTGCTCCGTTAGGTAAATTCTACTTTGTGTATTAATATTTCCCAAGCAAGCTTAGGTCCTTCAAAACCTCAATTTACTATTCCAGCTTCTCCTATATTACTAGCCCAAGCTCCATCTCTGTGGTTGCCTACAAAAGTCCCCAAATTATCTGTAGCCCCTAGCTTCAAAAATTGGATTCTGAGCCTGGCAGCTGTGGCACACCGCCTTTAGTCCCAGCACTTGGGAGGCACAGGGAGGTGGATCTCTGTGAATTCAAGGCCAGCCTGGTCTACAAAGTGAGTTCGAGGACACCAGAGTTACAACAGAGAAACTGTCTCAAAAAACTATATATAAAAAAAAGGAGTCTTTTTTTTTTAATGGATATGGGTATTTTGCCTGCATAGATATGTCTGTGTACCATATGTTTTGTGATGTCTGAGGAGGCCAGAAGAGGGCGTCGGGCCATCTGGAACTGAGGTTATGAATGGCTGGGCTACTACCGTGTGGATGCTGGGACTTTAACCCAGGTCCTCTGGAGAACAACCAATGCTCTTAATCACGGAGCTGTCTCTCCAGCCTCAGCTTGCCACAGTCTTACTTTGACACCAACAGTGGTCTGTGTAGGTTCCCAGCCTAGACTTCCCAAGGCCTATCAGCTACAACACTGCCTCAGAACTCCCTTACCAGCAGGAGAACGAGCCTGAGATAGACCATGTGTCCTCAGCCACCCTGGTTGCTCCCACTAAGGCTCCAGAGAGACAAGGAGCCCACCCCAGGTGGTCCTCCACAATTAAGCCTAGGTTAGACCTCAAGAACCACTCAGTAAAATCATGAGAAATGACAAGTGTTTGCTGTTACAAGGAACTCAATTTTAGAGTAGTTTGTTGTGCAGCCAAATTAACAAAACCTGATAATACACAGACGTGCATGTTTATTAAGTTAATAATTGCTTGTGCAGTGGTGCACACTCAGCACTTGGACACAAAGGCCAGATTACTAAAGTTTGAGGCCAGCCTGGTCTACATGGTAAGTTTCCAGCCAGCCAAATCTATTGGTAAAACCCTCTCAGTCAGTTAGTCCTTGTTATTCAGTGAAACAAAACAACAGAGAGTCTCACTAAACAGTTTTACTTATTCATATTGTTGAGACAAGGTCTGACTAGCTCTGGCTGGCCTTGAAGTCACAGAGATCTGCCTGCCTCAGCCTCCTGAGTTCTGTGATTAAAGGATGTGTGCCACCATGCCTCACAGTTCAAAAAAATTTTAACTTCTTATGGTGTGGGGGAGGGGTTTGAGACAGGGTTTCTCTATGTAGTCCTGGCTGTCCTGGAATTCTGTAGACCAGGCTGACCTCGAACTCAGATAACTTTTTAAAAAAATATGTGTGTTGTTCAAACCAAAGTCATCAGACTGGGTGGCAAGCACTTTTGCCAGCTGAGCCATCTCTGATCCTGGTTAGAGCTTTGGATTTGCACTGCAACATTGTGCTCCCTGCGGTCGAGCTTTTAGAAAGCCAGCTAAAGGCCATTTCTATCACCATGGGTTCTTTACTTGTTAGAACACTGTAGCCTTGAAAAGTCGCTTAGCCTCACTGGCCTGTGGTTTCCTCTTCTGAGACTGAGTCCCTCCCTCCCCTGAAGAGCCAGCAGTGAGGGTGAGAGCAAATACATGCAGGATGCTTGCTAGTGTCTGGCACACAGAGCCTTCATCTAAAAGCTTCAGTCTTAAAAGCCCTCAAAATCTGATTTTCACGTTAGGGATACTCAACTTATAAAGTCTATGGAAGTATTTAAAAAATCTTTCCAAATCAGAAACACATTTTAATTTTTTTTAATTTTACATGTATGACTAGACTACCTACAGTATGTGCACTGCATGTATGTCTATGTACCATGTGTGTGCCTTGTGCTCCCAGAAGCCAGAAGAGCATGCTGCGTATCCTGGAACTCGAGTTACAAACAGTTGTAAGTTGTTTGTATACAAGGATGCTGCTGGGAACTGAGCCCTGGTCCTCAGCAAGAATCACAAACGCTCTTAGCCATTGAGCCGTCTTTCCAGCCTCTGAAAGTAAGCGTTTAGGACAGGAACTGTATTGGTTCTTCTTCTAAAGTAAAAAGAAATCACAGAGAAGATGTAGAAGTCGAACTGCCAAAAGTCCTATAAAGAAAGACTAATCCTGTCCAGCTGCTGGTGGTGAATGACTTTAATTCCAGCACTTAGGAGGGAGAGGCAGGCAGATCTCTGTGAATTCAAGACCAGGCTAGTTTATATAGCAAGTTCCAGGACAGCCAGGGCTATTCAGAGAAACCCTGTCTCAAAACCACAAAAACAAAAAGACTAGTCCTGAATAAAATATTCAAAAAGAGGGTCTTGGATATGTTTCACACACATTTAAGGGACTTAGTGGGCAGAGTGCTTGCCTATTATGCAAGGAGTCCTGGGTTTGATTTCAGGTACTTTTGCTTAATGGTGCATGCCTGTATTCCCAGGACTTAGGAAGTAGAGGCAGGAGGATCAGAAGTCAGGGGTTATCCTTGAGACTCCTGGGTTGAGACCTAATTTGCTCTGGGATATGTTGCTCTTTGTCCACTAGGGGGAGACGACACGTTTCATTAAGGCCATATTCCTCTGCAGGTTGGATGCACCTGCCACACAGGAAACGTTACTTTAATTTTATTGCTTTAATTTAGCTGTGAAAGGCAAGCTTTTAAAGCCTGTTCATTTTGCTCTTACAGTTATTAAGAGGTTGCTTTGTTCTCTTTAAGGTATTAAAAGAACTCACAATGTGTATTTCCAAGACAGCCAGCCCTTGAAAATCCTCTTTGAAAAGAGCCTGTGTGCGAACATCCTTATGATTAAACCCAGGTAACGGGCCTCCTGATGCCTCTCTCTTCTGAACACAGAGTCCTAGGCAGAGAACAATTCACCCTGGAGCTTTTCTTTCCTCTTTAAGACATTTTTAAGGCAGCACACAAGATTCTGGGTTTCTGTATGACATTTCATGCTGTGTGCATTGTACTTTGGGCACACTCGCCCTCGTTACCCTCTCTTGCCCCCACAGCCTCCTAGAGTGTTCTAACCAGTTACACTTTTTAAAAAGGCTAGCCTGTGACTTAGAGCAATCACTGACATTGTCAAGAGGAAATTCTAAGAAAGGCAGGCGACAGTGCTCAGAGACCAGGCGCTCTGTTGCTCCACACGGCCTCACACTGCAAATCTGTCATGACGCTTCACATCTACACAGCATCTGTCTGAGCCTCAGGACACAGCCTGAGGAACTTGAACATTTGTATGCAAATTTATTTTCTTATTTCAATTTTTTTCCTAGGTAACGAGTAAGCCATGTCTGTCAGTGAAAAGTACTCAGTCATTCAGTTCAGTAGCAGTGTTGGCTATCAATTAGCCTGACGCTGGAGCAGAGTGTGTTTTATCTCACTGCTTTTTTTAAATTAC
Source organism: Cricetomys ansorgei (assembly GCA_026225945.1). NCBI lineage: Eukaryota > Metazoa > Chordata > Mammalia > Rodentia > Nesomyidae > Cricetomys > Cricetomys ansorgei. The sequence goes on from JAMJFZ010001012.1 coordinate 12,016,407, forward strand.
AAAAGGAATCCTTGTTCCCTGCAGCACATCCAGATGTACTAAGGGGATACGAGTCTTGCTCTCCTGCCATCCTACGTAGCTCACTTGTCGGGGCAGCTCTGTTAGCAGTCTGGTGACTCTCCCTACAGCACACATTTCCCTCCAACCCCCAGGATGTGTGTGAGTGTGCATCTACCACACCCCTATGGAGGTCAGAGGGCAACACGCAGGAGTACGTTCTCTTCTTCTACCACATGGGTCCTGGGGATGGGACTCAGGTCATCAGGCTTGGCAAGTAAGTGCCTTGGCCTGTGAGCCATCTCTCTGGCTGGCCCTAAACTTGCCTTTGAAACTTAGGCTATTGTGAGGATCTTTCAATATCAGTTCACTTAGATCAGCCATATTATTTTGAGTAATTTTTTTTGCATTGTGTGTCTGAGCTATACAGAATAGTATCTGTTATCTGTTGCTGTGGAACAAATTTTCCCCAAACGTAGAGCCTTCACAAGGCAGACATTTATTACTATTAAAGTAGCTGGGCCTTATCTGGTTGTTTCTCTCTTGAGTTTGAAGACAGGTCCACTAGGGCTAGAGTCATCTGAAGGCTCACCTTGGGGAGGCACTGCAGACCTCACTGGTATGGCTGCTGGAACCTCGGGAAGGTCCATTCCCAAACATGCAGAGGAAAGCTCCCAAGACAGAAGCCTCAGGTCTTACACACTCTCACATGGAACTGTCACCTCATAATTCTTGCCATTTTCTTTCTGAAATGACTCAAGTCCAGCTCACACTCAAGGGAGGGGATTAAGGGCCAAGACAGGGAGGTGGGGATCATCAGGGCTGAGGTAGAGGCTGCACAATAGAGTCTTAAAAATGGAATTAGTTGGTCAAGGCTAATACCCACTTTAAATCCCTGTCTTCTGACAGCTCAGTTTCCATCTGTCACTTCACATTCTCCCCAAAAGTGCAGAGGTTCTAAATAGAGGATATAAGTCTTTACAATTTTGACAACCTCACAGGTAAAGTTGTTGCATTTTAATTGTTAGTAGTGAATCTGAGAATTACATTGGTTAGCAGTTTGTATTTTTTTATGGTTTTTTTTTTTTAGACTTTTGAGACAAGGTCTTATACCTGAAGTGAGTCCTAAACTTAAAAATCCTCCTGCCTCTGCTTCCAGGTGCTAGGACTATAGGCCTGGCATTTCCTTTCCCTTTGAATTACACATTCATGTTGCCTTTTTTAAAAAGTGGAACTCTCTCTCTTTTTTAAGGTTTATTTATTTATGTCTGAGTGTTCTGTCTGCATGTACACCTGCAGGCCAGAAGAGATCCCATTATAGATGGTTATAAGCTGCCATGAGGTTGCTGTGAATTGAACTCAGGTTGTCTGGAAGAACAGTCAGTGCTTTTACCCACTGAGCCATCTCTCCAACCCTCTCTGGGTTTGATTCCTAGAAACACAAAAGAAAAAAAAAGTTTTTTGGAGCCCTAGTACAGAGGAAGCTGGGGCAGAAGAATCATAAGTTCAAGTCCAGCCTGGGCTACATAGCAAGACTGAGGTTCAGAACAAATTTATTTGGCATTTGTATAACACCTCCCCTTTAAATGAGGGAGAAATCCCCAAATGAACTTGTTGGTTGTTACTGGAATTCTGGCCTCAAGATACACTGCTAACTAATGTCTAGCATCAGGCTAACAACTACAACTGCATAAATTCTAAGAATGCCATTTTAATCTAACAACACCTCAAGTTCAAAAGGACAGCAGAACTTGTCATTTTCCTTTGTTTTGTTAGACTTCAATTTTATTTTAATTTAAAACATATATATGTGTATATACATATATATATGGATGTTTTGTCTGCATGTATGTCTATGCATGCCTGGGGCCCTCAGAGGGCAGAAGTGGGCATTGATCCCCTGGAACTGGAGTAACAGATGGTTGTGAGCAGCGATATGGGTTTTGGGACTAGAACTCGGGTCCTCTGCAAGAGCAGTCAGTGGTTTTAACCACTGAGCCATCTCTGCAGCCCCTATTATACAATTTTTAAAAGACAGTCCAACATGTGCATGTGAACAGGCACAGAGAGCACATGAAGGTGCTCAGTATCATCGTCACTGGGAGAGCAGATAGCAAACTTCAAGCCTGTGGGTGTCACCTTAAGTGAATTCTCTGTGAATGCTTCTGTTTTTTAAAAGGGAGCATAATCAAACTAGGCATGGCAACTCTCACCTGTAATCCCAGCACTCAGGAGGCTGAGGCAAGAGGATTGCCTTGAGTTCCAGGCCAGCCTAGGCTACAGAGTGAGACCTTGTCTCAGGAAAACCAAAAGAAGAAAACAACCCAAAGGGGATCTAGAATAAAAGCTATTTGGATGTCCAGATAACCTTGCAGTAATAGGTATTAATTAGATAGTCTAGGAAAGTAACAGAAATTCCAGGCGGCAGGCTGTGTGGGAACCTAGCTGTCATGGCATGTCGTGTAGATTAATTACTTTTCAGTTGTGGTGACAAAACACTATGACCAAAGCAGTTTATCAAAGAAAACTTGGCTGAGCATGGTGATCCACACCTGTAGTCCCAGTACTCAGGAGGCAGAAACAGGAGAATCTCTGTGAGTTCAAGGCTAGGGTGGTTTGGTCTACATAGCAAGTTGAGTTCCAGGACAGCCAGGACTCCAAAGAAAGACCCTGTCTCAAATAAATAAAATATAAATAAAAGAAAGTTTAATTGGGCTTACAGTTGAAAGGGTTAGAGTCCACCATGGCAGCAGGAACACCTGAGGTCTCATACATCAAAACTTAAGTAGGAGGCAAAGAGAGAACTAACTACAAATGGCACCTGTCTTTTGAAACCTCATAGCCTACCCCCCAGGGGCACACCTCCTCCAACAAGGCAACACCTCCCAATCCTTCCACCAGTTGGGGATTAAGTATTCAGATGCCTTAGACTTACAGAGGCCATCTCAATTCAAACCACCACATGCTTTCTACTTAGTTCACCTCAGCTGTATTTGAGCAGCTCCATCTTCTGCTGGCTCCCTTTACAGCACAGAACCAGAATCAAAGTACTGTCCCAGTGTTCGGCTCCCATCGCCGCTTCTGCATGTTTTCCTAAGATAGTGCTGCATCTTGCATGCCCTTGTAGTCTAAGCTTTCTTAGTTGGCCTTCAAAGGAAGGTACAACTTTAAAAAACTCATAAAAAGAAAGGAGGTAGACCTTTGGAGGAAGTTTCCTAAACCCAGGCTTCAAGATTTGAATACCAGTAAGGTTATAGCTGTATTTCAAATAATGTCAATACTTATCACATTTAACAGGTTGCTGACTGAAGCCATTGTTCTTCTAACGTCAAATCAAGAAGAAGTCACCTTTTCTGTTACTCCAGGGAATTTTTGCCTCAAGAGTTCGAGTGGGGAGTCACTGGGTAAGGGTGAAGTCTGCCTTGTGCCGGGATGGGATAAAATGTACTTCCTGTTTCTTCATGACTCCACACAGAGTGCCTGTCAGTGATGCAGTGGTTGCTGCTGTCTGAGAAGCAGCAAGATGTAGAAGAATGGCAAAGATGATGGACAGGTTTGGGAAATTCACAGCTAAAGTATATGGCTTTGAAATTTCAGGCTACTTTAAAATAGTTATTGCTGCTCTGGTACAGGGGTGGCTGTGCTTTGCCCTTTCCTGTTGATTAGACCAGCCACAGGGTTACCCAGATTCAAGGGGCAGGGTATGCCTTTAACTCCACTTAATGAAGAACAAAGGCCCTGTGTGTTTTGCTGAACATTAGCTAGCACATGCCTGTAGTCCAGCTTTAATCTTTACTTTCCTACGTCAAACAGATTTGACTAGTTCTGTGTACAGTGAGATGTCTTTTGGCCCAGAAGAGTTTGACTTCTTTCAGGTTGGATTCGACACTGAAATAACATTTTGCTTTAAAGAACTGAAGGTAAGCAAATACTTACCACAGAGTCAAACTCAAATTCTCATTAGTACTTTCAAAGATAAGATAATGATCTCCACTTTCTTCTCCTCTCCTCGCAGGGAATCCTCACCTTTTCAGAAGTGATGCACGCTCCTTTATCCATCTACTTTGACTTTCCGGGGAAGTAGGTCCCTGAGAACTTTTGAGTTTGTCTCTTCCCTTCCGTTACCCTAACAAAAGCCTTTGGAGCATGATGATGTTATACCCAGGACCTTTTCAACTTTGCTGGTAACATTCATCAAACTAAATGTTTGAAAGATGCCATAACATGGTACTTTAAAACTGGCCATTTGGCTAGATATGGTAACATGTGTCTGCAGTCCTGGCATGTGGGAGGTTAAGGCAGAAGGATTGAGTTCAAGACCAGCTTTGGCTACATAGTGAGTTTGAGGCCAACAAGTGCTACAAAACCTTGTCTCAAAAAAGCAAAAAGTAATTTGATATTTTGACTGAGAAAGATAACTCTTCACTGTGAAATATTTGAATGGTTCCTGATAAAATTGTCTAATTAGGAAATTATGCATGGCTCAAGCTTATGAACTCTGTGTGTAAACCTTTGATGTAGCTCAGAACTAAAATTGAGTCAGATTGGCTCCCCATGGTTGCTAAGGGCTTCCCAGCTTTTAGGACTATCAACCTGTGAAAATATGGAAGGAGCACCCGCTTATACTGTTTCTTTATTCCTGAGTTGGTGGCACTTGCTGATGTGTCCCTAATGCCTGTCAGAAATGAGCGTGCCTTGTGCTGATTGCCCTTCTAGACCAGTCGTTCTGAGTATTGACGACATGCTATTGGAGGCGAACTTTATCTTGGCCACGTTAGCTGACCACCCGAGTGGACTGTCCTCACCACAGTCACTATGTCTTTCCCAGGCACGAAGAAGGTGAGGCCGGAGGCTTTTCTTTTTTAATATTGGGGGGCTGGCACATGTGTCACCGTGAGTCTGTGAAGTCAGGGGAAAACCTTGGGTGTTAGTGCCTGCCTTCCACTTTGTTTGACACAAGGTATCTTGCCATTCACTGTTGCACGTGGCAGACTAGTTGGCCTGTGAACTGGGCATTCTTTTGTCTCTGACATAAAGCATTAGGATTACAGATGTACACTACCAAATCCAGTTTTAAATTGGTTCTGAGGATCCAAACCCAGGTCCTCACACTTGCATAGTAAGCTCCTTACCATTTATGTTGAAACAAATGAATGAAAGAAACATTAGGTTTGGGGGCTGGGGGTAACAGGATTTCTTTACCTAGCCCTGGCTGTCCTGGATCTCAATACGTAGACTAGGTTGGTCTTGAACTCTCAGATACACCTGCCTCTGCCCCTGCCTCTGGAATATTGGGATTAAAGGAGTGTGTTACACGACTGGCTCAGTTATCTCTGTAAAGATCTGGGTCATAGGAAATGTCATTTTGTAACCTGTTCTCTCTCCATGACATGCATATTGCAGGAATGTTCTAGTGTCATGGTTTATGATTTGAAAACATGCATTTTCATGACCTCATAAAACTTGATCCAGAGGCCAGTGAGATGGCTCTGTGGGTTAAGATGCCAGCCACCAAGCCTGACGACTTGAGTTCAATCCCTGGACTCACACGATGGGAGGAGAGAACCAACTCTGGAAAGTTGTCCCTGAGGTCCACACATTTTATGTCTGAGTGTATGTGGGTATGCACACCATGGCACACATGCAGTCAGGACCCAGGGATCAAATTCAGGTCGTCAGGCTTGGGGGCAGGGCCTCTTCCTACTGAGCCCTGTTGCAGGAGCACAGCGGAACTTGTTTCTTGTGATCTCATCTTAGTTACTTTTCTATTGCTGTGATAAAACAACATAACTAAGGCAACTTATAAAAGAAAACATTTAATTGGACTTCCAGTTTCAAAGGTTAGAGTCTATAGTGGTGGAGCAGAGGCACGGCAGCAGGAGCTGAAAGCTCACATCTTGATCCACAAACAGTGCAAAGGATGCAGCGGGGGGATGGAGCGGGGGGAGCTTTTGAAGCCTCTAAGCCCACCCTTGTGACACACCTCTCCCAATAGGACAACACCTGCTAATCCTTCCCAAACAATTCTATCAACTGAGGACCAAGCCCTCAAACATGAGCTTGTGAGGGCTCCTGTCAGCACAGTCCATGTCTGATG